>CM012449.1:32000157-32600157 GCA_003999625.1 Oryzias javanicus | reverse complement strand
GTCGTCAGTGAAGGCAAATGTTTGTGCGCACTTCGGATTCCCCAAATTTTGGGGTAAGGAGCTTGACATGACATGTGCAGTGTGGAAAATCCAATATTTCGGACCACTTCAAGTGAAATCTTGGAGGGTCTGAATAATATAAGTTTGCACATTATCATAAATAAATTCAATTTCTTTATCAATAGATTTCCTTTGTGTTTTAAATTTCTGAATCGAGAATCGTTTCAGAATCGAATCGGCACCCCGAGAATCGGAATCGAATCGAATCGTGACTCGTTGCAAGATTCACATCCCTAATAATTAACCATCTCGTCTGACTCTGCTCTGGGATCTGTCTACTCACCCTGACACATATAGACTTTAATGTCTGTTCAAAAAGTAGAAATCTGTCTTTCAACACAGAAGAACACATTAAAATTAAATTGAATTAATTAAATTAATAAAAAATGGGAATTTAGATAGCTTAAAATTGAATAAATACATTAAAAAAATCATAAAAATCATAGAATAAACCGTCCACAGAATGATTTTTTGTCTGTTTGTCCTGGTCAACAGTGTTCAGTTTCCTGCCTGAGAGAAAGAGTGATGAGGAGGATGAGTGGTGTCCTCAGTGATGAAGGTGGCTTCCCTCATCACTGATAGAGGACTGTGGTGTTTGAGTAGTGGAGGCCTTATTGATTATTTTAGAGAGTATTTTATGACCAGCCAGTTTTCCATCCATCCATTTTCTAAAACCGTTTAATCCCTCAGATACTTTTTGACTGACTGAACTGACTGAAACCTGCATTTCTTGCACCCAGGTTTTTTTTTTTTTCTCGTCTTACTCTTTCTGAGACAAGCATATGCTTTAGAAAGGATGAAGCAGGTATCCCAGGGCGCTGTGTTTCCATACCTGTCGGGGTGTCCCATCTCCAGCAGCTGGCGGCACTGCTGCGACAGCAGGCCGATGGTCTCTGCGTAGTCCTCGATGGTCTGCTCCAGAACCAAATGTTTCTTCAGCAGCTGCAGAGTGCTGGGTTCGTCCTAAAGAGGGCGCTCTGTCAGTTACACGTCATTTCAGGTGAGCTGAGCATCAAACTCCTGTAAACCGCCGACCTTTCCCTTCTCCTCGTTCATCATGTGCAGCTCCTGCTCGCTCAGCCACGCCTCCACCTCCGCCGTGTCCAGGTAATACTGCTGGACTTGGTACATGGTGTCCAGCAGCAGCTGCCTCCTCTCCGTCTCGGTCCACAGCAGCGCCCACAGCTGAGCCAGCTGGTCGTGGCCGGCCCGGATGCAGTCGGCCTCGGGGCTGCGGATGGAGGCGATGATCCCCGCCCGCTCCAGGACCTCCTCCATCCTGCTCCGGTGGCTCTGCAGCTCCCTCTGGAGGGACTGCAGGGAGGAGGGAGTCCACAGTCACTCAGAGGAGGTGAAGGAGAAACAGCTCCTAATATGTTCTACTATCTCAGCCTTTTAAGGCGTCTCAGAGTGAAAAAGAGCTTTGACTAGCAGCATAAGACAACAAGATTCTCCACTAATTCCATGAGTTTCCATGGCAGAAGCTGCTGTTTCTCACCTGGTTCTTCTTCATGAGCTGCTGGACGGCCTGCAGGGTGGAGCCGTGCTCCTGACACGTGGCCAATGGGAGGCGCTCCTGCACCCAGAGCTGTATGGATCGGAGCAGGACACACACGTTTGCATCTTGACATCTGTAACTTGTGGCTTTATCAGTCTTAAATGCTTCTGAGAATAATGTAATTGTATAAAATTCCAGGTGAAAAATAATATCTTAGGATCCCTATAAGTGAAAAATTATGTATTACTTAATGTATTAAGTAAATTTACCAGCAAACAAATCAACGACTCAGCAGTTCTGATTCTCACGCCTCACACGTTCACATAGATCATTGTAAATGTTTTAAATATCGGTTACGACAAAGTATTGAATTAACTGAATTAAAATCAAAAACTAAAACAACAAAATTGCTTTTATGACACAGAAATACAAGCAACAGAATGAACCATTTAGAACTGCAGCTTTAGCTCCAGCGTTTACATTCTTTCTATGACATTAACTCTTCAACTGTTTACACGAATAAAGTAAATCAGCTGATTCTGTTGTGGAAAAAAAAACAGCTTTGTGATGTTATGCAACACTTAAAGTCTTTCTAATGTTTTGAATTTTATTTACTTTCTTAATTTATGTCATTGTAAGTATTTTTTTAGCATTAGTATATTCTTTTTAGGGGCAGATTGGTTTAATTTATGTCAAACATGCAAAACATTACAAAAACAGACTTAAATAGTTAAAAGAAATCAAAGCAATCCCCTTTTATTAAAAAACGTCACAAACCAAATTCAATAAATATGTGTTTAAAAAGGGAACAGACAGAAGCAAACGCTTATTAAGTCAATCCCTTCATGTCTTTTTCTAGCAACTCAAAAAATTCACAATATATAAATCTTAACAAAACGATAGAATATTCCAGTAACTTTTATATTTTTCTCTTTTCACATGTAAATCCTATAAATTGTTATCCACAATCACCATTTCACAATCAAAAATAGTTGAAATCACAATTTTTGTTCTTCCCTCTTATATTTTGACATCTTTTTAATTTTGATGGTAAATAGTTTAATGTCCAAACATTGTTTGTATTGATTTTCAAGGCTGTTTCACAGTTTATGTCACACACACACTGATATACACACACAATCTTTCTAACTGTTTGAATTATTGGTTGTTTAAAAATAATCATCCCCTCAGTGAATTATCTCCGAGCTTCAATGAGCTAAACTTTTGTTTTCTCCCTTTAAAACATGTTTAGTATTTTTGTAACATAATTCAATCAATCAGTAATCAATCAATCAACAAGCTGACCAATTTTATTAGTCACATACTTATACGGCATTGCAATGCAAATCAAATCTTGTTTTGTTACCCACCAAGAAGTAATAAATAAATATATGAATTTAAATGTTTATTATAATAATAAATCTACCTGTCGTTGTAGCTAATGTTTTTGTTATAATCATAGATTGTATTCTAAATATGAACATGTTAAAGCAATAAAAAAGACGTTTTTCTCCAAGTCAGAATCAGATAACTGACGTTCGTCGTATAAACTGGCACAGATTTACGGTCTCAGAGAGTGTGGTTGTTTGGGTTTCAACAGCTTCAGCTCCAGTGTTAAACGAATAAAGAGAAAATCATTTAAAGGATTTCATCGAAGGACGTCAGAATGAAAAAAGATCCTTCACTCACGATCTCGTCTTCCAAGTCTCGTCCGACTTGGTGAACCTCCTTCGATGCCAGAAGAATTCGTCGTCTCTCCTTCAGAGGTTCGATCAAACGCAGCATCCTGGTCTCGACGGCGGTCTGTCGCTCGGCAACCGTCTCCTTGACCGGCGTCTGCTGCGGGATGGAGGCCGCCTGCACCTGCAGCTGCCCCACCTCCTTATACCACTCCTCCATTTGGCCTTCCAGAGTCTGAGGAGCAGAGGAGGGACAGTACAGAGAGAGCGTTAGAACCGTTTACACTAAAACACAAGAACATAGAAACCCCACGGATGATGATGATGATGATGATGATGAAGAAAAGATCCCATCTGCACAGTTTTTATTCTTTCTGGTTCTCACAGGAAGTGAAGGTTACTGTACCCCTTTGCCAGGATGGATCCTGGGTAGTGGAGTTAGGGATGAAGGTGCAAAGCAGAGATAATGGCAGCCTGATAAAGGAAGCTGAAAGCTTCATGCAGTGGGAGAGGAGAGTGAGAGATGTTTGGTGAAAGGATGACGAAATGAAAGTGTGAACTCCTCTTGAACATCAGTGAGGAGAGGAAGGGAAGTTTCATCAGAACTAAACACTTTTTCTGGGTCAAATTCTAGAACTTTAAGGACATTCCAGGGAGAACTTTTAAACATTTCCAGATTCTACAGCTGCATTATAAAATACCTTCAGATTCATTAGAGGGAGAAACTTCTGCCACCTCAAAAAATCTTCTTTACTAAATAGAGTAAAACATTTCAAAAGAAATGAAAGTCTGGCTTTTGTTTGTTTTTAAAAAAAGTGAAGATTTTTGCAGTTAGGAGAGTTCCTGAATGCAGCAGATCACTGGTGACACAGTAAATCCTAGATGTTGATGAATGGATGGATGAATGGATGGATAGAATATGTGGGACAGATATTTATAGAAAGAAAATACTCCAATTTGTGCGTGTGTATTCTTGATTTGTAACTCATGATATAGTTTGTGAATAAGTATGAAAATTACAAATAAAAAAAAAAAAATACAGTTTACCCATGCACAAATTAAAATGACACCTTAAAACTAATTACATGCAAATCTTTAAAAATGACGCACGACTCGCTTGTTACGCAAACACAAAACCTCAGTCATGCCCAAATCTGGGGTGAGACTCTTTTCACGTCTCCGAGACTCGTCCGTAAATGATGAGTTTAAATAAAACTAGAATGCTGGGTCATCAGAGTTTTCTTTTGAACCTAAATTGTGACCGGTGAAACTTGAAAGGTCTTGCTTTATGGTTTTGATGAGATTCCTGGATGTATTTAAATGTATTCTTGTGGTTTCTATGACAACGAGGCCAACAAAGGTGGGAGTGAAATAAGCGCATCAATGAAAGGGAATAAACATTTTTCAAAGTAGCGTAACATAAGACAAAAGTTAAGTATGATATAGTGATCATAAATGTTATTCGTGTTCAAGTTCTAATGGGAAAAACAGCATCATATAGAACAGGAGTGTCAAACTCAATCTCACAAGGAGCCAAAATCCAAAACACACCTTAGGTCGCGGGTCGTACAAGATAAACATTTATTGAACACACTAAAAATAAATTTTAAGACTTTAGTACTGTAACTTCTTAACATAATTGTGAAATAGATATATAGCATTACCTGGGATCACACTAGTGTGAATGCTGTAAGCTGAATTTGGCCGCTGAAGATGCTGAAATTTAAAGCTGAAAACGCTGAAACTGCTGGCGGAAAATGCTGAAGCTGATAGCCAGCTAAAAATAATAGATTTATGCCAGACTAGCCAAAAAAAAAAAAAAAAAAAGACTAAATTAGCCAATACAGCTAGCATGTAGCTGAAATATTAGCTAAGCTCAAAAATAGCCAAAAAAAATCTTGGCAAGTGCCAAAACAGTCCAAAAAGCTAGCATAATGTCAATCTTTAAAACTGTTACTTTTTAAGCTAATTCTGAATAATGAAAAAGCAGTAATTTAATTATTCCAGAATAAATCAACTTCAACCTTAATTAACTTTTAATATTTTACACTCCATAAAAATACAGTTTGTCAAAATATACAAGTTAGAAATTAAAGATAATATCGGACCATTTCTAATAATAAAATAAAATGATCTGGAGGGCCGGATAGAATTACCCCGAGGGCCAGATCCGGCCCCCGGGCCTTGACTTTGACACACGTGACATAGAAGAAGTGAACCCTGCATTCACTCCAAAGGATCCCATTTGAATCAGATAAGGAAGTGTTTCTTCACCGGAGGGGGGAGCATGTCCACGTACCTGCAGTTTCTTGAGCTGCTTGTTGACTGTGGTGAGGTCCTGACCCTGGTCCACGTAGGCCAGCTGACCTTCTAGCTGTCCCAGTCTCTGGTGGAGGCTCTCGTAGCTCTGCACCAGCAGGTCCGCCTTGTTGGCTTCAAAGAGCTGGCGAGCTTTGGCCTGAGTGGTGCTCTCCAGGTCCTGCCAGCACTCCCGGATCTCCTCCAGCTTCCTCCGGACCACAGGGCTGAGCTCCGGCTTCTCCTGGATCAGCTTCTGACCCTCCTGGAAACAGGAAGGAACCTGGGATGAGACTTCTAGTGTTTATTTATAGACACTCTGTGTAATTGAGAAATAAATAGTCAAGGATTATTTTTTTAAATGTTTCTAATACATATATCTAAATGTGGGTGGGGCCTTGACCTTATTCTCCATCTGTGAACCTTAAATTAAGAAAAATCACTAAAGTAATGTATTTATCAACATGAAGGAGGCCTCATTTTTCTTTCTTTAGTAAATATCTGATGGATGTTGCCCTTCAGACGGTGTTAAACCGCGTCTCATAATTTAACTCACATTGCCCTTCCCCCTCTCAGTCTCTCTGTTCTCCATTTTTATGTTTCTGCCCCCTTTTGCGTCTCCTCCCTGCTGAAATTGGACACGCACCAACCGCCGTTCTCCGAAGTCACCTGCTCCCTTCCTTTCATTTCATTATTGTCTCTTTCACAGAGAAAAGCCTTCAGAATCAAACTCACACTACAGGGAAACTTGCTTTGGTAAACAAACGGAACAAATATCAATACAAGAACAGTTATTTATTTTGAAATATCTTTTTGCTTTTTAATATACTAAAGATTAACGTTAAAAGGTGAGACGTTGGTCGGACAAAGATTCTCAGCTATTCAGACAATAAACGGTTCAGACGAATGCTTTTATTTTGAAGGGTATGTTGGTGTAAAATCCAGTTTCTGATAAACACAACAAACATTTTCTCAGAAAACAAACTTAAACCACTGATGCTCAGAGCTTAAATGAAAAATAGGAATCCAAATATTTTTACAACAAATATTTTGTGCTATGAAGTTTCAGTAAATTATTTAAATTCAAGTTAATTTAACAGATCAATGAAATCCTTCGTTTATTGTCTCACAGAGAACATTTTTTTTACATTCTTATTTTGTGTGGTTGAAGTTGGAAACACGCAGATAATTTCACATTTGAATGTAAATTGGCCGCCTTTTATTTTTATTTTTGAGTTTTAAACTGGACTGATACCGGCGTCACCGATTGGACAACAACAGCCATACTGATGTGACTTTACTCCGCCCACACTGCAGTTTTGAAAATGGGCAGTAGGGGGCAACAGACTAAAGTCAAAATGTAGTTTTGCTTGGTTCAAACAAAGAAACTTCTCAATCACAAACGAATTCAGCTCTGATCAAATGAAACTTGCTGATTAAAAATAAAAATCACTATGATATTTTACATTTTTACATTCCAGTCCATATAAGAACTACCCTCCAGTGGTCATTTGAGGTACTGCAGTCATTGGTAGTTCCTTCGGGGATTGATTCTTTACTAAAAGGACATTTTTTGTAGTTTTCTTAACTATAAAATTTACTCTTGAACCATTCCAACGCAAATACTTATATAGTAATATTTCATACTTTCAACACAAATACTTAAGTCAGCTAAAGTTCCATCTATCCATTTATTTCCTGTCAAGTTAAAGTCCCACTCCAACTATATTTTTATCTATTGTAAAACAGTTCTCAGTGGTTTCTTAATTATGATTATGCAGTTTTTAGCTAAAATCCAAAAGCCTGTGTCGTTTTTTAAAACATTTTTTCTCCAGAGCGGCATGAGTTCATTAGAAATTCAAACTCAAGCTAACATTAGCATAGCAAAAAAAAAAAAAAAACCTGTTGTTTTTTAGAACATATTTTATGCACAGCCGAAATAGCCGTTAGAAATAATATTCTGGATTTCCGGCTGAAACCAAGATGGACGTAAAGTGGTGAGCTCCGACTGTTCGGCGGAGAGAACAGCCTCATATTGATAAATTAAAAATCAAAACATTTTCAAACTGAGTATGCCAGGAGGCAAATCGACAAGGAGTCGGAAAAACACTGGAAAAACGCAACAGAACCAAGAGAACGAGACATTTTTCGGAGAAGAAACCATGTTCCCAGAGGCCGCAGAAGCCAGCCTCGACCAACAGGCCCTGCTCCAAGCACTCTCTTCATTTTCAAAAGAGTTGAAGGATTTCAAACGAGATATAAAACAAGAGCTTGGTGAATTTAAGAATGAAGTTAAGAAGAGTATGAAGGAAGACCTCGCGGATTTTAAAGAAGAGCTTCTCCAAAAACTGCAAAGTCAAGGTACGGAGATCGCGGAGGCGCAAACGCGAATAACTGATCTGGAGTCGGTTTGCTCGGAGATGAAAGAAACGCTGCTGATGGTGTTGAAAGAAAACACGAAAATGCGAGACAAAATCGTCGATCTAGAAAGTCGCTCCAGAAGAAATAACATTCGGATTTATGGAGTACCCGAAGACAAAGAGGCGGGATCTGTTATTGATTTTGTGAAAGATTTATTCAACAAGCACCTGTCTCTGCCAGAGGGAACGCAGCTTCAAATCCAGCGAGCTCACAGAGCGCTGCTTCCCAAACCTGCTGACAAGGCCACGCCCAGATCAATAATAGTAAACTTTCTTCAGTTCCATGTTAAAGAACTGATTCTACGTAAAGCGTGGCTGCAGAAGATACAAATGGATGGCAGACGACTGTATTTCGACAATGACTACGCATCTGAAATCATGGAGAGACGTAAAGCATACGGCCCGGTAAAAGCTGCGCTAAAAGAAAAAGGGATTCGGTTCCAGACTCCGTACACAAAGATACGAGTGCACTGGGACTCTGGCTTGAGGATCTACGAGACAGCAGAGGAGGCAGCGCGGGACCTGAATCGGCGGGGGATCAAAGTCAAGATGACGACAACAGCGAATACCAGCGCAGCAGCAGCGGCGGAGCGGCTGGAGGGGGCATCACCATGGAAACGGCACAAAGCGTCGCAACGCGTCAAGGAGGGGATGACGGAGAAGAGAGGAACTTCAGAGTGAAGAGGATAAATCGGGTGATCCAAGTTGTTTTTCTTTCTTTTTTATTTCTCTCTCTCTCTCTTTTTTTTTTTTTTTTTCTCTTTCTCTTCGTTTGTTTGTTCTTCCCCGAAAGGACAATGATTGACAATGCAGGGACAGCAAAGGACAAGTAAGGGAAAGGAGGGAGCGAAGGAGAGGGGGAGGGGGAGGGAGGAGGAGGGGAAAAAAGAAAAAAAAAAGAAATACAAATAAAGTCTAAAGGGGAGGGAGAGGGAGGGGGAAAGGAAGGGAAGAAAAGGAGATGGGGGAAGAGACTTGGCCTATTAGAATACCGGACTCCATACAGACTTCATTTATTGAGTTAATGCCGAAAAGGAGTGATCTATGTTAATAGGCACAAAATGTTGGACAATTCTAGTGTATATGAGTTTTATCTCTTCACTAGGGAGGGGCCCAAGCAGAAATTGGCCTTTTACCCCCCACCCACCAACAGGGACCACAAAAGATGTATATGTACATCATATCTGTGGAAGTCTTTCTGTTATGTGTTTTTTTGTGTTTGTGGTAAAATATTTGAGTTTTGTGTTCGGAGCTGGATTGCCATACATATAATAAAATATCCATGGTAGAAAATATAATTAAGATCTTGTCACTAAATGTTAATGGTTTAAATAACCCAATGAAACGAAAGAAAATAATGACAAAGTTCAAGAAAGACAAAACACAAATCCTGTATCTCCAGGAAACTCACTTGTCCAGACAAAAGAGTGAGAACCTAAAAAAATTTGGGTATTCTAAACTTTTCTGCAGCTCATTTCAAACTGGGTGCAAAAGAGGTGTAGTTATACTTATCCCTACTACAGTAAAATTTGAATATGATAAGCACATTTCAGATAAAGAAGGGAGATTTGTACTTGTGAAAGGAAGGTTGGAAAACGAAATGGTTACAATGGTTAATGTTTATGCCCAACTGACAGCAAAAAACAGTTTTTTAAAACTTTGTTTGATACTATACTCTTGGAAATGGAAGGTATATTAATATGTGGGGGTGATTTTAATTTTGTTTTGAATAGTGAGTTGGATACAACAAACAGGAAAAAAAAATACAAATCAGCTTACCAAAATAATTAAAACAACACTTAAAGAATTTGGCTTCATAGATGTATGGAGGTCATTCCATCCACTTAAAAGAGATTATACACATTACTCGGCACCGCATAATAGTTATTCAAGAATTGATTATTTTTTTATAAACAAGGAGGAAGTGTACCGGATTAAGAAATGTGAAATCCAAGGAGCAGATATTTCAGATCATGGAGCAGTTTATCTTGAAGTTGGGCTGAGTGGACGAATGAAGGAAACATTATGGAGATTAAATACAGGACTATTGAACAATGGAACAATAGTTGAAGAATTGAAAAAGGATATCATTCTTTATAAGGAAGATAATGATAATGGAGAAGTCACACCTGTTATTCTTTGGGATGCACTTAAGGCAGTTATGAGGGGAAAACTCATAGCAAAGACAGCGGCTCATAAGAAAGCAAAAGAAATGGCATATGAACAGAATAAAAAAGAGTTATTCGAAATTGAACAACAACATAAAGCTACACGAGATCGCTCGCTTCTTCCAAAAATTAAGGAAATACGGGATAATTTAGATAAAAAACTAATAGAAGATGTGGAAAAAAAGACTAGATTTTTAAAGCATTCTTATAATGAAGTGGGCCCGCGAGCAAGTAAATTACTGGCAAAGAAATTAAAAAAAACAGCAAGTTGATAGAACAATTCATAAGATTAAAGACCTAGATACTAATCAGTTCATTAAAGATCCTGAGGAAATTGAAAATACATTTGTAAATTATTATAGAAAACTGTATAATCAACCAAACTGCGCTGATAGAAATCAAATGAAAGCTTTTCTTGAAAAACTAGATCTACCAACAATTGGGAGAATGCAAAATGACACTCTAACCTCACCAATTACAAAACTGGAAATAGAGAGAGCACTGGGGAGACTTAAATCTAACAAATCTCCCGGCAGTGATGGTCTACCATCAGAATGGTATAAAACTTTTAGTGAACTCCTTATACCATTTCTTGAAAAGTCATTTAATTACACTCTGCAGTATGGAGAGATACCTCCATCATGGAAAGAAGCAGTGATAACAGTGATTCCCAAAAAAATGAGAGTCAAACCTGTTCGGACTACCGCCCTATATCTTTGCTCAATGTGGATTATAAACTTTACACCTCTATTATCTCTAAAAGATACGAATACTTTACTAGTGACATAATTGATGAAGATCAGACAGGCTTCATCAAAGGACGTCAAACCCAAGATAACATAAGAAGAACCCTACACATTATTGACCATATTCAAAGAAACAATATAAGCGCAGTTCTCATATAGTCTTGATGCAGAAAAAGCATTTGACTGTGTCAATTGGTCCTTTTTAATATTACACTTGAAAAATTTGGCTTCATCATCAAAAAAATTGTATTAAAACACTTTACCAAAACCCAGTTGCAAGAATTAAAATAAATGGCAGTCTTACTAAAACAATAACATTAGAACGATCTACAAGGCAAGGCTGCAGCCTGTCTCCAACCCTTTTTGCATTATTTATTGAACCTTTGGCTCAAGCAATCAGGGAAAACCAAGACCTCAGAGGAGTCAGGATTGGGGAAGAAGACCACATTATCGGGCTTTTTGCCGATGATGTGATATGTTTTTTAGAAGAACCAGAAACAGGAATCCCTACTTTAATTATTTTTTTGGCTTCTGTTCTGGTTACAAACTTAACTTGACCAAAACACAAATTCTGGCATTTAATTTTTCACCATCTAGAGAAGTACAACTAACTTACAATCTGAACTGGAAAAGTAACAGTATGAAATATCTCGGTGTAACATTAACAAAGACTTTTGGAGATCTATACGAGGCCAACTATACTAAAATAAACAAAGAAATCAGGACTGATTTGGTCAGGTGGAACATCTTCTCGTTGGATATGGCCTCAAGGATAGAGACGATAAAGATGAACATTCTACCTCGACTCCTGTATTTATTTCAATCACTTCCGGTTGAAATACCAGAGAAACAATATAGATTGTGGGATAACATAATTTCTAGATACATTTGGAACGGACGCAGACCCAGAATTAAATTAGAGACTTTACAAATAAGTAAACAAAAAGAGGATGGCATTACCAAATTTAAGAGAATATTTTCATGCAGCACAGCTTAGACCTATAATTTGTTGGTGTGATGACAATTTTATATCCAAATGGAAAAACATAGAACAATTTATACAGGGAAGGAAAATTCATAGTTTTATGGGAGATAGACGGAATGCTTCAAACATTCTTAACGAAATGAGAACGGTTTCACAATTTACAATGCAATTGTGGTTTAGAATTGTGAAAAAATATAAATTAGAAAATGAGGTCAAAATACTGCGGTGGTTTTTGATAAAGACTTTAAACCAGGTCTTCATGATAAAAAGTTTAAAGAATGGAGTCAAAAAGGTATAACTGCAATATGCACATTAATAAGTAATGGAGAGTTTTTGAGTTTTGAAAATATGAAAAAAAAAATACAATCTGAGTAATAATGATCATTTTAGGTTTCTGCAAATAAGAGATTATTTTGATAAAGAAATAAGAGCTAAATCTAATTTCGATCATGGTATTGTCCAGGTTATTTCTGACACCTATAACTCAAAGAAACACAGAATTATATCAACCCTGTATAAAAAACTAATGGAAATAAAAGGCAAAAACACCATGTATATCAAACAGAAATGGGAAAGGGAACTTGGTGTAAATATATCAGAAGAGGAATGGGTTCAGATCTGGCAAACACAGCACAGCTCCACTTCCTCACAACACTGGAGATTACACTGTTGGAAAAACATAATCAGATTTTTTGTAACACCTAAAATCAAAAGCAAATACTCCTCAACACCACAATTATGTTGGAGAAAATGTGGAATAATTAATCCGGATCACTCTCATATTTTTTGGCTCTGCCCTGTAATTAGTTCTTTTTGGAAAGATATTCATCAGGTCATCAGTGGAATTTTGGGTTACAATGTACCAAATACCAGTGCGTTCTTATATTTAAGTAATTTGTCAAGTAATGTTTTTAAAAGTGATAAGTATTTAATTAAAATCCTCCTAGCTGCCTGTAAAAAAACAATTACAAAAAAAATGGTATAAGACAGACCCACCAACAAAACAGGAATGGGAGGAAATGATAAAGGAAATATATAAGATGGAAATGTTGAACCATAAGATTAAAACAGAAGAAGAACTTTTTATGAAAAGATGGAAGAAATGGATTACATATATAACGACAAGAACATAATATATACAGAACATGTAAAAAACCTGTAGAGTCAAGGCAATCTGATGTGTGGGTATAAGGTTTTTTTTTTTTTTTTTATTTTGTTTTTGTTTCTTCAGTTGTTAAGTTATTGGTTGTGTTATGTATTTTTATTGTATTTGATTATTTATTGCCACAATAATCTGTTTACAAGGTTTGTCTTTCTTTGTATGTTTGTCTTAAATGTGTTTAAAAAGGAAAAATAAAAAGAAAGTAATAAAAAGAAATAATATTCTGTGTTGTGGGCGGGACTGTTGGCTTGGAGCAACCCCGCCCCTTTCCCGTTACTGAGCGTGTTTGCGTGCTCACACGCGATCTTAAAGCCTCAAGCTAACATTAGCAACCCAAAAATAAAGAGCAATATTGGATCAATGTAGTCGTACAGTTTTGAGACAGAAGTCAGTTCGGACGAGGAAAATGAAGACCTACATGGATCTGGTCGTAGGTGAGCGCAGTGGAGAACAGAGACTCTGTCACGCCCATTTCAGTAAGTGTGTCATTAGTCTGAGATTTTTCTAGCATCTGGTTTTCTGATCCAACACGATTTGAATTAAGAAATACTCAGAAAGACATTTTTAATCGTAAAGTTTTTTTTTTTTTTTTATATAGGTTCGCTACTATGAGAAAAAGTTAAAAACACAAAAAAAGATTAATTTTATCTGAGTGGGTCTTTAAGGAGATATACAAAATATTTTAATTGTGTGATCAATATACATTACACTTATCCAATCTTTCCAAAAAGAAGAAAATGTGAAGAAAAAACAAATCTGAAAGTTAAAAATGTTGCTGTAAAGATGAAAATGTCTTTGAAAAGATAATACTCCTGTTTGGACACAATTTTGATCTAGAAAAATAGGTTAAGTTTACAGTAAAGTTACATAGACACTGAATCTAACCACAGAGCTGGAAAAGGTTTTGTAAGCAGACTATAAGTTTGTTTTCTTTTCTGTCTTTTTAAGTTGTGATGAATGAGGAGGAATTTACTCATGTAAATAAGCAGAGACTTAATAAATTCATTGAATTTTAGTTTAAAGTTGCTTCAAACAGGAAGTTCTGGTTAAACCTGTGGATCGTTGTTTAGGTGACGATTCGGTTGGATCCAAGAATCAAGCTCAACAATTCACGAATCGAGGCCCGATTCTTACTTTTTAATATAATGTTTATTTCCAAGTCTATGTCTTTTTCCTGGATGGATGAAAATTGAAAGTATGAGTATTAAATCACCATCATTTATACATTTATTAAAAACAAAAGATCAGACTCAAAAAGACTGATAGTTCTGGTGCGTCTTTTTGTTTGGAGCAGATTGATGTAGGATCAGGAGGGAGCAGCAGCAGGAGAAGGTCAAAGGGAGACAAACAGAATCAAAAAGGAGAAAACAATTTCAAGCAAAAACACAACTCAGCCGATGACATGAATTATTCTAAAATATTGCATCTTTTTGAGGAAAATAAGACCTTCTAGAAGACAAAATGTTCAACCATTTGGTGCCTGGCAGGTGGTCATCTCTGACTGTTCCAGGACTTTTCACCAGGATGACAAAGGATTGGAGAGCAGCGACTGATCCACAGAGGACAACCTCCAGCCTGACTCAGGTTATCTTTAAACCTACAGCTGTACCGCCTGTCAGCCTGTCCTGACGCTGGCTGCGGACCAGCTGCACGTCGGGCGTGGAGATGAATGCTCGTGTTCGCACAGTTCGGACCGCTCTCGTCTGCAGAATCCTTCCCGAGCAGAGAGCAGGAAGCGCGTCAGAACCAGAGAACAGCAGCCCGCTCTGTCATTTCCACTTAAGTGGGTTATGTCAGCTTTCACTCTGGTGCCGGGAGTGGGAGGATTGTGTGGGCTGAGGCAGCTTCACCCACCAGCTCTGCCTTCTCAAACGTGCTTCAAAGAGAACCGTGATCTTCTTCTGCTCAGGAAAACACAACTCCCAGAGCAGAAAGGAAAATCCATGCCCTACTTTCTTTTTAAATCAGAACTGCCTGGTGTACCAAGGAGTTCAGACTGTTTCCTAAAATGATTTGCTATCGGACCTCCAGAAGATCAGCACCCAAATAGCAAGTTCTACATACGCAAACATGCTGGATTAGAAAAGAAAATGGAGCAAATCCCAAACACAGAGCGTGAGGATGAACGGGAGATGTCTGAAGAGCCGCCGACAGAAGCTTGATGCTAACAGTAACAGATGGGCCGTCCTCCTGCTGTCTGCTGGGTTTCTCAGCTGACATCTGCTGCTGACAGCTCTGCTGGTCAGTGGGTCTGCCACGCTCAGACCACAGCAGCTTCCGTGTCAATATTTACTCCACGTCAAAGACATCTGCTGGTTGCTCCAAACAACAGCAGCTAAAAGCTGTTTCATTACTTTTTATTCAAAGAATATTACGCCTGCTTTAATATAAACTAACATGTATTTTTCTGGTAAATGGTAAATATTTACAATGAGTTACAAGCTTATGATAAGCCTTATGATTAGCTTATGGTCAACGTCTGGATATCCACAAACACCAACTGCTGCAGAAACTGGAGTTCTGTGATTAGAATAGTTCTGTTGTCATCAGAGTCCTCCAGATAGAAATGTGTCAATTATTCCAAAATAAAGGGATGATTTTAAGACTCACTATTTTGCGAAATCAGTATGTTAATAATTAGAATTTTTGTCCATTTTCTTAAAGTTAGACACCATTTTCAAAAGTTCAGCTTCTAAGACAGTCTGTGTGCAGACAGAGCGATGGCGCTTATGTGTTTTCAGCTTTCAACTAAAAGAAAAATAAAAGAAATTGAGTCTGGATTTCTCACTCTTATTGTCTGAGAACTTGTCTGTTAAAGTCAACCTATGACAATTTTTTTTATCTAAAAAAAACATTCCTAGTAGTGTTTTTTATTATGATAATGAAGTTTTTTTAACCAAAATCCTACAACCTAAATGTCTTAAAAAGACAATTTTCATGTGGATCTGAAGCCTCTGTTTCCAAAATCTCCTCTGAGGGGGCGTGGCTTTTGGAGCTGAGCTGAGATGCTCTATCCCCCTTGTATGAGTATGATAGCTCTGTGTCTCGCTGGCGTAAATGTTCGCCGCCGCTACATAAAAATGTCCAGCCGTATCATTCTGATCCACTGTGGGACGAATAAAGGACGATCCTATCTTATCTTATCTTATGTGTAAATGCCACTCAGAGTTCCCAGCAGTCCAGTGAAATCATACAAATAATCAAGTGAATTTATGCAAACGAATGTGCAGTCTGCTTCCACCATTAATGAAGTTAAAGCACTTGGAGTAAAGAAATGATCCTCCTGCTATCCGTCACTCTTCAATGTGAGCCCAAATTTACACAGTTCAGCTTGTGAACGTAAAATTTTGTCCAAAAAAAATAAAGGCTGATCTTATTCATACAAATAATGTGCAGCCAAGTACAAAAACTGATAGAAATTCATGGCATGAGTACGTCTAAGACTAAATGTTGGTCGCATGCAATAATGCAATCTAAGCGTAACCCTTCCTTGATCAGATTAAACACATTTTGCACATATACACAAGTCGTTATTTATGTTGTTGACTAACCAAAAAAAACTTTTTATTCTGCAGAACTTTTCAGAGTGTATACTATGAGTTTATCATATTTTACACCAAGTTTTAATCTAAACAAATAACTTTGCTATAACCTGGTCCTACATGTTTAATTTTTCAATTAAAATCTTTAAAAACAAAATGTAAAAGATTAATAAAAATTAATATTATTGAAAAACATCAGCATGTTAGATGGACATTTGTGTCTGACATGAAATAAACCTCTCATGCTTTTGTTTGTTTGGGAGAGAATGCAATGACTCTAGTTGACCACCAGGTGTCCTCGTTCTTTATTAATTATCTTTTTTATTAATTATCTTTATTAACATTTGAATCCTTTAGTAATCTTTTGAAGTAGAAGCCTCAAAGTGTGAAGACAACATTTTTGTTAAATTTTAATGTGTCTTTATTTTGTGTTTGTGTGATGTTTTTTTTCTTTCTATTGTTTAAACTTCTTATTCTTCTATCTTTCATGCACGTCCTGTTGCAAATAAACTCACACAAGGAGAATTGTTGTGTTCATAAACATAAAGGTTACTTCATTGTATAGCAGGTATTCTATAATACCACGTCCCATAGCGAACATAATTCTTATTCATTTGTCGCCTCAGCAAAGATTCAACAAAATAATTGAAGTTCCAGGACTCCCAATAGCTGTAAAAATCAGCGTAATAAAGATTTTATCATTATAAAGAATACTAATTATATTAGTTTTCATTAATAGTGAATACAAAACTTGTGTTAAAAAGTAGCAAACAAACAAATAAACAAACCTGGTTCCTTTACTTTAAAAAAACAATTGTGCAAAAATAAAAAAAAGCCTAAGAATGTCATTTCCATGTTTGATTTCATTATTTGAAATGTAATCAGATGCACATTAGAGAATCCTGGACCAGTCATATTTGTAATAGACTTATATCTAGCAATGTTTTAGTCAGTTTCGAGCACACAAATGCCTCGGTTCAGCTGCGACGGCAGTACCTTCTGAGGAGGAATGAACAGCTAATCCGTTTATCGGTTCTTCTAGGTGAGAGCGTCCGTTTACAGAGCAGCTTCCTCATTCACACTCACACCTTCTGATGCGCTGCATTCCAGCTCAGGTCAAAGCTTGATGTGTGCAGAAATGTGAGGAAAATGTTCACAGGAGGAGGAGCAGTGATGTTCTTTTTCATGCACGGTTATCCCAGTCTCTTTTTAAAAACCATCATAAACCAGAGAGCTGCTTTACTCTCAAAAACAGACCAAATTCTCTTAAAGCAACACAAAAAAAACACAAACCAGATTTCTGTCCTGTAAAGACAACATTCTTCTGCTGTTTGCTGCATTTTAACTCTATCAGGTCAACTCACCATCAGTTTTTGACAAACACAAGAGTCAAAGTCTGAGCTTGTCCTTCTTAACATGGTAATCAGGTCAATTAATTATGGAGCTTAATGAGAGAGAAGGGGGCCGGATCAAAAGCCTGCGGGGTTCAGATTAGCAGCTTCACTCACACACACACACACACACACACACACGTTTTCCATCGAGCTCTCGTGCAACTCGGACTTCTGCCTGCAGAAACACAACCGCCACAGATACATCACAGCCATACCTTTACAAGCTTCTAAGAGCATCAAACGGCTCTGCTATTGATCGCTTCTCTGCTTTCACTTGGAAACCAAAGACTTTCACCAAGTCTCAATTTCTCTTTAGAAGAGCTGCCCAGCTCAGATCCTCTGCAGACAGGTGCAGCTAACGCTGCAGATACCAACCAACTCATAGTCAGATTAGTGAGTCTGACAGCAGTTATTGATTAGAAGCTGCATTGTAAAAGCAGAAACCTGCAAAGCTTTTTCCTATTAGATTTGGACTTCACTCATGGTTTCTTTACTCGTCAGGAAGTTCTAGTGGAGGAACCAAACGCAGGAGACCAGGCAAGGTGGCAGAACAGTAAAACATTTAATAAATAATCGTGGAGAAACAAACATGGTGACTGAATAGAACAGAACAGATGATCAGACAAGGAAGAACTGAAAACCAGACTGAAATGAAGACAGCTGTGGATAAGAACAAGCCGGAAACTGATGTGACTCAGAGACAATCCAAAACCAAAGTCCAGTCCTCGCAGTACCCCACCCCAAAAGGACAGATCCCAGATGCCCCAAAACAAAACACTTGGCAGGAGGGGACAAAAAAAGAAGAAAGAAATAAGGGGGCATCTCCACCAACACTTCCTGACACGACAGATTTTTTTTTTTTGCATTTTGACTGGTCAGAACTTTTGTTTTGCAGAACAATAAAGGATCCAATCTGCTAATGGTTCTGCAACCTGCTCAGGTCCAAATCCCTACTGCTGTAAACCTCATCTCACTGTTCATCTGTTTAGTAACAGATCTGAAATGTTTGTCCCATGGAAAAAAGGTTTGATCTTCTCTCTGCAGAAAACTTAATTTTTTAAAAATGTTTTAAAGGGATTTTAGGTGACAGATATTTTAACGCAGTAAAATTCCTCACTATGCACTTTTATACACTTTTCTCATTTACACACTTTCTCTCATTTAAACTATATTCCATAGAAAAATAACTCCAGGATTACAGAATGAAAACAAAGATCTGATCACGATTGAAGATATATGCAGATTTGGCGAGCAGCTCGTGGAACGTCTCTATGCAGACGACGCTGCACAGCAGAAGACTGATTGACAAGAACAACAGCCAATCAGAATGCAGATCATGACGTAACATTTCTGTGTGAAAATTCTTATACAGTTCATAAAGGTAAAATTAAGAAGAAAATCCATGACATTTTTCAACAAGACTAGAAAAATGAAGATGTGTGGAGAGTCCTGCATCATTATAAATGCCAGACACACTGTAGTCCATCTGCCAAGCACGGCAGTAGAGGGTTATGGTCTGGGCTTGTTTTCAGCTCCCAACATATTGAGTAGAATTCTGTCGTTAATAGGGCTGCCACGATTAGTCGACTAATCGACGACTAATCGACTATTAAAATAGTCGACAACTAATTTAATAGTCGATTAGTCGTTACTTTATAATATATGGAGTTAGAGTGTCGTAAAGTTGAAAGTTATAATAAAAATATGCTAGCTTTTTAGACTATTTTGGCATTTATCAAGGTTTGTTTAAGCTATTTTGGAGTTTAGCTAATATTTCAGCTACAAGCTAGCTATTCTGGTTAATTTAGGATTTTTTCTGTTTTTTTGGCTAGCTTGGTGTTTAGCTAATATTTCAGCTAGATGCTAGTTGTTTTGGCTAAGTTAAGCTTTTTTAAAAAAAAAGTTTTTTGGGTGTTTTGGAATTTAGCTCATTTTTAAGCTACATGCTAGCTATTTTGGAAAATTTAGGATTTTTCTTCAGTTTTTTAAGGCTATTTTTGAGTTAAGTTCACATGTCAGCTACATACTAGCAGTTTTGGCCAGCTGAGGCTTTTAATTATTTTTTAGGCTAATTTGGAATTTAGCTAATATTTCAGCTACAAGCTAGCTATTCTGGTTAATTTGGGCTTTTTTCAGTTTTTTAGGCTAACTTGGTGTTCAGCTATTATTTCAGCTAGATGTTAGCAGTTTTGACTAACTTAAGCTTTTTTTTTAAAAAAAAGTTTTTTAGGGTGTTTTGGAGATTGTTTTGGAATTTAGTTAATATTTAAGCTACATGCTAGCTATTTTGGAAAAATTTAGGATTTCTTTCAGTTTTTTAAGGCTATTTTGGAGTTAAGTTAACATGTCAGCTACATGCTAGCAGTTTTGGCCAGCTGAGGCTTTTAATTCTTTTTTAGGCTAATTTGGCATTTAGCTAATATTTTAGTGGCTATCAGCTTTAGTGTTTTTAGCTATCAATTTCAGCATCTTCGCTATCGTCACTCGCTTCAGCTTCAAAATTCAGCTTACTGCATTCACACAAGCATTTTCGCAGATAATGCTTGTGTGAATATATTTAGTTTTTAGTTTGTTTAAAGCTAATAATGATTAAGATGTGTGTTTTAAATCCAGTTTGTGCATGAGTCGACTAATCGGAAAAAATAATCGGTGATTAGTCGACTATTAAAATAATCGTTTGTGGCAGCCCTAGTCGTTAAATCTAAAGGTTTCATTTCAGCACAGGAATGTGGGCTGAATCTGAGGCATATTTATGTATGTATCCATAGTTACACTATTTCAGTGATCAGATGAGCAGCTTCCTGCTAAAAGCCGATGTTTACATGCTCTTCTGCTGAAATGCATTTTCACTGGCATGGAGGGATTCTAAAAACAGCTGCTGTGCTTCACACAGTAAAGTTCTAGCAGAGGTTGTTTTTTTTTTTTTCTTTTTACATAAATAGACTCCAGAACCTCAGAGGAAAACAGCAGACAGACACAACCAGGACGAACAGCGAAGCATCACCAAACAGAATTAAAAGCAGCTTCTGAAAAAGGCCAACATTTCCCTTTGTTGATGGAACTGATTGCTGTTTTTAATTATCAGTGTAATGAATAGTTGCAATCAAAAGTTCTACAAACGTTTCAGACAGCGCTCTACAAGAATAGAGTTTGGCCTTAAAATAATGTAAATAACTGAATACGAAGTTACAAAAATCCCGAGTTGCCAGGCAACAGCAGGAGGAGAGCTTTTGGAGGGAGGACGGCTGCCATGTATGACTTCAGACAGTAAAGCTTGTCAGGCGGCCAGCAGCTCCACTTCCTGTTGTGAGAGCAGTCTGCTGCTGAGGGTCACACTGCTGAGGTCACAGCAAAATAAACAGCATGGAGATGATTCGTCCTTCTGTTCTCAATGAAAATGGAAAAAAGCTTCAACTTTACATCTGGAGAAGATCTGAGAAGTTCTGTTTGGTGGGGTGACTAAGTTTGTGCCAAAAACACTGAATAAAGTTTTCAATTCATGACAAAACAAACAGAAGAATACATGCAGAATATTAAATTCATAAGTGCATAATAGAGGCCTACGATCCAATCAGATTGATCTGTCTAAGGCAAGTTGCTGATCGCATCTACTCTAATCGGGATTTACCAGTGGACCCGGTACCGGTCTGATGGTTACTTGGTACTGGGTCACATGCAGAGAATAATAAAGAAATGCACTAACTTAGATTATTTCTGTTCAGTTTATTTTCTGATCCTGAAGGAAGTTTTACTTTGAAAAACTGTTCTCAAGATCCGATTTGGTCACGTGACTTAAAGCGGTTAGCGGCATGGCTACCTGGATTGCTAAGCTAGTAGCCAAAAGCTAACAAAAACCAAACAATAAAATATATTTATAAAGTTACTTCTGGGATAAAAGAGTCAATGAGGAAACCGAAGAAAAAGAACAATAAAGCTTCTGTTTACAGACCAAAACGGGAGAAATTCCTCCACATACAGAATTACTAAGACAGTTGTTGAGACTATCGCTAATACGCAGCGACAAATTCTTGATTGTGTCACATACGTAGATAATAAAGTTGGAGACATGGTGGAGTCATGTTTATATTATATGTACAAAATACCAGCTTCACAACGGTTGGGTCGTTTTATTTTGCTTTATTTATTTCTCACGTCTTAAAAGTCAGACGTAGCTGAAGCTAGCATCCGGTTGTTAGCCTCCACTTTGGCGTTAAAGGGAAATTTTCATCACAAAGTTCAAACAATGAAGATTCAATCAATAAAGTTGTTGATTTGTGGTAACTTGTAAAAAAAAGACATTTGAGAATTTTTCTACAGAAAGGCTGAATTAGGTTTAGAAACTTTAGCACAGAACATGTTCCTTTGTGTTGAAAATAATGATGATAAAATATAATCTTTTTGCCCTGAAATATAATCGGAGCCTGGATTGAGTTAAAATAACATTCTATGGGGAAGAAAATCATGTAATCTTTCCTTTATGGAATCTTTTCAAATTAGAAACGGATTCTACAAATCAACTTTGTTTCATTGAATCTTCATCAACTTAAAAAAAAAAAAAAAAAATCTATGGATATTTTTAGACTTTTCAAACAAAATTTCCTGTAGTAGTATCTTATTTTGAAAATAGATTTTCAGAAACCGGAAGATTAAAAATGCTAACTTAAAAATGTTAAACCGGTCCGTGGCCATTTTATGGAAAAGGTAGGACCACTGACCAATAAAAAATCGTTTAAAAATGAAATTAATCATTTATATTGATATCGTAGAGTACCATTTAGATAAAGACATGGTGGGTTTATTTTACTATAACGTAAGAACAACTAAGTGACATCACAGCGGACGACACTCGTGATGCAGCAAAAACTGATAACAATCCAATGTGTGGAAACACTTAGAACATATCCTGGACCCACTTTAGGCCAGTGCATCTTTAAAAGAAACGTTTGAAAATGAAGAGAAGAAAGAGATTCAGTTCAACCCTAAACTAATTCCAAACAACAAATGAATTCTCAGTAAAAACAACCAAAAAGACAATAAAAGCATCAGAACCAGGAGACACGCGCTCACTGTCTGCAGAGAACATTTAGTCCACAGATCCGCAGCCTTTGGATCGACACTTTTACCTCCGAAGCCTTAATGGAAGCAGACAAAGTAGCTGTGACTCATCAAAAACCATGGAAAGGTTGGTTGACAACTGCAATAATTGTTCTCTGCAGAGCTACTGTACTTTCCATTGATTTTCAGAGATTATCACAAAGAAAATCTTTCCAAACGTTTCATTGAACAAACTGCTTGAACAGGAAACTAAACACGATCCTTTCTGTCTCTATAACATGTGAACTCCAGATGAATCAAATCTCATTAAGGAATCTTCTTCTACACAACCACACAAATGCATTCTCACACTCCACTGTAAAGTTCAGCTGTGACCAAACAAATCCACCAACAGAGGCTCTGGTATTTTTAATCCAATTTTTGTTTAAGTATAACAACAATCTCCCACTAATTTGGATTTGATCTTTTGTTCATGAGTTTATAAAATACACAAACAGCTGATGATGCTGTCAAAGGTTTAAAGGTTTGGATTATTTGACATTTATTTTCTCTTTATTTACTGCTAAACTTCCACGTTTTAGTTTGACTTCCTGTTTTCCTTTCAGGTTATTTAAATGTTTTGTGTTTAACTGTTTCCTCTTTCTTCATGTCTACATTTAAAGAGGAGCCTCTTGTCACACGAAAGATTGGCGCCAGAATCAATCTCTAGCAGGAAGTGTTTTGAGCGCCATATTTTTTTCTCTATGGCCAGGGTAACGGTTTGGGAGACCCAATCCTTATAGGGAAATAAAAACAATACACATAAAAGAAAAAGTTTCCTTTGGCTGCATCTAACATTAGATCATTTTCTCTGACATTTGAAATAATCAGTTTTAGTCACATCATATTCAGCCATTGTTCACACAAACACGTTAATTAAAAAGCATTAACCCAACTGTTATAGTTAAATAATAAACTTCAGGATCTATAATCTTCTCTAAAATAAAAAGTCATGATTGCAGTCATGAAAAGACGTGACAAAAACAACATCAAAATAAGATCATCCAGACTGTATTGTCATGAGAAACAACAGATTCTGTTTTTTTTTTTTTTTTTTTTTCCTTACCAGGAGGGAGGGTCTTAGGGCAGGGATAACCAGTTTATTTAGTCTGTTTATTTTTTAGCTATTATTCATATTTTATGACTAATTTTCTGTAAAATTACCGGCATGAAGCCCAATGAGGCAATTTTTCTTTGTGATGTTGGGCTATATAAATAAAATTGAATTGACGTTGAAGAATTAGTCCACAATCTGTCTTTTTTTTACAGAAAAAACCTCATGCATTTTATAGAAAGAAATCTAAAGTGATTATCAAAGCATCACATTTCCACTTTTCTGTCTGTAAAATCCTTTTGTAGGATTGAGGATTTCTGTACTGTGTTCTCTCAGGTCTCCCTTCACATCTGTATTGACTGCAGTTTTATGTAAGAGGATGACGCTGAAGAAATCTCCTTAACGAGACACAGATCTCATCAGGATGCAGACGAGCAGCAGAAACGTCCGTTTGACAGCTTCACTTCTGCAGCAGAGAATTCTCCTTCTACTCTGCTGCTGTTATCTTAACCAGTGTTGGTAATGATATCAGAACAGGATCTATGATTAAACATGTGAGGATTGTTATGTATTGATGTGATAAATATCAAATTAAACCAAATGGGACTTGGGAGCAATCCCCGACTTAAACACATGAAACTAAACAACATGAGTCGCATCTCCTTCACTACAGGATGCATCAGTCTGCTTTCTCTACATGACCCACTCATACATACGTATAGGTTTGGCTTTTGTAGACAATAAATACATCATATCGTAAACATGGATTACTGTTTTTATCTTTTTGTTTCTAAGTCGTAGCAGCAAAAAATGCATTAAAAGAGAAAAAAAAAATCATGTCAAAGCGATAAATCAATTTCACAAAATTTGGGATCAAGAATGGACTTTTCATCTTGAAAGGCAATTGACAATATTGGAAAATATAGTAATAGATAGAATCTGTGCTGATTCTCTACCATAACTGTATTTATCTTCATGAAACATAAGAGCGATTGATTAAGTGTCTAGTACAGAGGTGTCAAACTCAATCGCACAGGGGCCAAAATCCAAAAAGTTGCTGGATAAACATTTATTGAACACTAATTTTTTTTTTTTAAATTTAACTTTTTAACATTACTATGAATAATAACAGGCAGGAATATTATTCCAGAATAAATCAACTTTAACCTTAAATAACTCACAATATTTTTCACTCCATAAAAATATATTTTGTCAAAATTCTACAAGTTAGAAATGAGCGCAAGATAGTATCGGGCCGTTAATAACAATAAAATAAAATGATCTGGAGGACCGGATAGAATTAGAGGCTAGTACATTAGCACAACATATGAATTTAGATAACCATAGCATTGTAGCAACCACAATCTTTTATAGCAGGAATATAGAAGTGTTAAAACATAAATTCATAACTTTACTTCAGGATTTTTCTTGTGCGTTTTGTTACACCTCAGTGTAATGTGACACCGTCACAGAATAAAGAACATGCTAACAAGTCAACTAAACTCTTTTTTATCACTAAATCTGTTGAATTGCTCATCGTCTGTGCCGCTTTTGAACAACTCTGTCGAGACAGAGGCTTCTTCTTCTGCGTTGCTGTCATTATCAAACACTAATGCACACCTATAGTGGTTTCTAGTAGTTGTTGCTATTTATTTAAAAAACTAAATCAAACATAAGTCACACCTCTGGCCCAATCGATACAAAAAAATAGTTTATACTCTGAATAACATGGTAAATTTGAAGCTAAAACAAAACAAATACATTTAAAAAATTAAGTTTTGTTCAAGAATGCAGAAGCCTGAATTCTTGAACACAGCAGCAGTTCTCACCTTTTCTATTTTGTCCAGCCATTCCTTGTTCTGGGCCAGCTCCGCCATGAAGGCTTGGTGCTTCAGCCACTTCTTATGAAGCTTTTGGGTCTCGTCCCGGCTGCTGTCCCTCGCCATCAGCATCTTCTCGCTCACCCAGTCGCCCAGCTGGTGGAGACCGAAAAGAAGCGTCAAACACGCTGAGGCAGCAATTTCAGCTTTTTTAAGATTTAGGAATGAACTAAACATCTTAACGATGAAGCCGTTTATCACAACCTTTTCTAAGGATTTATGTTTGAATTAAAAAAAAAGAATAAAGTTGAAACCTGCAGTGTCAGCGTCAACAAGGTCAAACATGCAGACTTCGTGACGCACGAGTCACATGCAGGCGGACACACGTGTAACAACAAGCATGGCGGCAGGAATCCACATGTGCACGAAGCACAACCCGGTCAGACAGTGATCGACCCCCCCAGCACCCCCCGATCAAAATCCATCACACTCCAATTATTGGCGTGAACACGGCGAGAAACGCCTCGCGCTGGCAGAGCCGCCAACAGAAACACAAATATCCAGGTCAGCATCATCATCCTCGTCGGTGTCCTCCATACCTGAATGCCCCCCCCCCATCTGTGAAGAGGAGAACCCGTTTACCAGCAGCAGCTTCTAGCGGGAGCCTGCAGAGTCGTGGCAGCTGCAGGCAGCCGATGTCTGCATCCTCGCTCCTTCACCGTCACACACATGCAAAGACGCTCGCCACCGCAGAACCAGGTCACCGGCAGGAAAGAGGGGAAAACGACCAGGGAGGGGGGCGACTTTATGAAGAGCCAAAAGAAAAGCTGCAAATGCAAAGGCGAGAACAAAAAAAGCTCAGCAGCGGAGCGAGGACATGAAGCGCTCTCTGCTCCCTCCTTGTGTTGGCGAGCTCTCACTGTACGGCGAGCCAGGAGACGAGGGAGGGGCGGGGCGGGGGCTGACCAGTGAGAGGGGAGACAACCTCATACTCAAAACAATAAAATGGCAAGCAGCCCAGCTTGTACAGGGGTGCCCCCCCCAACATCCTCGCACCCACAGAGTGGAGGCGTCTGACTGAACGGGCTGCCAGGAGGAGGAGGAGAGGGAGGAGCAAAAGCCTTGCACTGGGATGTTTGGGGGGGCAGGGGATGAAGGCAATGCCTCCGGGGCTCCCCGGTCACACATAATGATGCAGAGAAGGAGATGATGGAGGAGGGGGAGACTGAAGAAAGAACGACAGGCTTTAAGAAAGACGTTTCATGTTGTAAAATCTGGAGCTGAGAAGCTCTGAAAGCTGCAGCTTCAGCAGCGATCCTCTGCAGCGGCAGCGGCGCTCGCAGGACGCTGCAGTGGTGAAGCAGAGGAAGAGGAGAGAAAGAAGAGCGGCGGAGGAGAGGATGGAGAGGAGGGGAGGACGCCTCCATCCTAAAGACAGCTTCATGGAAGCACAGACAGGCGCACGCCCGTCTTTTAGAGGTTCAGCCTCACAGAAGGAAACCGATGTGAATGAGAGAAAAGGAGGAGCGAGGAGGGATGAATGAAAAGGGAAAGAGGGGGGAGGGACGCAAACCTGGGACTGAAGGGGGAGGAAGAAGATGCTGAGGATTTCAGGGGGTTTCAGAGCGCGATGGTACAGTTTGAATGGACCAGTGAAAGTTGTTGTAAAGCATAATTTGGGGCAGGCAGGAGGGCGTGGTCAGGGGCGTGGTCAGGGGCAGGTCAAAACAACATGATTTGCAGTAAAAACACAGATGAACCCAGAGAAACAGATAAACATGAGGGTATATTCTGCCCAAACAAATGCAGCCGATTCCTGTGAGGCTCCAGAGAAGCAGGATTATTAAGTCCATCTTTATAACAAACCTTAACAGAATGAGCGAGGAATGCTGACAAACTCCAGCCCCTGTTTGTTTGTTTGACACGGTGCTCCCAAAAATAACCAAATGACTGAACTGGAGGAAACTGCCTTAAACAGGGGTGTCAAACGTACCGGTAATCACACAAGGGGCCAAAATCCAAAACAGACCCTAGATTGCGGGCAAAACAAGATAAACGTTTCTTGAAAACGGTAAAACTACATTTTTAACATAACTTTTTAACATAATAACCAGCTAAATGCCAAATTATCCTAAAAAACTAAAAAACAAAACAAAAAAAGAAAAACATAGGTTTGCCAAAACGGCTAGCATGTAGCCGAAGAATACCTAAACTTAAAAAAAGCAGCGGAGCCACCACCAGTGTGTGAATGTGTGCGTGAATGGGTGAATGGGTCTGTGACTGTGAAGCGCTTTGGGCCCTCGAAGGAGGGTAGAAAGCGCTATACAAGTATACGCCATTTACCATTTAAAAAACTTTTAAAAAGTCTAAATTTATGAAAATATCTAGCATGTAACTGCAATACAAGCTAAACTTCAAAATAACCTAAAAATGCCAAAATAGTCCAAAAAGCTAGCAGAATACCAATTTTTAAAAACTTTAAAACCGTAATATTTTAACATAATTATGAATAATAAAAAGGCAGGAATATTATTCCAGAATAAATCAACTTAAACCTTAAATAACTTACAGTATTTTTCTCTCCATAAAAATATATTTCCTCAAAATTATCCAAGTTAGAAAGAAGCACAAGATGACATTGGTCCATTAATAAAAATAGAATAAAAGAATCTGGAGGGCCGGATAGAATTACCCCGAGGGCCGGATCCGGCCCCCGGGCCTTGACTTGTGGCCTAAAAGAAATCAAATGACTGCAGACAAGCTGCACTTCAACCCCCGAGATTATTAAACCTTCCTGTCATTTATTACTCCTGTTTTCCTGCTCATACCACACAATAATGATCAATCTGCATTCACACTGTAACTGAACCGCATCAGAGTTCACTTGCAAGCACGGCTGGGTTGATAAAATCAATAAATAGATTTGAATTTATTTAAGCACAATAGATAAAAAATCAATTCCTAAAAATAAAACTCGATTTAGCACTCAAAGCTAAATCGATTTAAGGCAGCTAATGCTAACACTCGGTCCACTTAAACATACATTACTGACTAAACAAACATCTTAATAAACTCAGGCATGAATTTTCCAAACATTTTTAAGGAAATATTTTTTAAACCAACCGTTTGTTGTCTAAAGCACTGTTTTTGCTCATTTTGTTTTTCTTGAAAAAAGTGTACTGCTTTAGCCCCATCGCCACCTATTGGCCAAACTGAAACACCCTCCCGGAGAGTTTTTCTGTTTGAGAATCCATGTAACACTGTATGATATTAACAATTTCATTATTTCACTAATACATTTTACAGTGTGTGAACTGTATCAGGTTAATATGAATGTATTCAAAACATAGTAGATTATTAATGTATTTCTAAACAAATATATCTAAATGTATAAACTGTGTAAACTAAAATTGAATTGAATCAAATTGAACTGAAAAAGATCTGAATCGAATCGATTCAGACTCTTGTAAATCAAACCGAATCGTTTCTGGAAATTATTATCGATACCCAGCCCTATTTGCAAGTGAAGACACACACCAGATGTTAATTGACCAGCGTTCAATACTTTTGTTCTTATGAACTTTTCTGCCGTCGAAACTATCAAAGCAAACACTAAACATAAGCAAGGAAGCTCATTCTGACTCTGTGTGACAGGAAACTTTCTGAAAACAAACTAAAGAAATGCTGTTAGTTTGTTGACAGTTTTCCAGACATGCAAAAAGATTAAAACAAATTCAAAATTTGTAAGCTTGGTTTTACTTACAAGCAAGGAGCGGACAGACGCTGGTTACAAAATTGAAGGTGCATTCTAAAACCACATATATATATATTCAAAAATATTCAGCCTCTGTTAAAACACAAATCTATCCAAAATATCTGAAAGATGCTCGTGTTCAAGCCTGTTGGAATCTTGAAATAAACAGAAAATCTGTAAACAAATAAAAAATGACGAGTTTCAAATTCAGAAAGCTTTTTACATTTACAAGATTTCATCCATCCATTCCAACGTGTGCAGACTTCCTCCTCTACTGATCCTTCTGAGGTCTTTTTCAGGACACGGAGGGTTCCCCAGACCCGGCCCTGGATCTCCCACAGAACCTTCTTCCAGTTTAACGTCTGTGACAGAAGTCTAGTAGAACATCAGGAAGGATTTCTCACCAGACGTCTGACTGTAATCCACCTCAGCCGTTCAATTTTGATGAGAGTAAAGGCGATTTTATTCCCGTCAGCCACTCTGAAGCTCTTTTCTGTGGATCTATTCATTTACTGATGATCTGGAGGTCATGACCTGACTGAGAACAGGAGTTTACATCAACCGATTCTGCGCGTTCTCTGCTCCTCACAGCAGAATGTTCACGTTAGCGCACAAATCCCTCAGTCTGTCCCACACTCTGCCTTTCTGTCGCCTCTCTGCCCTGTGAGGTGGACACCAGGGGGTATGTTGCTGGGGGTAATTGCCCCCATGGGCTCTCTTGAGGCAATCAGGTCCTGGGGGAGGGGGCAGATTCATTAGAATCTGATGGAGGACAAACAAAGGCCATGTTCCTCACAAACGAGGGCGGAGCCTGGCGGCCGGACCTTCACCCACGAGACCATGCAGCCGTAAAATGAAGCTTTGACTGTGTTTAGGCCAGAACTGTGTGTGGACACACACACACTAACCCGTGTGTGTCCTGTACAAACACAATCCACCGCTCACTAACAACTTCAGTCAGCTAAACTCATTTGAAATGTTTGTTTTCAAATAGATTTTTTGATAAAAACACAATATAATGTCTTTGTTCAAATATAATTAAAACACATCTATTTTTTCCCAGTGTCCTGATGTACCGCAGGATGTTTCTCCTTTTCTTTTTGATTTTGTCTTCTTTGAAGTTCAGAGCAGCAGCTTTCATGCTTTATTTAACCTGTTGCGACGTTATCGTTTTTCTTTTGTAAGGTAAAGGAGGATATATTGATAAATTAGTCAACCCCCTGGCCCGTAATGTTAGGCTTAATTCCTGTGTGATTTTTTTTTTTTAATTCATTATTTTAAAGTTAAAGTCCCACTATTTGTCACGCACCTAGGTGTGTGAAATCTGTTCTCCGCATTTGACCCATCCCCTGGGGGAGTGGTGAGCTGCAGACACAGCCGCACTTGGGAAGCATCTGGTGGTTTAACCCCCAGTCCAACTCCTTAGTGCTGAGTGTCAACCAGGGTGGCACTGGGTCCCATTTTTAGAGTCTTTGGTATGACTCGGCCAGGAATTGAACCCTGAACCTTCCAATCTCAGGGCGGACACTCTACCACAAGGCCACTGAGCTGGTTTATGAGCTATTTTCCTAATCATTAAACGCATCAATCTGCATACTGAATGGTAGTCCTGGGTGATATGGGAAAAAAGGTATACCACGATATAAAATATTTTATATTACGATATATGACAATAAAGTTTATTTTCAGCTATTTTCTGAAAAAATGCCTGATGTTGTGGCAGCTTTTGTGAAAAGTTGCGACAAAAGTTGTGATGTTTTAATATAATCTTGTTTTGAAAAGCGCCTAAAAAATGTTAATTATGAAATACATTTCACATTCTCATATTCTAACTCTTTATATTGTGACAGATGCAGTAGGAAAATATTTCACCATCACTATTTACAATGTTGTTGTGCTGTCTTAACTTGAACAGAACTCTGAAACACAAAACTAAAATTTGCTCATAACAACACAAATATTTGTGTGTTGATTTAAACATACTTTAGAATAAAATGTCATTTTCCTGTGAAAAACTACAAACTCAAAAAAGTGGCGTGATTAGATTAATCCTCAGATTTCCATGTTCTCCACAGAAAGGTTCAACATTTCCAGTCAGCTGTGCGCCCCACAATATGTACCTGCACCCCATCCCGCCACGTGCACGTTTGCGCGCAGCAGACCTTCACTCTGCCGCGGCGCACAGCCGCCACCCCGCGGGGTGACCGTTCGTGTGTCTTGAAAAGACAAAAAATAACTCAGACAGGACTAAAGAGATAATAAAAGAGAGCACGACTCTCATAAAGGAGTCAGAAGGGAAACGGTTGATTGGGTAAAGTTGCGGTGAAAATAAAATTTGCAGGGTGCGCAACGAATCGTGCAAAATCCTGGAGGGTCTGATTAATGACATATTTGACGTAATAATTGATCAAATTAGCTTAGCAACGATATAAACGATAGAGGAGAAATGAAATGATAGACTCCTTTCTATCGCCCAGCACTACTGAATGGTGTATTCTTCTTTCTCACCACAAGAGGGAGTTTCCGTTTTTTAAACGTGTCAGAGGAGTGGAGTCGATTGAACCTGCCATGAAATAAAACACGAAACGAAAGCTGATTGTGCTGTTTGTGTTCCAGCTGCTCACTAAAGGTTTAACTTCAGAAAAATTAAAAAAAAAAAATCACATTTTTTCCTGGTCCTTCACACGTCACAAATGCGCAACACTTTGGCCACTTTTACGTGCTGCCATGTTACCGTGACAACAAGCAGCATCATGTATAAAAAAATCCACTTTTTGTGGAAAAAGCGATCCAAACTGAAGAAATAGCAAAAATAAAGTACTACATATTGATTGAAGATTCATTTCTTTTGAAAGTGACCATGATTTAAGCGAGATTAAAGTGCATTGTGAGAAATGAACGCACTTCGCGGAAGCAACCGTCCGACTCAAAGCGGAGGAGCGTTAATTTCTCATTATGCACACTCCATTGGGTATTATCCCTTACATATAATGCAACTGCTTAAATGCGTCTGTTTTCCTGTTCTTGACATCAAGCCGGATAAAAACATAATCTAACCAAAAGAAACAAAAAGATCACCACATCTCTGGAGAAAGTTCTTTCATTTTGTTTGAACGTCCTCCACCAAAGTTTGTTCAAAGTTCATCTCATTTTGAAACGGAAGACTTTGGCTTTGCTTTCTGACAGAAGATCAGATTTCTGTTTTTTAAGGTGTTTTTGAAGCTGGAACAGAACACACCCTGTCAGCCCAGAGCTCAGGTTCCAGCAGACTGACGCAGTCCCACACACACCCTCCCGTGCACACACTCTTCCTCCTCTGAATAAGTGATGAGGAGCTGCTGAATTATTGAAGGGAACCAAAGGGAGAGAGTTGCTGGAACCAAACGGAAGGCGGTGGCGAGCGTGCAGCCTCAGGTGAGAGCAGAGGTGAGGCGGCTGGACTCACCTCATGACAGTCCTGGAGAAACCTCTGCAGTTCCCACTGGTCGTTCAGCTTTTCCAGCCACTTCTGGGCCAGGTGTCGGTTCTGGTTCCCCCTGAGGGAATGAGGGAAAGTCGGGTGCTTAAACTTATTTTCACTCTGGATCATGAACATGCAAGAGAGTAAAGAAAACCAAGATGGTGTCCTGAGTTTTAAAGTCCAACTTCGATCATCTTTTAATTTATTTTCAAAGCGTTTCCATTAATCTTTGAACTGTGATTAAATATTTGTGATTTCTAGGACGTAGTTCCTGCAGTGTGGCTGTAGTTCAGGATAAATTTGTTTTTGAGTTGGATATTTGGCACAAGCAGAGGCGAATTGGCGGAGGGAGCTTTTCGTATTCTCAACATAACAGGTAAGCACTCTTTTCATCTGCTCCCATGATTCGAATAAAGAAATATTCAGAAATGTTATTTGAGTTTAATTTTCCTTATATATGTCCTCCATCAACAGAAAAATGTCACAAGATGAACATCTTAAAAACACCTAAAAAAACATAATTCTCATCTTAGTGGGTCTTACATGTTTAAATGAAAAATAATAATAATTTACTATTTATTTACAGCATTTTTTAATGGTCTTGGGTCTGCTTATTTCATTAGGTTCTGTCATTACGGTCCTCAGAAGTAGAATAGCCAACTGGAGAACTTCAGGGCCGCACAGACTATAGAGAGTTTTAAGAAGAGGTTCAAGACCCACTTTGTAACATGAATTTTGGACGGTCTTAACTGGCTATTTCTTTAAAAAACAATAATAAAATACCTTCCTTTTATTTGTATTAATTTATTTTTTATTTGTATTTACTTTCTCTTTTTTATATAAAATAGATTTTATGTATTGATATTTAACTTGCTTTTTTATTACGATTTGTGTTCACTGTGGGGATCTTTTATACTGAAGCTTTGTTTGTGTTTATTGCAGCGGTGCTCGCCATTTTGGGGCGGTTGGGGTCCATGCTGCTGTCTGTGCTGTGGTGATGTTCTGTGGCTGAGCTGCTTCTGGTAAAAGAGATTCCTGATATATTGTTTCCGTACAGAAGAGCCAAACCTTACGTCTATTTTATAATTATGGTGATTTTTTTATGCTTGTATGGATAGTGTGTGGGGTGTGTGTGAATAAAGGAAGGGGGGAGGCCAATTTCTTTCTCTTTTGGGTATTTTGTCTACTTTTTTAAAATTATACAACAGTTTGAGCTGTGATGCATTAAAAGCTTCTTTTTTAAATAAAGTTTGATTGATTGGTTGACTGAAAACACCCTTTAACTGAGAGTAAAAAGAATTAATACCCCATTGTCTTATTACTTTTCCTGACAGAAACATTTTGGTTCCTTAAAGATCCTCTATAATGAAACTCCTCCCCCTTTTTTTGTGTTTCTTTTACATGTTCTTGTAGCACTTTTCTCATAGAATAGGACATATATAAATTAATTAACAGTTAAAACTGCATTACTGAGGGTTTCTTAATTCAAATTGCGTTGGATCCGGAGCTGATGAAAAGCTGATGCTTGAAAATTCTCAGACTAATGACGCAGCTCCTGAAATGGGCGTGTCAAAGTCTCTTCTCCGCCTGCACACACCCTGACGCTTATGTGAGCGAGACATGATGAGGATTCAACACTCATGTTGCAGCAAAATGCCATTCTGTTTCAAAACCGTGTGACTGGATTGATACAATTTGCACCGCTAACGTTAGCTTGAGGCTATAAGCTCGCCTTGACGGGAAAGGGGGCGGGTTGAACTGTGTCAAAAGTCCCGCCCACAAAGCAGAATTGTATTTCTAATGAGCTGCTGTCACTGTGTATAAAATATGTCTTAAAAACAACAAGGATTTTTTGATTTTGGCTAAAACTTCATCATCATAATTAAAATATCACTGGGAAGGATTTTATGATAGAACGAAATATGGTTGGAGAAAGATTTTAAGAACTAGAAGTTCTGGAAAATGCTTCACCCTCATAACCTCTGAGAGAGCACTTCTCCAGCTGCTTCACAAATAAAACTTGGTTTCTGCTTGAACTCCGTGTGCGTCATCTTCGTACCTCTTGGCCAGAGTGTCGATGCGCTCCCTGATGCGATCCGAGTAGATGTTGTTCTGGCTGATCAGGCTTTCTCCTGCCTCGATCACGGCTTTGATCCTGTGGAGGTTCAGCTCCATGGTGGTGGTGAAGTCCTTGTGTTTTTTAATGGCGGCTTCCACCGTTTCCACGGTGGTGGGGAGCTCCACGTGAGCGAGGGCCGACTCCTGGAGCGCAAAAACACAGAGAACTCTCAGAAGAACTTAGAAGAATTTTCAGTTCTGGGGTTTTTTTTTGCCATTTGCTAGTTTTTTTTTTACTTTTTGGCAATTACTAAGGCTTTCAAGGCTTTTTTGGAGTTAAGGTAATATTTTAGGCACAACTGTTTTGGCTAAGCTAGACATTTTTTTCAGTTTTTATGCTGTTTTGGAGTTTAGCTAATATTTTAGCTTTATGCTAGCCGTTTTGGCTAATTAGGTCTATCAACTTCAGCTATTAGCTTCAGTGTTTTTAGCCATCAATTTCAGCATCTTCAGCTATCAGCACTAACATCTCACAGCATTCACATTAGCATTATAATAGGTAATGCTACATATCTAGCTTGGATTTGGTTCTGGTTATTGGGCCTGTGCCCTACCTGGTTGTTGAGGAAGGACTCTGCTTGCTTGACGTCTCGCAGGAAGAGGTGAAAAATGTGGGCCTGAACCAGAACTTCCCTCCTGCTTTCCCACATCTCCAGCAGCTTGTTCCAGCCCACGTCCAGCTTCTGGAGCCACTGCTGCAGCGCGGCCTGAGGCAGAGGCGCATCCTCAGACTCCAGCAGCTCGTTCATGGCTTGAAGCCGCTCGTAGTCTTCCTCATATCTGCGAAGAGGTCAGTAGAGACGGGTGGAGTTATTGTCTGGAAACCTGAAGGTGACAACTGCTGCAGCGTTTCCACTCCTACCGTCCAATCTCCTCTTTGAGAGCAGCGTGCTTGTTGATGAGTTTCTCAGCTTCCTCCAGGTCGTTGGGCAGCTGGTCGGAGGCAGCAGCTGTCTGAGTCTGGACCAGCCAGGTGAGGAAGGAGTCCAGGTCCTGGCAGAACACGGAAAAACCACAACCAGATGTAGAGGCTTCAGCGGACAGATTCATTCAGAGAAGGATAAAGAAAGGGCCTCTTCTGCAACGTTTAAAACCAGGCATGTGATGCTTGTTCAGGAACATGCTGAATGCGTGTTCTTCAGAATGCTGTCAGGCATATGATGTTCACACTGGAATGTCTCAATACAAGCACATGTTCTCACAGCTGGAAAAGGCTTAGTGCAAAATACTGAAAGGGTGTAAATCTGGAGAATCTTGCTCCAGCCCTTCTCTTTCTCGTCTCTATTCCACTATTTGAAAGACTTGGTGTCATAAAATTCCAGTCCGGCACAAACCACAATTCTTACTTTCTTCTTAATGATCAATGTTCAAACAGTTTCTGTGTTTTGAAAAGGACGCGACCAATGTGTCTTACCAAACCTGAATTCCAGATTGGTCAAAGTTCAACTGGTTTAACTTTTCGCCAGAGTTCAATGGCCGTACGTTCTGTATGTAGAGCCTAAAAATGGATTTCTAAAAACTGTGTAAGCGACATGTGAACAGCAGAGTTTAAACACTGAAGTCCAAACATGCATATATGCACGTTTACAAAAACTTTTCATTGTTAGTGATTGTTTGAACCAGCGTTGCCAAGTCTTGTGTGAACATAGGATTTAATTAAACAAGTTTAGATTATCATTCCTACTGTTGTTTAGTTGAAATATCTAGTCTTGTGGGAAAAATTAATATTCAAATTCAGCCAGAAATCACTTTTTAGGTCAACACTTGCTGCATTTAAATGGAGACAAGTTATCGGAATAAAAGCCTGATCAGAATAAAACTGCGTCATGTAAACACGCCATTCGGAATACTCTGTTGATATTGTTGATATGATTGTGGTGCATGTAAATAATCTATTATGATTGTGTGTCATTACTGTGCTGGATTTGATATCATGCATAGAGGGTGTGGTGCTCCAGATGAGCGCGAACAGGAGCGATTGGCTGCAGCCGGACTCATAGCTTTATGTTTTGAAGCAGGGGAAGTTATTTATTTTTGGTGTGCGCTTCAGACCGCAGTCCGTCGCTGTGCGAGCGACCTCCCGGACTCGAGCAAACGGTGCCTCCTGGAGGAACCTCCACCAGCTCTCACCGCGGACGGTATGATCTGGTGGAGGCGGCTTTTGAATGCGGAAATGCTGCTCCGCGCCCCAAACAGTCCTCTGTGCAAACAATCACATGAATTTGTGTTTCCAATAGTGACCAGACTACATAACGGCTGATGTTAATCCCATATAGTCGAGATGCTCATGGCTGCATTGGCTCATCCAAGACTAAATGTCTGAACTCTAAACCCTTTCTCCGGGTCTATGCGGCCAAGAATAAGATACTGACCACACAGATTTAGAAAATTATGAGCGAACAGTCACTTAAAAATATTATAATAATAAAAGCATGCTCAGAGGATCATCTCGCTCAAAGCTGCAGCTTTGTTTGTTTCAAAAGAACTCGCTATTTCTTCTTCTATGGCTTTTTTTGGTATTTAGAAAGTTATGCGCATGTCAGAAGGATTTATTCTAATGAACGTGTGGCGTATGTAAATGTTTGTTACAATCGGATGACATTTTTCAGAGCTGTGTGCACAGTTCTATTCTAATCCAATCTTTGATCTGATTGGGGACATCTTGCACGTTTTAGTTGATCTCTGTCAGTTCATTATGTTTCCCCGTCTTTTACTCTTCTTCATATTTAAGTATCTTTACTTTTTTTTGAGTCAAATTTCTGCATTGGATCCTCTTTTCATGAACTCAACTGCTGTCATTGAAATACTGTATTTTCTGGAGTATAAGTTGCAATCTTTTTCATAGTTTAGCCAGGGGTGCGACTCAGGAGTGACTGATTTGTGGGTCTTTCTTTTTTTTTTTATGACATAAATAATCTCATATTTTTATTATATTTATATATATATATATACATATACACATATATATACATATTTATTATTTTTGATAAATGTATCCCTTGGGATATGAATAAAGTTCAATTCAATTTTCCCAGTAAACACCGGTTGTCTTTTAGCAGTTGTTTCCTCTAACAGCCACTAGAGGGCGCTGCATCTGAGTATAAGTATTTGCAACTGAGAGTGGCAGAAGAAGTGTCGTCCAAAACAAACATGGAAGGGAATCTGATCGTTTTCCCTTTAAACTTTGGTATTTTTCTTATACGGATCAAAAAATTAGTATTTACTGATTTATTTATTTTTTTAGCTACGCTGGGCTCGGCAGATTTGTTCTGAAATGTCAGACTTTTCTCCCAAAAGTGCGACTTATACTCCAGAGCGACTTATAAATGGTTTTCTTCTTCTTGATGAGACATTTTTTGCTCTTGCGACTTATACTCCAAAAAACATGGTACTTGTTAATGTGTGTCAGAAGCTGGATACCTGTATGAAGCTCTGCAGCCTGCTGGCCACCATCAGTGAGTCCTCACACCCCTGCAGAGTCCGCTTTAGCTCCTCCCACTCCACACTGATGCCATCAAAGGGCACGAGGATCTCCATTGCTCGGCCTGAATGAGCTGTGGCCAGATGCTCCGCCTCCTCCTGCGTTGGGAAATTCAGAGTTATTATCAAAGCTCACGACTCCTTGTGGCTTATTTCCAAAATCCCGTACCTGCAGATGCAGGAGTTTGGGCTCCAGGACGGCCAAGGCTCCTTCCATGGTGGACAGACGCCTCTGCAGAGCGAGGACTCCCCCTAAATCACTGCCCATGTACTGCGTGGCGTCGATGGCTTTTCTCTTCTCCTGGATCTGGGACTTGATCTCGGCGCACTCCAGCAGGTAATTCTGCAGACGCAGCATGGAGTCCAGCTGGTCTTTCTTCTGCTCCACCAGCTCCACGATGCTGTTCCACCTGGTTCCAGAATGACAGCAAACACCTCTTGTTTAGAAAACAAACTTTTCTTCCATTCAGTTTGGACTGAAAGTTTAATTTTCATCCATAAACAACCTGAAAAGGTGAGAAAAAGTTAGTGTGTGTGTTTGGATTCAAATTATCTGAAATTTTAGGCCACATGTCTGTGTGAATGAAAAACTAGCATTAACATTGAAGATGAAGCTTCCATGTGGACCTGATTTACACAAATCACAACTACACACACAAACACTCTCCTCATGGCTGTAATGAAGGAAGAAAATCATCTGAGATCTGCTGGAGTTCTCTTTTGACATCAGATGTGTGGATTTCACTAAAGAAATAAAAAACTATTTATAAATCATCTCTCTGTTATCCGAATTTATGGGTCTTTGACACGACGTCCCATAAGCTTCAACATTAACTTTCCTTTGTCAGCAGATAAATATATCACACTTGTGTAGTGTTATTCTTAAGTTCTGTCGTTTACATTCCTGATGGAGGCCAAAACCTGATGGAGGTCAAAACCTGCAAAAAACATTTTTTAAACAAAAAAGTTTAAAATTGTATATTTTTTCCATGGCTTAAAAAAAGTTTATTGTTATTTGTCTTGTTTGTATCATGAAACTGTGCAATATTTTTTATTTTTTTGAATTTATTCATTTCAAGCAATTGAAGAAAAAAAACCTGAAAAAAAATAAAGAAAATAAACAAGACAAAGCTGCATCTTTATATAGATACATGCACATAAACATTTAAATAATTATCTAAATCCTTATTATTATAATAACTCTTAATCATTAATAACATGCTGTATTGTTTCTTTACATGTAACACATAACACACTGAATCTAATAAATGTAAAGTTTGTCAAAAAGGTTTGAATTAATTACATTAAAAGGAACATGAAGACACAAATTCATAAAATCCAACTCCTATTGTGCATTACTCAACTATTTTACTCATTTTTAAAAAATATATCATATTTAACCATTCCAAGTAAAGATCATTTATTAAATCTATAAGTATTAAATGTATCATATAAAAAAGATGAAGTGCTAGTTGATGAGATTGAAAGATGTTAAAATATTCCAGACATTATTTAGCACAGAACAAGTATCCAAATGAAGTGCTTGTATCAAAGTGGAGTATTTAATGATCATGATCAGTAACGACTATTGCATCAATTTTCGTTAATCATTTTTTGGTGTCCTAATTTTTTTCCTGATTAAAAACTAAATCTCAATCATTTTCTGTGTCATGCTGCTGACTTTTAGCCTCAATAACTCAAGTAATTAATAATCTAAAGAACCGGGATTAGAGCAGATAAACCAAAAAACCTGAGAAAGGAAAAAAAATATATATATATGAACTTTATTCCATTGAGATACTTCCTGCTTTAGTGAAAATCTAAATATTGTATGTAAAAACAAAGAAACTCAAAGTGAGGATCCGTCAGTGTGGCATGGAGGCTGATGACAGATGGTCACCCTGAGACAAACTCCGCCTGCCAAGGTGACGGGACAGAGCATCAGTCAATGAACGGGAAACATTCAGAGGAGAACCGTGGGGTTTTTACAGGAGCTACAACACAAGGATCTTAGAGTCTAATAATATTTACAAATCTTAAAATGTCGTCTCAAACGGCATCAGTGATGATCTATTTTTGGTTCTTCTGACTTATTATTGACTCTTTCTTTATATTATTTGTGCTCCAAGATGAAAATAATCAAAGATTTTAATATTTGAAGTTCAATGGAAGAAAGTTGTGTACTTCTGCCAAAAAACTGTCATTCTCTGGTTATGATGACTTTTAGCAGAAAAATAAAAAAAAAAAAAGAGAAACAAAAATAATCATATATTTAAATACTTAATAGATCATTACGACGGAGTGTTAGGGCCACCAAAAAAAAGTTATATTTTGAGATTTTTTCTTGTAAATTTACAACTTTAAATCTAGTAAATTTACAAGTTTTCAATGTTACTGTGCTAACATAAAAGACAGTTTTCATTCTCCTTTGCTGTTCCATCTGGGCATGACTTATACATGTGTCTCTGAGCTCTTTATTTAACATATGAAACTCAGAATTACCAACATGAACCCCAGAAAGCAGCAACACTGGTAATAATCTGATTTTAAATCACCAAAAGGTTCAGGATTTCTTTGTTTTTGACACTGATCTCGTAATAAAGCTTCACAAGACGCTCCACGTCTTTCATCTTCAAAAACGACTCTGATAAACTTTGATTCTTTTCTCGTTTATTTATGACTTTTTTCTCATAAATGTATCATATTTAAAGTAAAAAATTTACAACTTTTTTTACTAGAAAAAAAAATTAAATTTAGCCAATAACTTTTAAAGTCATAAATATACAACGTCATTCTCGTGATTTAAAAGTTAAGACGTTTTTCATGTAAATTTATGCGATTTAAAGTCGTAACCAAAAAAAATAATGTTTTGTTTGTACATTGGCTCTAATATTCCATTGTAGATCATTGATCATTTGGAGTTAAAAAGCTCTCAGAACACAAAGTCACCTTTCAGGTCACTGACGTCTGTGAAAGTGTGATGTGATCGTTCTGTACCCTAATGGTAAATAAATTTTCTCTTAGTTAAAATATTTTAGGAAACTAGAGTTAAATAAACTGTAAATAAATAAACTGTTCAGTTTGTACCTGATCCTTTTGGCTTAGTTTAATATAGAAAATATTACCTGGAAAAGTTTGTATTAAAGCTATTTTCTAAAATGTCCTCCTTTGCTCAGAGTTTTGTAGAACTAACCCTCCCCCTCAGAAAGCCTGACTTCTGATTGAAAGTAGTGATTTTCATTTCACTACTTTGGTAAGTTTTGTTCTGCAGCTCAGTTTTATCTGCAAACAGAAACCCCTCTGCTTCTGGTACCTGGAGTTGAGGTGGTCCTGACACCCCCTGACCTCCGAGGAGGATGGGTGACCTCCATCCAGGAGCTGCTGGACGATCTGGTTAACGTCCAGGATCCGTCCCATCAGGCTGTTCATCTCCTGGTCCAGGCTCTCAAACCTGTCGAGAGGTTGAGGGTTAGTGCAGAGGACACATCTGTCGCTCCTCTTCCTCCTCTTCCTCCTCACCTGTGCGCCACCACCTCCACGTCCTCCAGTTTCTCCGGGATCTCCATCTTGTCCAGCCACTGCTCCCTCTCGTCGATCCACAGCTCGCAGGCGTTGACCTCGCTGAACATGTGGTAGACGGCGAGCGCGTCGTGAAGCCACTGCTGCCGGAGCACGGCCACGTCAGCCACCTCCGTGTACAGCTGCTCCACCTCCGCCATGCGCACCTGCACCTCCTGCAGAGCGGAACGTTTCAGGAACGCTCGAGTACGACCTTCGAGGCTCAAATTCTTGAACCCACCTCCTGCTCGCGGTACTGCAGAGGCAGAACTCCCATGTGCTTGCGCAGCGCCACCACATGGAGGCGATGTTTGTCGATGGCCTCGGTGACCCCTCTGTGCTTCTTCAGCAGCGACTGCGTGGAGTACTCGTCGTGACCGAAGTCCTCGCTGGAGACCAGGCGGTAGGCGTCCTGCAGCCAGGCCACCAGGTCGTCCATTTCCGTGGAAAACTGGAAGAAGTTGAGCGCCTCCTGCAGGTGGCTGAGATGCTGCGCGGCCTGGTCCTCCAGCTTCTTCCACTCGTCTTTGACCTCCAGGATTCGCTCCTGGATGCCGGTCGTGCCGAAGCTCTTGTCGCTCAGAATCTGTTTCCCTCGCTTCATGGTGTTCTGCAGACGAAGAAGCAGCAGCTGTGATGACGTTTTATTCATTTGGAAATGTTCAATCACCTGTAGGAGTTTAAACTTTGAAATATAAACTCTCTAGATCCTTTAAGGTTTGCCAAACATGCAATAAAGATTTTTTCATCCTTTATCTCTATGTGTCACTATTCTTTAAATTCATCTACTTCCTTGTATTTCTGCTGGTTTTTTGTTACTGATATTATTTAAGAATGCCACAAAAACATAGAAAAAGAGAAATTTTGATTTTAACAAAAAGTTTTTCCCGCCGTTTCATGAAGAGAAGTAAAACTTGAATGTAGCGACAGCCAACTCCTGGGCGCCGGACCTGCAGCAGCGAGCGGTGAGCCAGCAGCTCTCCGGCCAGAGTCTTGTGTTTCTGCAGTAACTTCAGAACGCTGCTCAGGTCTCTGCCGAAGCCCTGAGACGCCAGGATGGAGCTCTTCTCCCGGATCCATGCCTCCGATTCCTCAAGCTCCTACAGTAAGAGACGATTTAATAAAGTTTCATTAAAAAATCATTTTCGGAAAAAAGTAAAAAGGAAGAAAAAAAAGAAGAACCACACAGAATCTTTAAAGGTTGGTGTCTGAAGACGAAGGAAATTAAAGTTCTACTTTTAATTAATGGAAAAAGGCTTTTATTGGTTTTATCCAAAGAAAAAATTTTTTCATATTATGTACAATACTTCCTCCCACCCAAGACTTTAGTCTGATTCTCCAAAATGAGTTCAACACAGAAAAACTGTTCTGCAGCATTAGAAAACATTTTGTCTTCATGTTCAGTCTACAGTAAACGTAAAACATCAATGAAATGAAGCACACTTATCATTCACGATTATTCTAACACAGTTAAAAACTCTGTATTTTCTGAAGACACCTGGTGATTTTACATTGATGAAGTTTTCTTTAAGAATGTGTTCTCCGTAGAGAAGCCCAAACAAATAAAACCTGTAAAAGATGGGTCAACAAAAAGTAAACTGCATCCACTGCTGTCTGGTTTAAAAACAACGTCACACATGAAAACAAACTTCTTTAGCATCTTTACAACATGTTTCCTGCAAAGCAATTTAAAAGACACAAGAATTTCACAGAGTGAAAGTTAAAATAACCAGATTAAAGAACCAGATTTGCATCCTGCTGTACTGGCTAATTAGTTTAGCTGTTTCGGACCATCTTCTACAACAAACAAATTGAAATTATGTACTTTCTGGAAAATAGGAGTATAGTCAGATAGACTTTTATGTGAATTTATCTTAATCATAAAACATCAAGTTAATTCAATTAAAAGACACTAAATTCAAGTGTTTTGTAAAACTGTTATGTGGTTATGAGGACAGAAGAAAGCATAGAGATCATAAACATAATAATTGAATATTAGATCAATCCGTGAATATAATCTGGAGAGGATGTATCGTCTTCCAGCGCTCCCTGTCGCTTCCCCTGCTGATCGGCTGGATCAGGACCTCAACCAGAGGATCAGCTGGGACGTTTTGGGAAGTGACAGAGAAATGCTCAAAAATAAACTGAAGACTTTGGACTCAAAGACAAAATAAAAAGTTTTTGAGGTTGAAACAGGAGCTTCAAACTGTGCAGAAAATCTCAAGAGATCATATTCTGCTGAGCTGTTACCTTAATGAAGAAAGACGAGCAGTCCTACCTGAAAAAAGGCCCAGAGTTGTCTGGACTCCTCCAGCTCAGAGCGTCTGTCAGCAGCCAGACGCTTCAGGTCCTCCAGGCAGGAAGAGACGTGATTGACGCGGTTACAGATGATCTGCGGGTCGCACGGCTGGTAACCTGAGACACAGATCTCTCTTTAATTAGAACATGTGAGCTAGAACAGAAACACAGCTGCATATCATTTCACTGTTCCATCGATGCTTTCAAGGTCAAACATGAAAACATTTCAATAAATATTGTGTTTTTGGTGTTTTTAACATGTTCTTGTGGCATTTTTCTGATAATGGAGGACATATAAAAAGAAAATTAAGCTCAAAATTCCGTCTCTGAATACCGGTATTCATTTATCCATATTGTGGTGGATCAGGAGTAGACATAAAGATGCTGCTCCCTGCTCCACTCCATTCTGATGCCTCCACTTGTAGACGAATACATCCATGAACTTCTATGTTTTCCTGGAATCTGGATCAAAACCGTACGACTGGATAGCTACAATATTGCTCCGCATTTTCAAAACACCTGTAATGTTAGGTTATGTAAGCTAGCAGGAGAGCATGTAAACAGAGAGCTCTCAGTTACGGGGGACAGGAGGAGACGGGGGTGCTCCATGCCGACGGTCCAGCCCGAAACTTGAATTTCTAAACTCCTACCGCTCTGCAGAAACTATGTCCTAGAAAACAACACAAGTTTTTTTATTTTGGCTAAAAATAGAATCATCATAATCAAAAACCCTTTTAAAATAGATTAAAAAATTGATCAGAGTGGGACTTTGGAACTTTTGAATTTATTAGCAATTTGATAAACTACCCGATTGCTTATTTGGCATCATTTTAATCAGTACAACTTCTACTATGTGACACTATTTTTGTTTTATCATTTTTCCATCTTGTATTCACACACTAGACATAAAATCATACAAAAACACAAAATTACGTCTGGGAAAAATGGGGTTCATTTTGCTGTGGAAACCCCAAAAATGTTTAAAGAACTCTTTTAACAACATAAAATGAAAGTTTTAGGTGTGATTTTATATAAGCAACAAGAATAAAATTTTTCAACAAACTAATCAACATTTTTTTGAATAAAAATACAAAAAAATTCCACTTGAAATCCAGTAAAAAAAATAAATTCCAAAATAGTTTCTGTTGATAGAGGAACATCACAGACCTCACATCTCAAGGATTTGACCTTTTTAATACTGTTATAAAGACAGTTGCTGGACTTTAATCTGAAGCCCCAAAAAATAAGAATTTCTCACCTGAGAGAACTAATGAGCATTTGTCATTAATCCTGAAATTCTGTTTTTTGAGGCTTTTTTTTTCCTCATAATTTTACCTTATTACATATTTGAAAAACAGTAAAAAAATATGGTTTTTGGAGAACTTTGATCCAGCTGGATTTCAGGTCTGCTCACCTGGAATCTGATCAGGTGGAGGCGTGTCTTGTCCACTCTGACCTGCTCACCTGCCGCGGGGGGAATTTTGCAGTGAACCGCAAAGTTTCTGCAATTTTTAGACAACGTCGGTGCTTGTTGTTCTAGAAAATTCATGTTGGTTTCCATCCCAAAATAAAAAAAATAATTGGTTTCTTTGTTGTTGGATTTCTAACATCAGAAAGCTCCACTTGGCTCCGCCCCCTAAAGCAGGTCTTCCGCTATGCGCTGCAGCTGTCTGATCAACGTTCATCTTCTGCCTTATTTATTAAAATAAAAGATCACTTTTGTCCAAAAACTGTAGACAAATGCCATATTCTCTCTTAAAATCAAGGAAATGTCAATTCCAGAATATTTAAATTAGTTTACGTATATTTTAGATAGAGTTTTATCGCGCTTCTCTCACAGCTGCACAGCAGGACGCCTGATCGTGTCCATCGGTTCCAAAGTGTTAATCTAACAAAAAAGCTGTTTAACAGCCATCATGATGGGAATCGATGAGAAGTAAAGCGTGCGTACCCTCCATGGTGGTGAACTTGAGCGCCGCGACGTTGAGCGTCTCCACTCTCTCAGCCTGGACGGAGATGTCGGCTTCCTGAAGGCTGTGTTTCTGCAGAAGGTCGTCCACCTCCAGAAGATGCTTCCCAAAGTCCTTGGACAGCAGCTGAGCCTGGGGAGGTTGAAGGTGTGAGACGTGCACACAAACGTTTGCACTTTTCCCCTCACGAGCAGCTCCGTCACACCTGTGTGTCCTCCATCCAGTCGATCATGTACACCATGTCCTGAAAGGTCTTCTGCAGGGCCAGGTTCTGCTCCAGCCGGGCCCTCCTGCCGGCCACCAGCTCCTTCAGCAGACTCCACTGGCCCAGGATGTTCTCTTTGCGCGCCAGGATACGGCGGATGTCGTAGTACCCCTCCACTTCCATCTCTGCGGCGAGCTCCACGACCACGCCGATCCGCTCTTCATAAGAGGCGATGTCCGCCTCGATGGCCTCGTGCTTCTTCATAGCCGCTTCCACTGCTGGCAGATCGTAGCCGAAATTGTCCTAAAAAGGAGGGAACGTGTTTGATGTGCTGCTGAGAAGAAGGACGTATCTGTGTTTGTAGCTACAAAACAAACTTGTTATTTGTTTTTCCCTTTTTTTGGATATAAATATAATTAGAACTTCAGGTTGGAATGAGTCACAGCTGTCAGGATTGATGAGCTCGTTTTGAGTCACTTTGTCTTTAACGGATATTAAACCAAAGAAAAAATACAAATAAAGATGTGTGTCTTCAGTTCACTTCTGCAGGTTTGTTAGTTATTTTTGTGCTGTTCTCCTTTCAAGCTAGAGTTCAGTTTCTCCTCTCATCAGCATCTGGTCACTGGAGTCTTCCTTTTCTTCTTCTCTTGAGATTTTTTGGAAACAAACAGTGCCATTACTGCCCCCTTGAGGCATGATCCAGTCAAGGCAACATTTCCACCGTGTTCAATCTCAATCAGAACTCTTTCTGCTGCAGTTATTTTGTTGCAGAACCCATGATATTATTATCTCTGTGTATGATCATCTTTATAGAAGTGAGTCAGAATGTAGATGCAGAAACAGGTGATGTTTTAAGTAAAATTGTGTGAAAAGGAGGAAATAGAGGAGAAAGGAGAAATTAAAGTACAACACAAAAAACAACATTCTAAAAAAAGCCTATTTTAATACTTCATATAGAATAATCAATCGGGTTTCCTTCAAGAAAGAAAAGCCATCAAAAACAGATGAGTAAACCCTGTCAATCATATTCATAGAGTGAAGTCACAGGAGTGCAACAAGGAAAAGGGGGGGTTGGATTCGGTTTGGATCTTGAGTCGGGAAAAGCTCTGGTGGGACGCTTGCTGTTGTCGTAAAACCTTACCGCCAATCAATGGATAACATCGTGTGATGACAGAAGCCCCGCCTTAACTGGTCTGTTCCATTTTTCTATGGATCTACAACCAACGCGGGACCAGAAATGGTTCAAATCACTCCGGCCTAATGGATCCGTTTTATAACGAAATAGCGCACCGGTCCGGTCCAGACTGGACCGTTCAGTGGAAACAAAGCATTAGAGCTCTTTTGTTTTTCATGTAATGAATCGGTATGAATTTATAATGGGCCTTTTTGCGTTTTTTATGATGTGTAGAACTTCACTTTAGAATTTGTATTTTAAACAATGAGGTACAGTTTTGATTTTCTTCCCTTTTTAATTTGAGTTTAAATGTGTTGTCTTTATGCATCAATATTTGAGTTTTTACATAATAGTTTGTTTTTTTACCTTTTGATTTTCATTTTTTTCTCAAAATGATGAAAGTTTCTGTTGGTGAGTTTCAACCCTTTGGTCGGTGAACCTTTGGCACCAATTAAAGCTGACTTCATTGACAAGGACAAATGCATAGTGGTTTAGTTTAATGGTTTTCAAGCACAAGGCAGGAAGAATTCATTAAAGGGTAACCAAACAGGGACGTTGGAGACTGACTCCACCCACAGTCGAAATGTATAAATCCAGTCAGAAAGGGGGGGCTGGAGAAAAGGACCGTTTTCATTACTGGAAATGCAGATCATGACGTAGGACTTCCATAGTTTGACCAATCACGAAATTTAACTGTAATATATCGATTCAACCTGTAGGGGGCAGCACACAGACAGTTTTTTAACTATATTTTCAAGAATTAAACAAGTTTATTTTAATTTGACAAGACAGCACTTTTAAAGCCCCATTTATAGAAGTCAACAGATAAAAAAAGTTTATTTAGGGTTTGGTGACCCTTTCATCTCAGTTGCGTTTCAAAAAGGTAAAAAAATATATATTTGTTTAATGAATTATGTTAGAAAAAGGAAAATTAATAATACTTATAATATTAAATCACGCATTAAGGTTGTACTTCTAGATTAAAGTATATTAAATTTGAAAGAATGTACAAAGATTTCTCCAAACTGCAGAATATATTTTAGTGTAGCTCCAGTTGTTCATGTTTTGGATGCTACGTTTAGGTTTTGGCAGACGGTTCAGGATTCCTCCTCACCTGTGACACCAGCCTCTGGTTCTCGTTGAGCCACGCTTGCCTCATGGTGGTTTTGTGATCAAAACGTTGAGCCAGAAGTTCAAGCTTTTCTTGCCGAATCAGCTCTTTGCGCAGTGCCACGCCCCTCTCATGCTCCGCCTTCTCCAGTCTCTCCCATGCCTTGAAAATAGAGAACGAAAATAATACGTTGCAGGAAAAACTAAAACTCTGGACGACTCTGATTAAGACAGAATGTCTGCGTTGGAATACGTCAGGTACGTTTTAAATCGAATGTCAGATAAAAGAATCAAAAAGCTTCAGACTAAAACTGTACTGTATCTGTGACATGGAAGAAGACGGACCTTGTTGATGTCAGAGATCAGCTTCCCTTCATGAGGCACGTACGGTTTCTGGTTGTTGGCTCTGAGTTTGCTTTGGATGGTGAAGAGAAGGACCTCGAGATTCCCCTTTTCCTGGAACCTACAAAAAGAAACAAAAAGCTGCACTTATTGATTGATTCCTGATTTTTGTGTGATACAGAGGAAACCATCAGAGGATTCAGAACAAAAAGCTCTTATTTCTGATGCTAGGTGTATTAAAGTCCCACTCCAATCATCTTTTCATCATTTTCATATTTGGTCTTCCAATTATAATTACACTGTTTTTAGTCAAAATATAAAACGCTGCGTTGTTTTCTAGAGCTTGGTTTTTGCAGAGCAGCATTAGTTCAGTAGAAATTTGCCTCTGAGTTGTGGGTGGGACCATTTGTGCGGTAAAGCTTTTCAATTTTAATCCAGATTCCAGGAAAACAAAGACATTCGTGGATCTATTTGTCTGTAAGTAGATGCATCAGAATGAAGCTACAACATCACAACAACAAAAACTTTTTCAAAAGGCATTTTTTCATCTGCTTCTGATTTGCAACGATTTCAAAAAAGAAATACTGAGAAATGAAATTATAGGGTTAATTTTATTTAAATGTGTCCTTGGTCCTGATTAAAAGAACACAAGAACCTGTTAAAAGCACAATTTTCATCAGAGTGGGACTAAACCAGGGGTCTGCAACCTTCAACACATTAAGAGCCATTTGGGTCGATTTCTCGACAACCAAAACCCAGTAGGAGCCACAAAGTCTTCAATCACCCTTTAGAAAAATAAGATACTGATTTATATTTATGTTTTTTGCTACTGACATGATATGTTTAAATAAACTGAAGTGGTTTTTTTTCATAAATAAAACATAAACATGAAGAGAAAATGGCTATTTTGAAATATGCAAAATAGAGAAAACATTTTGACAGAGATTTGCATGACTTCCTTTCAAAATAAAATACATCCTACACCATAGGATTATGTCAATGCAGCAAATGCAGTAAGATGTGTAAAATCATCAATGATTTAGAATTAAAAAATTGCTTATTTACTGTGTCTGGTGCATTTCAGCCACAAATTCATAAATGTAACCAACAAAACCGAAATCAGCGCTAATTAAGTGAGCCCTACCATATATATTAAAACACCTTAAATCCTTGAATTTGTTAAAAAATAGAAAATATGCTTTATAATCCAGTGGATTATAATTTAATGCATCTTTTTTCTGGTTGTGCTTACAGACAATAAATTGATTTTCTGTGATAAATGAAGTTTAAAATGAAATGTGTCATAAACTACAAATGATTGAAGGAAAATTACAGCTAGAGTTGCTAGGATCCTCATTCAATGATACATACCATTTGTTTTAACTTGTAACTTACTTTTTCCCTTTACATTCACTTTGTAACATTTTTAAAACATTTTATTTTAAAGCAAAAGCCAGAATAGAGAAGTAAAAGAGACACATGTTGCTCCGTAGCTGCAGACCCTTCTCTAAAAGGAGCTTCTACTAAAAGTTTTTCTTGATTCTATAAATCTGTCAGAAATCACGTCTGCATGCAAGAACAGAAACAGAACTCTGTTGAAAAAAAGCAGTTTTGTGATAATAGCTAAAGTCTAGAAATTATTCTTAGCATAAAGCCAGGAAAAACTTTGTAGTAAAAAAATCTTTGTTTTTAATCGGGTAGCGGCTGAGAGTTAAATTCACCAAAGTGACTTTAATAAAGAAACGTAGAAGTAAATAAGTTCCTTTCTGGACGTACTTGATGGGCTTCTCTATAGTGCAGTAGGTGGTGAAAGCCTGCAGCTGCTGCTGCACCCCCGTCAGCGAGTTGGCAAACTTCTGGTTGCTGATGATTGCGATGGTCTTCTCTATCCAGTCCAGCAGGTCTGAGGCCAAAGCCTCATAGCGACTGATGATCTTTTCCGCCTCTATGCAGTTATCAAGAACCTGCGAAACGTTACAGAAGGAAGTCAGAATAAAAACCCATCTCAATCCACATCTAGAGAAGTCCTCAGGTTACCTTGCCAACTCTCTTCCCCTCCACAATAAGAGCCTTCATCTTGGAGAAGTAGTGGTAGTAGGAGACCACGTACGTGATGATGGACTTCTCATCTGGATTCTCAGTGTTCACATCTGAACAGGAAGGAGACAGAAAAGAGGAAACCTCGGAATCTTAGATCTTCTGGGTTTCATTGGAATATTTTACAATGTAGACTAGGAATAAAGAATAAAATAAACAGAAAAGAAAGATAGATTTTTAACGTAAATATTCAATCTTTTTCAGAAGAAAGCTTTGGGCTAAAAGTAAAAGAAAAACCGGATTATAATTTAAAAAATTTCAAACTTGAAAGTACGCATTGCAAACTGAAAGAAACATTTTTAAAAATTGAAATAAATGCCCATTTGATTTTTTTTATTTAAAAGAAATACTGAAAATTTGAAAAGAAATAAGAAACTATATTTCTCAAACTGTTACCAAATGAAAAATTAAGTTTATTTATAACAGCTACTGTTTTAAGTTTTTAACTATGTTTTCAAAGCTCAATTCACAGTTTCAATTCAGACTTTTAGTTTTGGTGTTTATCCTAATTTTCCATTGGAGGGGGTGTGGCTTTGACAGCATTGACTGCTGGGCCATCATTGGGAGATAGAAGTTGAATGGAGAGAAAATAGACTCAGCCCGACTTGTGTGAGGAACTTTGTCAACTTGAAATATTTTATTCCTATGTACAAAAAAACCCCTAAATTTAAAAAAATAGAATTTACACACAAAACTTAAAAAAACAACAGCTTGAAACTAACTAAACACACAAATCTTTAAAAATTAAGCATGAATTGCTTGTGACAGACACAAAACTGCATTTACGCACAAATCAGATGTGAAACTCTTTCACGTCTCCAAGATTCATGTGTTTGTGATGCGTTCAAATGCTGCTAGAATACTGGGTCATCAGAGTTTTCTTATGACGCTTTGACCTTAGATTGTGAATCAAGGGTAACAAGCGATTCGTATCTAATTTTTTAAATCTTTGTGTGTGTAGTTAGTTTCAAGCTGTTTTAATTTTAAATTGTGTCTGTACATTGTGTTTTATATTTTTTGTATTTCATAATTTCTGTACAAGTGAAAGCACGCAATTGCAAGTACACAAAATTATACACAAAATGTGTCATATGAGTTACAAAGCAAGAATTACACATACAAAAGTCCAAAGTTGCGCACAAATCAAGAAGTATGCACACACAAATCAGGGTGAGTTCATTTTCTCTCCATAGATTTATGGTTTCTTGATTTGTTCTCCAGAACAGCATCTGTTATTGTGTCGTCCCTCCTCTGATGGGGTGAACAATAATTACAAAAAAATATCCTAAAAACTCCCAAAGATTGATTTATCAGAGGAGGGATCAGAAAATTGATTATTTAGCTCTTTTGATCAACTAACTTGTTACTAAACTTTTAATTGTGTTGGTTGGGATGTTAAGGTTTAATGTTTTAATTTACCCACAAGTCTCCTTTTAGGAAATTCTATTGTTTTACTCTTTTGCCACAGACTGAATCTGTGAAAAGATGCACAGTTTCCTATCTTAAACATCACTTTCTTCGCTCTGTGAAATCATTCCGTTCTGTGAAATGAACCCCTTCAGCCTTAAATCCAGCAGCTGTAATGAGCTCTTTGCACAGCTCAGTCTCACCCTCCGGGTCCAGCAGTTTGGTGAGGCCCAGATGCTGCTCGGCCACGTTGAAGGCTTGTTGCAGGTTGTGGGTTGCATTGGAGCGTGTCAGCTTGTGGAACTCTATGAGGTCGGGTCTGGAGGGGACGAGAGGACGCAGCAAAAGCATGAGTCGTGTCGCGTGTGGGGCTGCACGATCGTAAAAGGCTGCAGGTGTGGGTCACCTGTGTCTGTGAATGAGGGCGTTAAAAGCCAGGCCGTCTCTCCAGCAGGTGGTGAAGTTCTGGATGTTGACCTCAGAGTACCTGGAGGGAAGGTGGAATGTTTTCTACGTTCACAAACGCCAGCGCTCAGCCTGAAACATGCTGAAACTGGACGCCGCTGCAGCTTTTCCTCACCCTGCAGTCTTCATCTGGCACCAAAGCAGCAGCGCATCCTTGGCGGAGCGGGTCTCTCTGTTGTCCTCTGTCGCAATTTTGATCACCTGGATCTGGTACAAAAAAGAAAAAAAAAGTCGATGTGCACTTTAGGATTTCATTTACACTTGGACCAAAGTTTAAGGAGTTTTAGAGAACACTGATCCTATAAACTGAGAAGTTTCCCAACAAAAAAACAGGAAGCATCTCAGATTTATTTAAAAAGAAGTGAATTAATACAATATGTATTAAACAAATAAAATATTGGTAACACTTTATAATAAGATTCATTAGTAAACATTATTAATGTGTTTATAGGTTGTAACCCGGGCTCACACGGACAGTGTTCCTTTTATTCAAATTTGTGTCCAGTTTTTGTTATTGTCCCGTTTTGTATTTTCCTTCCTCGACCCGAGCCAGGTTTACTCATAGGGAACATAAGAAGGACAATAAGCCGGATAAGGTTCATTAACGTAATTACTAAGATTCATCAACATCTAACAAGCTTACCAAACGTATGAACTATTTTATCAACTTTATATTCAGAGTTTTAATAACCTCAACTTAAATTTGACCAAAATGGATCCCTAATGGGATCAACCTAAGGGTGGAATAAACAAACATCTCAAATGCTACCAATATTTTTTTTATGTTTACAGAGAAAATGAAAAACTGAAGGAAATCAATTAAATAAAAAACTTAATTATTCTTAAGTTTTAAGCAAGTTTTGATGTCAATGAAAGGAAATAGATTTGTTTTAAAAGAAACTTTTTTAAGTCATTTAAATTGGGAGGTGTATAACAAACACACCACTTATACAAATAAAACAATAAAAGTTTATATCTGTAGGACACCTATGAAATTAAATGATTTAAGAGCTGCTGGTTGATTATTATTTGCTTTTAAGCTCTAAGCCCATTAAGATCAAAATGATGAGCTTTTAAAATCAAATGTTTGATGAATTTTTATATTTCTTAGTCCCAAAATTCTTTAGAACCACCAAGTAAAAAGAGAGGGTTAAGAATGATTTAGCCCCGCCTCTTTATTAAAAGCATGGTTTTTAGTTGTCCTAAATCTACCTTTAACTTATTCTGAAGTTTGTTTTTTTGAGGATTGATATTTCTCGGTTTTGACAGCTCCAAATAAGTTACATAAAATTGTAAAAAAAAAAAAAAAAAAAAGAAAAAACAATCAAGTAGCTTAACAACAGATCAGATATTTTACCCACAATTCCCTGGGTCACTTCAGCTGAAATATGTCTGCATCTCATTAACGTGTTGCATAAATGTTAAGTGGCACTTCATTGGGCCTTCATGCTTCAGGCTGTCAACATTTTCTCACATTTTCACACTTTCTGGCTCATGCAGACTAAAGTGAGAAGAGTCGAAGACGCTCATGACGACTCGAACAATCCTGGAAAGATCGTCTCCGGGCGACTAACTTAAACCGATTCAAATTTGAGCGACGTAAAAATGAGGCTCTGCCACAGGCACGAGGAAATAAGCAGGAAATGTGATTACTAACAACCATCACAGCCCAAACAGACAGATGCGGTTTCAAATGTGTTTTATTTTCAGATGCTGGATGGGCAGACACTTCCAATTTGATTAAATGAATCAGATTCTGACTCAAACAGAGAGAAACTTACGGAAAACGGAACCTGGATAGAATATTAGGAATTACAGGAAAATCAAACAGAGAGAAGCTTTTGTTGATTTGGAAAAAATGAAGTAAAAAAACACAAATAGAGACATTAGAAAACAAGATTCATGAAGCATTGAACTCTTAATAGTTTGTGTAACAAATGATTTGCTACTTAAAAGATACTATTGGCATCTAACTCCACAATAAAGACTTTCCTTTCTTCATGTTCCAGATGACAGATTTGTTGACTCATCCTGATAAAAGTACAAATATTTATCTGGACTTTGGCACTTTCAATTTCAGTGCAGTGTAAGGTGAAAGTTTATCTGCCAGGCTGATGTAAAAATAAAATAAAACTGATTGTTCTTTTGCCGTTCTGTGTCGAAAACTGGAGCGCTTCTCTGTATTGAGGACGTCATGTGACTGAAACCTCTACAATGATCCATTTTAGTTCATTTTATCTTCTGATAATGCTTTTATAGACGTGGTTATGGAGGATCTTCTCAGGCAGACTCTCCCCTCTGATAGTTTGATCTTCATATTTAAAGCTGTGGCCCTCAGAGGCAGAAGCGTTTCCTGTGAGCCGCAGTGGAGCGTTACGACAGGTGACAGGCGCTCGTCCAATCACAGCTCTCTGACATGATGCAAGGTAATTGGGGACATGACACCCTGCAACCAGCTGCTGCCCTCCTCCCCAAGAACACAAGAAACAGCGACCCCACAACCACACACAAACTAACAGGAGTGTTTCCAAGAAGTACATTAATCAAAAGCAGTCAATTGGATTTGAAGATGTTTCAGTTCAAACATCTTCAAAAATAGAAATAAACAAAGTCAAGTAGACTGCTTTTTTAATCGAATGAAATTCCCCAGCTTGGGATGGATAAAATATTTCTATTCTATTGTACCTGGATGAATGAGGATGTAGACTCACGGGTTTAGCAAGTAAAAAATAGTCTGAACTTTAAGGTGGACATGCAGCAGAACATATATTTGACTATCTGCCTAAAACTGTTTGTTTTAATCTGTAATCATTTTTCATAATCAAAGAGGGTGGGGTCACATGACCCAAAGACTACATTAAAAAACATACAAATAATACTCTAGCAATAAATTAAAAAAATAACTGAAAGTTTGATCTGTTTATAGTGGAAGTATTTTTGTGTTGTCTTTGAAATATAAATCATTATATATATATATATATAATATATATATATAATATATATATATATAATATATATATATATATATATATATATATATATGATTCATATATATATATATATATATATACATAAAACACGAAATACCAAAATAAAGCATATTTACTTACTTACTTTTATACTTTATATTTTTAAGTAACATGTAACTGAATAGTTACAAATGATAAACAATTTTTAAGGTCACAACACTTTCGAGTTTCTTAGTAGGAAAATAAATTTTTTCTCAAAAGTTCTGCAAGAAAAATCAATAAAAACGATAGAAATAATAGAAGAGTATAGACACTTTGCTATTGTCGATATTACGATATATATGGTCATATTGTCCAGCAGTAATTTAAGATCAGATAGAACAAAATGTTGTAATTTAAAGTGCTCTGTGGGTTTTTGATAACATTTAGGAATTTTAAATGCATCTTATCACCCAAAAAACACAGTAATAGCTTTTCTTATGAACATAAACGCTGAAAGCATCTTTTAAATTATGATGTTTCATTCAGATTTAAATGGAATAAAGAGGAATATTTTCTATTGAATTATAGGAAACATTTGCATTTGGAAAAAAATAAATTTTCTCTTTTTTTAATTAGTTTCTTTACAGTTTTAGGATAAAGTCACATACAATTCTTCCTAAAAGTTAATAACACAGCAAACAGTAATAAACAATTAAAAAGATGAAAATTGTTGTAAATTCCACTTTTATCTAAGATTAAATTGCTTTTATGTTTTATTGATTTTGAGCGAGAGATGAATGTTTTTATGGGTTCAAATTTAAAACCCCAGGAAAGCTCGGCTCAAGATTAAAGGCAGAAAGTAGCACATAAAGTCTTTAACTTCTTTTTATTTTTAAATTTAGTTTTGTAGTTTGTTTTCACATCATTAAATAAACAATTTATTTTATAAATCTTCAATTTGTTTGATGTTTAATTATATAAGTTATAGTTTCAGTATCTGTCTCTTTGTCTTTCAAGCTTAAATTTTATTTTTAGTCATTTTTATTCTCTATTTAAATTGTCATAATGAAAACATATCAATGTGTAGAGGGAAGTTTGGTCCAGTTATGTAGAGCTTTGTCAGCTTTGATAGCAGCTCTCCTTTGATCAGATTTGAATGCAGATTAGAAACGTTTTAAACCACTGAGCTCTGGGTTTGGTGTTGGAGCTGCTGGGAGATTTTCCTGCAGCTTCATTGTTGATGTGCTGCACAGTCAGCTGATGTCGGGCTCTGCAGTTTGGCTGGAGAAGTCGGTGAAACAAAAACCTGCACAGATGGAAGCGGAGCCCGTCGCAGTCTTCAAGACACAGAGGTAAAAAAAAGTCTAAAAAAATGGTGTTTTAGTTTGAATCCACAATTTTAACCAGCCTGTGTCTGATGTGTCATGGGTCCCTGGGTAAAGTCTCCCATGTCCCAGGAATGGATGGACCAAACCAGTATCATTATTTAAGAATTTTTTTTCTCAAATTCTTAATTTTTCTGTCATTTTCAAGCATGTCTTTAGGATCTTCCTAGGCTTATATTTTCCATTTTCTTACATAAACCAAAGTTGAAAATGTAAAGAAGAAATACTTTTTATTTCATTAAAATTTTAAGTTATTTTCCAAAAATGTTGTGAAGTGTCACAGCTCTACATACATCCCAGAAGAAAATAAGGGAAGAAAAAAAAAAAAAAAGAGGACAAATCAAGAAGAATCCTGAGTATTTTTGTATTTTTCTCTCCTGCGGATTAGCAGTGGCGCCTCCAGAAATTTTTCCTGGGGGTGGCCGCTGGGGGGCCACTTTAAATCTTGGGGTGGCACACTAAACACATGACCTTTTTTTTCCAAAGTCATTCTACTTTACGTAGTTAAACAACCTGTAGAAAACTATCAGTACTTTAAGTATCTGCTGATATACTTTGATGAATTGTCTTTATTTCATGCTTCTAATGTGCATAGACGAACAAAAATACAGTTAAGATTTTGAGTTGGACAAAAATGTTGGTTTATTTTCCATTTAGACAGGATCACCATGGACTATGATGTTTGCAGATGATATTGTGATTTGTAATGAGAGCAGAGAACAGGTGGAGGAGGAGCTAGAGAGGTGGAGGAGGAGCTAGAGAGGTGGAGGTTTGCCCTGGAAAGGAGAGGAATGAAGGTTAGCCGCAGTAAGACAGAGTTCATGTGTGTGAATGAGAGGAACCCAAGTGGAAGAGTGAGGTTACAGGAAGAAGAGATAAAGAAGGGGGAGGAGTTTAAGTATTTAGGGTCAACAGTACAGAGTCATGGAGAGAGTGGAAAAGAAGTGAAGAGGTGAGTGCAAGCAGGTTGGAATGGGTGGAGAAAAGTGTCAGGTGTGATGTGTGATAGAAGAGTTTCAGCACAAATGAAAGGAAAGATGTAGAAGACTGTGGTGAGAGCAGCCATGTTGTTGGACTAGAAACAGTGAAGAAAAGACAGGAAGCAGAGCTGGAGGTAGCAGAGATGAAGATGCTGAGGTTCTCTTTGGGAGTGACCAGGATGGATAGGATCAGGAATGAATCCATCAGAGGGACAGCACATGTTAGAGGTTTTGGAGATAAAGTCAGACTGAGATGGTTTGGACATGTTCAGAGGAGAGACAGTGAAGATATTGGTAGAAGGATGCTGAGTCAAGAGGTCTAGAGGAAGACCAAAGAGGAGGTTTCTGGATGCAGAGAATGAAGACATGAAGGTGGCTGGTGTTAGAGGAGAGGATGATGAAGACAGATGGAGGAAGATGATTCACTGTGAAGACCCCAGAAGGCAAACTCAAAAGGAAAATAAGATTTACGATTTATTCACTCAAGAGAAAAATTATGATGTAGGGAAAAGTTATAAACTATAAAGAAAAAAAAAACATTAGATCCACATGTCTTCTACAGAATCTCCTCTTCATCCATTTCAAAACCATTACAACTATTATTGTTTTACATGGCGCTTTCGTTGTCTTTGTCTCATGTTTGCTGCAGCTGCGCACTCAGAACCCCCAACCCCCCCATTGAGCTCAGCGCAGCTCCAGCGCGCCTGCTCGCGGCGGCGCGCCGCGCCATTGCAAATAGGTATTGATAACTCCGGCACGGCTTGAAGAGCAATGAAGAGAGATGGTTAGAGAAAGATATAATAATAACAATAATGAAAGAACATGCTCCAATGAGAGAGCCACAACGAAAATTTGTGGGGTTAGGAACCGGGGACTTTAGCAAATCTGGAGAAACCCGCACCTCCTGATCCATACTCATCCAAAACACTTCTGATCGTGCTTTGTAAACATTTATTAAGTTATTTTGGAGTATTGCTCAATATAAATAGTTTTTTTTTTAATATTCAGAACAATAAACTGTGTTCTTTTCATGAGGACTGTCAGTCTGTCTCTCTGCGCCTTCAAACCATGAGCGCGTTTCCTCCAGAATCAGTTCTGAGCAAGACGACATCTAGAATTTACTGGTTTCAATAAAAACTGCTCTAGATGATAATTATCCTACTTTAATACTAGGATATTTTTGAGTTGCCTCTGAGACCGCTGATGAGTTCTCCATAGAGGCTCGCTGTGTGCCCGCACGCGCGCGCCTGCGTGTGTGTGCGGGCACACACACGCAGGCGCGCTCCTCATCTCTTCTCCCTCCTGGGGAATTCTCCAGCACCTTCTGATGGTTTAAGGATGAAATGCAAAACAGATGCAAGCACAGTTTATAGTGACAGGTGGGATGGCCGGGGTGGCCACTGGGGTGGCCAGGTGTCAGCCAGGGGTGGCCGTGGCCACCCCTGGCCACCCCTTGCAGGCGCCCCTGCGGATTAGAAACTGTAACATGTAATAAGTAATGTTATAATAAGAAAATGTAATAAGTATCTATCATCACTTAAAGGGAACATTTTAAAAACCATGAGCATATTTTTTCTCACTGAAAAAGAGCAAATACAGCAAAAGCCCCCCCTCATACTGTAGAGGTGGTTGTTCCACTCAGCACTTCCCACAAGGACACAACAATATAATCAAAGCTGCTTCAAATAATAGTCTGTTATTATTTATGAGTGGTTCAGTAAATACATTAGGTTTACCTTTCCCTGCCCCCCCCCCCCCTCTGTATGCTGCTACTGCAGTGCTCCGAGACTATCTGCTGACCCCGCAAAGCTCACTTTCACCTCAGAGGAAAGATGAGGAGAAGTGAAACGAAGGAAAAGAAGCAAGAAGCCACTGGGATAAAAAAAAAAAGGCCTCGGCCAATCCCGGGGTTAGAAAAACTTCATGAATCATCTCAGGGTTTGTTGTTTCTGTGGTGATTTCTGTTAAATGGGCACATTTAAAACTGGAAAATTGAACAGTTCAGAGTGAAATGGCTTAACCCCTTCATGCTGCTAATTCAAAAGATACCACTTATTTTAAGCATCATTTTGAATGAAAAAAAAAAATTAAGAATATTTTCATTGGCATTAAAGGGTTAACCTGCAAGTGTGGACGCTGCGTGATGAAGCTGGTTGATGAAGATGCTGAAGAATTTAGCTTAATTAGCTGGAAAAGTGGAAGTTTAATGAAACATAAAAAAAAAAAATGATGCTGAAACCTTTAAGTAATTTGAAAAATGTTCCTGTTTCAACTCTTCTGCTATAGTTTAGGGAGATAAGAAGAATCTCGTTCTTAAAGAAGCTCGTCTGTTTGTCCATTTATAGTGTGAAATATCAATGAAGGCTCTGATTCATTCTTGAAGTAGAGTCACAGCATCTGGACTGAAAGTCTTCTTCCTTGAAATGTTTCATCTCCAAATTGGCTTCATCAGTTTAACAATTGAGTTTTTCTGAAAGTAGACTTTAAAAACCCAATGAAAATGGTGTTTTTAACATGATCTTGCATTTAAAAAAAAAATTCAACTTAAAACTGCATCTCTGAGTATTTCTTTGTTCAAATTATTGTGAATCAGGAGCAGATGAAAAAAATCCGTTTGAAAAAGATCATATGTGTTACATACAAAATACACTGGGGGGGTTCTGCACCTAGAGTCCCACCCACAACTCAGATATGAATTTCTGATGAATTCCTGCCACTTTGCAGTAACTATGTCCTAAAAAACGACAAAGGTTTTTGGATAAAAAATATGTAATCATAATTTAGATTAGATTAGATTAGATTAGATTAGATTAGATTAGATTAGATTAGATTAGATTAGATTAGATTAGATTAGATTAGATTAGATTAGATTAGATTAGATTAGATTAGATTAGATTAGATTAGATTAGATTAGATTAGATTAGATTAGATTAGATTAGATTAGATTAGATTAGATCAGATCAGATCATGGTTTCTGATAGGATTCAGAGTGGATGGTTATTGGTTCATTTTGAACAATCTGATTCACAGACCTAAAACTGATTTAGGACATTATTATCCAAAACTTCCACCTCTGTGACTCAGAGATAAACACCTGGTACTGAACAGAGCTGGTGACGTTTCCAGATTCCAGATTTCTTGTATTTATTCAAGAGTAATATAAATATGTAAATAAACAAAGAAGTAAGCAAATTAATATCAAATCCATTCACATTTTAGTTGGATAAAGTTGAGCCCACTGTTGTTTTTCCACATCAAAATAAGCCAAAGGGAACATTCTTTAAGCTTCATCATATGTATTGCCCACTTTGATGGCCTCAGTCCTTTAGTAAAATAAACCTATCATGTCTTAACCTAAATGTTATTTTTCAATACTAATATAATCAATTGATTTCATTTTGAAACTATTTTTTATGGTCCAGGTAAAATCGATTAGATTTGATCAACAATTTACCTGAGACAGATTGATCTGGTTGGATTGTAGGGACAGAAATCGATTCATCAATGCATCGGTTCATCGTTACACCCCTATTAAAAAGGTGAATGTTGTGTAAAAACCATAACAAATTTTTAAATTAAAAGTACAAAAGAAAAAAACCCAATTCCCATCTACAGTATGCAGAAGTTTAAAGTTGCCAAAAGTTTTTCAAAGAGTTCCCCGTTCATTCTAAAAGACCAGAAATTGAGAAATTATCACATTTTGCATAATAATTCCTAAACAACAGATTATATCAATACCATAAGCTGCAAGCAGGAAACTCCAGAAAAAACTGCTGATACCAAAACAGTTAAAATTTCTAAAAACAACACAAAGAAGAAGATTAAGGGGAAACAGGTTTGGAAGTTTTCACACTAAAATACCTGAAAGATGAGGAGCGTAAACTGGGCAGTCAGCTCCGACAGATCACCGCTGTCATCAGTTTTCTGTCTTAAATCCAGATTATGTCAGAAGATTTTAAGAAGTTACAACCTAAAAACTAGAAAGGTTGACTGAATGACTTTAACTCACTCTGAACACTTTCACTTTCTGCAGGGATTTTTCATGTCTGCACAGTTTTCCCACACAAAATAAACAAATATTTACATTCGTGGATCATTTTTTCACTTTTGTCTTCAGACTCGAGTCTCCTCAGCAGTATCGGAGAAAAGTGTTTACGGACGCACAAACGCGTTACAGACAGAAATGAGCGGCTCCGTCACCGCACTTTATGATTTCATAACCATAAAGCTGACAGGTTTATTGTCATCATGAACATTACGGATGTGTGACACGAAGCTTTACCAATGTTCAAACAAGAAACATGTCTATTATTTGAGTGTTTCTTGTGATTTAATGAGTCAGAGGACAGGAGCCTCTGTTCCAGCTGACGGTAAACGCTCTCTGTGGTTTGGAGCCAGGCGAGCATGACAACACCGAGTCTCAGGAGACAACTTGTGCCACGTGAATGCTACAGAAGGGTCTTAATAATGCAATATAAGCACTGTGCAGCAAAGCAGCGCGGGAGCACTCAGCACTGAAGTGAGATAAAGAAAAGCCGCCGGCTCGTCTCGTACTTACATGGACAGAATTGATCCTGCATCGCTGCAGATGGAAAACTATGAGCTGGAGTGCAGAGTGTGTACGGCGATGAGAGAGCACAATGAAGGACGCGTGTGTGTGTGTGTGTGTGTGCGTGTGTGTGTGTGTGTGTGGCCTTGTGTCCTTGTTAAAGAGCAGACTGGAGGGCAGCAGCCGCCTACAAGCCTCTGATGGACACTCAGGCTTCCTCCTGTCAGATGGGTACCAAAACTCAGTGCCAAATCGGTACCAGAACCGCTGTTTGTGGTACCGGTACCATAGCCACATAACTGCTTTCTTATCTGATGGGGCCGGGGTCGTTTGTTGGCTAACAGAAAAAGTGTAACAATCACAGCTTAAACATAAAGATTTATGATTTTCCAGAAAGCAACACATAGTCAAATTTTAAATAATTCCTTTCTGTAATCTTCACAGTATCTGGTGCACCTTGATCCTAGCACAGGAAAAGGGTGTCCTTTTTGTTTGGTCAGGGAATCGGTGCAGCATCTGTTGGCTGAATGTCAGCGTCTGACTGGTCTCTTCTCTTTTCTGCGGGACTTAGTTGGGGGTTTAGGGGAGTCTTTTTCTTTGGTGGTTTTCATTTATGGCCCCAAATACCAAGTTCGGAAAAAAAAAATTCACACGTTAATAAATTTTCTTGTGGCTGAGGCAAAGCTGGCTGTGTGGAGGTCATGGAAAAACCATATTCAGGGGACCGGTTCTGATGATGTTTTGTTTCTTTTTAAACAACGATTAGCTGTTCGTTTGCAAATTGAATATAAATATTATAAACTTGTTAATTTGACTGATGACTTTGTTCAAATTTGGGCTGTTAAGAATGTTTTGTGTTCTGTCAGCAGAGACAGTTTGGTGTTGAATTTTTGATTGGTTTGTTGTGCTGTTTTCTTTTTTTTCTTGTTGTTTTTTTGGTTGTTTGGTTCTTGGTTTTTTCTTCTGACTATCTTTCTTCTTCCACGTAAGTGTTTTTTGTAATTTTGCAAAGCTACACTGTGCAATAAAGGTGCTTGAAAAACAAAAATCTTCAAAGACAGAACAATACTAAAGCATTTAAAAAACTAGCTATATATACAACCCGGTCTCAGTGAAATGCGTACATATTCCACAACTTTGGAAATACCGTGCGTAATATACGAGAAACAAGGTTTTTGCATGCGTATAATACGCACTGTCCTGAATGTGTTAAATGTCTTTTCCACATTTGACACATCCCCTGGTGGACACGTGAGCATCAGAGACAGCCGCACAAACGTACAATTTGCTTTTAGAACCGTAAACGTAAATGTAATCCTAACCGTAACCAGCATTTTGAAATGCGCCAGAGGTCGTCTGACCACGTGATCAAAACGAAACCTGAAAAAGCGTGCATATGTAAGCCGTTGCAACCCATTCTGAACAACTGCGTATCATATGCACGCAAAAACCGTGTTTGGCATATATTATGCAAGGTATTTCCAAAGTCCAGTCGTGGAATATGTACGCATTTCACTGCGACCGGGTTGATATATACCACTACCTGCGATAGAGTAATAGCTGAAGATGCTTAAATTGATAGCTAAAAACACTGAAGCTGATAGCTGAAGCTGGTAGCTTACTAAAGTATTGGCAAAGTGCAAAATTAGCGAAAATAAAAAAATTCTAAATCAGCCGAAACAGCTAGCATGTAGCAAAAATTTTAGCTAAACTTCAAAATAGCCTAAAAACGGAAAAAAAGCTTAATTAGCTAAAACAGCTGGCATGAGGCTGAAATATTAGCTAAATGCCAAATTAGCCTAAAAACCTGGAAAAATGCTCAAGTTGAGGTGTGGGGGCCGCGCCAAATATGGAGGAGGGCCGGATCCAGCCCCCGGGGCGTAGATATGCTGTATATGAAAGCAGATTTCTGTGCTTCATTTTGGGGCTCAGGTTTGGACGTGTCAAGCAATTGTTTTCTCTTCAGTTTTGCTTTACAATTCTGGTCAATCGTTTTACCTTTCTAGGAATTGTGGGCGGGCTCAAATATGAATTGGTGAGGCTGCAAGGGTGGGCGGAGCTTCAGTCAAAATGCCAAAGGCTGTACCTGAAGCTACCAGGCATGTGTGGCGCGTTCAAGAACGTTGTGAACACTGGTTTTTGTAAATGCTCTCAACTCAACTCAACTCAACTCAGCTTTATTTATATAGCACTTTCAAAGAGCAGAATGCTAAAACAAAGTGCTGAACACTAAAAACATAAATACAGCAACAAAGATAAATAGATACATAAAAGTCAATAGAATGACAATAAAAAAAAAAGCAGTAAAATAACAGTAAAAAGAGCAGGAGTCTCATGATGCATTAAAAGCCAGAGCATAAAAATGTGTCTTTAGACGGGTTTTAAAAACGGGCAGGGACGGTGCTTCTCTGATAGCCAAAGGCAAAGAGTTCCAGAGCCTTGGGCCAGCAACCGCAAAGGCCCTGTCCCCTCTGAGCTTTCGCCTGGACCTCGGGGTCTCCAGAAGGAGCTGATCAGCTGATCTGAGGCACCGGGCCGGCGAATAAGGAGAAAGCAGCTCAGAGAGGTATAATGGGGTGAGACCGTGTAAAGACTTAAAAACGAATAAAAGAATCTTAAAATGAATCCTAAAATGTACAGGCAGCCAGTGGAGTGAAGCTAAAATCGGCGTGATGTGGTCTCTCTTACGACCTCCAACCAAGAGGCGGGCAGCTGCATTTTGGACCCGTTGGAGACGTGAGAGAGACGTTTGGCTAAGACCAAGGTAAAGCGAGTTATAATAATCCAGCCGAGACGTGATGAAGGCGTGGATTACTGTCTCAAAATCTACACGGGATAATAATGGTTTCACCTTGGAGAGTTGCCGAAGATTAAAAAAGCTTGTTTTCACCACTGAGCTGATCTGGTGATCAAATTTAAAATGACTATCCAATTTAAAACCCAGATTAGAAACAGTTGATTTTAAAAAGTTAGTCAAATAACCCAGATCAACTGGGGATGATCCTCTATGATCATTTGGTCCAAACACAAGTGCTTCAGTTTTGCTTTCATTGAAACTTAGAAAATTTAGAGCCAACCAGTCCTTGATATCTGAAAGGCATGATAAAAGCGGGCCAACAGAAAAACCCTCCGTCTTTTTCAATGGCACATAGATTTGGCTATCGTCGGCATACAGATGAAAGGAGACGCCGTGCCTTCTCAGAATGGACCCTAGTGGGAGAAGATATAGGGAAAACAATAGAGGCCCTAAAACTGAACTCTGTGGGACTCCAAAAGACACCCCAGCTGTTCTAGATTTAAAACCATCAAGGCTAACACACATCGTTCGTCCTGTCAAGTACGATCTGAACCAGTCTAGAGCAGTGCCTTGAATCCCCACCAGGTTCTGGAGCCTAGATATTAAGATATGGTGGTCCGCTCTGAGCATTTGGTGTTCACAACGGGACGCTGCTACGCGCTTCTACGTTTGTACATACACGTGGAGAGGCTTGGTGCGAGACGTGAAGCGGTTCAAATCTCATGAGTCATGCTCCAGGCTTTTTATTTCTTCTCTTTCTCCAATACATGAAAGACTTGTCTTTGAATTCCAGCCAGACTCAACCCGTAATTATTAAGTTCTCCTCCATGATTGATTTTCAAATGGTTGACACTGCTGTGAACTAACAAAACGCCATCCAAACATTAAAACCAAATCCGAGTCTCTGATTGGTCAAAGTTTAAGTGGTTTAATGTTTATCGTACATTTACACTGACTGCAGAGTTTTCATTGGAAGCAGACGCTCCAACACACGTTTCTGAGCCTGTTGCAGACGTAGCATGACAGAAAATGTGTACAAGGCTCTGATAAAAGACGGTCGTCATGGAGATGAGCGTCGAAATACGTGTTTACGTCAGCGTGTGTGAAAACAGAGATGCGAAAGAAGAAAATGGAGCATCTTAGACACAATAAAGCGCTCTCCTTCACCTTGTGACGCTGCTTGGTCACTTTTAAATATTTTCTGAAAAAATTATGTTTTTATATCTTTGAAGTAATTTCAAAAGTACCACTTTGGCCCTGGATAAAATTCCAACAGTTCCCATTCCTAGTGAACATGCAGCAGCCCTCAGACGCAGCACACGTTTGTTCCAGAAGCTTCTGCCTCTCATTCAAGCTGGACTTTAGATTCATCATGAACACTCTGCAGAGTTCTGCGTGGTTCCGACTCACCTGGAAGCGCAGGATGATCGTCCAGATGAGCCCCAGGGTGAGGCGGTGGTTTCCATCCACGATGTCGTGGGAGCCCACGTTTTCCAGGTGAACCCTCTGCTCTTTAAGGAACTGCAGGGCTTTGTCCACGTTCTCCAGGCAGTGGATCCGCATGCGGCCTCGCGTTGGCCTTGGCTTTGGGAAAAAGCGAAACTAATAAATGCTTCAATCAGGTTTATCACAGCAAGTATTATGAGCTTTTAGGAATAATTCTTTAAGACGTTTAAGTCACTATTAAAGTTCCCCGCTCAGTAACACGTGTATGAAAACAATCTCTTGTTTTCTTCTCCTTCTTTTTATACTTTTGAAAAGGTGTGTGGATTTAACATTATTATTATTTTATTGCCTTTGAGTTACCGGATCCAATTCTCTTGATCGATTCCAATTAAAAATTTTTGTTCCAATTTTCTAATAACTTAAAAGTTCTGATGAACTCCTGCAAATATGTAAAAAAAAAAAAAAAAAAAAAAAAACCACACAGGCTGTTTAATCATAATTAAAGTCCCACTAGCTGTCACACACCAATAGGGCTGCCACAAACGATAATTTTAATAGTCGACTAATCACCGATTATTTTTTCCGATTAGTCGACTAATCTGTTCATGGCCAAAGTGGATGTAAAGATGCTGAAGTTGATAACCAGCTAAAATATTAGTTAAATGCCAAATTAGCCAAAAAATAAAAAGAGCCAAAGTTAGCCTAAATAGCTAGCATGCTGCTGAAATATAAGCTAAATTCCACATTAGCCTTAAAAAAACGGAAAAATCCTATATTAGCCAAAACAGCTAGCATATAGCTGAAATATAAGTTAAACTCAAAAGTTGCCCAAAAAAACTTAAAAAAGCTTAAGTTAACCAAAATAGCTAGCATGCTGCTGAATATATAGCTAAACTCCAAATTAGCCTTAAAAAAATGGAAAAAATACTATATTAGCCAAACAGCTAGCATATAGCTGAAATATAAGTTAAACTCAAAAGTAGCCTAAAAAACGTAAAAAAGCTAAAGTTAGCCGAAATAGCTAGCATGCTGCTGAAATATTAGCTAAACTCCAAAATAGCCTAAAAAACCTTAATAAATGCCAAAATATTCAAAAAGCTAGCAGAATGCTTATATAACTTCAACTTTACTACAATCTGACTTCATACAATATAAAGTAACGACTAATCGACTATTAAATTAGTTGTCGATTATTTTAATAGTCGATTAGTCATCGATTAGTCGACTAATCGTGGCAGCCCTACACACCACGGAGTTTGAAGTTTGTTCTCTGCATTTGACCCATCCCCTGGGGTAACCTCTTAATGCTGAGTTTCCAGCAGGGAGGCACTGGGTCCCATTTTTAAAGTCTTTAGTATGATTCGGCCTGGATTTAAACTTCCAGTCTCATGGCGGACTCTCTTCCACAAGGCCACTGAGCGATTTCCAATAGAAAAAAACATAGTTGGAGTGCGACTTTAATCTGGTCCGAGGCCTGAAAACAGCTGAAGAGCACTGGTCTTGAAAGTGAAAGTGGATTTGCTCACCAGCAGCTCTCCACTGAGGACCTCCAGCAGTCGGGTGAGCATGTATCCATCCTTCAGGTCGTTGTAGAGGTCAGATATGCGACAGTTCACTCTGGCCAAATGAGAGTTGACCCACTTCGTAAAAGTCTTCTTCTGTACTGCATCTCTTTCATCTATGACAAATATTTTTGAGAAAAACACGTCAAAGAATGCAAAGGAAGTGTTTAATTCCTGAATTTAAAATATAATAAAAGCCCTGCATGGCTGCAGAAAGCAGAGGTGCAGATCTGAGCGTGACCTCTGACCTGCGAGCGCCTTGATGCGGGAGCATTCAAACAGCTTGGAGCTCGTACACTCTGCCTCCCAGAACCCCGAGCTGTTTGGTCTGTTGTTGTTGTTGAGCTGGCGCTGGGCTTCTGCGTTGTCCAGGTCTGGGGAGGCATTGGCCATCGCGCCCGAAACCCTGAAACACACAGAGATGCTGTTTATCCTGGGATAGGCATGAAACCATTAACAGGCTGAAAATCTGCACAACCGGCCGCAAACAAATCTGTTTTTAGATCGCGGCCAAAAGGGACGGGAGCATTATGATCGACATAAAACAACACAAAACATAAATGCCTGTGTGCATGGTCACACATACACAGTAAACAAACATAAATGTCGGCCAGGAGCTAAAAGCTATTTTAATTCAGCCTTGAAAAACATATTAAACAAAGCAAAAAAAGGTTGCTTTTTAGTTCTCTGCTGTGTTTGTAAAAATGGAAAATCACTAAAACACTGCTAAAAATAAATTCTCTGTCAGTTCAAACGGTGACAGAACAAAGCAAAAATAAAAGCTGCTTTTTTCTACCTTTTTATTCCTTTCCCAACAGGACAGTTAAAACGAACTCCTTAACTTCAGAATATAAAACTGTATTTTAGTGGTGACAAAAGGAAAAAAAAGGAAAAAAAGGAAAAGACTTGACAGCTAGTGATGCTCATCAGCTTTATCAGGAAACTCTTTTGCAGCAGGAGATCAATGACTGGATGTTTTCAGAGGTGGTTAAAATAAAACATAAATGTTAGTATATCAGTAAACTGAAGAAATAAGCAGGAAAAAAAATCTAAGATTAACTGTATGTTTATAATAAAACAGATAAAGAGGTGAAAGAGTAAACACCTTACGTATGAATGTTAAGGCTGAACACAAGTTGCTTCCCTGTCACTCATTTTTCACATCTGTCCACTTGAAGGGATAAATGTAGGGTTAGAGAGAAGCCATAGATTGATTCAGCCTAAGTGTGTGGATGGATGGATGGATGGTTGGATGGATGGATGGATTTACTTAATTTCTGTGACAAATTGTTAATTGTCATAGAATCAGAATGCTGCTAAAACCTGCTAAAACTGTATCAAGCTAAAACTCAATCACTAAATTAAAAAAAAAGAAATTTTTACTCCATATCTGATTTTTTTTAGAACCTTTGATGCTTTTTTTGTCCTTAATAATCTTCTCGAGTGAAATTACATTCAATTTTTCAAACTTCTTTGTTTCTGTCTTGAGTTCACTTAAAAATCAACATTAGAGAATGGTTGTTCTTTCATTTAGTTCACCAACTTAAAAAAAAATCTGCGTTATGAGAGAAAATCCCAGAGGTGTAAAGATGGCTCCAGAGATAAAGTGTGGAACCAGCCTGTAACCGGCTGTCCAGCTGGATCCCACACAAACAAACAGAACTCTGAGCTTTGAGGGATGCAGAAAGGACATAAGTGAGTACATGTAAAGCTGATCATTTTTATGTAAAACAAAACAAAAAAAAATCGTAATGAAAAGTGTAGATTCTTTTAAATTTATCCACTAAAGAATAAATGTGGTGATAAAAGACATTTAAAACCCAGCAGGAAAGTGTCTTTCTTGCCAAAAAAAAAAAGATTTAAAAAGAGCAGATGTCTCTTCAGGATGAAAAAAAATACCATTTGGTGCTTTTATGATGGGAGGGGCCAAATGTTTGTATGCATGACTGGTCCCACTGGGAATCTGAGCCAAATCAAAGCTGATCCACATCCAGACTAAAGGAACAAAACAGGAGATTTGACACGGTTTTATCCCCACTCATTAATATCAGAACATTTATTTCTTTAACTCTAAGTTACTTAAAAAACTTGGAAATGGAAACCTGACTGATTTCAGTCAAATAAAACAAAGTAAGACAAACAGCAGCTTCTCTCCTAAATATATGTTTTTAAAATCACTAAAACACAACAGGAAGTGAGTGATTCACTGTCAACAAAACCCTTCTTGTCCAAAAACCTCTCTCTTATGAATGTGTTTGGTTCTGTATTCCCATGGGGACACTTCAAGGATTTTCTGGTCTCTAACCAACAACCTCCACCATCAATAATAATCCCTAATCAATGAACCAATCAAACTGACCCTAAAGCTCAGTCCTCAAATGCATCATGCGAGCAGAAAATGGTTAAACCTTTAAAGAAAACTAAAACATTAAAACGAGTCCTTTCATTAAATAAATGAACTGTACTTTCATTTGAAGGATATTTGTAAAAACTGAACGTCTTCTTCATAATGGTCCCCTTTAAACTAAAATAAAACCCTGGAAACCAGTGAAGCTACGTCAAGCAGATATAAACGTGCCCTGCAGAACCCAGACTTCCTCCCTGGAGACGACAGCAGCATTTCAGTGTCTTCAATCTGATGATGAAGCAAACAAAGGACTGCAGTGAAGCCCAACAACCGAACAAGAAATCAGCTCATTTCATTGAAGTAAATGAACTGCAAGTTCTGCATGAAGACAAAAGGATGTGGAGGATCTCAATACACAAACGGAATAACCACAAAGGTTTTATTTGTTCATTTTTTTATGAGTTTCCATATCTCAATGAACCTTTTAAAATGCTATTTACCATAAATACAACTAATCTGGTTCTTAGCTAAACTAGGCAAAAGCTGGACAAAAGTCAAAATCTGCAGAACAAAGTCACTGCTCTTCAATTCAGGTAGCAGAAGTTTAAGCAAACAGACGTTCCTCTCCCCCAAACAGACGAGTTCTCTTCAGCCCCTCAGGAATCCACGCCGAGCTTTTTCCAGGTACGCTCGGAACGTTTCATTCAGACAGACTGGTGGACTGAACTATTGTGGATAATTTTATCACTCAAGAGCAAAACTCAAAAAAGTCTAAGCTCATTTCCCAATTCAAAAACCAACCCTCAGAGGGAAGGAGTGACTTCCAGAAAGAAAAAGCCTAGAATAAGATTCAAGAGATTTGAATTAATTCAACATTTCACACAGAGACTCTTCCAACTCTAGAAAAAGAATTAGAGAAGCCCCTCCTTGTTTGTGGAATGTGAACACATCGGGCTTCAAGAACCCACGTTTAGCGTGTTCTTCAATGCGTGTCACGTGTGAATGTAGTTTCAGATTTAAAGTTACAGGTTCTCCTCCCAAAACTGGTTAGGCTCAAAGGCCAAAACACAAAGACCCTCACAGTCCAGCTCACAGAAAAAGCTCTACATAAGTTTCTACCAATGATTTTCTAACGTATAAACATTGGCTGAAAAATGTTTGCATTTTAAGTATTATTATGAGAAATGCTACAAGGCTTTTGAAATATATTTTTGCTGATCTAAATTAGAAACAGGTAAGAGAATCAGGATAGTGCAAAGCACAAACATGATCCAGTAAAATCCAAACTTTCTCTTCCAGTGAATTTTAACATATACATATTTTATATATTTTACAAAACAACATTGACAGTATACAGTAATACTGGGTTTTAGATTAAGGAATGCTACGAGTAAAATATTTTGTTAAATTTAGTTAAATATCAGCAGTTTTTGTAGAAAAAGATGAGTCATATTATTTCTACATGAGTAAGTCATTGATTTAATATAGTATAAAGCAAACGTACACTCATGGAGTGAGTCAGAGGTTCCAGAAAGAGTAGAAATCATCTCCATGAAGCTCAGCTCAGATGACACAGAAAACACAAGGAATAAAAACAGAAATGATTTTAAATTCAAAAATATTAAAGAAAAGCTGACAGATATGTTGTTTGTCCTTAAAGGAATTTAGAAGATAACACATCATACTAAGCAAACACATTTAACCGGTAAATCTGTGTTTGAGACTGAAGCGGTCTTCTCTCTCGTGATGTTCTCAGCAGAACTTAAACCACCTGATGTCCATCAATCAATCAGACTAACAGCTAACTGTCTACTGTGTCTGCTGTATCCCTGTTTAGGCGTCTTCTCTCGGTCACATGCACGTGTAAAAGGGGGTCGACCCGTTACAGGTTTTTGTCTGGGATGATGGAGGGTCATAGGGAGGAGCAGCTGCATCTTGTGTGTCTTCCAGTTCCACTTAAGGCTAATACAGCCACTGCTAATCTACCCTCAGGAACGTCAGTGTAAAGTTTGACCAATCTATGTCCTTCAATTATCATTTAAAACATTTGGTCAAAAACTGTTTTCAACTACTTGAGGAATATTTCTAAAAAATGGTAACCAAGCCTGGTAATTGTGGTCCATGCTTTTATTTCATCTCGTTTGGACAATTTTAATTTCCTTTTAACCTGTTTTAATTGATCCACAGTGAATCCCTTTTAGCTGTTACAAAATGCAGCTGTCATTGGGCTTTTAAACAGGATCCAGCAGAATGACTCATATTTCTCTTCTTTACATTGGCTACACTGATTTCAAAATGTTAGTTTTGATTTTTAGAGACTTAATGGGCAGGCTCATGATTATATTTCCCAGCTGCTTGTACCGAATGTCACTCGACGCTCCCTTCGGTCCTCAGCTTTGAACCTTCTTAGAGTCCCAAAGACTCGTTACAAAACTCGAGGTGACCGCTCTTTTCAAACAGCAGCCCCAAAACTGTGGAACGTCCTGCCCTTATCGCGCCGCCTGACTGATAATGTCGAGGCTTTTAGGAAACAGCTGAAGATTCTGCTTTTTAAAAAAGCTTTTAGTTAATTAGTTAATTGTGCTTTGCCATGTTTTATTTATTGTTTTATTTTCTCTCACTGTTTTATTCTGTCAAGGACTTTGTGATTTAAAGTTTACTTACAGATGTTATGATAGTAGAAGGTACCATTGATGTGCGTTTGGTAAGTGTATCGAGAAGTATTTGTATGGATAATTTGAGTTGGACCTTTGGCGTCCTGAGCCCTTACACTCTAGTCCAGGAGTCTCCAAAGCCACATGTGGCTCTTTTATAAAAGAAAAATAAAAAAGTTTCCAAATGTTAAGAAGTAACTGTAAAGTAAGAAAGTAATAAAAGGGGGAAAAAAGTAAACTAATTCAAACTTTAACTCATTTACAAACAGTTGAAGGACAGTCAGTATCACAAGTCGAACTACAACATTTTGACCCATTTTTATGCGTCCTATAATACAAATTAATCAATCAATCGACGTCAATAAGCACAACCAGCTTTAAGGCACACCTGATTATTAAGCAAATTTTCTATTTTTGAACAAAATTAAGGAATTTTAAGTGTGTTTAAGAAATGTGGTCGGGATTATTTAATCTTGGTTTGTAAGATTTTACATTTCTGGCAGAGATACACCAACATCAGTGAAATGAACTATTTTTATTTAATCACTGCTGATTACTATGACTTAATACTATTACTTTTGCTGCATTGAGATGATCATATGTGATAGGGTGTCTTTTGAAAGGAACTTCTGTTAAAAAAATGTGTGTTTTATTAATGCAAAATGAACAATAGTTCATTTATGTTACTATTTTGTTACTACATTATCATAGTAGTAACAATATAATAAAAATGAATCAGTGTCTTATTTTTTAAAGGGTGAAGGAAGACTGTGGTTTCTACTGGGTTGTAGTCAGTGAGAAATCAACCCGATAGGCTCTTTCAGAGCTGAAGGTTGCAGACCCCTGGTCTAGTCTCAAGTTAGGTACGAGTACTGGCTCTGGACTGAGCGTGCTTGAATGCATGTTAGTGCCCGTAGGACGCCCACACAATCTCCACTACCTTTGCTTTTTGTTGAAGTGTTTGCTTCATCCCTGTCGCCCACAGCACACCTGTAAAAAAACATTTTCCTTCTACGACCTTTAAATTTCCTGCGGGTCACCTGTGTGGCCATGTTTCACCCCTACCCGCCCATAGGGGCAGTTGTGACAAAATCGTGACGAGTGAAAACAAAAACAAGCGTAAGCTCAGAATTCAGCTGTTGAGAATCCGGACATTTTGCTGGTAGGGGTTGTGTTGTGTGTTATCTTGTATAATTGTTAGGCTCAGCTGTTGAAGGATCAGTCTGCTCCAGGCAAGATACCCCCCCCCCCCCCCCTTCTGAACTTGGGGCGTACACAAACGCCTCACTGCTATTGTTTGTCAAAACGTGTAGAAAACGAACCTCCTCCTCCTTTTCAGGATTTTAGGCAAAAGCAGCGACTCTTGGTCAGAAAAGACTTTATTTATTTCCAGCTGAAGTCACCATTAGTTGTTTAACCACCAACACAAACAGAAGAGCAAAACCAGTCATTAACATGTTCTAATGACCGACTGGATCAGACACCAAAAGCTCTCAGAGTTTCTGTGTTTGGGACAGTTCTGGGTGCAGACTGTAGCCGTGACTCTCACAGATCAGACCCTCAAACGGCTGCAGAGCCTCTGATCCCTGCATGGGGCTGGAGGGCTGAGCAGGAGTCACTTCTGTCAGTGTGTGATCTCTGACATCCTACATACACCCCGTGGAAACCAACACGCTCTCCTCATATACACATGATACAATCAATAAATGGGGAGAAAGTCACATTGTCATCGCAAGCAAGTTAAAGTTAAAGTTCTAAATGAACAACTTAATGTTAATGAATGCTGATACTCAACAGATAAAAGATTCATTATGTGGTTCCAACCTCCAGATCATTGACCAGTACTGTGGGTCACGCAAACGAAAAATATACTGTACATATGATAACTGGAATCAGTTCTGTTTTGTTTATTTACTGACTCTAAAGGAAGCTTTTTTTTTTTTTTTTAGAAAACTACCAGTTTCTGTCCATGACTTACTGTAGACTAGGACTGCACAATATTAGAAAAACCTCCAATATTAGTAATCAATATTCCAATTACAATATCACTTGTGACACATGACATGACCATGCAGCCAAACAACAAATACATAATTTCTATTTCACTGCATCAGTTTTATTTAAGTAAATTCAACATAACTTCAGTTATAATCCAAATGATCCACGTCTACATTAGTTCTGTCACAAACGATTATTTTAATAGTCGACTAATCACCAATTATTTTTTCCAATTAGTCGACTAATCGGGTCATACGCAAACTGGATGTAAAGCACAGATCTTAACCATCATTAGCTTTAAACTAACTAAAAACTAGATATATAGCATTACCTGCGATAATGCTAGTGTGAATGCTGTCAGCTGAATTTGGCCATTGGAGATGCTAGTGCTGATAGCTGAAGATGCTAAAATTGATAGCTAAAACCACTGAATGTTATTGACTGAATGGAAATTGTTGAAGCTAATAGCTGAAAACGTTGAAGCTGATAGCCAGCAAAAATATTAGATAAACTCCAAAATATTATAAAAAACGAAAAAAAAAGTTAGCCAAAATAGCTAGCATGCACTTGAAATATTAGCTATACTCCAAAACAGCCTTAAAAAGCCTAATTTAGCCAAAATAGCTAACATGCAGCTGAAATATTTCCGGAACTCCAAATTAGCCAAAAGAAAACCAAGCAATTAAAAATTCTAAATTAGCCAAAATAGCTAGCATGCAGCTGAAATATTAGCTAAACTTCATAATAGCCTGAAAAACTTCAATAAATGCCAAAATAGTCCAAAAAGCTAGCATAATACCATTATAACTTTCAACTTTACAACACTTCGACTGCATATATTATAAAGCAACGAGTAATCGACTATTAAATTAGTCGTCAACTATATCAGTAGTTGATTAGTCGTCGATTAATCGTGGCAGCCCTATTCTACATAGGAGGACAGTATATAGCATTAAAGAGGTCAATCCGATTGGTCACATGCAAGAAGGGCTCTATTTAATTTGTTAAATACATTAAGCTGCCCATAAGATTGTTTTTAAACATTTATACAACCATTCACTGCAGTTTAAGCTGTCATTTTTGATATGTGTATTTCACAGGCTGATGATAAATTTGCGATGTATTGAGCAGCCCTACACTAGACTCATGTCAAGTCGTTCATCTCAGTCACGTGTTTAATTACTGCCACTACCTTCCTAAAACGGCTTCTCCAACCGCTATATTAAAAACCCCAAGCCAACAATCCTATTAAAAAATAACATCTCTAGAAACTTTCTTTAGTGATAAAGAAACAGTTGAGGAAAAATAAATTTTCTATTTACAGACAACACCAGGAGTATTCCTCAGAGTGTGGATTTATTGCAACAGTTGTTGTTATCACTCACATAATGTTTCTGATGTTACACGCACACTGATAATAAAGTTACTAACATGATGGATTCATGTTCATTTGCGACAGTTGTGTCCTTTTGGGTTGTTAGCCTCCACTTAAACGTTTAAGAGAAAATCGACATCACCCGTTTAAACCAAATATTTTACAAAGAATGAAGAGTCGATTCAACATAGTTGTTGATTTGTGGAAACTTGTAAAAAAACTACAGTAAGTCAGGCAGGTGTTTCTTAAAAATGTCTCCTCTGTGTTAAAGAGAAATACACTCAAGATGTATTTAAAAACAAAATATGCCCTGAAAGATTATCTGATCTTGGATTGGGTTCTCAGTGTTATGATGGCATTATAAAATAAAAAAAAAGACTTATTGAGTTTTTACAAATCAGAAAGAACCTCAATAAATCAATAACTTTGATTACCGTATTTTCTTAAGTATAAGTCGCAGTTTTTTCATAGTTTAGCCAGGGGTGTGACTTGTACACAGGAGGGACTTATTTGTGTTTTTTTATTCTTTTTAGACATCAAAAGGGTTCTATATTTGTTATTTTCCCAGTAAACGCTGGTTGTCTTTTATCGGTTGTTTCCGCTTCCAAGCCCTAGAGGGCGCTGCATCTGAAGTATTTGCTACTGACAAAGCCAGAGGAAGAAATGTCGTCCAAATAAAGACATGGACTTTGATATTTTTCTTAAAAAGATCAAAGATTAGCATTCATGTATTCTTTCTTTATTTTTTGGCTAAGCTAGACTTGGAGGATTTGTTCGGAAACGTCAGACTTTTCTCCTAAAAGCACGACTCATTTATATATGGTTCTCTTCTTCTTGATCGGACATTTTTTGCTCTTGCGACTTATACTCTGAAAAATACGGTAATTGAAATCTTCATAAACTGTAAACTACCAACAGAGAGTTTCAAATTGTCTTTTTAAACTCAATTTCATGTAATAGCATTTTAATTTGAAACCACAAGCCCAAAAGAATTGAACACCAAGTGAAGCTTCCTTTTGAGCGGTTTGTGAAAATATTGTCGGACATTAGCCTGAAAAAGGTTTGGGGGCCACTGCTGTAAAGCACTTAGTGCTTCAGACGTCATCCGTCTCCATCATTCAGAAGAGAGTTTAGATTACTGGAAGCACTTCTTGTACCCAAGGTGGGCTTGAACTCTTCCCTGGCTGCGGTTTGTAGGACAGCGTCTAAAGAGAAACGCTCCTCCTCAGAGAGGCCATCTCTGTTTTCCCTCAAGGTGGCCAGTGTGAACAAGAGCTGTGTCATTGTGCTTTCTGCCATTGTCCTCTAGTGTGGCGTCACAGCTGTGGGTAACTGCGTCTTGGCTTTCCTTGAACATTTGCTGCTCAAACATGATTAAACACATAAATGTTATTGAATTTGTGTACGAGTAAGGAACCGACTGTTGCCACACTTTCTCATCTAAACCACTTAACAATATTATCCCCCACTCCCTCTGGTGATGCTGTCGCCGTGGGTAACCACAATAAATCACCTTTGCACAATGGTGCGATGAGACGTCACCCTCTGTCTCTCCTTTCATCATCTTTCACACTTTTTCAGCCGTCCTCTCATCCTATCACCTGCTTTCCTGTTACCCTCGATAAGGCCGAGTCCAGAGACACTAAACAAAAGTTAGTCGACAGGTAAATGTGACCTCAGAAGGTTATCTACTCACAGGTTTTAAACAAAAGGACAGAAATAAATCATCTAGAGCAGAGGTGTCAAACTCCAGGCCTCGAGGGCCTCCAGCTGGTGTTCCAGAAATCCTGACTCATCTGCTGCTGATTACCTGGATCAGGTGTGTCAACCAATAAAGAGTTTTAATGGGAAGTTGATTGAAAAACATGTAGGACACCGGCCCTCGAGGCCTGGATTCTGACATCCCTGATTGAAACTGAAAGTACTGACTTGTAATCCTAGACTTTTAACCCCAATCAATGATCTAACAACCTAATCTTCAAAAGAATAAATAAATGAAATAACTGAGGTCTTTAAAGTAACATTCAGAAGACATTATGGTTGCACTGTGGCTGATGGACCCCAGATGCTGTTCTTCTGAGCTTGGTAGCAGCCTCTGCCTCCTGGGAAGTCCTGATTCAAAGAGCCATATTTTCCATCGCCTCATGAGCTGTCAGAGCAGATTTACAAAGATGGATGTGACGGACCGACACCGGATGAACCTGAGAGTTACTCAGGTTGGGTTTGGGCTCGTGCACACTGGCAGACTCGATTTGGACCATTTTGGTTCATTTTCTCAAGACACTTCCTTCAACAGGTGTGAAGGTTCGCCGGAACTCTGGTGTGAGTCAAACATGAACCACGAAATCGAGCTTAAGAAACAGGTTCAATACAGAGTGAGAGTGCAGACAAACATGTCCACGCTTATTTAATGATAGCTTTGTATTTGCTTTGTGATGTTTCAGCTTGCTTCATGTCTCAAATTTTGCATTTGGTGCCGTCTTTGGATCTGGTCGTCAGAAAAGTCCTTAGCAACAGTTGCTAAGAACAGTTGCTAGCATCTTTAGCTCCTGTAGTGTCACAGGACACACAGAAGATATTACTCAGAAGTACATGGACACGAACGAACGATCAATAAACTTGTTCAGTAGACATAAACAATGCACCACAGATATGGACAGTGGACGCAAAAACATATTTTTGGCGCAAATGGAACGCCATACGGCCCAGCCTCAGCCAGCCTCTGCCTTCAGTGATAGTAAAGTAAATTGAATGAGAACCCTGATCTACACCAACAAATAAAACATCGCCCACAGCAAGTCGGAATTATAACAAATACGAGATGCGTTTCCAATACAAATGTGCAAAATTTTAATATGAAATTCTAGAAACATCGAGACAACACAATGCAATGACACTGTTTCCATTAAATCACAATTATGCCAATAATTACAAACAAAATCACCCAATAAGTCATTACAAAACATGGCAAAGAATGTGTACAATACTTTGACTTACTGCAGATCCATTCAAATTTGTGTCACAGCACTTGTTCTCATCATCATCATCTCTTTTGTGAAATCTGGTTGTTGATCATGTGACTCATTTAATTTGAGAAAAAAAATGTTACCAATGAAGTTTAGTCAAATATGTCAGTTTCAATAGGCCTCAAAAACCAGCTCCTCATAGCGCAAAAACTTTAGTTTTTCCTAAATTGTTGTGTATCCATTAGGCAAATTCATTACCACAAATCCCATTTGCACAATTTCATATTCAGTGAAAACGCAGCAAATGACACTGTTTGAAAATATTTACCTTGCTAACATTCAATAGGGAAAGGATGAATTTGCTCTTCTTCAGAGTAATTGTTGGAGTTTTTGACATACTCCCAACTAGTGACAAGTTGGTGTATTTGTAGTATTTTGTTATAAGGCGACGTGTTTTAAAACAAATCAAACTAGAGGAAAATGGGAAGTTTGTTGACATTCTCTGCTCTCTGAAAACAGTTATGGGACTATCCTTGTGTGACAGCAAGCTTAGACTTAAAAAGCAAAAACTGATGAGATTTATCTCACAAAGTACATGTAATAAAGGCAGCTGTATTTTCTCTGTAGGGTTTCTCACAGTGGTAAAAGTTTACTGGATTCAATCACGAGTACACATTATTGCTTTAATTATTGAAATAAATCAAGTTTTGGTCTTTATCTATAAAATAATTTCCATTAATCCTTTTTCTGTTCTCCTGTTTCTAGATTCTCCACAACTTTTTACCAGAAATAAAACAAAAACTTTGTTTAACTTTTTTTAATTTTAAAATCAAACTGTTTTTAAAGAAGTTTGGTTAAATATTACACAAACAATGAGAGAATGAGTTCAGATTAACTTGAGAAAGTGAAATAAAAAACAGGGGTATTCTTCTTAGTCACAGATAAAGAGCTGTTGTATAAGCATCCATAAGAGATACCAGACATAAACAAACCCAAACATGAAGATCAAATTTAGCAGATAATTAAAAAATAATGCTTTTGTTGGCGATTCGCTCATCTGCAGTTTGAAACCCGACAGTTTGAGCTGCACAATCTCATCCCAAGTCATTTATTTAAGTGTTTTTCAATCAAAACTGATGAGAATTGTGCTATTTCCATCAAGCTGCACATAAACTTTCACCAAAACACTGAACGAGGATTAAAGGAAGTATAGATTTAAGGTGTTAATCACTGTGAAGCATGAAGATTTGATGTCTGAAAGCAAACCCCTGCCAATCAAACACGTTCACTTTGCCGAACAGATCTAGGTGATTGCTGGAAGGACAGAAGCTGTCCCTCTTCTTCCGCTTCACTTTGACGTCACGCCGTACGCACTTTACAAGCTGCATTGAGTCACTTTCACCTCAGCAGCCAAACAACATCTGTAAGCAGCAGCAGCAGCGGCCGACGCCCAGCTAGACTCCAACACAAGTCTCAATCAAAGCAGTCACCTTGAGGTCCGGAGAACAACAGAGGAACGAGCACTCTGCATCCTCACAGCACTTTTCTCCTGCACGATGATGTGTGATCCACAACTACAAACAATGCGTTTAAGTTTAGACTGGAGTTTTATTGAGAAGCATCTGATTGTTCAGAGTTAGAGGGTTAAAAAAGTTGCACAATGATTGGGAAGAGATCTCAAGAAATTTCATTTTTTTTAAAGGGCCCACTCTTAGGAAGATTGTGATTTTGGTATGTTCTTGTAGCATTTTTCTCATGAATATGTAAAGAAAATCAAGATTAAAATTGTGTTTCTGGTGGAATCAAGATCAGACAACAAAACTGTGTTTGAAAAAGCTTGTTGTTTTTACATAAAAGCCCAAATCTCCAGGACTCATCCATTTGCAGGCAACTAGATCCGTGTACGTCTTGGTTTTCCTCGTCTGGCTCAGAACTGAAAGGCTGGATAGATCCGATATTGCTCGCCATTTATTTACACAGGTAATGTTAGCTTGTGAGGGGTTGGAAGCTAGCAAGAGAGAGTAAACGTAGGCATGATGGGAAATGAAGGCAGGCGAACTCTGCACCAACAGTCCCGACAGGTGTATTTCTGATTAATTACAGCCGCTCTGCAGAAAATATGTCCTAGAAAACAACAATTATTTGATTCAACCTTAATCATAATTAAAAGATCACTGGGTACAATTTTAAAGTCCCCACATGACAAGTTTTTTTATTTAAAAAAAACTTGCCAAGTAGAGTTTATGAAGTAAATGTCTTAAAAAGCCATTTTTCATGTTGATCTGAAGCCTCTGTTTCCAAAATCTCCTCTGAGGGGGCGTGGCTTTTAGAGCTCCGCCCCTGATCCCCCCTGTCTGATTAAGATAGCTCTGGGTCTCGCTAGCGTAAATCTTCATAAAAACATTATAGACATCCATCAATCTGGGTAATGTCCAGCCGTATGGTTCTGATCCAGATGTCAGCTCAGATCTTCATGGACAGAACTTCCTCCAAAATCCTGATTCTTTCTCCTTCCAGTTCACCAAAGACTCTTTTGGCTCATTCTCCAATGTTTCTTGACGTTGCTGTGATCAATCCATTCAATCCATCTGTTTCTCAGAGCAGAAAATAATGAAAGCTAACATCCAAATGCTCTTTCATTGATTTACAATCCTTTCCAGCTGCGGTCAAATGAGCCGCCGTTCACATTTCCGTGGTCACATCAAGAAGCTTCGTGGAGTCTGGTGGAGATTTTCCAACGTTCTCCGCCCTGCTACCGTAAGTATTGGATGAAACTCACACCAAAAATCCAGTGACGGCTGATTGGACCACAAAAATATGAACGGCGGCTCATTTGACTGCAGTCAATGTGAAGATACCATCTTCTCCTCTCCAGAACCTGAACTAGACACACTAGCCGGACCAGATGAGGGTTTAGTGCAGCAGAAAGAAGATCATTCATGAAAAACAGAGTGTGTCCAAGACAGGTTGATTGACAGATTTAAAAGGAGAAATACTAGGAAATGCAAAACCAAAATAAGTTCTTACTACATTTGTTCTCTTTCATAAGAAAAATGCCACACATAAATGTTAAAAACTTAAAAAGACATGATTTTCCTCGGAAGGGGACTTTAAAAGCAATCATAAGGTGAACAGACTTCGGCTTGAAAACATCCAGATGCCATAGAAGTAAACCACATATTTAGCCACAACACTTTCCACCAAAATCTAAACAAACTTTCAATTTAAGTTACTCTTTTGCTTATTTTTGCTTCAAATTTACACACATAAGACATCCTACATACTTTAGATGTGATATCCTCTCACTGCAGTGACTCTGAGGTTTATTTCATGAATGAATTATCCCGGTCAATGTGCAAAAAGGCAGAAAAGAAAAAAAATTTGCTGAGACATCAAGTACACAGCATTAAAATGTGCATTTAAGTGTTAAAATACATCATCGCCTCAGATAAAAGTGACTTTGCTTAAAGCAGCTACTAGATAAAGGCTCTGCCTCACTAATCACTGTGACCTTTAAAAAAAAACATGCTCCTGCTTTGCTTTTTTTCTTGCTGTATAGTACAAACAGTCCACAACAGCCTCTCTGACCCCCACATGGATGCACCCCTCCATCAGGACAACCGCTTCAGGACTTTAGGAGGCGTTTTCCCGGTATTCCAAACAGCCTCGTGAATGCACTGCAGAACAGAAGTGACAGAGGTGCATCTTCCTCCAAAAGGTTCACTGATCTCCATCAGATAAAGTACAAACTTAATGGAAGTTTGAGGAGATAAGAAGCCAAAAGTGAGCGGCTAAAGCTTGCAGCAGAGCCGGGCTGCATCACCACAGGCCGCTGCTCTGCCCCTCAACCTACATCTCCTTTAAATGAAAGCTATCTCCATTGGCAGGCGGCAATAGGATCCATGCGGGCGTGCATCGCCCAACACGTGTGGGGGGTGGAAAAGGGAGGGGGACCGGAGCCGGATCATTGCGGTACCCTGCACCCAAATGCAGGCCGGCTTGCTGCACTCCCTTCCCTTCCAGCAAGAATGACAAAACTACACGTCCCCCCCCTACCCCCCAACCCCCTACAAGAAAGGCAGCATCTCGTCGCTGGTTTCGTCTTACCTGCTGGCTCACGGTCAGGTATTTGATCGGATTTGTCCTCCTCTACGGTCTGAATCGATGAGGAGAGCGCCCATCAATGGAGGACACCAACGCTCCGCTCCTCTTCCAGCGGGGTCTTCCCTCGGTTAGTCCCCACTACGAGAGGAAAGCGGTTTATCTGGGTAATAACAATAGAGGACTGGGCTGCGTGCGCCGCTGAAATGCAGCGTGTCGGCGCGGTGTCCCTGCGGCGCAGGCAGCCCGCGGGGAGGTGCAGACGGTGCGGAGGTTTGCGAGCCGGTGGAGGGAGATGATGAGGATATCCATAGAGGTCCCGGTTTCCACCTGGCACAGCCTCTCCTTCTTCTTCCTCCTCCACCACCTCCTCCTCTCCGCTGGTGATGCTGGAGAGAAATATCAGCATCAGTGCGGCGAGCAGAGAGGGAGGCGGGAAGAGGGAGGGGCTGCCGGAGACGTTTCACGAAGCCACCACCAGGGGGAGCGCCGTCCACAATAAGACGATCCCTTTTTAAAAAATTCAAAATATATTGTAGTTAAATAATGTACACCGAATTATAATTTAATTTCATAATTTGCAGTTATATATTAACATAAAAAAATATTAATGTAACTTCTAACCTATTTAAAGCTGCTAATTAGCAAGAAACAAATTACCTAAAAATGTTAGCTTCTTTGTTCAACCACAAAAAAAGTAAAAATAAAACACCAAAAACACATCTAATCGGAACAAGTGAAAAACAAAGCTTGTTTCAGTGGTTCTACCATGTTAAATAAAAACTCAAGTTACCTTTCTAAGATTGCAAAAAGAGACGCAACGCCATTTTAATTTTTAGCCCCTCGTCGGTTGGAAGGAAACCCCAAAGAAGCCCCGCCCTTAAAGGCATCCTACTGTTGTTTCATTGGTTAGTGTTCACCATTGAATTTCTAAGTAAGTAGATCCTTATTTTTTTAATTAGAATTTATGACATTTGACTCTATATGTTTGTAAAATACTGAAAGTAAAAAAAGCCAATTACATCTTACATTACAAAGTACTTTTCAAAATATATTAATTTTTTTCTTTATACCAGAGTTTCATTGTATTTCTCAAATTCAGTAAACAGAAAATGAAATCCTAAGTTTTAATTCAATTCAGTTTTATTTATATAGCCCAATATCACCATGCAATCGTCCCAGTGGGCATAGCGGTAACTGTACAAAGACATAAGGTCAGTCATAAAAAATAAACAGTAGCTGATTAATAAACTAAACTAACTTAGTTAACCTGGGATACCCTCATTCTCAGAGAAGAAAAACTCCTAAAAAAAAAAAAAAAACAATTTTGGGAAAAAGTAAGACACCTTAGGGATGTCCACATGTAGGAGAAATCCTCTCCCAGGACGAACAGGCGCTGTACCAGGATTGTTAAATAAGAATTAGCTTTTCTAACTACATATTTGAATCGTGTAGCAGATGTGCCAGAGGCGAGGTCCACTGCCAGGAACAGGAGCACAGACGAGCCTCCTGGAAACTGAAGAGTGGCCACTACAGTGGCACTCAATATCTAGTGCAAATTCGTTTGAAGTAACAATGTAAAAAAACACAGTAATAACAAATTATTGAACTTACCAGGATATTGAATAAAAAAAAACAATAATAAGATTCTAAAAGAAAAAAAGACTACAAAAAAATACTTTTAAAGTTTCAAATGGGACAAAGCTTCAACTCTTTAAAAAACTTTTTTGTTGGTGCATAATTCAATACTTCTTTTAAATAGTAACACTCTTTGTAATACAAACAAACAAAAAATAACTTAAAACACTTTATGCTAGCATAAAGACACTTCTGTATGTAAAATGTAGACAAAAATTATTGTGGTTTTGAGATTTATTGACACTAGGGTCAGTGTGAGGAGTCTGCAAAATTTCTCTGCCTTCAGTTAAAGGAGCGCTGTTTCAGTAACAGCAGCACAAGAATGGAACACTGTCCATCAAATCACATCCAATCTACTCTTATCATTGCAAACTTCTTTACATTATATCCCTATTCCTCTTTGTCTGAATTATGCCATTATGTCTTGTGAATTATTCTAATGTTTTGTAACGTATGCATTTTTAATAATAGGTATTTTAATTGATTGTACTTGCATTGTGTATCGTTTTTATTGTTATTTTATTTTATTTTAACTGCTGTTGTTAATTGTTTGGATAATTTTGGCTCAATGCACTGAATGGCTTTATTATGCACTATCCATGAAAATAAATAAATGGAGAATAGAAATCAGTACCTTTTGTCAGCTGTTCCAACCATTGACTGTATATAGAGAACTGGACAGAGCAGGTGTGATGTCACTATAGAAAATACCTTCTTCTGCATTCAGCGAAATGAAACCAAGTCAGTCGCCATTTTTACGTGATACGGATACGTCGCCTTGTTGGAGCCAGACAACACTAATTGGTCTGAGTCCGTCTGAGTCAATGTTTCCATGGCAACTACTCTTGATGAATCAGAAGTAAGCCTATTCGAAGCCCACACCCCTTGAGCTGAAATCATTTGGGTGAATCTGTCAATCAAACGTTCGAGGTGGGGTCCAGCGGGCGCCACACGCTTTCACCGAGGGTCTGATTGGTCTGTTTATAACTTGAATAACTTGCATTGAAGGAGAAATATTTTGGGGAAAAAAATATAAGATTAGCCAGAAAATTTTAAGAAAATTCTATCAGAGCCGGATTTTGATAATGTCTGAGTAATAATGGTTTATATCTCTATACAAGTGTATGGGATTTTGTCATCTTGGAACCAGCAGGTACTTCCTGTTTGGAATGTTGAAGGGGGAAGGGTCATTCAGTCCAATTCTCTATATACAGTCAATGGCTTCAACCACAATAACCAAATAGTGTCTATGAGAACGCTGCTATTGAGGTTCTGCAGAAGGAAAAGTGACACTGTTCCTTTAAATCTTCTCATGGGAGGAGTCTAAACCCGGAAGTCTTCGCCTCGAAAGAGGCGTTTCTCTGCGCGTCAAATGTCACTTTTTAAGTCAGCGCGTCTTTTGTGGACACATTTCAGAGGACAAACTGCTGCTGAGCTGATCCGGATTTCCTCACAGAATGTCGGATTCCATTAAAAACGTGGCGATCTTCGGAGCCACAGGGATGACCGGCCTGGCGACGCTCCCGCTGGCTGTGGCTGCAGGTAAAGCACATCACGTGACGTCTGCAGGTTTCTGATCATCGGAGTCAAATACAGCTGATAGAAAAACACCAAGATAAAAAAGAGGAATTTTTAAGTCTCAAGTCTGCTGTGTTGTTTTACTGAAGAGTATGTAGTTGGGCCTTAAACCTGAATTTTGTGAATTGTTGATATTTTTGATTGTTTTTGTTCATCCAGATGTGCATTAATTTATCAGGTGGTGCAAAAAAAAAAAAAAAGCCAACTTATACGTCAACATCCTAATTTCCACAATAACCAATTTCTTATAATATATATATATTAAATATAATTTTACAAGTGCACATCATTCTAAAACTGAATTTATTTCAGTTTTAAATGACAGATTTGACTTTTGTTTCCACTATTATAAAGTAGTTTCTCAATTTGGACTTCTGCTGATCCTCTGAATTTTCACTGATTCCTATTTAAACATTTTTTGTTGTTTTAAAATTTAATTTAAAAAAAATCAACCTGTTTAAACAATTTGGTACCAGATTATTATGAGAGAAACACTAGAATTGAAAAATTCAAGATTTATGTCCAATGATTAATGCTACATAAGAATGTAAAAAGTTCATTTTAAAAATATGGTTTTTTTTTTTATTTTGCTGAAAGAATCCAAGGGAATAATTTTAATAAATGTTTTCCCAGACAGTAAAAATATTTTAATGTGAAATTAAATATAAACTTGAAGTATTATATATTTTTCCTATTTTTTTAAATTTTTTATATGCAATTACAGATATATTTTTAAAATAAGCATGGTTAGAAAATAGTGTACTGTTTCATTAGAATAAAGTCATAAATAACTCATCATTTGAATGATTCAAGAAAAATATTAGCAGCTTTTTTTTTTTTTTTACAGGCGATCTGTTTTCTCACAATGAAAAATGCTGTAAATCGTTTTTCTTTAACCTGATTTTTTTCATTTCTCTCGCCACGCTCGGAAAGTAAAAGCTCACAGCAAAATGTGATTGAGCAGCAGTTTCATTTCCTTTCCTCCTGGTCATCAAACTGCTGAAGAACCGTTGAGTCATGTTAGGCGTTGCAGCACTGTGTTTTGCTGAGTCACAGCAGGCTGGGAGGCTCCTGATAGCAGGTATCTCTGCTGCACTTTAGGGTGGGATTGTTGTCAGCCTGCAGCACAAACGCACAATATATTTTCTTTTCAGATGCAACACAAGCAGTTTGATATATTTGTTGTTTAATTCTGGGTTCTATCACACTTTTTCTCAGGATACAATGTGACCGTTCTGGTGCGTGACCCCGCCAAGCTGCCCGCCGACCACAAGGCCTGCAGAGTGGTGGTGGGTGACGTGACGAATAAGGAGGACGTGAAGAAGACCATGGAGGGCCAAGACGCCGCTATCATCATTCTGGGCACCAGGAGCGACCTCAGTAAGCCTCCCTGTTTGAACCTCCTCCTCCTGGTTTCATACATGAACTGCAGATGGCGCCACTTCGAGTCATGTAATCCAGTCGTGGATGGACCTAAAGTGTGCTTAAAATTTGAGAAACAATTGTTTCAAAAGATAAATAAATGAAAAACAACAACAAATTTAAGTCATCTTAGTTGATTTATTTTTACAGTTTAAGATTCAATAAAAAATAATAACAGATCAATTAATAAAAATAGTTTTTTTTGTTTTACCCTTTACTGGGTTTTCAACCATTAACATGAACAACTTCGGAGTTAAATGGTTAAATAACACAAACTCTTCTACTGTTGGGCCTGGGGTCGGCAACCTTTAACATTAAAAGAGCCATTTAGGCTCTATCAAAACCTAGCAGGAGCCGTATAGTCTTACTTTAGCCTTTAAGACTTTGGATTTACATTCATGGCCTTTTAAAAAAAATAATAAATCTAAAAAGAACCTAGCATTTCTCAAAATATGATTTCTTTCATTTGATTTATTTTCAAAATAAAAGACAGTCTGTGCCAAACTGGATCATCTTAGTGCAGCTCTGGTCAGATAGTAACAAATGTTGTGAAGCATAGATAATAGGTGCTTTTAACTCATGAAAGACACAAGTTTTTACCAAAGTTTTGCTTTGCATATAAAATCTGTGCATTCTTGAGGTAGCGTTGAGCAAACAAAACGTCAGTGAAGATGTAAAAACCTAAATAGTTTATCATCTATGTGCACCTCAGCTATCAATTTATAAAGGTCACTAATCTAAATTAAATAAATGCTAATTAAGTAATCCTTACTTTAAAAATGCTATTTTATTTTTCTTTAATTTCCTTTTTATTTTTTGTTTTTTTTCCCTCTTTGTCCTCAGCAGTCTTACACTGCTGGATTTTGTTATTTTAGTTTGGGGTTTGGTAGTCTTAGTTTGCAAGCTTTATTTATTTGTTTTCTGTAGGTAGTTTTGGTTAGACAGCCATTAGCAGGGAGCTGCTGACTCAGACGGTCAACATGGCTGAGTCAGTAGTCTCCAAGATTTATTTTATTTTTGACCAAGGAGCCACAATGGAGAGATGAAAGGTCCACATGTGGATCTGGAGCCGCAGGTTACAGACTCCTGCGATCAGCCTGCATCCACTGATTCTGGTGCTGAGAAAAGCATTATTTATTTATTTATTTTAATGGTTTTGCTCTGACATCAGATGCTTTTCTTTGTATCAGGATCAATTGGAATTAACGTTAAAATAAACTGTTCAGGTGTTTGAAAGATTGTCAACACTAGAGCCAAGCGTTAAATGTGGGGATGGATTTTTGATTGATTGATTGATTGATTGATTGGTTTATTTCAAGCATAGATTATGAAAAATACAGGACAAAACACACAAGTATTTCAAACTTATTACAGAAATAAATAAATGGATTGGTTAGAAATAGAAAACAAATAAAAACAAAACACACTTATGTCACATTTGTTTCACTAATTTTTGTAATTAATAACTAAAATCAGTATAATTTGATTGCTTGAAAAGGAGTGGGAAGAAGCTAATTTACATAATCCCACCTCTACTTAGTTAACACTGGTAGTGTTAAAGATGTAAATTAAAAAGTAACACTTTGGAAAATTATTGTATTTTTATTTATTGTGTTTGTCTGTAGGCAATTACGTAAAAAAATATATTAAAATATAAATACTTGTGAAGTTATTTACTTTATTTTTTTAGAGCTCAAGATCAGAGCAAAGAGCAGATTCTGGTAATAGAGAAACCAAAGAGAAAATTGGAGTTACCCAAAATGTGTGCAGTGACTGAGATTAGAATACATTTTTAGAATTATTCTGCATGTTTTCCTTAAAAATACACTCCAATGAAAATCATGTTTTTGTTTTGTTTTCTCATGATGTGGCAGTAGTTCATTAGAAATTCCCTCCTAACTTCTAGACATAACTGATGGTGCAGAGCAAGTCCGCCCCCACTTCCCGAAGTCCATCTGTTTACACGCTCTCCTGTTAGTTTACAGCCCCTCACACCCCAAACTTAACATTAATGTTAAGTTTAATGTATTCGATCCAAATTGCAGCTCAGGCGAGGAAAACAAAGACGTTCATGGATCTGTTTGTCTGCAAGTGGATGTATCAGAATGAAGTGAGAAGGGATCTTATGGCCCACCCAGCATACTTTCTATTTAACAAATAGGTTAATATCAAACAGATTTTTTTTCTGCTCCTGATTCACAACAATTTGAAGAAGAAATACTCAGAAATGCAACGTTGAGCTTTCTTTACATGAGACAAATGCTACAAGAAGATATTAAAAACCAAAATTCATCAGAGTGAATCTTTAAGATGATTTGTCAAAAACTCTGTTTTCTCCTTTTTGCTCCATAGGTCCAACCACCATGATGTCAGAAGGCACCAAGAACATCATCGAAGCCATGAAGGCCCGAGGGATCCGCAAAGTGATCGGCTGCATGTCGGGTGCGAAAACCCATCCATTCATGACCCGTTTAAAACCAGCTTCTCTGAAGTTGCCTCACAAGGAATCTGAAAAACATCTAGCAGATTAAAAAGAAAAGGAATTCAAATTTAAATCCTGTCTTTTTTAACTTTTTATTTGTTTCTTTTTTTTTGGTAAATGAAACAAATGATCTTAAGTGTTTTTAACAACAGACTAAAGAAGTGGACCAGCAGGTCTGCAACCTGAGGGTCCAGAGCCACATGTGGCTCTCTTGGTAAAGAAAAATTATTTATTTTTAAAAAAATAACTAAAGTAAAATTAAATAAACTGTCTCAAACGTATTCACAAACAGTTGAAAGTACGCATCACAAGTGGAACTAAACATTTTTACAGATTTATATATACAGAAAAAAGTAAGTTAGATTTAAAAAATTCTGGCTGAGAAGCACCACAAAAAGTAAAAGAAATAATAACTTTTTAAAAGCTGCTGCTGACATAACACTACTTACTACGACAATATTAGCTGAAATGAGATAATCCTTTGTGATTTAGGATGGATTTTATTTTGAAAAAAAGTCACATGGACCTCAGTCTAAAGTTATTTCCTAATTTGAAAAAATGCTATTTATCTTTAAAAGAAATATATATATATTTATTACAATAATGGCAACTAGAAAAGTTGTATAACCTGCGATAATACTGCTGTGAATATTTTTTGCTGAAAGTAGTCACTGAAGATGCTGAAGCTTTTTCCTGAAAAAGGCAATTTAATTCAATTGCTGAAGAGATTTTTTAAAATGCAAAAGCTATTTGTGAAATGTAAATTTGCTATAAAATTGTAAATTTCATTAAAGAGCTATGAAAGAGTGCTGAAGTTTATCTAAATTTCTCAAAAATTTGTAGTAAAATTTCTTAAAAGTCCCGAATACATGCCGATTTTGCAAAAATATTTCATATTTTGCATAAATATGAGACTATAAAAACCTCAATAGATGCCAAATTAGCCAAAAAAAATGATAGCTCAGTGTTTAAATACTAGCTAAATTCCAAAATAGCCAAAAATTCCTCAGTACGCTAAATTAGTCATAACGTCATCCTGTTGCTAAAATAGAAGCTAAACTCTAAATTAGCCTATAAAAACATGCAAAAAATATAATATAGTGGAAAAAAAATAGTATTTTCTCTTTTCTTTGTTTTCTAAATGTCTTCCAGCTTTCCTTCTTTGGGATCGCTCCAAGGTGCCGCCCCGCCTGGTTCCCGTAACGGAGGATCACGACCGGATGTACGACGCGCTGAAAACATCAGGCCTGGATTATGTGGCTGTCATGCCCCCTCACATCGCAGGTCAGGAAGCCCCCCGCTTTACTGGAGACGACAAAAATCTTCAAGTCACTAAAAAGTTGTTGGTCTGCAGGTGATCTGCCCCTGACGGAGAATTACCAGGCGACAGAGAACATGCTGAAAGGGAGAGCCATCTCCAAGCACGACCTGGGACATTTCTTTGTCAACTGTCTGTCCACCTCGGAGTGGGACTGCAAGACGGTGGGAGTGTGGGGGGAGTACAAGTAATCCAAGAGGGGGGGGTTCCTGTGACTCAACAAGAAAACATGGTTGAACCTCAATGCATTTTTCAGATTTTAATAAATAAAATCCTTTTTTTTTTAAATAGACCCGACTGTGTTTATGAAGCGTAGAGATGAAAAATGTGATTTATTTACACTTTTGAAAATTTTTCATAAAAATTTTTTGCAATCTTCACTTCCTGTCCTCATGCTTTTCAACATGTGATGTTTCCCTGACTTCTCAGTTCCTTTTACCAGCTGCAAAAAAAGGACAACAGTGTCATGAGATGTTTCCGAAGCTGCAGGTTGTTTTTTTTTTTTTTTTCCCTCCGGCTGCAGAACAATAACACAAAGACATTCAGCTGGATCTGTGCCGCACAACACGAGGTGTTAAGAGGAAGCTGTAAAGATGGAGGAATCTGCATCTTCTTCAATTAAGGACTTATTCATAGGTTTCAGAATCAGACCTCAACAATGAGATGACAGTTCAACCATGACTTTATCTTTTATGTTTGTTAGTTGAATGCTATTTTATGCATTAGATTTTACAATTTTAAAAAAAGTTAAGTGTTCTAGACAAGGTTTAGATGCCATGTTAAAGCTAACAGCCTTATTAGAATATTTCTAAAAATGCAAGAACGCAAAAAACTCAATTAATAGTAGCAAAACACGAGTAAGAACATTAGCTAATAAAAATAAAGGACAGATACAAAAGAAAATGTGGATCCTTTAAAGCAAATAAGTGATAATAAAAAGGATGAACACCATTTAAGCTAAATTTAAGCTCTTTTAACCATTTTTATAACATATAACCGACTTTAAAGAATACTCCAAACATCCTAAATAAACAGCTAAATTGTAAAAAAAGAAAAAAATTACAAACCAAAATGCAAAAAATAAAAAATATTTATAAATGCATGATTAGATAAAATGTTGACAGGCTAAAGAGCTGAAGAATAATTTCTGCTGTTTAAAAATATTTAAATGATTGTAAAAATGCTACAAACTAAACATAGTTAACATCAATCAACTTTTAGCTAGATCAAACCATTCCAGGAAGCTAAAAAAAATTACCCATAATCTCCTGACATGTGTACTAAATATGAATATACCTGATTAAAAAAAATGGAACTGTGTTTACCACAAAAAATACCAAATAAAATGATCATGTTTATATATTATTTATAAAGTACTGTGGGGGAAATAGTGATGTTTTTGATAAGAATCAGAGTTATGCTAAACAATGCTGCAAAGGAAAATCAAACTTAACATGTGAAAGAGGGGAAAACAATATAATTAATATGGACAATGCATGAACATTTAATAAATTTCACAGAATCAAGAACATAAATTACTCATATCAAGATATGTAAATGATATATTTACAAGACAGTTTTCAAATTATGCTCAAATATGTTACTTTATTTTATTTACAAGTAACGGAAGCAAATCATGATCATTTTTCATTTTACTACGCATAAACATCAGAATCAAGTAAACATGCTTCAAACTAACGTTTTGCTTGTTTTTTCCAACAAAACGGGAAAAAAAATCAGATGAACAGGAAACCATTAACTTGCCTTCAAAATAAAATCAAAACCGAAAGTTCAGGTCAAAGATTACAGAAAGTGTTGCGAGTAACTGCAGATACTTTTGGCTTCATTCACCATGAAAAGTAATTTTAAAAAGATAAGACCTATTTTTATGTTGTTATTATTGTTATCTCCTCTTTTAAAAGTTCGTTTTTAGCTTACGCATTTTTCAAGCAGGTTTTATCTTGAAAGAAATAACAGGAAGTTTAAATTATTTTTACTTTTCTGTCCACGAAGCAAACGACACATCTGGTGGGCGGGGCTACGGCTGTTTTCGACCCGCTGGCTCTTAATGTGCTTTTAAAATAACGATTATTACCGACAAATCTGAACCTCAGTCTTTGACATGTTTACAAAAGCTTCTGTAAAGTTGTTTTATTAGCCGGTTTTTTTTTTTCCTGCTTCCAGGTAACATAACATTTTTTAGTACTTTTTGTTACTCTAGACTGATTTATACAAGTTATCTTCTCTGTGTACGTGTACAAAGACGGATTCATCGTAATTTTCATTTCTGTCTTTTACTTTTAGTCATTGGATGAAATATAATAACTTTCTGATTTGTTACGATTTTTTTAAGTATTAAGTAGATTTATTTTAGCGGCATTTGGAGGCAAACTTGTTCATCACTCTGTTACGGGTGTGTACGGCTTTAACTCGCTCTCTGTAAGGACCGATGAATAACTTTCCCGGTGATGTCACCGTTCAAGAATCACTTACGTAAATGACACAATATATTGACTCAGATTTTACGTTTTGGTTATTTCTCGGACCTACAGCTCACATTCTTTTTTTAAGAGTTCAAATAACCCATGAACAGCTGTTTTCCTTGAAGCTTTTATGTTTGTAAAGGAGCGTTTGGCCGCTATCAACTTCAATGGAATGTCAGTCGATTTCACTACGATACCCACAATGCATTTCGGCCACCAACCCCCAACTCCAATGAGTTGGCGTGAAACTCAAATCACGGGCGGGAGTCCATCAGAGTTAGCTGCGTGGAGCCGAGACGGAAGCGTCTGAAAGGGCAAACGGCGTGGTAACTACACTTTTATTTGCGGGGTTATTACCGAATGAATTGCGTAAAACGCGCAAAAAGTGACCCGGCGCGTTTAAAGAACGAGGAGGTTTGAGAACCGCAAGACTCTGCCGAAACTCGTCTCGGACTGACGAAAAGAGGCTCAACAGGTTTGTTTTACAATTCAAAGTATCGTTAAAGTTACTATTTGACTTTTTGAATTTACTAGATAATCGCAAAGTTTGTTAAATCTATGTTTTATCGGATAAATTCGACAATTTTTATATATTTTTTGGCGGCCTAGGTTTTTCCCTCCTACGCGGAGGGACACGAATGTTACCACAACCCCCATCCGCGTTTAAATTCTGCTCCCGAGTCGCTGTTTGAAGGCGAATGGCCTATCAGACAACCGTTAGGAGTTTTATACAATAATAATAAAAAAAACTTTATTTAAAAAACATTTTTTCGTTTTATGTTTTTACACTTTAACCAACACAAAGGGGGAAAAAAACCCCACAAATTATCCTCCACTTTAAAAAAAAGTAGAACCGTGACTCACTTTCACCAGTAAATTAAAATGACTAAAGTTTACTTATGAGCGAATATGTTTGTTATAAAGGGGATTTTTACTTTAGAGGAGCTGAAAGGGAGTCATCAGTACGTTGATTAGTTTATTTTCAACCAATTTAAATACTAAACATTTTATTATAACAGGAGGACACGTTTTAGGAAAAAAAAAAAAAAAAAAAGACTATACTTTAAAAACAAAATAAATTCTAACGTGATGCTAATTTTTTTGAAAGTGTTTAATCCAAAAACTTTATTTATTTTTGAGTTTATCACATTTCTGCTTGTTGTTTTAAAGTTGTATTAATTACTTTACAAATGTTGCCATCTTTTTTTTCCAGTTTATGTTCTTTAGATTCTTTTGTAACTCCTGTTTTCCGTCCTCCTCCGCAGCGTGAAGATGATTCTGAAGGGGCAGAAACGGAAGCTCCCGCAGGAGGACCTGGAGCTGGCGGACAGCGGCGGTCCGGTGTGGGAGCGCCAGCGGCAGTTCGTCTTCTCTGTGTCTCTGAACAAGTACCAGCGCAGCCAGGAGCTGCCCGAGCCCAGCCTGCGCCGCTCCGTGCTGATCGCCAACACTCTGCGGCAAATGAGCCTGGAGGGGTGTCGGGACCCCCCCGCGGACATGGAGGTGCCCGAGCCGCTCCCGTCCGCGGAGGAGGAATGTGTCGCACACGAAACCTCCGCATTAAGCCTTCTGACCTGTCCTGCCGGCGGCGTTCCCAGGGAACTCCCCACGAGCGTTGAAGACGACGAAGACTGGGAGTCCGCAGACTCGGACGTCTCGCTCTCTGCTGCCATTTCCTCCATCCTCACCGTGCTAGACTCCACCATCGATGGGAACTCTCCACGGATGCCTCTCCGGTCTCTGGAGAACCTCTCTTCCGAGGCGTCGGTGAAGCCGGGAGCCAGAAGTCACGCCGTCGGCTGGCAGCAGGCGGAGCCTAAGGCGCGGGACGGCGGGCTGGGCGACGTCACCGTGGAGGATCTGTTTCAGGACATTGACACCTGCCTTCTGGAGCGGGACATGGGGGGGCTGGGCCTCGGCGGCAGCGGGCACCCTGCCGGGGACGACCTCCTTCGGTACCTGCCGCCTTTCTCCCTCAACCCCAACCTGAAATGTCTGCCGTCGTTCTCCTCCTTCACCCCGCTCCCCTCCGGCTTCCCTCCTCCGGCGGCGCCGTCCTCCATCTCCGCCCCGAGTCCGAGCAGAGAAGCCTTCGAGCTGGATAATCTGATGGAGATCCTGGTGGAGTCCTGAGGCCTCCCTGGACTTCCTCACGCCACCTGAAGACCTTCCAGGAAGTCTGTGGACACTTGGCTGTTTTACACTTTAGTTTCAAAAGGAGGAGCTCAAACAGTAAGCAGAGAGACTCTTTCTTCCACTGCTAAGCAGTGACTCGGTCGATCATGAGCCAATCAGCAGCATTTACTCGTTTATAGCATGACTCAGCTGTTGGGAGCAGAGACTTAAACTACCTACTTCACAGATGATTCACTGAGCAGAGGCGTAGCGGCTCCAGTGGAGGTCGGGGCGGAGGAGGCGCTGCTTTTAGCTGTGAATGAAGTTCGGTGCTACACCAGGAAGTGGCTGACAGAAGTCATGCTGGATCTGGAGGTCGAAGTGTCAAACACTAACAGGTCAGATCTTCTGTGAAGAAAATCCCTGAAGATTTAAGGCAGCAGCTTAAAGGAAGTCTTTATTTATCGTGAACATTTTGCGTATTTATGAAATGACCTGCAGTTTAAGAGTCAACGAAGAGTTTTGTTTTTTTTTTTCTCCAGAGGAAGACGAGGGTTCTGCTGAGTAAACGCAGCTCCTCATTCATCCATCATCGCCGTTCTTTTCCTTTTACATTGAATTCCTGCACTTTTCTCAAATGTATTCATTGATAAGTGAGTTTGAAACATCAGTACGTTAAAGTATTTCATATTTAACTCAGCAGTATTTCTAAAATGCATTAGTTTATATTAATAAATGTAGGATTCTGTATCCGGTTCTGGTTTCTATGCAGGTTTTGTTTCTAATTTCTGAGCTGAAATCTCAGATTATTTATGCGACTTTTGTTACAGTGAATAATTTAAAGTGCCGTTTTGAACAAATCAACGAGTTCCCGCTCCGTTATGGCAGTTACTTCCTGTTTGTACTTCAGATTTTTGTATTTTTATTGTGAAGTTTTGAAACTGAAGAGCCGTCGGCTTTAGATTATGAAATGTTCACCTGTCTGGTGTTTTTAATAAAAGAAATTGGAAAAAAAATGGTTTGATTATAATCTTTCTTGCAGACACTGAAAGGAATCCCTTTGGGAGACTAAATATAATTCATGAAACTAGAGAAGATTTAAGGATTTGTTTGATTTTTATGTAAATACCAATTTAAAATTAGCAACACATCAGGCAATATTTTCTGGTTAAAATTATTTTCTTTAAAGTGTTACAAGTAGCAATTGTTATTTTAATTTGAGCTTTTAACAAACAATCCTAAACACATTTTGATTTCAGTCTAAATCTTTATTCAATAGAATTTATAAACATTCATACATCAGAGACGACACAGAACAGTTGATCTCCAGGAGCTTCAGTTTCCTGGTGTTTGGAGTCACAGTAAGTTTGGTTAAACTTTGGTTCTTCACCCCCTCCTACAGTGCAATGACAGCAGGTGGACACCAGGGGGCAGCACCGCACCACAGGGTAGCCTCACTGCTGTCCAGGCTGACCTAATGAGAGATAAACATTCTGATTCATTAAAACCAGTAAATGAGTTTAGTTCTGAAGGTGACGGGAGGTTGAACGCCGTGGCTACATGAAGGTAAGTTCCCTTAATTGCTGAAGTTTTACTAAATGACAAATTTGTGGCACAAAAATGAGTAAAAGTGAAAATATTTGTGCACAAACAAAAAAAAAAAGGGCGGAGACTCAAACTCTGAACCTCAAATTCTTTTGAAAGCTTTTCCCTTTCGGGACGTTTCAAAACTATTTGATCCCAACAATCCTGGCAGTTGTCTGAACGTGGACCTGCAGTGGAAAAAGAGCGTCCCTCGGTTCTCCCGTTCCCGCCGCTCAGCCTTTAGAGATGCTGTTGTACGACGCCTGCGAGGACGGGTCCAGAGGTTTGCTGGCGGCTTTGTCTTTGAGCTGAGGCGCTTTGGGCTGGTCCGCCACGATGGGCTCCCTGTCGTCCTCCAGGTCGGAGTCGTCGCAGCGCGGCAGCTGCAGCAAGGTGGTGAGGCCGTGCAGGTCGGCCATCTTGTGGAAGAAGCTCAGCAGGAGGTACATCATCATCAGACCCAGGAAGAGGTAGACTGCAGAGAACACGGGGTCCACCGTTAAGAGGGTAAAATACACAACAAGAACTCTTGAAGTAATATAGGAAATTTACAAAAAACAGAAAATAATGAGGAGAGCTGAAAAAATATAAAAATAAATGAGAAAACAATAAGGAGATACGGAAAACTAAGACACGCTCAAGGTAAAAGAATACCAGAAGATTTTGTAGATGAAGGAAAAGTTATTAATGATGAAACTCAAATTCCAAATCAGTTTAATTGTTTTTTGTAAATGTGGGAACCAACATTGTAAAGTGTCAGGAAAACTTTATCCAAACTGAAAGAGCCAGTTCACAGAAATAATACAAAGAAAATATTAAACTATTTATATTAATGAAATTACAGAAGAAAATTCAAGAATACAACGTAAATGGACTGTGATGGCATATACATGATTATAGTAAAAAAGACAATAGATTGTATTCTCAGACATCTTCAATCTTTCTTGTAGAACCGGAATTGTCCTCAAGGAAAGAAAGTATCCAAGATAATACCAATATTTAAACAAAATGATGAACATATCTCTACTAATTATAGACCAGTATATGTACGCTGACAATTTTCCAAAATAAAAAAAATGGTTCACACAAAAATTAAATGAGTTTCTTGAAAACAATAATTTACTTTTTGAATATCGGTAAGAGTTTCGATCTCAGATCTTCCTCTACTGAACTCATTCATTTAACAGAAGAGATTCTTGTTGGGACTGACTAAAACACTTCTCGGTTAGTTTGTTTCTTGATTTGCAAAAAAGCATTTTATAACAAAATTGGGTAATTATGTTATAAGAGGTATTGTATCCAAATGGTTGGAAAGTTACCTTAAAAAACAGATAAATATATTCAGATTAAAAAACCAAAATGTGAATTCCACAAGGTTCTGTAATAGGACCTAAACTAGTTATATTATTTATCAATGACATCCATGAAATCTTAAAAAAAAAAGAATTTTCTGTTATTTGTCGACTGTTTACAGTTCAGGGAATAATTTAGAATACAAACATGGAAAAGGAACTAATTATATTACAAAGATGGTTTGATGCAAATAAATTAATCTCAAATTGGGGAAAAAACTAAATATCGGATTTTTGGAACAAGATATTATGGTGAAAATAGAAAAAAAATTACAGAAGTTGTTAATGTTTCAGAAATAACATTTTTACTCTAATCAACTTTGTTGGAAATTCAAAAGAAAATAAGTAAAAATATTGATATTTAATATAAAGTAAAACATATTCTAGATAAAGACGCCTTGTCCCGTACCTTCGGTTTGGGGAAATGCTTGCAAAAGTTCTATTAACAGATTAAACCTGCTATAAAAGGAAGATATGAGAATAATAAATCCTACAGGACCAAGAGGCCACACCCACGAACCTTTTGTTAAATTCAACAGCCTCAAATTTCCAGATCTTGTTCATTAAACACAGTTGTGACCAAATGGAAGATTAGAAACAGATTGGCTCCAGATCACATTTGTGGGAAATTTAAATTATAACTGCTTGTAGTGATAGAAGGAAAGTGGACTCCATTTACCCTTTAACTACCCCAAAAATAAAATATACCCAAAAATGTATTTTTTTCTGCTGCTTATTGCTTTAGCACGGAGCCCATGAAGAGACATCAACGTTTAAAAAAAAAATAACAGAAGTAAAAAACTCTCTAGAAATACTTGGGGGCTCTGTAAGAAAAAAAGTTCTGGTAACCAACCAGAACTTGTTATTCTACAAAGTATTAAAAAAAAAAACAAAACTAGGTGGTAGCTCCTCCCACTCATGACGGGTGCGTTGAGTTTATGAAACCTTTTTTCTGACAAACATCGAGTGTGAAATTTGACTCATGAATGGTGTTAAGTGTGAACGCAGCATTACGTCAGAAGTGTTGCACTTTTCTCTCAAAAGTGTGACTTGTATTTTTCTTCCCTTCTTTATTATGAATTTTTTTTTCTCCTGCGACTTCAACCCCAGAAAATACAGAACCTGGTTTTAGACAAATGCAACAGAACGATTCTATTCCAGAATCCAGAGCCCGGAAAATTTCCCAGAAGTCTTTGCAAAAATCTCGTACTCATCGATTCTCACTAAACTGGCAAATGTAGACCACAATGCATTGTGTCTGAAGGATTTGTCATTTGAAAAATATATTTTTATAAAATCATGCACATTTTAAATAATCAGAATAAAGTGGATTCGTAAATATTTGTAAAATGTTCATATTTATTAGGTTTTTACTTTTAAATGAGTGATAATTTGCTTTTTTTGTACTACGTTAAAATCCAGGAAACTAGATAGTCCTGCAGTAAACGGTGGGGATTTGTAAAACATAAACCTCGGACTCTGTCCCAATTCCCACCCTAATACCCAACTAATAAAAAAACTATACAATGCAGGACTAGATAGTACACTGGATTTTAAAAGAAATTCAGACACCATGTTCAATCCTTTTCTAAACAGCAGATGACATCATGATTTCTATCAACACAAACATTTTACGACGTCCATTTGTGACTCCAGTGTGCTCTGATGATTAAAACGTGAATAGTTTGTTTTAAAAAAATTACATTCAAACACTTTTGGGGCAAAAATTGTTAAAAACACAATACATTGTGGGTAGACAGCACTACAAAATGGCGAACGCTTTATATAGTAAGTAGGGAAGGAATTAGACAGTTTCAATTTGTTGTCTTAGCCACGCCCCTCATGACATATGGGGGTGTGGCCACGTTTTAGCTCCTCCCCAACACATCTCTATCAATTTAATCGAAGTTTTTGGTGATAATCATGTGTTGACACAAAACATTGGTTAAAAAAAAAAAAAGTTACAACTATGATTTAAGTTTTTTTTCACTAAACTTCTGGCGTTTCCTGGGATTTAGAGGATTCCTCGGCTCTGAAAAAGAGCAACTTTAAACCAACACAGACCAGTAGGTCAAACCACAGCTTCAGGATCCACCTGAAACAGCCGAGTCATGAAAACCAGCGGCGGCGCTTCCAGGACTTTGACTGTTCAAACTCAAAACTGTTTGTTGTTCCGACATATTTTGAGAAAAGCCGAAACCTCGAGTCCGTTTGTCCACAAACGTGACGACGGGTTCAGTCAAACAGACGGCGTGTCACCCGCAGTCATCCGTCCTCACTGCCTTTTTTAGCCTCATTAGATCTTATTGCATTAATGCAGAGAGTGGGATGACGAGGAGGGGGCGGGGTCTATTTCACAAAGATCAGAACAAACGGCGGCTTTAAGCTTCATTAATACAGGATTCGTCTCGTTCCCATGAGGAGCAGGAGGTTCCTGTGAAAAGACACTTTAGGAGTTACTTTCAACAGCGAACCTGTGAAATCACAGAAACAAGGCTCCTTTCACACTCAAAGGTCATTCCAGCCAGATTTGATTACAGACGGCGGCTGACAATTAAGCGGTGACACAGTTTCCTCCTGTGACAGTAACAGACAGTAGGAAACCCACCTTGACCAGGTGTCTGCTGGTCAAGGTTCTTCCGCCCACAAACGCCACAGAGCAGTTTAAATTCAGCTCTGATGGTCGGCCACTAAACAGAAGTTTTCCAGCACATCAGCGACTTCTGAATGTGAAAGCAGTGAAAGCACCGCCCACATCCTCCTGATGAACCGGGTCGACAGTTTCAGGTTGAAAAAGTGAGCACCTGGATTTCATCGCAATATTCAGAGACGCGCTTTAAAGTCTGATCATCTTTTGATGCCTTTTCAAAGAGTTCCCATCATCTTAACCATTTAACCACCCAAAACATAAATCACTAAAATATATATATATTTTTTCTGCCGATTATTGTGTCTGTACGGAGCCCCTAAAAGGACTTTGACATTATTATTTTTTTTAACTTCCATTTTTTTTCTTTAATGTCTCTTTATGGGCTCTATACATTGAGGAGTAAAACACACAATCACTATTTTTAAAAACACATTTTCCGTTTGGTTGAGCAGGAAGTTAAAGGGTTAATCATGATTTTACTGTTTTTGGCCAAAATAATAGAAAAAAAAAACATTTTTTAGGACATAGTTTCTGCAAAGAAGTTCATTAGAAATTCACCTCTGTGTTTGCATAGAGTAAGCCTTCCCTCATTTCCCATCATTCCATTGTTTACAAACTCCCCCTCTATCTTACAGCCCCTCACATCCCCAAGCCAACATTAACAGTACAACAAAAATGTCAGTCCGTATAGTTCAGACGAGGAAAACGAAGGATCTAGTCGATTACAAGTGGACGAATCAGAATGGAGCGGAGCAGGAACTTTATGGCCCACCAACTGATACAAACTGCATTATTTTTCCTCCAATTCATAACAATTTGTATAAATAACTACTGAGAAATTCAATGTTGATGCCAATTTTCTTAATAAACCTTCTCCATCATCGGTAATTTAAGTGGATCTTTAAGCTCATTTTTGGAAATACATTTGTAATTCATTAAAAATGAGTGTTTGTGAAAGAGATAAAAAAAAAAACAAAAAAAACAAGTAACCCCATCGTACAGTTTTAAAACATTTTAAATCTAGCAAAAAACAAACCAGTTTTGTGACACTAAACTTCACTGTTTTTGGTTTAAAAGGAGAATCTTTGCAAGAAACAGCTCACCTTTATATTATTGTTTTATAGATATATGTAACCTTTTTTTAAAAACTTTTATATTTATTTTCTGTTTATACTTTGTTCTCTTATATTTTTGTAATTTATCTTTCAAATGTTAAAAAAACGTGCATCAAAAATGATGCAAACCAGGAAGTAGAAAATGCTGCAGTTCTTCAAAAGACCACTAGAGGCAGAGAGGAGACATTTCCTTTTTGACTCCCATTAGATTCTACATAAAAATGTCACTGCTCAGAATCTTGTAGGTTATGTAAAAAAAAAATACTGGTTTCTTGCACGTTTATGGTAAAAAAAAAAAAAAAAAAAAAAAATCCTGATAGTGCATTCAGTGACTAAAATAACAAATTTTAAGTGGAAAAAAAAAAGCTTAAATTAACAGATCAGACCAAAAAGTATTATAGAAATCCAAAATTAAATACTAAACAGTAAATATTTATATATGTTATTTTTAGAATATATCTTCAAATTTTAATTTGATGCATTTTCCACATGAGAAAGTCTACTTTGAAATCAGGCACTTTTATTCTGCCATTGAAAACATACAAAAATAAAAATTTAAAGTCGTGTCCCCTCATTCCCCCCATTCCCACATTTTTGGGAGATCAAATAAAGCATTTTAGATTCCATGTTTTGTTTAGTCTTTGATAATTTGTCCAATTTCACAACACAAATGCGTCTGCAGGTAAAAGAGAAAACGTACCAAAGTCAAGAACAACCAGTAAAAACAACAGAAAATCCATCATTTATCATTTAGTTTCTGCATTTTTTCCTCTTTGCAGTGAAAGGTTCAGATCTGCAGGAATTTGTAGCATCAGGTTTATCTGTGTTCACTTTCTTGCATCGTTATCAGCCATGTTTACTCTCTGTAAACAATCAGCTGGTCCCTCATGTGATCAGCACTTGTTTATTCTCTTCTCAGCACACAGAAAGTCAAGTTTCTGCAGCGACTCAACCTCCGACTAAACTGTAAAATGTAAAAACGCAGCAGCTGCAGCTCTGAAAACCTTTAAACTTCTGCTAAATCCAGTTTGTTTGGTTGGAAACGAGACTTATAACTTCCAGAGAACAGTTTCATTTAAGAGAGGCTGAGATGCTGCTGAGAAAAAGAGAAGCATTGAGGTGCAACTTCTCACATCAGAGAAAGGAAAAAAAAAACTAAAGGTCAGCTTCCCTTCCTCAGAGAAGAACAGCAAATGGACATCCTCTCTTTTAATGTCGTTCCCATTCAAACCGCATTTCAAAAAAGGGAAGTACACAGGCACAAACTTTCACTGCCATCTGGACCTGCAGGCTGCAGCTTAATTGCAGCACATGCAGTCACACAGCTTTAAACAACAGCAGGAGCAGTTTATGCAGGAAGAGAAACGTCTGAAGCGGAGCAGAAACAGACCAAATGAAGATCGAATCTACGGTGGCCCTGAAGTGCAAATCACACCAGCAAATCACTCACAAGCTTGTGTTAAAGATCATTCAAGAAAAAAACTAATATTCCATCTAAGAAATCAAAAATAAAACAATTCTAAGAAAGAACAATTAAAATACAAGTGATAAAATAAATTCAAACATAATCAAATCAGTATCTACGTTTTCCAGTTTCTTATTTTGTTTCACTTTTTAAATATTTGATTTTGATTTCTGAAAATTACTTTCTTTCTGAATCACTATTTGTATTTATTCTTTTTTTTTTTAAATAGTGTTTTTGTTTCTAGTTTTGATTTCTAAAATCTAACATCGTTACATTTAATTGTAATTGCAATCTTTAATGTCTTTGCATTGAGTGATTGCTGGTAGGGCTGCCACGATTAGTCGACTAATCGATGACTAATCAACTATTAAAATATTCAACGACCAATTCAATAGTCGATTAGTCGTTACTTTATATTATATGGAGTCAGAGTGTAGTGAAGTTGAGAGTTATAGTAGCATTCTGGTAACTTTTTGGACTATTTAGAGATTAATTAAGATTTTTTAGGCTATTTTGTAGTTTAGCTAATATTTCAGTTACATGCTAGCAGTTTTAGCTAACTTGAGCTTTGTGTTTTTTTCTGCTTTTTTTGGCATTTAGCTAATAGTTTAGATGCGTGCTGGCTGTTTTGGCTAATTTAGGATTTACTACGTTTTTTAGACTAATTACAACATTAGCTAATTAGGGGTTTAGCTAATGTTCCAGCAGCATGCTAGCTGTTTTGGCTAATTAAGGCTTTCTTTGTTTTTTAGGCTGTTTTGAAGTTTAACTAATATTTCAGCTGTTGTGGCTACCTATTTATAGGCTAATTTGGCGTTTAACTAATATTTTAGCTGGCTATCAACTTCAGCTATGAATTTCAGCATCTTCAGCTATTGTCAAAAGCATTCTCTGCTGCCAAATTCAGCTTACAGCATTCACAATAGCATCTTTACAGATAATGCTAGTGTGAATATATCCATTTTAAAGCTAATGATTGTTAATATGTGTGCTTACATCTTGTTTGCGCATGACCCAATCAGTTGACTAATTGGAAAAAAACATTAAAATAATTGTTTGTGGCAGCACCAATTGCTGGTGTGATTTGTCCTTCAGAGCTTCCGTACATCTGTTACATTCTCCCATTTAAATAAAAGTGTAAAAATATTTTTCCCATAGTTCCAAATATCCTGATTATGAAGGAATTCTGATCGAGTTCACCCGATCCAGGTAAGGGTCAGGATGGGAGGGGGAGGGAAAGCTGGCGGCTAAAGCCACCTAGTGGTTCCACCGTGAAGTGCATCGAGAATTCACTTTACATTTCAAACCAGCTACGAAAAATAACGTTTTCCTTCAGCATCAGTTTTGAGCTCCGTACACACAGGCTGCGGTAACCGGCGTTCAAGCAAATGCTTTCAAAGAAAATTCAATGTCAGAGATGGGTGAATCCAGGCCTCGAGGGCTGCAGTGTCTGCGTGATTTCCTGATCTTCAAACCCTACTCATGACTGATTACCTGGTTCAGGTGTGTCCAGCCAATTAGAACATGCCAGAGCAGGGAATGTTGGAAAACATGCAGGAGTGCAGCCCTCGAGGCCTGGAGTTTCCCCATGTTCAAAAAGTTCAAAACCCAAACAGAGCATTAGCTTGTTAGCTTAGCATTAGCTTAAATTACAGGGTGAGAAAACTATTTAGCGAATATTGACTCATTCGATTTGTGTGAGTTATTTCATGATTTACTATACATTTTGTGGGCGACTATCCAGAGTTTTTTTTACTCTAAAAGTTAAGCTAATGCTAAGCTAACAAGCTAACTCTCTCGATTGTGTTTTGAACTTTCGACTGCTTAAACACCAAACAGCTGAAATTTGACCAATAGTGAAGTCAGATTTGGTAGTGATGTGGGAGTAACGTCCATTTCAAAATATGAAAGTGCTTCAAAAGTCTTTCATATGTGGGATTAGAGCTCTGAAAGAAAAAGCCAGGAGCAAGAATGACAGGATTTGCGACACTTTCCAATTTCACACCTTCCAGCTGTAGGTGGCAGACATGCGTTAGTAAACATAAATAAAAAAAATGTAAAAGAAGAAGCTCCTTTCTGCTGTTCTCGTCTTGTCTGGTGTAAACACTGTATGCTAAGAGTGTTCATGAAACTGCATGTAGATAGCGTGTTCTTGAGCATGCTATACCCCGTGTGTACGTAGCACAAGGGTTTGCAACAAACCATCTTGTACGTTTGACTCTAATGGTGTTTATCCATGAGCTGCAATCCCGCAGAGGTGAGCCGGACCACAATTCATTGGGTCTGGTACGACAAATCTCAGGTGGGAATGTGTGACACCAAATACACAAAACTCTGAGCGGAAGCAGCAAACCACAATGTAAACCAAAGAACATTGTGCTCCATGAGACGGAACAAAACGGAAAATATTAAATACATTTTTCCATTTTTTAACCTCTTTTTATTCCATTTATTGGTAAATAGAAAACTGACAGAAAGAGTTCAAACTGCCAGCTGCTGTAAGCGGCGAGAGGCTCCACTGCATCAAGCAGCTGCACGCTGTCGCTTCGGGTTTTCCCTCCTGGAGGGTATTTCATGAGCAGTTCCTGGTGGAAATTCCTCAGAGCGGCTAAATAAATGCTCAGGACTGAATACACAGAACGTCTCATTTGACTTTTCTCTAAAGGCCAGTTTTGGTGACACGAGGACTCCAGTAAATCCTCTGCAGCAGACAGCCGTGAGCCGGTTCTCAACTCTGTTTGCAGAGACTTTACTTTGGTAAACATGAACTGATAGCAGCGTCATCATTTCCTGGAACAACTGTTTTTTAATTAGCTGACAGTGACTCTTCCTTTTATAGTCAGTTTAGTCTGAAAAAGTTAATTTTTCTGGAGCTACAAAGCTATCTTGCTTTTTCTCTTTTGTTGCATGTTTCTAGTGATAACATCTACCATCACGCTCTCCCAAGGAGAAAAAAAAAAAAAATTGTAGAAGTCGTTATCACAAGATAAATTCCGGCCTACCTTGCTTTTTTTTTTGCTAGTTTTCTTGTCTACCATCACCCTGTTACCCTGTTGTTTTTTAAGATAAGTTTGTTTTTTTACATTTTTTTCTCAAAGTGCAGTAAAACTCAGCTGTTTTCAGGGAAAAAGTTAAGCACCAGAAGAACGGGTCCATTTTTGATTAAAAAAAAAAAAGAAAAGAAAAGCAAATATTCTCATGAGAAAAATGCGTCGTTCTCACAAAAAAAAGATGCTATTCTCACAAGAAGAGAGGAAAAACGCAGATGGGCTGTTCACATTCCGTAAAAATGACCTTGATCCAACAATCATGTCTAATATCTACTCTTCAGTTTAATGTCTGTTTTCATTTATTTTACCTGCCTTAGGACGACAGATGTAAATGAGGTCCTGCTGCCACAAACGATTATTTTAATAGTCGACTAATCACAAATCATTTTTTCCAATTAGTCGAATAATCGGGTCATGCGAAAACTGGATATAAAGATGCTGAAGTTGACAACCAGCTAAAATATGAGTTAAATGCCAAATTAGCTTAAAAAATAAAAAAGATCCAAAGTTAGCCAAAATAGCTAGCTTGCTGCTGAAATATTGGTTAAATTCAAAAATAGCCTAAAGAAAAAAAAAGTTTAAGTTAGTCAAAACAGCTAGCATGTAGATAAAATATTAGCTAAACTCCAAAATAACCTAAAAAAACTTCATAAATGCCAAAATAGTTCAAAAAGCTAGCAGAATGCTATTATAACTGTCAACTTTACTTCACTCTGACCTCATACAATATAGAGTAATGATTAATCGACTATTAAATTAGTCGTCAACTATTTTAATAGTCGATTAGTCATCGATTAGTCGACTAATCGTGGTAGCCCTAGTGCTAATATGTAAGGTTGCAGCCTTGCCAAGACTTTGATTAATATGCATTGTAAACGAATAGAAATACATTTTCTATAAATCAGATGAGTGAAAACGTTCAAGTGTCTCAGGTTAATGAGATTTATTTCTATTTTTTTTGCCTTTTTTTTATATAAAAAACACTGCTTTTCATCCACTGTAGGCTTTCAATGACTTACAGCAACAATCTTACAGGAGGTGGTACAAAAAAGTAAAGCTCTTCCTTTAAAATTTGATAATTTCTGCACTTCAATAACTGTCAAAAAGTGTATTTAACATAAATTCCAAAATCAAAAAGCCGAGGGAACTCTCAAGATTTTGTTTCTCTGTGTAGAAAAAATAGACTTATCCGATTTGTGTGTGTGTAATTTAGTTAATTTCATTTTCAGATCACACAACAAAAACTTTCATAATACTCATGTCTTTGGTGGAAATGAAAGGGGACAGATGAGGAAAACTTAATTGTCTCTGCCCCATTGAACTAAATCAATCAAGCTACGTTAACCAAATCCATCTCTTTGTATCTTAACGATAATATGTCAACTGGCTGGCAAAGAGCAACAAAAACAACAGGAAAATACACCAAATAAAAAAATTGTAGCTAAACCAATTCTTGACTTGTAACTCATTCATTTTGTGCATAACTGTGTGCACATTGTATGAGTTACAAATCAATAATTACGCAAACTCAATGAGTCTCTGCGTAGATTTCTTACCCTAAAAGTTAAGCTAATGCTAAGCTAACAAGCTAACGTTTTTAATTTGCATTTTTTTCTCTATAAACATGAATGTGTCTGGTCCTGACATTTAATAAACATAACAAATATGTCCTTAAATCTAAACAGACTTATGTTAACATTGATCCGACTATAACAGTGATGATATGTTAGCAACCGCATGCTAACAACACAACAGCCGTTTCCTGCTCACTACTAACTAAACATCTTCACGATTAGCAAATATGAAGTGAGAATTACCAACTTAATTTATTCATACATTATTTTCCGACATTTTAACTTTGAAAATTACGATGGAGTATTACTGCCACCAAAAAAAAAAAAAAAAAAAAAAAAAAGTAATATTACGAGTTTTTTTCTCGTAAATTTATGACTTTAAAATTGGAAAATTTGCCTATGACTTTTAAAGTCATAAATATTCGACATTTTACGAGAATTAAAGTCGTAATTTAAAAAATATTTTTTTCTTTATAAAGTGACCCTAATACTAGAAAATTGAATTGTAGCAACAACAAAAAAAAAAAAAAAAAAAAAAAAGAGGAAACGACTTCAGTTCCACCTCTGAGTTTTCTTCTGGTGTCAATTGTTTGAACATTGTTTCCATAAAAAGCTATATAATGACTCATCAATTGTAAAATTGTTTAGACACTTTTTTTTTTTACATTATTGATTATGATGCGTCAAAGTCTGAGACGTCACACAGTTTAAACAACATTCACATTGTTCTGGTTCTGAACAAGAATGATGGGTTTTTTTTAAAAAGTTTTGTTCAGAGTTTAAGGAAGCAGAAGATGCTTAAAAACCATAAAAACTGTAACTTAACTGTGAAAAGGACATGGAAACTGGACTCACCCATCACAGAGATTTGGTACAACCCCCTGTGCTTCAGTCCCGGCTGCGTCGCCGGCACAAAATCCCCCAGTCCGATGGTGCACAGCGAGATGAAGCAGAAGTAGATGCCGTCCAAGAACGTCCAAGAAGCTTCCAGCGTGCTAAACACGGCCGCCGGCGCCAAGAAGAAGCCCAGAAGCACCAGAACCAGCAGCAGCACGAAGTGTATGGTGGTAGCCGGGCGAGGGTTCAAGCCCGAGCTCTGCAGGGCGCCGACCGGGGCGATGACCAGCGGGTACATGAGCCTCTGCACGCAGGCGGTCAGCACCAGCATGGTGAAGGGAACTCCCAACAAGGCGTAGAAGATGGAGAACGCTTTACCAGCGTCAGACAGAGGAGAAGTGTGACCGTAACCTGGAGGTGAAGCAGAGGAGCAGAACATGTTTATTAGTCTACTATAGAAATAAAGGAAACTTCAGACCAACGTGTGGATTAAAAAGGCGACTTGAGGAACTCGACACGGGTTTCAATTAGAACCAAGACTCCATTCTGACTCAATGGTGTGAACTTCCAAGCATCTTTCACTCACTTGCTGATGAGTTTACACGCTATGATGACCTCCGTCAGCAGACTGGGAGTCATTGGGCTTGTGAAGGAACCTTCAACATCCCTTTAAGGTTTTTTTGTTGTTGTTTTATATGCTGTAAAGAGACTTGTTGATCCACTCGATGACCGACAGTCCGTCACAGGGTGGATCACGGAGCTCAGCGCGCTTTGTTTGAACCTGTGCAGCGTGTCCTTTAACCAAATACTGAGTTTATCCAAACATGAAAATGTCAGCCTGACACGCTGGTGTAGCTGCAGTTAGACTCTTCATTTCTATGGATACAGTGAAGCTGGAGCCGTCAACCTTCTAGAACACGGGTGGGCAAACTTTTTGATTTGTGGGCCAGAAAGGGTTCTAAAATTTGGCATAAGGGCCGGACAAGGAGCAGATGGAAGGAGGGATTTGGTAATGAACCTCATAAACTAAAACGATAATATGGAATTTAGAGAAAAACATGCTTTAATTTGGATTAAAATTAAACAGAAAATTTGGGAATTTTAATTTCTAAATTTTGATTTTTGTTCTCTTTCTGACTCAGAAAAAAAACACACACGAACGCCAGAGAAACAACACCATTCATGAGAAGAAACCAGAAATGCAATGAAAATAAACCAATAATTAGGATTTTTTATTTAATGTATTTTAATTTGGAGGGCCAGATTAAGTAGCCTAAGGGGCCGCATGTGGCCCCCGGGCCGTAGTTTGCCCACCCCGTTCTAGAAAGAGTTACTTCATGAGTACCGAGACATACGAAGGGCTACCTGTTTGAAATAACAAATTTGCCTTTAATTTTGCATTATTAATAATGAAACTCCTTCATATTAAGACACTGATTTCTCACCATAATTATCAAAAATGACAAGCTAGGAAACAGATATTAATATTCAGCATTTTATTAAACTCAATAATTGTAACATTTTAATATTATCACTTATATTTCATGGGGAAAACGTCCTGTTTCCACTATGTTTTACCATGTTTATCAATTATCGAACGTTAAGGAAAAATCAACTTAAGTAAAACGTTCCACATTTTAAATTAATGACCAAATCTGCAGTATTTTTACCTAAATTAATGAACTGGAGTAGGTCAAAGGTCACATAAACTTATCTAAAGTTCATGAACATATTTTTAAGATTCATTTTTGAATCTATTTAAATGTAAGTTTAATAAAAAAGAATAGCAATAGAATAAAATGGAATTTTCTCTCTTTTTAAAAAAACTGATCAATATAAATAAAGTTTAGCATTAAATACAACAGAGGTTTATACTCTATAAACCCCTGTTGTGACAGCAAAATCTGCCCAACACTAGAGGCTCTCAGCCTGTATCTGCTTGCTCAGCTGTTGGAAAAGACAAGGTTTAAAAAAATAAATAAAAAAAGAATAAAATTGAATTTTAAACGCAGTTCTCAAGTGAGTTCTATTTTTAGAAGAGACCTGCAGGTGACTTGTGTGGGCCTTGGGGGCCAAACAAGTGCAGTAAAGTAACAAAAAAAGATTATTTTTTTCCTACAGGTTTCCATATTTAAGTGACGATTAAGGTGTGAAAACTAACATTTAAATTTACAATAAAATTTAATAAAATGTGATTTTTGTTCTAACTTTTCAGAGAAATATGCACAATGCAATATATTTTTTTAATGTTTTTTTTTTACTTAAATTATTAATATTGAACGCTTTCCTGGTACTGAAGCTTTTAAAGTCAGACTTGTTCGTCCTTCTACACACAGAAATACTTCTGAGCAGCCAAATGACTTGAGGGATTGGGTTCGGTTCTTATTCCAGTTTCAAAGTGACTCAGAGATTCATGACCTCCAGCTTTTCTGGAGTGTTTTGTGAGACGAGGATCAAACTACACCAAGTCTGAAGCCTAATGAAGACGCAAAACATCCACCCAGAAGTGGTTAGAACAGAGTTTAGGAGAATCTTGAACTTCACTGGTTCTTAGCAAATAGTTCCCTTTAAGTGCAGGGGTCTGTAACCTGCGGCTCCAGAGCCACATGTGGCTCTTATCTCTCCAGGCTCAAGATTAGCTACTATTTTAGCAACATGCTAACGTTTTTGGCCAATTTGTTTTCTAGTGGGGTTTTTAGGATAATTTAGCTTCTATTTTGGCAACATGCTAACATTTTTGACTAATTTAATTTACTGAGAAATTTTAAGCTAATTTGGAGTTTAGCTCATATTTTAGTAAAATGCTGATTTTTTCAGCTATTTTCTGATCTACTGACATTTTTTTAATAATTCAGAATTTAGCTTCTATTTTTGCAACGTTTTTGACTGAGTTAGTTTACTGAGCAATTTTAGGCTATTTTGGAGTTCAGCTAGTATTTAAGCAACAAGCTAGCTTTTTTTTTATGAAGATTTGGAGTTCACCTAATATTTTAGCAATATGCTAACATTTTTAGCTAATTTGTAATCTCTTGGAGGTTTCGGGCTAATTTTGAGTTTAGCTTTTATTTCAGCAACATGCTAAAAATTTTTGGCTGATTTGATTTACAGAGAAATGTTAAGCTAATTTGAGGTTCAGCTAGTAATTAAGCAAAAAGCTAGCTGTTTTGCTACTCAAGTTAAAAACACTTTAAACAATTATCTTTTTAAGAGATGCTAGTTTCTTGTTATATATATATTTTTTGCTTTTGTTTGTGACAAAAGTAGACATTCATATTTATAAAAAAAAACAAACAAAAAAGAAGGTTATGAATGAAAATCCACATTTCTTAAAGACTAACATAAGTCAGTGCGGCTCCTTCAAGGTTTAGATCAGTAGAAAAAGAGCCCAAATGGCTCTTTCACTGTTAAAGGTTGGCAGCTCAGCAGGTAAGACTTTAAATTTGCTTGATTTGCCACATCCAGACCAGATAACAGTCAGACTCGAACTAAATATTTCACTGTATGATCCCATTGCTCATGTGATGATAAATGCCTGGAATGAAATCATTAAGATTTGTGATTCACAAAATGCTGCAAAACATTTGAGATGGTGTGCATACGACCCAGATTTCACCCCGAATCAACTGAAAGTGAATTTAAACAACCTGGGATTTGTGGGAACTTTTTTTTAATCGCTAATCACCAAATCTGAAGCACATGCAAAAACTATATCACGGTTATACGACAGCATTCTGGGATGTAAAAAGGATAACACTTTCTATATCAAAGCAAGGTGGGAAAAAGAGGGCAATTGGGAACGTGCATGTGAGATACCGTGGGCTACAACTGGATCTAACATTTGGAGTGAGTTTTTCTGGAAGTGTAACATCAAATTTTTTACCACTCCTGTTCAGAAAAAAATACCGTGGTACTGGGGAGTCCTGCTGGAGATGTGGGGAGGGGAAGGCCGATCATTTCCACATTTTTTGGGACTGTCGGATTATTACACCCTTCTGGTCGAACATACACGAACATTTACAAAACGTCTTTGCTCTTACTTTTCCTCTGGACTTTGAAACTGTGTTTCTGGGCAACATAAAGCACATACTGAACTTAAAGGATAAGAAACTCTTCTACATGCTACTGGCAGCAAGTAAGAAAGCTTTAACACGGAGATGGCTTGACCCTGACCCACCAACAATCAAGGACTGGATATATTCTGTGCAAGAAATCTACAAAATGGAAAAACTGTCTTTTTCGGTGAAACTGCATATGGACACTTTTTACAGGATCTGGACTAAGTAGACGGAATATGTAAAACATGTTGATGCTTTTATTTTGTAAAGAAGACTGAAGAAAGGAAAAGAATAATAAAAAAAAAAGTCCTTATTTTTGCACACTGGAATATAAAAATATGTTAATATATATTTGAATAACTTGGCTACCCTTCTACGCACAACCAAGTTTTTTTTTTTTCTTTCTGTGTTTGTGTTCTTATTTAAAAGAGAGGGAGAAAGAAGAAGAAAAAAAAATGAAGCAAAGCAACAACTTCTGTATCTAAAAGTGTTCGTTGTCAATATGCTTTGTCAATAAAACTTGAATTTGAGAAAAAAATAAATATTTCACTGTAGCAGCTAAAATATCCTTCATCTCCAGTCCTCAGCATAAACGAGTACACCTCATGGTGGACGAGTGTCCTCATGGAATCAACATTTTCTATGAAATACATGATAATTGTAAGTGCACGATAAAACTCATCGTTGTGGAATGTTTGGAAATTGTTCTTTTGCTCATTGAGATACTGATTAAATTGGCTCTTTTTAAAGAGGGTGAACTCATTCAGATTTGTAGATTTAAATCAAGAGTTTTTAAGGATTTAGCTCCGTGGTGAGAATCTGCACATGAAGGAAATGTGATAAACTGACTAAACTAAAGTGACTCCAAAAACCAAGATGTCATGAAAGAACAAAAACATGGAAAGAAGGCCACATGTTTTTAACCCTGGAGACCCCCAGGGTCAAATTTGGCCTCTTAAAAAAACCTCACTTGATGATTAGCTCTTTAGAAAAAGTTATTATTTATTTTGGCGCCTGTTAATCCCTGTAACAAAAAAAACGTAAAAGCCCAAGTGAAAATTTCTTATTGGGTTCTCCAGGTTTCAACAGTCAGAAATTGATTTTTCGGACAAAAATGGAGAATTCTGGGAGAAAGACGCAGCTGAGATACAAGAAGAAGAAGATTTAAACCATCTGGATTATTGATGTTCTGATGGGAAGAAGAAGAGGAGTTTTTCTGGAAGCTGTGTGTCCTCAAACCAACAGCTAATCTCAGTTAAAAAAAAGTGAGAGTCAAGCATGGTGGAGGCAGCATGATGGTATGGGGCTGCTTTCTCATAAGTTAATGAAGTCACAAGTTTTTTTTCTCCATTTCTGAGTGGATCAAACCGACTGAATGATGACTGGAGGCATTCTAACTGAATGTCTGATACCCAATAAAAAGTATTTGTCATAAAAAATAGATCAAAATATGAAAACGCATGATAAATTAGATTTTTTTTTTTTTTTTTAACTGTGGTTTATGTAAGAAAATGGGAAATATAAAGATCCTAAAAACAGGCTTGAAAATGACAGAAAAATAAGGAATTAGAGAAGAAAAAATGTCCTAAAAAGATAAATGAAACTGGAGACTTTGGTCCACTCATTCCTGGGACATGTGAGACTTTACCCAGGGACACATGACACTCAGGAAAATGCAAGACATTGGAAATCATGTAAATACTTCAGCTCGGGTGAAAATCACCTCTAGAGTTAAACATGAAGAAGGATGGAACTTGAATCTGCAAAGAGAGAAACTTGATCTTTATGGTTTGGAGGGCGGTTACATTTCCATATCGACACGTCAGTTTGAAAACTCGCTAATAAATTAAATTATCCTTTATTATTTTTGTACAGTTTTATTGAATGATCTGTAACTAACAGCTGTGACGAATATCCAAACATTAAAAATACCGTCTCCATGGGGGTGTTTTTTTTTTTTTTGTTCCTTCTTAGTTTAACTTCCAGCTAAAACCTTCCGCTTGTTTTGTCCGTTCCATCTACCATCAAATGTTGAATGTATGGAACAGTTTGAGGAAGTTCCATGCGGGGAACCGGCAGCAGAACAAAGAGCTCCAACACAACGGGCGTCTTTGTTCTGGATTTGCATTTCTGCTGGCGTTCAGAGCGGCGGTTTGTGTCCGAGCACGGAGGAGAGCTACTCAGATGTTTCTGCACCAAAGTCTGGGTTTATTCATCTACGAGGAGGCCGTCTGCAGACAGAGTTACTTTCATTCCATGAAAACAGACGGATTTGAGGAGATCAAAGCAGAAGAGCTCTGCTGTATTCAAGAAACATGGAAGAAACGTCAAAATACTTAAAGATCAAACTTTTGTTCCCCTGAAGCGTCTTCTGTCTAATTCAACTCTGTGTGACTAAAGTGGGTCTTCAACTTGACTGTACTTTAATGTACTTTAATAACAACATTTTTAAGTTAATAATTATTGACTCAATTCCTGTATTTTATTTTTTAAGTCGGAGGGTTTTTCATAGTTTAGCCTTATGCTCAGGAGCGACTGATTTATGTTATTTGTTTGTTTTATTTAGACATAAATAAGCTCCATATCTTCAGGATATTTTCATCAATGAATACTAATACAGTGCCAGTTGTTTTATCTAAATATTTGCTACCGACAGTGCCAGAAGAAGAAGTTTTGTGCAAAACCAACATGGAAGATTGTTTTCCTCTTAAACTTTGACATTTTTCTTATACACAAACAATTAAAATTCTTTTAATTTTTTTCTTTTAACTTGTTCTAAAAAATTATACTCCAAAAAAAAAAAGCAACATTTAAAGAAGGTAATTTATAAATGGAGAGATAATTACAGATAAAATGCATAAAACCGCTGAGCTTCTGTTTTCCTTCCTGTCACTGAAAGCAGAAAACTAGGCCCTGTTTCAGTTCCACACCTGCAGGAAATGCACAAAAATGAAACGGTTTTATCCAAAAGAGAGAAAAAAAAAACAAGGTCACAGGTGTCATTTTATACTGTAACAAAATGTGTGTCAAAAAAATAAAGTTTCTATTTCATCTCAAATAACGTGACTAAAAAAATGTTTTTTTTTAAACAAATTAAACATTAATTAGGTTAAAAAAAAAAAAAGTACAGCCAAATGAGGAAACAGTAAATTTAATGTAGAAGCTCTCACCTTCATTAAACATGTATATATATATATTATATATATATATATATATATATATATATATATATATACATATAGCTTTGTTCAGTTTTATTGACAAGGGTCTTATTGGGGGGAGTTGGGGTGGGTTGGGGTAGGGGGACTGTTCATTTGTTCATTTTGTGTCTTTGTATACATTTGTTTTTAAACACTGTTTTTTGTGTTTTTAATATGTATTTTATTTGCTTTTATGTTAAGCGCCTTGTGTTTCGGCCGAAGAAAAGGCGCTATACAAATAAAGTTTGAGTTTATGTCAAAATTTAATATATGAATCTCGAGAATCATAAACACATTTCTTCTCTATGCTAACAACTGGTTTGAATATTTATCAGAGTATGGCCCGATCGAAATTCTTCCCTCCCCCCATCCCTCCATTTGAAGGGGCAGGAGAGAGAGTAACTCAGGTTTAACCCTTGAACACTTTTACTGTATAAAGCCACAAATTTTACCCAATATACTCAATAAAAAGTATTTGTCACAAAAAAAACAGATCAAAATATGACAACACATTACGCATTAGAGTAGTTTTATTTTCAATTCTGGTTTATGTAAGAAAATGGAAAATAAAAACATGGGAAGATGCTAAAAACATACTTATAAATAAGTGAAAAATGTGGAATTTCAGAGCAAAAAATTCTTTAAAAAAATAAAATGAAAACAGACACTGATGACTTTGAATTTGGTCCACCCATACCTGGGACATGTGATAGTTTACCCAGGAACCATGACAAGCAGAAAAATGCAAAATACTGAAATACTTTTGCTTGGGTGAAAAATCACCTTGCGATAGTGATCTAGGGTTAAAGGACAATTGGGAATTGCTTTGAAAAACAGATCAGCAGACGATGAGAGTGGAACATGAAAAAAATAGAAATTCATTGTAAAATTTTTGTTTCTTTTTAAACTTTTAGCTAAAAGAGAAAGTTTCTCTGACCAACTTCTTTTTTAATAAGATGAGAATACATAATTGTGCATTTGTCTTTAGTGTCTTTTGCCGCATTAAACTAAGTTTTTTTCTGTGCATCTGTGAACACAGACTTCCCGTTTTCATTAATCCTTGTAAACTTATATGATTTGGACGCACTCATGGATCTGCGGGGTTGGAGACGTCAAAGGAAAACTGAAGGAGATTCATGCGGGAAAAGACGCGAACAGGCCACACAGGAGCGAACCAAACAAATCCAAATGTACCGTGTAAACCCTGAGGGGGGGGGGGGGGGGGGGGGGGGGGGGGGAAGAGCTTAAAGAAGAAGAAGTGATTCTGTCGTGACAAAGATCTCAAACCACTATGAAAATGTTTTCAACTGTCAGCCTCTATGGTTCCACATTAAAAAAAAAAAGTTGCTGTTTTTTTTTCTTTTTACTCTTCAGTCTTTGATCTTGTGTGAGTTTCGTCTCCAATATCACCTGCAGTGGGGGTTAAATACTCAGGTGTGCAGGCAGGAGTCCAGGTTCCCCCTCACTTCACAGATAACCAGCTTTTTTTTCATTAAATGCCAAATTTGGAGGATTTTCAGAGTAAAAGATCTGAACTGCGCGCGCAGCCTCTCCAACTGAAGCGTTCACAGCTGGCACTTGTTTAGAAAAGTTTGAACACGTGGCAGAAAAACAAAAAAAGCTGATTTTTGTCTGCTGTGACACACTGACGGGTCTTTTTTTTAGTCTGTTTTCAGGCTAAAAAGACGCTTGCGCCGTGCGTAAAAACGCCGCGACTCACCCACTGTAGTGACCAGGGTGTTGGCGAAGAACATGGAGGATGCCAGGTCCCAGTTTGTGGCTCCGGAGGAGTTCCCGATGACGGACACGCCGTACTTGTTGGCCCGCAGCACTTTGAGCAGAAAGAGCTCGAGGGACTTGGCGTTGACGCAGCTGCGGTTGAGGAACTCCTGCGTCAGGACCTGCATGTCGTGGCGCAGCCGCTCCTCCACCGGCCGCTCGATGCTGGAGAACACCAGCGCGCCGAACAGCAGGTAGATGACGTAGAAGAGCACGAAGCCGGAGAGCAGCAGCCACGACCTGCTGACGGACTGCATGTTGGCCGCTGCGCGCACATCCGCGGCTCTTCCCTCTGCGCCTCCGCGCGCCTCTGTGTGTAGAAACGCTGCGCGCGCGGGGGCTGTCCTAATTGAACTTGAACCCATCCTCCTCCTCCTCCTCCTCCTCCTCCCTCTGCGAGGAGGAAACACCCATCAAGCTCATTTTAATGATCTCAATTTTCAGAAAGTTTGATCAAACATTGAAGCTTGTTGTTAAAATCCAAAGTAAACTTTTGTTTTATATGATTTTATTTTCCTGAAAATATTTATGAAAATGACTCACAAATCAAAACTAAAACTACAATTTCAGGTCTCTTAAATTCTCCAATGAAAATTGTATTTTGAACATGTTCTTGTGGCATTCTTCTAAAATAGTCTATATGAAGAAAATGAAACTTAAGTAAAAGGATCAATATAAGGATTTGCAAAAAGGGGATGAGAAGATACAAGACTTTTCTTCTACTGAGCATATAGCTTTTTAACTTATTTTAATATTTGAAAATAAAATTAAAAAAAATGAATGAAATCGATGTTAATCAGGAGCAGAATAAAAAAAATGAGCTTATTAGGAGATGAAAGCTGGGATGGCTACAAGCTCCCTGCTCCCTCAGGAATCTGAAGGGGAAAGGGGGGTGGGGTTGCCCTGCACAAACAACCCCTCAGAGGTGAATTCCTATAATGGAGCTCTCCAGAAGCTATATCATAGAAAACGATCATATTTTTAGACATTTTGGCTCAAATAATTAAAAGATCACTGGGAGCGCTTTAAAAACAGATCATTTTAAAACATCACATTTTAAAAAGTAACCAGTTGGGGAGTAACAGTTAATCGACAAATCAATCTGTCTGATTGTCAAATTGATTTTGACCATTAATAAGTTGTTTCAAATGATAAAAAAAACAATAATTAATCTTGGAAAATACCATTTACGATTTATTTTAACATAAAAACAACCGTCAAAGAGGACAACACGATGCAGCAAAGACCATAGTGTTTGTATTATTGTGTGGTTGCTTAACAAGCATTCACACGATAGTGATTCTCCAGCTCCTTTTCGTACGTTTCTTGGAAAAAAAAAAACCTAATTACATTTTCATCGATTTCAGTAATTTTGGTATGAAAACATTCCCCGTGTTCAGGACATTATTGTTTGTATTTTTGGTTTTCATTAACTTGATAGTTTTTGAAATATAGAGAAAATTTTGCCCCATAGAAAATGAATGAATGAGAAAGTCTTCAAATGTCAAAATTCTAAGTAGATTAGCAACAAATCTTTAAATATATTGATGAATTATGTTTTCATCTTTTATAGTATTTTTCAAAACGATTGGAGTTTAGCTTCTGTTTCAGCAACATGCTAACATTTTTGACTAATTCCATTTACTGAGGAATTTTAAGCTATTTTGGAGTCCAGCAAGTATTTAAACAACAAGCTAGCTTTTTTGGCTTAGCATCTACTAAGGTTTTTTTTTTTTGGGCTCATTGAAAGTTTAGCTTCTATTTTAGCAACATGCTAACGTTTTTGACTAATTTCTTTTTCTGATAAATTTTAGTCTATTTTTTAGTCTGGCTAGTATTTAAAGAAAAACCTAACTTTTTCTTGGCTAACTTAGCATCAACTAAGGTTTTTTTTTGGGGCTAATTTAGAGTTTAGCTTCTATTTTAGCAGCAACATGCTAACGTTTTTGACTAATTTAGTTTTCTGAGGAATTTCAGTCTATTTTTCAGTCTGGCTAGCATTTGAACAACAAGCTAGCTTTTTAGCATCTACTAAGGGCTCATTTGGAGTTCAGCTCATATTTAATACACTCTAAATGTTTTTTTGCAAATTTGGCATGTATTAGGGATTTTTGAGCAATTTTACTACAAATTTTTCAAAAAATTCAATACAACTTCAGTTCTCTTTCATAGTTCTTTTACAAAATTTCTAGTCTTTTAGCAAATTTAACATTTTGCAAATAGTTTTCACATCTTCAGCAAATCCCTTCAGTGATTAAAGTAAATTGCACCACCATTTTCTGTTAAAAGTTTTTCTGTAAAATTATCTCAATTATCTTGCAAGAAATACAATAAATCTAGAAAACTTTACAAAACGGTTAAAGTTTTGGCTAAAGATGTGTTATCGTGCGGCTGCGTTCCCAGCGCCGGCCCTTTTTCTTTTGCTTGTGCAGGAGTTTAGAAATCGGAGGACGGAGATCAAAGATCCTTCTTTTTAGGATGACTCTTTCTCGGGGTTTCCTGCTACGTTCAGGTCCTGCTGCAGCTCTGCTTCATACTATCCTGCCGACACTCGTCTGCTTTGCTTCTGTTTGTTTGTTCCAGTTACAAACATGCACTTACAGACACGTGCAACACCACGACTTCATACTTGTTTGTTTATTCTTAGATAAACGTATAAAAAGTACTTTGAGTGGTAACACCATCTTCTTCTTCCCTCTTATCTGAGATGAAGAACCAACACTGCTGCATTCATCCCAGGCTATTAAAATTAATTCTATTGACCATTGAAAGTGTGAGTGCTTTGTAAGCATTCACACTATAGTGATCCTGTTTATCTGTATTTTTTATGTATTTCTGTATTTTTTACTTGTGTATTTAACTGATGCTTTGAGAATTTTAGGTTGACAATTTTTAACACCCGTCCAGGGATACAGATGAAAAATAGCTTTTAGCTAATTCTGGAGCATTGCAGCGATGCTACTGATGTGCACTGTCCCTGTGAAATAAATTAATAAATACATATTATTAATATTGCCTAAATATTCTCCTGTACATTTTCTGATGGGTTAAAACTCATTCACACTTTCAGTACTTTCTGCAATCTTGGTATCAAAACGTTCAGTCCATTAAGAACATTCCTGCTTCTTCTTTCGGCATTCATACATTTTACTTTTTTTTTTTTTTTAGATTTTATACAGTTCATTGGATTTTTTAGCCGCTTTGAAAAAGAGAAGGAATTTTTTCAAATGTCTGAAATTTCTGCAAATTTGCAATAAATTCAGCCTGTTTAGAACATTCATCCTTTTAATATTACTTACACATTTATTGAAATTTTACATAATTTTTAAAATTTTATACCACTTGTTTGTTTTTTTTTCACTTATTTCCTCAAATCTTTGTGCACTTTCTGCACTTTTTCTTTATGCAAGTTTGGTATCAAAATGTTCAGCGTGTTCAGAACATTCATACATGTACTTTTGGTTTTATGTCTTTAAGATATTTAATTTTTTTTTCAATGTTTACTATCTTTTTCATGAGATTCTTCCTATTCTCTGTGCAATTTGAAATGTTTGCAATGTTAGTATCAAAAAGTTCAGTGCGCTCTGGACATTCCCACTAATATCTTGTAATTTATACATTTTAAGTAATTTTTCTCAATTTTCTCAATTTTACAAGACATTTTTCAATAAATTTTCCAATAAATTTTCCAATTAATTTTACACACTTTTGTGCACTTTCTACAAATTATGCAAGTTCAGCATGAAAACTTTCAGCAAGTTCAGGAGATTCCTTTTATTGCTTTTGGAATTTATGTGTTTTAGAATTTTTTTGCAATTTAAGGCAATTTTTCAAGAAATTTTTCAGGATATTTTAAAATTATTTTTTCAAGAAATTTTTAAAGAAATTCTTAAAGAAATTTTTAAAGAAATTTTTCAAATTTCTGTGGACTTTCTGCAAAATAATGCAAGACATTCATATCAAAACGTTCAGCATGTTCAGGACATTCTTGCTATTATTTATGGGATTTATGGATTTAAGTAATTTTTCAAAATGTTCGCATTTTTTTGTGATTTTAAATAAATTGTGAAAAATTTTTGTGCACATTCTGCAAATTATGCAAGTTCAGCATGAAACCCTTCAGCACGTTCAGGGTATTCCTACTATTACTATTATACTTTTTTCTTACCTTTTGAAATTTTCACAATTTACGCGATTTTTTAAGAAATTTTTAAAGGAAGTTTTACAATAAGTTTTTCAAGACGTTTCTCAATAAATTTATCACATTTTTGTGCACTTTCTGTAAATTATACAATAACATAAAGTATTAAGTGCATCAAACTTTGTATTAGGGTACATTTTGTATTAGGGATACATTTTCAGTTTAATAGAGAACGTTTTACTAAATTTCACAGATTTTTTTCTTGTATTCTGTATAATTATGCGTAGAATCAAATGAATAAATAAATTCATTTGATTCATTCAAATGAATTGATTGAACGATCAGAGGATTTCCGATCATTCAATCGATAAGATTGAATGATCAAACTTTTCATGTTTTGTGTATAACATATAACATTATTAATTTATAAGGTGAATCATTAGTGAAACACTTAAACTGGGTAAATTCTGTTAAAAGTTTTATGGTAAAATTTGAGGCTTTTTTACATAATTTTTGCAGCAACAAATTACATCTATCAAAGGTGAAGATCACTTGCTGAAAGAAAAAATGCCATTTTGTTTAAATTGAGTCCAAAAATGTGGATTTAGAGGGCATAAAAATCCCAAAAATAAAGCAAAATGAGAGTTATAACCAAATCAAACACTTTTTTCCTAACATTTGTGTTTCCTGCTGCTTCAGACTCTCATCTCTACTTTTTGAACAGTGATGTTATGGTTTCTTTTGGGGGAAATCACTGTCTTGTTATGCTATTATATAAAAGGCAGCTGACTCTCAGTGAAAGCAGTGAGGTCAGGTCAATCTGTTCATCTCGTTATTTTTCCATGAAGCACAAAGCTTTTTTTTATTACTGCCGTGCTGACTCAGCAAATACAGAGTTTAACTCTCTCTGGACCTGAAAGGCTTTTCAGGAGGGACACACGCCGGCGGCTAATGACTTTTTACGACCCCGAGCCAGGCCGACGAGAGACCCAAAAAGAAGCTCCTGGCTGTCCGAGGGAACGTGGAAATGCGATCTGGACGCGGTCACAATGTCTTGTGTTGTGTGTTTGCGTTCGGATCGTCAGGCCGCGTTGGTGGTTTGCCTCCAAACTAAAAAAGCCAGCTTGTGATCAAGAGCTGGGCGATGAGTCAGAAGCTATTTTTAACCTGAGAAAGGGATTTGTTTTTGAGCCACATTACACACACACAAGAACTGGATTCATACTTCTCATTTTTCTGCTCTGAGGAATTTCATTGGTTCCTATGGGAGGAATCGGAGACACATTCCCAGACTTCTTTTTTTTTTTTTCCTTTCGTTGATGTCCTCACTTCTTAAAGACTCACCACCTCAATGTAAACAGTGTTTTTAACAAGTTCTTATTTGCATTTTTCTGATGATGGAGGACATTTATGAAGAAAATTAAGATTGTAATTGAATTTCTGAGTATATCTGTTTTTAAATTATGGCGAATCATCAAAGAATGCAGTTAGAAAAAGGCTTGTAGCTGTGGCAGAAGCCCTCTGCTCTGCTCCATTCCAATGAATCCACTTGCAGACAAATAAATCCTCAGATCCTATTGTTTTAAATGGCCCGATGTTATCTTGCACTTATTTGTAACTTGTATAATTTTGACAAAATACATTTAAAATTATTAAAGGTTTAAGTTTTATTCTGAATTAATACTCCTGCCTTTTTTATTTTTCAAAATTATGTTAAAAGTTACAGTTTTGGCATTCTGCTGGTTTTTGGACTATTTTGGACTTTAGCTAATATTTCAGCTACATGCTAGCTGTTTTGATTAATTTAGGCTTTATTTAAAACAAGTTTTTTAGGTTATTTTGGAGTTTTGTTAATATTTACACACTAGCTGTTTTTGCTCATTTGGGCTTTTTTCAGTGTTTTTTTTTTAGTCCATTTTGAAGTTTAGCTAATATTTCAGCTACATGCTAGCTGCTTTGGTAATTTGAGCTTAAAAAAAATTAAGCTGTTTTGGAGTTCAGCTAATATTTACACAGTAGCTGTTTTGGCTAATTTGGGCTTTTTTTGTCCGTTTTGAAGTTTAGCTAAATATTTCATCTACATGCTAGCAGTTTTGGATAATTTGGACTTTTTTTTTAGGATGAAGTTTAGCAATTTTTTTCAGCTACATGCTGTTTTGGCTAACCTAAGTTTTTTTTGTTATGTTTAGTTTTTTTAGGCTAATTTGGCATGTCGCTAACATTTTAGCTATCTATCAGCTTCAGCACTTTTAGCTATCAGTTTTAGCATTTTCAGCTATCAGCAATAGCATCTTTAAGCTTACAGCATTCACACTAGAATTATCTCAGGCAATGCAATATATCTAGTTCATAATTATGTTAAAAAGTTACGGTTTTAAAGTTTTAAAAATGTAGTTTTAGAGTGTTCAATAAATATTTATCCTGTTTTCGGCGCTCTAAGGTGTGTTTTGGGTTCTTACCTTTTATGTGATTGAGTTTAACACCTCTGATCTATGGGGAGACACTAAGATTAAAGGAAAAATTAAGCATTCATTTAAAACTGGAATATCATTTATTCCAGTTTTGTGCGGCCAAATTGCATAATTAAACACGTGTGACCTCTGGGCTGTAGTCCGCCCCACCTTTGACTTTTAGGGGCCCCATAGTCATTTGACATTTTTATTCGTTTTTTACTTAAGTTGAAGTTATTACAAATATAATATTATTAGATAATATATGATCATTTTAATGTAAAGCTACTTTTAGTTAAAAACAATTTTTGGATCCTTTGCTTTTGTGCTCCAGAAACAAAGTGAGTAATATAAATATACAAAAAGAGATTTATTTGATATACATTTGTAGAAATGAAACATCGTCTAAACAAAAATCTGAATTACTGTTGGGTCTTTAAGCAAAATTAATCAAAAGGAACAAAGTCATCTACAATCTGCTTAGAGATTTTAACGAGATTCAGATAAAAATTCTTACTTGGAAGTCTCGAAAAAAGGAAATTGAGAACCAAAATAAATGAAAGAAAATCCATTTGGGTATTTGAGTTGAATATTTGGGGATTCTGAGTGACTTTATGCGAGTAAAGCTGATTTTCCTTCCCCGTAACCTTAATTTTAAGGTTTTTCTCGTTGATTTGACCGAACCTCAGAGCAAGTTCAAAGGTCAGGAGGGAGCAAGAACTACCACACAGTTTCCTTTTATTACATCGGTTACCGAGGCGACGACTCTGTCGTCCCCGTGTGAACAGATCAGAAAATATTCATCTCTTACAGGAGTCTGACATTTGTACAAATGACACAGGCATTTCATCACCAACGGCTGAGTCAGAGTGGAACGTGAACTGCAGTGCATCGACTCGGAGGAACGACGGATGGATTCAAGTTTTACTCCACAGCCAGACCAGTTTGTTCTGCCGGAGAGAGACGAAGGAAACCAACGAAAGCCTGCATGCTGCTGCTTCAGTCCAGTTGGAAGTGCGAGACACTTCTTTGGCACTTTGATGGGTGCTGCTGCTGCTGCTGGCTGGAAGACGAGCTTGTTTCTCCGGGAAAAACCGTTCCGGCAGCTTCTGAAGCGGTTATACAGCGAAAGCGCATGCATTCATTACTCTGTGAAATGTAAGGAGGACGAATCCCAGCGCCGCCTTTCACCTCCGCTTGTTTCCTCATGAGCCTCATGAAGCAGGACAGTGACAAGCTTTTTTTTTTTTTTTTTTTTTTTTTTTGCAGAAAGACTGCCAAAAAGGTTCAAGCCACCATGTTGATCGGGAATTTGCATTCGATAATCAATAAAATACAACAATTTCAAATTTAAAAAATGCTCGGAAATTATTCAAATATAAATTAATAAAGATTAATGTTTGCAATTCAATCAACAGCAATCATTTTTTCTCAATAAAAACTGTTTTGAAGTTATTGCTGAAGAAAAGACAAAAAAAAACTCCAGTAAAGGAACTAATTTTAGAAGTATTGGATTACAATTTAATGCAGTCTGTCTGCAGAGGAGAAAGATACTTTTACAATAAAATCCCTGATTGAACGGTGACAGAAAAATGGCAATTTCTGAGAAATTATTCTCAATATTTTAGAAACTTTTTTGAAGCACTCTTTCTAACTACTTGCTTTATTCTATGTATTGTGTAAAGCCAATTTAAAATATTGAGTTCTGAAGCCCTAAAAACCTGGAGTCCTCGTGTTTGTAAGTCTACAGCAGTCCTCCACAAAAAATATTTGGACTCTTTCCTATCATTCTGAACCCCTGATCCCAGGAGGTTTTAGGCTGTGGAAGGTAAAGCAGACCACAAGGGGGCGGTGCAGCAACAATCAAGAAACCTGACTGATCTAGAGGAGAACTACAAGGAGGAGTGGGCCAAAATCCCTCCTCCTGTGTGCAAGCCGGGTGAAAAACTACAAAAAAGCTATGGAGCTACGTTGGAGCCAATATTATTTCAAATCAAATCAAATCAAACTTTATTTATAAAAAAGCGCTTCTCATGCTTTGCGCAGCTCGAAGCGCTTTACATTAAAAACAAAAACATATACAATTCTGAAACTTAAGTAAAAAAAAACTGAAAAAAATATTAGTGTTGGGCCCAAAAAAATGTAAAAAGTCTGAAAGTTTTTGCTATTCTAAAATACATTTAATTATGTTTAGCTTCAAATGTTCTGTTTTTTAGGTTTAAAAACTCAAAATTTCCATTTGAAAGCTTTTTTTCAGTTTAAAATATTTGTTTTCACTTTCAACTCTTTTTTTTTTTGACATTTCAATTCTAAGAACTTTAAAACAGATATTTTCGATGTTTTTGATGCCTGCATGTAACACAATAAGATGGCGCTTTGCTCAAACAGCGTTCCGGATTTGCGGTTCGTACGCGAAAAGCTCTGATTTTTACACCCGTCTTGAGACAACCTCAGACTCTGATAGTACAGACAATACAGCCGTTTTCTGAATGTAATTGTCACAGTTCTCAGAGTCAGTGAATGCACCAGCACTGAAGTTACCACCCTCAGAGATTTTGATTTGTCCTTCCTGTTAGCCCCGCCCCAACGGGGCCAAAAGTTTTGAAATCAAAAATTTCAAATTCAAAAAGGAAAAGTTAAAACTGAAAACAAGATTTGAAAGTGAAAAAAAAAGTTTTAAAATTGAAATTTTGAGTTTTGAAACATAAAAAACAGTACATTTGAAGCTAAACATAATTCTGGACTTTTTACTTTTTTTTTGGACAAACAAATATTTTTTTCAATTTGATTTATTTGCGTTTAAATTATGTTTTATTAAGAAGGGAGAGAGAAAAGATACATCAACAAAAATAAATTAATAAAACAACAAAAAAACACGTCGGTCTGGGTTAGGACAAAGGAAAACATTATAAAGGGTAGCAAGTATGTAGACTAGTTAAATTAGAAAGAAAAATTGACGTTCAAATATACATATTCTCCTTAGACACATGCATGGAAAAATAGAATATAAGAGTAATAAAGGGTTGTGAGAGGGTTAATATTAAGCGGACATAGTATTCAAGTATGAGGAGGGTATTATTTGGGTTTCAAATAATTTTGGCTTTAATTTAGCTCCATAGAAATGTTTGACCTGCGTAATCACAAACAGAGTTTGCTGGACCAAACTTTGATTTTCTCAGGTATTATTTGCAGCAGTAGCAGAAAAATAAACGATTTCATCTTAAAATGTGATTTCCAGATTTTTTTTCTCCCTCTGAAGATGCTAAAATGAAAATATCAGGCCGCTCCAGGATTTTTAAGTGAGAGAATTAGCTAAATTAGTCTTCAAATACTTAATTGCCTCACTGTATGTATTTATAATATTTAAACTTGTTCTGATTTTGCAAAAATGTGAAAAAACTTCCTTTGAAAGTAAATAGTTGTGAAAAAGACCGCAAAAGGGTAAAATGTGGTGTTATTTTAGAAGAACTGCGTTTCAGGGTGACCCGGGGTCACTGCAATCCCGCAGCAGTTCAGCATCTTATCTCAACATGGTGGCGAGCCTTAGAGGCCCAACAACAGCATGAGGAAACTGAAAGCTTTATGGAGAAGAAAGCGGAGAGACGTGTGAAGTGCAACCATTCACTGTCGGTCTGCGGATCGCCACGCGGAGAGTGCAAAAACGGTCGGGTCGAACACGAGGCTTGAACCTGCAGTCATTCAGGCAGTTAGGAACAGAGCTGGAGTGAAGCAGCAGAGCTACTCCGCCACGTTCCTGTTGTAGTCGTAGGATAGTCGTCGTTTGCCGCTCGGAGCATGCTGATTGGCTGAAGGGAAGCCAGGGGAGAGGCGGCGGGTAGAAGTCCAAGACGCGGTTCTGATGTCCTGCAGAGACGACAAAAAACACCCAGACATTTTTATGTTCTCTTTTTTTACGTTCTAACCGCCATGCTTTCATTTATTTTCCTTTAATGTTTTAATTAAATTATTTATTACATTTGCTGTTATTGTGTGATTGCTTAGTAAACATTCACACTGTAGTGATTCTCCTGCTCCTTTCTGTACGTATTTTGGCACAAAAAAATCAAATTACTTTCAGTGATTTCAGCAATCTTGCTATCAAAATGTTCAGCTTGTTTAGGACATTACTCACTGTGTTTTTAGTATTTATGAACGTTATAGTTTTTGAGCAAAATAAAAAAAACAGTTACTTTCTGGTGTAACTAGATTATTTTTTTTTTATTACTTCTTCAATTTTAAGAAAAACACGTTTTAGTTATTAATCAGAATTTTTTTAATTACTTTATTGTTTTTCTTTACAGAGCCCCCAACTTTTACGTATTGTTTACTTTAATTATTATTATTTTTAACCTTGCAGTCCCTTTAGGGGCTCCGTACCAAAGCAAGAGAAAAAACAAATTGTTTGGTGTTCTTTTTGGGTAGTTAAAGGGTTAATAAATAGATTCTACTAAATTGTTTATTTTTGAGATTAAAAGAAAAAAAATGACACAAAATTCCCAATGATTAAAATATCATGTTTGACTGTCTTGCATTTTTAACGTAAGTAAAGCTGTTGCAGCAGGACAACCTTTTTTACGGTTTTATTTTGAAAGGAACTAGCGTGCGGTGCTTCCAAAAGTAGAATAAGTTACAGCAGTTATATATAAACATATAGACACTGTTGTATTTCAATTGTTGAAATATTTAAAAACTACATTTATAGATAAATGCTTAATTGACAAAAAAATCACAAATCTTCTGCATTTTAAAAAAAATAAAATGAGACTTTGTGACTCGTTGGGTTCTGGTCTGTAAATGGCTCTTTTAGTGTTACAGGTTGCAGACTCCTGGTCTGGGGAATCACCATTCTAAAATAAGATACATTTAATTCAAGTTTTTTTGTGATTTTATTTCACAAAGTTTGTTTATTACATCATTAGGTTGAGTTTTATTGTTTTGGTTCATCAATTTTATTCCCCCACCTGTCATTGATTTACCTACAGAGCTCTGAACAGTCAGAATCAGTTTAATCTACAAAATAAGAGCAATAAAATCTAAATGCATCCTGAATAAGTGAAAGAAGGAAAGATGCTTGTCCAGATTTGGTTCAAAGGAGAATTTTTTTTTCCAGTAAAATAGAAAACTGTGACTTGATGGTCACATGATGATCTCACTCACAGTCTCCGGATCCTGAAGATGCAAAGTCTGCAGCAGCAGCTGTCGGGACACACTGCTGCCTCTCTTGTATCTCTGGCCAATCATTTTGTTCAAGTCATGGAAGCTGTCCAGAAAACTGCAGAGTCACACAAAGAGGGCGGGGTTACGTTCAGTTTCAGTTCAAAGGACTTCAGATCATTTCTATATTATCCATTCAAACGTTTGCTTCCCGTTTAATCCGGGGCATCTCCTCCACCTCTTCCTGGAGGGTGGAGATGTTCTCCGGAGCAGCCGGCTGATGTAATCTCTCCGGAGTTTCCTGGGAATGCTGTGGGACGTCCTGCTCACAGGAGGATGTTTGCTACTAAATCCTCCACACAGAGCTGGAGGTCGAGACTTTTCTGATTACCTGGATCAGGTGTTTTTAACCAATAAGGAAACATGTAGGACAACGGCCCTCGAGGCCTGAATTTGGCCCCCCCTGCTGTAGAGGGTCAAGAGTGTGTGTAGAATCAAACTCACAACCCTCTGGGATTGTGATTTGCATTCTTGAACGTTGGTGTTCACACTGGACAAGCAGGGAAGGACTTCCTCTTCCTTTTGTTTCTCTACAGTTGGAAGAGTCTTGGTGTGAAATGTCAAAGTGGTGCAAATCTGGTGGATCTTGCTCTAGGATTTTTCTTTCACAGCTCTATTCCGATATATGAAGGATTTGGCGTCGTAGAATTCCAGCTCAGTTATTTCCTTTTCTATGATCAATTTAAGAACAGTTGGCGATCCCCTGAATGAAACAAATCAAATCCGAGTCCCATATGTCCCTGATTGGTCAACTGCTGTTGCTTTCAAATGGGACTTCAATGGACTCCAATTCTGTACATATAGAGCCCGAAAGCGGTTGTAAAAACTTGCGTAACGATGCATGACCGCGAGTTTTGAACGCAGAAGCCCAAAATGGGAATATACGAAAGTTAAGATATAGTTTTTATTGGTAGGGGTCACTCAACGCGTGCTCTAGAATTCTAGAATAATATTCCTGCCTTTTTATTATTTCTAATTACATTGAAAAGTTACGGTTTTAAGTTTTAAAATGGGCATTATGCTAGCTTTTTGGACTATTTTGGCATTTGGTAAGAATTTTTAGGCATTTTTGAAATGTAGCTAATTTTCAGCTACATGCTAGTTGTTTTGGCTAACTTATGCTTTTCTTTTTAAGTTTTTTTAGGCTGTTTTGGAGTTAGGCTAATATTTACTAGCTAGCTGTTTTGGCTAATTTAGGATTTTGTCAGGTTTAGCTAACATTTCAGCTACACACTAGCTGTTTTTGCTAATATAGTTTTTAAAATAATGTTTTAGGCTAATATGGCATTTAGCTAATATTTTAGCTGGCTATCATCAGCTTCAGTGTTTTCAGCTACCAGCTTCAGGGATTTTAGCTATCAGTACTGGCAGCCAAATTCAGCTTACAACATTCACACTAGCATTCCTGAGGGTAAAGCTATATCTCAAGTTCATAATTATGTCAAAAAGTTATGATTTTAAAGTTTTAAAAAATGGCATTATGCTAGCTTTTCTTTGACTGTTTTGGCATTTTGTAAGTTTTCATAGACTGTATTGAAATTTAGCTAATATTTCAGCTTCATTCTAGCTGTTTTGGCTAATTTAGGCTTTTCTTTTTGGGTTTTTTTAGGGCTGTTTTGGAGTTAGGATTATATTTACAAGCTAGCTGTTTTGGCTAAGCTACTTAAAAAAAAAAGTTTTAGGCTAATTTGGCATTTAGATAATATTTTAGCTGGCTATCATCAGCTTCAGTGTTTTCAGCTATCAGCTTCAGCATGTTTAACTATCAATTTCAGCATTTTCAGCAGTCAAATTCAGCTTTCAACATTCACACTAGCATTATCACAGGTAATGCTTTATATCTAGTTAATAATTATGTTAAAAAGCATAAATAAATGTATATCCTGTTCGTCCCGCGACCTAAGGTGTGTTTTGGATTTTGGCCCCCTGTGTGATTGAGTCCCCCCCCGATCTAAAGTCTTCAATGTTGGACCTCAAAGAAAGTCTCTCCGCCGTCACACGCCGTCTTCTCATCACGTGAGTCCGACAGTACAAATGAACCCTGTTCAAAAACACTTCATGCTGGATTTCTGTTCGACTTCCTGTTACAAATGAGAGGAATTCATCTCTTAGGATCAATAGATTTACAGTAAATCCACCTGAGGTCTTGGGTGGCTTTGCCTCTGAGGAGCTGGGTCAGGGTGGGGATGGCGTCGAGGTCGCAGGGGTCGCAAGGGTCGCTACCGGGCGAATCGGGCGGCGTGGGGAAAGCTTCAGTAAAGACGGATGCCTGCCGAAACACAGAAAAGAGAATATTTGTCAGTGCTTTTCTTAAAGAATTCAAATAAAAAAAAAATCTCTTTTTAATTACCAAATTTTATACTTCACACACCATTTTTATCTTTATTTATAAAAATGTTGATATAAAATGTGAGTGCAGAATGTATGTTATTTGTTAAAAAGCATTATTTCAATAAAAGACAGTGAGCTGGTGTCAAAACTAAAGAGAATATTTGAATAAATGGTTCATTTTTTCTGAGAAAGTGTTAAAAATAAAACTATAATTATAATTAAAGGAACACTGGGAATGCTTTGAAAATAGATCAAAGATTATTATAGTTGCTGCTTTGATGGTTAAAAACTGTGAACCGCAGGAAGTAGTCAGAGCCCAACGGAGGCGGGCGCAGTCCCTCACCACATTGTGATTGGTTGACAGCCTGTCCTTCCTGGTTTCCACGGCGCTGGCGGGCCACCACTGGCGCTCTTCAACGCCCGTGTCCGACGTCAGCGGAGGAAAGGCTGCCCAGGAGGCGTCAGCCTGAGGAGAGGAGGAGGGATCTTCTCCCAGCGGCGTGGAGAGGCTCGAGCCGCCTGGTTCAAACAGAGCAGAGTCTAACTGGCCCACCACAGAAGAAGAAATGACTACAAAACTGGAGGTTTAACCCTTTAACAACACAACATTTTTTACATAATGTAACTTTTCAATTGTTAACGTCATTCCATCAGATTCTGAAGGAGAGAAGCTTCTCAAATCTACTGGAATCATGTTGATCGTATTAACAATTAAAGTATTACAGTCATTAAAGACAATAAAAAAGGGAGTTCTGTTATTAAAGCCTTAAGGAGCATTCCAAAGGTTACTTCTCTAAGCTTTTACTTTATTAATTATAGGTGAATTTAGCTAAATTGGGCCAATTTTTGGTTCATCACTTGAAAAACTAAGAAAAAAAACCAATGTATGACATTTGATTATTTTTCTAATAAAAATTACAATAGTTTTTAATGTTTTGTGTTTAATTTATAGTATAAAATATTATTGTTAAAACTGTTAAAACATATAACAATACTTTCGGCATTCGTAAATTTGACTTTTTTGAAATTTTATCCAAGTTTTATGATTTTAAAAGAAATTCTTCAAAATCTTTGAAACGCACATGCACTACTGGTATGAAAACTTTATACACATTCAGGACATCTCTGCTTGAATTTTTGGTATTCAAACCTTTTATGCATTTTAAAATTTATAAATTTTTAAGGGATTTTACAAGAAATTATTTTAAATTTTTGGTGCAATTCCTAAAACTTTAGCAAATTTATCATTTTTGCAAAACCTTTAGCTCTTTAGCGTTAGCATGTTTAGCATTTCCCACAAACATTATTGCAGATAATGCAACTTATAAGTTTTATTTTATTGTTATAATTTCTAACTTGTATATTTTGACAAAATATATTTTAATGGAGAATAAAATATTTAAGTTCAATTTGATTTGTTAAAAAGTTACATTTTTAAAGTATTAAGAATTTCAAGTGTTCAATAAATGTTTATAACATTTGGCCCGTGACCTATGGTGTGTTTTGGATTTTGACCCCTTGTGCGATTGAGTTTGACACCCCTGATTTAAAGTAAAGTTGGCCTCTTAAAAAAATATTAAGTAAAAGAACTTCATTGATACCTGACTGACACCTAAGTGATTGATTATTGATTAAATGTGAACTAATAATGAGATTATTTCCACCTATATGGCTTTTATCTGAGTCGGCGGTCTGCAAACTGAAGCTCTGGAGACGCGTGCGGCTCCTTGAGGTTCTTTGGCCATGAAGAAAAAGTTGCAAACGGTTTAAATAAATAATTAGTTGATCATTTTTCTCAGTTTTGACCTTTATACTTAGAGTTTTAACATAAAATAAAAACAGATATCTTAAAAAATGTTAGTAAGAATGGTTTAATTTTAGAATAAGCCTAAAAAATGTACAATAATGTTGTCATATTTTATTATTAAAAAGTCATTATGATAAATATTGGTGTATTTGATTTGACTTTTTTGCTTTTTTATTTAAATAAATCTGCTGCAGCAGGAGAATCCTTTATGACACAAGGGTGTATTTTATTTTGAAGGGAACTTATATGTGCTGTTGTCAGAAGTGAAAAAGGTTATGAAAAATAAAAATATATATATACAAATTAAATTATAGGCCTATTAATTCAAATATTGTAGATATTTAAAAGCATCATTTGATAAGTAAATTGACTCTTAAAAACATAAATAAAGTGCATTTTTCTCTTTTAGTCAGTGAAAAACTGGACCAATTAGATGTTTTAGCATTAAATGTTGCAGCAAACTGAAAACTTTCTCAGAAATTACACTTCTGCAGTGAAAGTATTTGTTTAAATTTAATCTCACCGGACACATTTGCAAAAGTAAAAGTGCAATTTCTTGTGCATGACTGTGTTGTCTGCAGTTGTTTGGAAAGACGCGCTGTAAGAAACGCCGCAGGACTCTGAGTGACTCTGCAGTGAAACGAGTCCGCCTCTCCTCAGATGTGGCGAGATGGATGGAAGCGATACTCGCTCGCATTTCTGCCAGAGTCTGGCTCCTGACCCGAGGCCAGCCTCCGTCCTGTCTGGCTCCTCCCTCTCCTCTCTGTCAGCACACCTCTGAAAGATTCATGTCTTGTAGCGAGAGGGAGCGATCGCTCAGGAATCCAGGTCAGGACGGCACAGAGAAAGCATCTCCACTGGGATTACCAAAGTTCAAAAAAACATTTTTTAACCAATAAATAGTTGTTCATCAAAGTGTCACATGAAAAATAACAATTATATCTGACTAACACATATATTTGTATAATTATATGGTTCTAACAAACTATAACTTTTATCTATTTTATAATGTAAGATTTTGCATCTCAAAATGAAAAACATTTTAAAACATTTGAACTTATTTTTTAAATTACAGATATTAAACGCAAGGGATATTAAACATATATTAATTATAATCAAGACATTTAAATCTCTGTTTTTAACTGTATTTTTAAATACATGCACTGTTTTCACTGTTGTCACATGAGCTCCTAAGTGAAAGTTTGCCTTTTAACCTTAATTTGTCAAAATTTTAAGCTTTTCTAAATTTTCTTATACTTCCTCAAGCTATTTTGTTTTCAAATTAATAAGATATATATTTTTTAGATTTATATTGTACATGCAGCTGCTTTACTGTTGCTCTTTGGCTTTGAAAAAAAAATGAAAATATTTTTGAATAAATTATTGGTTTGTAGTTTTGGCTAATCTGCTTTCAGTTAATTGAGTTTTGCCCTTTTTGCTTATATTTTTTAACACGCCAGATAACTGAGCAAAAATGATGGTACGGAGTTTAATCTACTCTGGGAGGGGTTTAGTATTAAAGTAACAACATTTTTTCTAGCATATTTTTTTGCAAGTAAATCAGCAGCAGCAGAAGGGATTTATAACACGGAATGTATTTTATTTTGAAAGGAACCTGAATCAGCAAGTACACATTTTTATACATAGAAAATCCCAATATTTCAACCTAAAAGGTGTTTTTTATAAATGACTGGATTAAAAGGCACAAAAATATGAAAAAAATGTATTTTTCTAAATGTAAAAATGAGATTTTGGAGGTTTTCGTTAATAAGAAACCATCTCAAATAGCTCTTTCAGTATAAAGGTTTGCACACCCCTGTTTTTGAATAAACATGGTGTGGTTTTAAATTCCTACAAAAAATTAAATGCAAAAGATCTATAATGTCAAATTAGCCAATGACAAACGTTTGAAAGGCGATAGAATAGTATCAACGCTGAAAGCTAATTTGATATTGTATGTAAATTAAAGCTTTTTAGCAAATCAAATTGAACTTTTAACAAACTTTATATATATATATTGATTTTTTTCCCCTAATTTTTGGTGTCTTTCACATTTTTTTTACCCAGCTTTTCTAAAATAACCCCATCCACCCTATGACCAGAAGAGCACAAGATGATGTTTATGACTTCAAGTGTGCCTGTTTTTAAGTTGGAACAAAACTAGAGCATCTACAAAACATTATAAATGAATGAAAAAGGATTTATGATCAAAATTTATTTTCCTGTCTAATTTACATCTAATCCTGTTGACTGTATCTGAGAACTGGACTGAGCAAGTGTGACATCACAGACAGAAAACGGTTTACTTCCGGCTCCGACAAACTTAAGTCGATTTAGTCGCCGTTTTTCTGGACGCCACCATGTTGGAGTCAGGGGAGAGTCGTGGTTTCTATGGCAACCACTCTAGCCAATCAGGAGTGAGTTTGTTGGAAGGCCACACCTCTACCACTTGAAAGTGGGCAACACAAAATCCGTCAATCAAATGTTCTAAACGTTGGAGTTCAGGGTTGGAAGCTCCGCCTACTTTTATTGAGGCATCTGATTGGCCAGTTTATAACTTGAATAACTTGAACTACAGGAAAAAAAGCAAAAATTATCAAGAAGATGTTAACATAAAAGAAGTATCTGAGCAAGACCGGGAATTCTGACCAATAGAATGGGGAAGGGGGAGGAGTCACTCAGTCCAGTTCTCATTTACAGTCTATGGGACAACCGTGTGCAGCAGAACCTGACGCAGAAATGCTTCATAAACTTAAGTTTAAACTCTTTTTGACCCTGAGGTGAAACAGATTTAGTGATTTATGAGATGAACTAAACAGAGCAGAACGAGGATCATAATGCTCCCTATTCAGGGAAGATAAACGTTTTGAAATAGATGTTCATAAAGATGACTGGACCTGCAGAATTTAGGTTTTTAAATGTTTGGGCATGAAAGTCGATCAGAAAATTGTTAAGTTACTTATTCTGCAAATCTTTTAAACTCAAAAATCAGCCCAAGAATTTCAGCAAAACGGTTGCAGACTTCAATAGTGACCAATACAGGAAGTTCTGCCCCGGGATTAATGAGGGATTATTCGCCAGGTACACGGAGGAACCAAAACACTTGATCTGTGGGTCTGGAGGTGAAGGCCCGGCAGAACGAGAGGTTCCCAGAACAAAGAATCAAAACCTTTAGAGACATTTTCTAAACAAGAACGAAGCTTCTGTTCAACCTCTGCAAACCTTCACAGCTCACACTGAAACCTGCTGCTTAAGTCGGCTTACATCTTCACTGAATATTAGCACAGTTTCCAGAAGAATTTTTTAAAAAATCTTATTTTGAAGCTTTTTGGCTGAAAGAAGATTCAGCTTCAGAGCCACATGGGACTCTTTCACTTTAAGAGCAGCTCTCTTCCTGAAGAACAATAACAATCATATTTAAAAGTAAATTAGAATACATTTAATTTAAATAAGTTTAAGAATTAAAGGCTGGGAAAATAACTATACTATCCTACTGACATCAAGTCTTCTTTAGGCTTTCTCGAGAATACAGATTAAAAATTAGATTTTCTTTTAGTTTGTTTTGAGTTTAAAGCACTTTTTATCACATGTTGTACAGGAATGAATAGTAGTGTCCAGAGTCAGACTGTAAATTATTTAGATATATATAGAGAGAGTATATTTAAATATTTTTTTTGCTGAATCATAAACCAGTTTCAAGGAAAACTATTTTAAATCCAATTTCATTACAAATTTATGTTTAAGTTCAGCAGCAGTAAGAAGGGAAAATGATGACTTAAACCAGACCTAAGGTTTAATCAGAGGAAATGCCCTTTTTGTCTTGTGTTTATTTAATCCCACTCCAATCATTTTTGAATCTACTGTATTTTCTGGAGCAAAAAAAGTCTAATCAAGAAGAAGAAAACCGCACTTTTAGGAGAAAAGTCTGACGTTTCAGACGAAATCCGTCAAGTCCAGCGTAGCTAAAAAAAAAAAAAAAAAGACATACAAATCTTTTGATCTGTATAAGAAAAATATCAAAGTTTAAGAGGAAAATAGCAAACACTTAAACTCAGAAGCAGCGCCCTCTAGTGGTTGTTAGAGCTGCTGAAAGACTACTGGTGTTTACTGGGAAAATAACAAAAATATGACCCTTTTAATAAAAAAAATCCCCACAAGTTAGTAATCCTAAGTATAAGTCGCACCCCTGGCTAAACTATGAAAAAAACTGCGACTTATACTTTGGAAAATACGGTTCTCTAAAAACGTTCCCAGTGTGTTTTATGATGATGATAATGCAGTTTATAGCCAAACTAAAATAACCCATTTTATTAATGCATATAGTTTCTGCAGAGTGGCAGGAGTTCATTAGAGATTTCTTTATTGTCTGCGACAAAGAAAGTTTAAATAAGTTATTAATGCAATAAACCTCGTATGTAACACAATAAGATGTCGCTTTTGAACAGGCTAGAACGGCGTTTTGGACGCGCAGTTTGTACGCGATAAAACTCTGCTTTTTACAACCGTCTTTGGACAACCTCAGTCTATAAAAATTACCACATCGATTTTGATTGGTGCTTTGTGTTAGCTCCGCCCTAATGCGCCCCAACGGGGCCAAGAGTTTTGAAACTAAAATTTTCAGATTTCGAAATGGAAAAAAAAGACCTGAAACTGAAAAAAAAAGTTTTGAAACCAAAAATATGAAACATTTGAAGCTGAAAATAATTACATTTATTTTAAAAGAGCAAAACTTTTTGGACATTTTAAACCAATATTTTTTTTAATTTGTTTTATTTAGGTTTCAAATAATATTGGCCCAAATTTAGCTCCACAGATGTCAGCTTGGATGTCAGTACATTAGCTACACTGAGACGATCGTCTTTTATTTTGAAAGGAAGTCTGTCAAAAGTGAAAACAATTATTTTGTACTTGAAGTTTCTCTTTATATTTCTGTTTTTATTCATGCCAAAAAGGAAATAAAATGAATCTTAATTTTTAAATAAAAACATGCAAAGATTGCAAAGCTGTATCAAAGGACGAAATTGGACTTTGTGGGACCGACTAACTCCTAATCAGGAAGAAACAGTCGCAAATGGTTCTCTTACAGTTAAGGACCACTCCAGTGGAAATCATGTTTTTGTTTTTTTCTTCTGATGGAGGACATATATAAAGAAAATGAACATTAAAACAGCTTTTTTGACTATAGTTTCTTCGTGGTTCATTCTGATTCTTCCACATGTGGAAAAGTAGATCCATGAACGTCTTTGTTTTCCATCCGCATCAAAATTGTACGGCTGGATAGCTCTGATATTGCGCTAATGTTAGGTTGAGGATGTGGGGGGCTGTAAGCTAGTGGCTGAGTGTAAACAAAGGGATGAAGGGAAATGAAACAAGTAGCGATGCCACAATTAGTCGACAAAATGACAACTAATGGACTATTAAAATAGTCGAGGACTAGATTAATGGTCAAATAGTCTTTACTTAATATAATTTTGAAGTTGAAGTGTAGTAAAGTTGAAAGTTACAATGGCATCCTGTTAGTTTATTTGGACTGTTTTGACATTTATTAAGGTTTTTTGGGCAAATTTGGAGTTGAGCTAATATTTCAGGTACATGCTAGCTGTTTTGGCAAATTTAGAATTTTTTTAGGCTATTTTTGAGTTTAGCAAATATTTCAGCTACATGTTAGCTGTTCTGGCTAATTTAGGATTTTCAGGTTTTAGGCTAATTTGGAGTTTAGCTAATATTTCAGCTGCTTGCTATTTGAGCTAATTTAGGCTTTTTTGTATTTTTCTGCTATTTTGAAGTTTAGCTAATATTTCAGGTGCATGCTAGCTGTTTTGGCTGACTTACACTTTTTTCAATTTTTTTAAGGCTAATTTGGAGTTTAGTTAATATTTCAGGTGCATGCTAGCTTTTTTTTTTTTTTTTTTTTAGCAAATTTAGGCTTTTTTGCTTTGTTTTTTTGTGGCTATTTTGGAGTTTAGCTAATATTTCAGCTGCATGCTAGCTGTTTTGGCTAATTTACACTTTTTTCAAATTTTTAAGGCTAATTTGGAGTTTAGCTAATATTTCAGGTGCATGCTAGCTTTTTTTTTAGCAACTTTAGGCTTTTTTGCTTTGTTTTTTTGTGGCTATTTTGGAGTTTAGCTAATATTTCAGGTGCATGCTAGCTGTTTTGGCTAACTAATTTGGCATTAAGCTAATATTTTAGCTGGCTATTAACTTCTGCGTTTTTAGCTATTTTTAGCCAAATTCAGCTTACAGCATTCACTCTAGCATTATCCCAGGTAATGCTATAAATCTAGTTTTTAGTTTGTTTAAAGCTGATGATGTTAAGATGTGTGCTTTACATCCAGTTTGCGCATGACCCGATTAATTGAAAAAAAAATCGGAAAAAATAATCGGTGCTTCGTCGACTATTAAAATAATAATTTGTGGGAGCTCTAGAAGGAAGGCTCACAAATTCTTGCTGCTCTGCAGAAACTATGTTCTAGCAAACTAAATGTTTTTTTTCTTATTTTGGCTAAAACAGCATCATTATAATGAAAAAAAAACACACACTGGGAACGCTTTGAAAAGAGATCGGAGTGGGACTGACCCCTGATCCAGAGGAAGGAATGTGTAATTCTGAGATTACAATCTAGCAGCTTCTGGATTCCTGGAAACTCGGCGTTCCTCGCTCTTTTCTGCTCCTGTTGACCTTTTGCTTTTCCGGGACTCGAACCCAAATGTTTGTCTGAGAATCTAAAGACAAACTCACAGAAAGAGAGGAAAAAGTCTGACACTCACAGCCGCTCTCCGCGCTCTCACCGGGCGACGAGGCACACATGTTAACCCCCTCGCTCCACGCTGGCGCCTCCTCCGCCTGCATAAACACCCCAAACTCCTCCTCCTCCTCCTCCTCTGTCCTCTCCTCCTCTGCAGCCACCTTAGAGTTCCTCTCCTCCTCACGCTTCTCCTCCAGCTCTCCCCTGTTCCTCCTTTTTTCTTCGTCCTCCGTTTCCACTCTGACTGCCTCCTCCTCCTCTTTCTCCTCCCTCCCTGCCTCCAAACAAGGAAGGCCTGTTGCCATGGAGGCCAGGGGGGGCAGAGAAGGGGCACGATTAGCTGCAGCTCCATGCGAGTCCTCCTCCTGACTGCTGCAGGTGCGCTCCGTCTCTCCATCCTCAGAAGTTAGGAGGGATGAAGAACCTCCTTTCTCCTCCTGCTCCTTTGTGTTCTCCTCCTGCTCCTCCTTGTGGGGGTTTGGCTCCTCCTTCACAGTGTTGCTCGTGACCTCTGCGAGGTTTGACCTTTGGAGGTGAACATCCAGCTCTCCTTCACTCTCAAACCTAAATTCTGGCTCCACTTCAAAGTGGTTTAAGTCTGTTTGAGGATCAGGAGAGCAGACGCTGCCCCCTACAGGAGCGGAGGACTCCTCCTGCTTTGTCTCATGTTTACTCCCTTCTTCACAGGAGTCACTGATAAATGTGGAGGTCTGCATCTTGGGATCGCAGGTTCTGTGGGAACATCTGCTCCTCCTGGAGTCCGGCTGAGGGCTGGGGGGCTGGTTCCTGTCCGGAGCTCCTTTCTCCGGCTCTTCCTGCCGTTCCCCGCTCCTCTGCTGCGCCGCACTGCTGGACTTCCTCCACCTCCGGCCGGACTTCACTTTGACCCGGTTCGTCCCGCTTCCCGCTGACTCTCTGCCCCCTCCTTTGGCTGTTTTTCCTTGCAGCCAATCCCCCCCGGCCGGCTTGGACGTGGAGTACAAATGGCCGCCTTTCTGCGTCCGCAGGAAGAGGCACTGAGTCTGCGTCTTCCCGCCGCCCTCCGAGGTCTTCAGAGAAGCAACCGTCACCAAGGCTCCGATCTCGGCCTGCCGGGCGTCCAGACCCAGCGGTAGGCCGAGTCCCCACTCCCCGCTCAGGTACACGTCCGCGGGCTGGGGGCAGGGGCCCCCCTGACCTTTAGGATCAGCCGGCCCTGCGCCCGGAAGCCCACAGGCCTTCCGGCGGTTCCTGGAGAACAGGGCCCAGGCTCGGAGGCCCCGGATCAGCGGCAGGTCGCCCAGGCCCAGCTCCACCCGGCTGGGGAAGGGCAGGGAGGTTCTGGAGAACTTCTGGAGCATCTCCCTGCTGGAGCCCGACATGTTCAGGCAGGGGTAGTTGTTGTTGTTGTTCTGCTGCAGCATCGTAGGCCTCATCTATGTGATGGGTCACTTTCCCGAAAGGAGGAGGAACATCAGATCATCTTCAGAGGAAGACGTCCAGCCTTCAGAGAGCGATGATGAAGAGTCAGCAGATCACATCACAGAGAGGGACAGAACAAGGACAAGATGATGGAGATGAGTCTGTCAGAGGTTTGGAATCTCAGCTCCACGTTAAAGCAGAAATCTCCTCATTTGAATCAGATCAGCGACAGAATCAGAAAGCCTGCAGGCCAGAAGTGTCCCCGCATCACCGAACCACAGCCGAACGTTCCGGCCCGCATCCCCAGATTCTTATTGTCCTCCTGAGCCGGGATCAGCATCCAGCCCATCCCTCCGTCGGGCCTGCGGGGCTCACAAACAGCCGCATGCGCAGAGAGTCCGCTCCCAGAGAAGACCGCAGCACGCCCGCGGAGCCGTCCCCGGTCCGTCCGCATCCTCTCACGCGCCGCGGGCCCGCATCGTACCGCAGTGAGCTCCGGTGTGCAGCGATCTGGATGACGGAGGCTCCCTTCACCTGCCCACTCACAGCTATGAGGGGCGATTAGTGCCACGCGGAAGGTATGAGGGGTAGATAGTGCCAACACAGCAGGGGAATTATGTAGGAAATGTAAATGAATGTCCAAATAATTTACCAAATAAATAATGTGGAAATTGTCCTGAACGTCTTTTGATTATGCTGTTGTTAGCCTTTTAGCTTTTTCAGGACATTACTGCTTGTATTTTTTGTATTCCTAAATACGAAGTTCCTTTATAGTTTCTGAAATACAGAGGAAAATATGCTATTTTGGAGTTTAGCTAAGATTTAAGCAATGTACTAACTCTTTTTTTTTTTTTTCTAATTTGTCATCTACTGAGGGTTTTTTTAAAACGCTAATTTGAACTTCAGATCACATTTAAACAACATGCTAAACTTTTTAGCTAATTTGTTATCTACTGATTTTTTTTAGACTAATTTAGGGTTTAGCTTCTATTTTAGCAACAGGATAATGATTTTAACTAATCTAGCGTTTAGGCTATTTTGGAGTTTAGCCAAGATTTAAGCAATGTGCTAACTCTTCTTTTGGCTAATTTGTCATCTACTGAGATTTTCTTTATGCTAATTTAAACTTTGGCTCACATTTAAACAACATGCTAAACTTTTTAGCTAATCAGTTATCTACTGTTTTTTAAGACTAATTTAGAGTTTAGCTTCTATTTTAGCAACAGACTAACGATTTTAACTAATTTAGCTAGGCTATTTTGGAGTTTAGCTAGTATTTAAGCAATAGGCTAGCTTCTTTGGTATCGACTAAGGTTTTTTTGGGCTAATTTGGAGTTTAGCTCATATTTAAGTGACACACTAAATATTGTAGTGGGGATTTTTAAGCAATTTTACAACTAGATTTTCTGAAATCAGGTCAACTTCAGCCCTCTTTCATAAATCTTTATAGAAATTTTCAGTCTTTAAGCAAATTTAACAATTTGCAAATAGCTTCTGCAATTTCAGGATATCCCTGCAGCAATTTAAATCAGTTGCATTGCCATTTTCAGGAAAAAGTTTCAGCATCCTCAGCGACTACTTTCAGCTAAAAGCATTCACACTAGCATCATTGCAGGGAATGCAACTTTTCTAGTGATTTTTTTGTAACTAAATAATTGTGTTTTTCTATGTTTCATTTATTTGATTCACTGTATTGTGTTTTATTCGAACAGTATTAAAGCCACATATTTCTGTAGAGATGCTGCAGTTCCTGATTTCTCTCTCCCCTCCTGTTTGTGTCACTGTTCACCCCTCATACAGCAGCGTTCAAGCGCTCAGACACACACATCCCAGAGCTGACGTTTGTCTGCGTCATCACAGCAATCCACACACCCACACACAAACACACACACACACACTGCACACCACAGGAAGACGTCATCCTTCCTCTACGTCTTCATACAGGCTGTATTTATGTATGTCAGGGCTCCCCAACCCATCTCTGTCAACCTGCTTGTTTTTTGGTTCTTCCTGTCATTTTTTGTTGAAGCTTACACCAGATCTGGTTTGTTAAATTAATCTCCATCTGGAATACATTTTTTGTCTTTAATTTTTAAATAACTTTGTTTTCACCATGTGTCCTCCTTTCATTGTAAAATTATTCCACATTCAATACCAGACAGATTTAAAGATGCACTTTAATCATCTTTTGTTCTATTTTCAAAGTGTTTAGGGGTCTTTTAATGATGATTAAAATTCAAATTAGGGTTTTTAGTCCAAAAACACCTATATAGTTTTCTAGGACATAGTTTCTGCAGAGCGGCATGAGTTTATTCAAAATTTGCCTCTGATTGTGGGTGGGATTGTTGGCTCAGGGTAACGCCGCCCCTTTCTCCTCCCCATTGCTGAGAGTTCTGAGCATTAGTAAGTCGGTTATTGAAAAAAGCCCCAAATTTGGTATGAATGTACCTCTGGATCCTGTCTTTCTGAAAACCTGGTTAGCCACAAAAAAAATCCAAGAATTTATTATATATATACATATAATAGTATTCTGTAGTTTAAGTTCAAGTTTAAGTACTGTGTTTTATGCATGAACAGCCATATTGTTGCAACTGGAGTAAATAAACATTGAATATTTTTTTAACAATTACATTTGTGGCCGCCATCTTTACAAATGGCCGCCATTTTGGATTTTTCTCATGGCTATGCTTTTCTGAAAGACGGAATCCTAAAGTTCATCAATGCCAAATATGGTCCCAGAACCAAAAAATTCTCAATTTGTCTGAAATATTAACTTAACAGACTTTGCCATTTTGGCCAGCCCATTTTATTACGCCACAAAATAAAGTCTTTTTGAAATGACAACACTTTAAATAAAGAATTACTCAGAAATTTCTTTTATCCATTTTAAATTTCTTTACATACGTCCTCCATTATGAGAAAAGTGCTCTAAAAACAGTCATTTTCATTGGAGTGGGTCTTTAAATCACAAATCACCATAGAAAAACCTTTGTTTGGATGATATTTTATTACCGCGGCAGTTAAACCAACATTTTTTTTTCCAACGCAGCTTCGACAAAACACTGAAACTCTTAAAACCAAAGAACCAAAAAGATAAAAATGTCTATACAGTCAATACCACTCGGTGTTACCGGGACATATCAGAACTTTTTCCAATAACATAATAAAGATTTACTGCTTTTCTGTAAACAAATCTGGAGCTCACCTGGGAGTGGACTTCCACTGTATTTATTCATGCAAATTTCCTTCTATTTGTCTTAAAAATCAACTTTTACACGCACTTCAAAGATACTTGCAACCAACAAAATTGTAAAGATGCTTCTTTTTTTTAAATGTTGACACATTCAGGTCATTTACTCGTTAAAAAGGATGCTGTTTAAATAGCAATTTCAGTAAACCTTGATAGATAAAATCAATGGCTGAAACAAATAGGGAAAAAATAAAACTCTTCACTCACAGAGAATCTATTTTGTAACATGATATCCTCATTTAAAATACAGTTTGCTTTTTGACTAGCGTCATTGCAGCATTACAACAGTAACATCGGCAGCTGAAAAGCATAGAAATTCTCTCTTCCACCTGGTTGATGTTTTGAGGATAAACGCAGGAAAACATTCAAACAAATCAACAGTAAAGTCTGTCTGGAAGCTCCACTCATAAAATATACAGCAGTTTTCATGCTTTTCACAGAATAAACATATAAAATAGATTAGCAGCCATTTCATTTCTAAATGCTCGGGAACAAACAGCAACCATGAGGTTGCGTGTTTGAACCCCACAGCAGAAACAGAGTCTGGAGCTCTGAAGTCCAAATGCCTTTGAAAAACCAGAACAATAAATCTTTTTCTTTTATTTTAACTCTAGTAAATTTGTGATTCATTACAATTTAAATTGAAAGGAAACTACATTAGAGATGCTGTAATATAGATATATATATTTACATAAATAATACTCTGACCGGCACTCAGTGAAATATTTAAAGTCAAAATTCATTTTTTCAATTTCAAAACACAAATAAACAGTCAGCGATCAAGCAGAGTGACTTGTTTACATGCAGAAAGAAATGTTCAAAAGCAAACAACTCAAATAACGGTAAGAAAAAAAATACAAAAAAAAAAAAGGAAATATATCTGATCACATTCACAGCTAACCTATTCTGATATAAAATAGAGACTTTTACGAGAACACCGCAACTTCTTCGGGACTAACAATGAAAAAGGTCAAATGCTAGCTTTCTTAAAAGTTGAAGTCTGAGACCTGACGAGTTGTTGTAGTGGAAGATTCGGCATTACGCGTTTGGCTGGTGACCAGCTGCCGAGTGATTCTAGTGGTTTTGGTCACCGTGGTGACAGTTCCCTCCTCGCTGGCAGAGACGTGGTGCTCTTCGGACATTTGCTGGGCGGCGAAGTCGAGCCCTGAGGAGTGGATGCAAAAGGACCCGGACACGTCTTCCACGCCCGCAACCTCCCCTTTGCGCTGCGCCTGGGGCGAACCCTCTGGGGTTATCTGGAGGAAGCCTGTGAGGAAGAGGAGAGGAAACCAAGAGAAGGGAAGGAGGAAAGAGGAAGAACAGAGTGAGGAAAGAAATTAAGAGCGAAAAGAATCTTTGCCTTTTGTAGCAGAGACAAAACAAGAGAGGAAACATTAATCACGTAAAAACACAAAAACATGAATAATTCTAAGAGTCTGTTTTGTCTGTACCTGATGAAAGAGGCTTAAGCGTGACCTTAGGGACTTTGAACCAGGAGGAAGACTCCCGCTCTTCAGTCTGCTTGCTTTCACTCCACATCTGGACCTTTGCAGAGCTGAACTCCATGTTAAAGCCCTCAGGAGACTCAGAGCTGTCCCTGTCCAACATTTCCGTTCTGGCTTGAGATGACACCACAGCGCCTGCAGACTCAGCTGGAGCAGGGAGCCGCCTGTCCACTTCCTTTTCGAGTCGTGCTCCCTTGTTTTCCTCTCCTGCAGCCATTTTGCCATATGGACTGGTGAGCTCCACCTTTGGAAGTTTGATTTTACCTCCAAAAGTCCCTTTATTATCCCTGTGAAGACTTGCATCTTTGTCGTCGTTGTCTCCTTTGACACCAGACGACCCTGATTTTGCAGGTGAAAATTTGACTTTGGGCATTTTCATCTTTAATCCTTTTGATTTCTCTTCTTCCTCGGCTTTTCTTTCTGCACTTTCTGTTGCTGATTTATCTTTGGACTTCCCAAAGCTTGTCTTCATCTTTTTCTTGGACATCTTGACAGTGACTTCCTCTGTCTCTGTTTCAGCTTTTGGCTGCTCCCTCTGGAGGCTTGGGCTTTCAGCAGAAGCATCTGGTTCCGAAGGATTAACCAGAACAAATACGGCTTTCTTTACTTTGGGTATTTTAGGACCCTCGTACTGGACTTCTGGTCCATGGGCCAATCTCTCTGGAGAGGAGATTGACGGTAGAGGTATGCCAAACTTTGGGATTTTGATTTTAGTTTCTGTTCGACTTTCATCTTCATCTTGTGATGTACCAATATCAAACTCTATGTCTGGGATTCTGGGGACCCTAACATCTGCAGTGGAAGGTGAGGAACCTCTGACATCACATTTTCCGGTCTTCAGACTAACACCTGGTGGCGTAACTCCAGGTAACTGAACATGAACTTCATCTTTACCATCCTTGCTGCTGTTGTGTTTGACCTGCTCTCCAACTTCTTCTTCACTGGGAGGCTTTGTTGATGCATCTTTACCAGTTTTCTTCTTATGCTTTCGGATCTTGAATTTACCCCCTTTAGTTTTTGGCCCCTTACCTTTGCCACTGGATCCTTCCAGGGTAAGATCCAGGTCTGGTAGCTCAACTGATTTATTGTTTCCCTCCTTGTTGTGAGATCCTGTTTCAAGCTCCAAGTCTTCTTTGGGACCTTTGATTTCTATTGTTGGTATTTTGAGCTTCAAACTATCGTGGTCCTCTTCTGAGGATGAATCCAAATGTGCCCCCTGAGGCAGTCTAAGCTTGCCTTGAGCTTCTGCAGTTGGTAAATCAATGTCTGCTTTAGAAGATGGGACTTTTGGTAGTGCTCCCTCTGGACCAGTGACATTCATCTCCATCGCTGGTGAGGCGCTACCTTTACTCTTACCTTTAGGAAGTGAAATATCAACTTTTGGAAACTTCATGTGGGGAAGTTTGATGTTTCCTCCCTCTGCTTTAGCAGGACCCATACTTTCATCTCCTTTCACGTCCATTTCAGAGCCTTCAATCACGACCCTTCCTTTGGGAAGAGAAATGTCCTCTTTGACCATCTTGAACTTTTTTCTCTCTCCCTTAATTTCTGGGCTGTAATCCACCTTTGCTCCTTCACTTTTGCCAGATTTTCCTTTAGGTAGAGAGATGCTAACATTAGGCATTTTTATTTGAGGACCTTGAAGCTTACCTCCTTCTTCTTCTGCTTTAGGACCGTGAATTTTTCCTGTTGGTATAGTAATATCAACAGAAGGCATTTTAAGTGTTTCTTCTTCCCTCTCAGGCTCCAATTGTGTAACATCTTTTCCTTTAGGCAAGGAGAATTCCACATTTGGCATTTTCACATGAGGCATTTGGAATTTTGCTCCTCCTTTCAAATCAACATTTGGATCAACAGACTTGCCTTTTGTCACTGAAATGTCAACTGAAGGCATTTTCGTGTATGGAGTCCTGAATTTTTCTTCTCCATCTCCTCGTTGAACATTTGAACCATCAGCTCTTCCTTTGGGCAGTGAAATGTCAACCGAGGGGAGGCTGATGTGGGGCATTTTCAAACCACCCTTTTCTCTTGTTAGCTCATCCTCTGGACCCTCAACGTGACCCTTGGGCAGAGAGATATCAACATCTGGCATTTTCCAATGAGGCAACTTGAATTTTCCTCCAGAGCTTTCCTCTACGTCCACATCCTTGCCTGTAGAAAGTGAAAAATCAACAGAAGGTGTGCTGACATTGGGGGTCTTTACATTTACATCTTTCTCTTTGATCTCCATCTGAGGATCTTTGCTCTTTCTTTTTGGAAAAGACACATCAAAATCTGGTATTTTCATGTGTGGCAGTTTGACTTTTCCTTCTCCTTGTACACCCATTTCTATGTCAGGTGCATTGCTGCCCTTGAGCTTTCCTTTTGGAAGGGAGATGTCAACATTTGGCATCTTAAACTTCCCTCTTCCTTGAACATCAAAATCTGGTCCTTCTAATGTATCACTTTTTTCTTTGGAAATGTTAACATTTTGCATTTTAATGTCAGGCATTGGTAATTTGTTTCCATCTCTGTCTACATCAACGTCCAGTTGTTTTCCAGTTTTGAGTTTTGGTAATGTTATATCAACAGAAGGCATTTTAACATAGGGCATGTTAAATTTCCCCCTATCAACATCTACTTCAACATCTGATGAATCATAATCTGCAGATTTTCCTTTAGGAATAGATACATCTAATGATGGCATTGTTATCTGAGGAATTTTGAATTTTCCTTCTTCTTTGAGTTCCGTCTCTGGTTTTTCAATCTTTTGAGACTTTCCTTTGGGCAGAGACACATCCAGGTCTACTTTGGGAATGGAAATATCTATTTTTGGCATCTTTGGGACTTTGAGGTTTCCTTCATAGCCTTTAATATCAGCCTCTGAAACATCAACTTCTGCTTTTGGCAGAAGAACCTCTGTATCTGGTGTCTTGGTTTCTGGTAGGGACAGCTCAACAGATGGCATCTTGAGTTTGGTTTTAGCTTCAACTTCACCGACTGGCTTTCCTAAATCCTTCTCTTTAGAGCCAAATCCTGGCATGGAGAACTTTGGTAGTTTGATGGTCACATCAGGTGCATGGAAACCACCTTTCCCATCTGCTTCCACTTTCCCATCACTCTCTTTCTCTGGAAGCTTTGCTTTTGGTGAAGATATTTTGAACTTTGGAAGCTTAACCTTATATTTTGTCTTGTCATCAGAGCCCTCAACATTGATATTTGGTGTAGGAATGTCAATGTTTTCTTTTTTCGCTTTGACATCAACTTCGGGACAAGACACTGACACGTCTGGATTCTTTTTGGATATTCCAAATGATGGTATTTTGATTTTGGGTTTTTTTACTTTGACTTTTCCTTCATCATCAAATTCAACTGATGGTGCCCTCAGCTCTCCTTCCACATCAGGGGGACTGATGGAAACTTCGGGTTTTGAAATCTGCAACTCACTGCTCTTAGACTTTCCACCAAATCTGGGGAAATTAAAACCTGGGACTTTGAGGGACACATCGGGTAGGTCAAAGCTGCCCCCTGATGAAGGTCTACCACCCTCTGCTTTTAGCAGTTCGACTTCCACATCATCACCTTTAGATTTGGTTAGCCCAAAATCTAGATCTACCTTTGGAGCTGAAATATCTACTGTTGGTAGTTTGACAGTGGGAAGCTTTAGGGATGCCCCAGGAGTGTCTTCACTGCCTGTGTTTATGGATGCATCTGTACCTTTTATCTTGGGTGGTTTTAACTGCCCTTTGATACCTGGTATATGCACATCTGCTGAGGTGTCAGAGCCACTGGTCTCCACTTTAAGCCCTTGTCCTCTTGACCCAGAGGGGAGGCTTAGATCAAAATCTAATTTTGGCAAATGTAAGTCTATGTTTGGCATGTGGAGTCCTGTACCTTTTTTGAAATCTCCCTCCATTTTACCATCTCCTTTAGAAAAGCCTACTGTTGGCTCAATAGTTTTTCCCTTCATCTCTGGGCTTTCCACTGTTACATCGCCTGCCAGCTTGATCTGTGGAAGTGAAACATCTACTTTTGGCATCTTTAGTTGTCCTCCTTTTTTCCCTGGACCTTTGAAGCTGAGGTCAGCATCAACCTCTCCTCTGGGGAGTGTGACGTCAATGTCGGGGATTTTTCCACCCTTGACCTCAGGACCTCTAATATTTATCTCTGGTTCTTTGGTCTTAATCTTTGGTAGAGAAATATCAATAGACGGCATATGGAACTTTCCTCTCTTTCCAGTGTGTGCTTCAAGTTCAGCATCACCTTTGACTTTTCCTTTTGGAAGTGAGATGTCAATGTCTGGCATTTCAATCTTCCCTACATTGAAGTCTGGACCCTTAAGTTTGACATCCCTTTCTGGGAGGCTAACCTTTGGAAATTTGGGCAGTTTGATTTTACCACCCTTCACCTCAGGTCCTTGAACCTCAAAGTTTGCCTCGGGTGTTGAAAGTGAAACATCAAGGGTTGGCATGTTCATATCTCCTCTTTCTACTTCAGGACCCTGGAGGTTAACATCTATGTCTGGAGATTTGATTTCAGGTCCTTCAACATTAACATTGGGTCCTTTGGTTTTCATTTTAGGAAGTGAGATATCCAGTGAAGGCATGTGAAACTTGCTTCCCTTACCAGTACCCACATCTATTTCCAAGTCTGTGGTAGATTCTGGGATTGAGATATCAACACTTGGCATTTCAGCTTTTCCTTTCACATCTGGTCCTTCTATGTTTGCATCAAACTTTGGCAGACCAACTTTTGGTAAGGACAAATCAAATTTGGGCATTTTGAACTTTCCGCCCTTCATGTCAGGACCCTCAACCTCAAAGTTACCTTCAGTTTTTGGGAATGCAACATCGACAGTTGGAAGACTAAGATTTCCTCCTTTAACTTTAGGACCTTGGAGGTTGATATCTAAACCTGGAGATTGAATTTCAGGGAGTGACATGTCACCCCTGATTTCAGGTCCTTCAACATTAACATTGGGTCCTTTGGTTTTCATTTTAGGAAGTGAGATATCCAGTGAAGGCATGTGAAACTTGCTTCCCTTACCAGTACCCACATCTATTTCCAAGTCTGTGGTAGATTCTGGGACGGAGATATCAACACTTGGCATTTCAGCTTTTCCTTTCACATCTGGTCCTTCTATGTTTGCATCAAACTTTGGCAGACCAACTTTTGGTAAGGACAAATCAAATTTGGGCATTTTGAACTTTCCACCCTTCGTGTCAGGACCCTCAACCTCAAAGTCACCTTGGATCTCTCCTTTTGGCAGGGAGATGTCACCCTTTGGCTTTTTGAACTTTCTTTCAATTTCTGGGCCTTTCAGACTGACATCTATGTCAGGAGACTTCAATTTGGGCCCAGAAACATCAAGAGACGGCATTTTAATTTGACCTCCTTTAACTTCAGGCCCTTCAACATGTACCTCTGCTCCTTTGGTTTTCATTTTTGGAAGAGTAATATCAATGGCGGGCATATGAAACTTGCCCGCTTTGTGAGAACTCCCTGTGATTTCAATGTCTCCCTTTACTTTTCCTTTGGGGAGGGATAAATCGATGTCTGGCACCTCAACCTTCCCTCCTTTGATGTTTGGACCTTCAATTTTAATATCACCTTCTGGAAGAGACACTTTAGGTAGCGAGACGTCAAATGTAGGTGTTGTACGTTCACTGTCTTTTATGCCAAATCCTTCTACATTTATGCTTCCCTGTAATTTTTCATTCGGAATTGAAATCTCACCTTTGCCTTCAATCCCTTCAGTCTCCACTCCTTTCATATTTATCTTTGGAAGAGAAAAATCAATTGACGGTAAATGAAACTTGCTGGTTTTTCCACCATGTCCGTCAATGTTCAAATTTCCCTTGACTTTCTCTTCAGGGAGTGAAATCTTGGACATTTTCTTGTCAATGTTTCCTTCAACATCAATCCCTTCAACTTTTCCCTGAGCCTTTACTTCAAACTTTGGAAGTGAAACATCTACTTTTGGCATCTTTAGTTGTCCTCCTTTTTTCTCTGGACCTTTGAAGCTGAGGTCAGCATCGACCTCTCCTCTGGGGAGTGTGACGTCAATGTCGGGGATTTTTCCACCCTTGACCTCAGGACCTCTAATATTTATCTCTGGTTCTTTGGTCTTAATCTTTGGTAGAGAAATATCAATAGACGGCATATGGAACTTTCCTCTCTTTCCAGTGTGTGCTTCAAGTTCAGCATCACCTTTGACTTTTCCTTTTGGAAGTGAGATGTCAATGTCTGGCATTTCAATCTTCCCTACATTGAAGTCTGGACCCTTAAGTTTGACATCCCTTTCTGGGAGGCTAACCTTTGGAAATTTGGGCAGTTTGATTTTACCACCCTTCACCTCAGGTCCTTGAACCTCAAAGTTTGCCTCGGGTGTTGAAAGTGAAACATCAAGGGTTGGCATGTTCATATCTCTTCTTTCTACTTCAGGACCCTGGAGGTTGACATCTATGTCTGGAGATTTGATTTCAGGGAGTGACATGTCACCCCTGATTTCAGGTCCTTCAACATTAACATTGGGTCCTTTGGCTTTGATTTTAGGAAGTGAGATATCCAATGAAGGCATATGGAACTTGCTGCCCTTGCCAGTGTCCACATCAACTCCCACATCTGTGGTTGCTTTTGGGATTGAGATATCAACACTTGGCATTTCAACTTTTCCTTTCACATCTGGTCCTTCTATATTGGCATCAAACTTTGGCAGACCAACCTTTGGTAAGGACAAATCAAATTTGGGCATTTTGAACTTTCCACCCTTCATGTCAGGACCCTCAACCTCAAAGTGACCTTCGGTTTTTGGGAATGCAACATCGACAGTTGGAAGACTAAGATTTCCTCCTTCAACTTTAGGACCTTGGACGTTGATTTCTGCCTCTGGGGACTTGATTTTAGGGAGTGACATGTCACCCCTGATTTCAGGTCCTTCAATATTAACATTAGGTCCTTTAGATTTCATTTTAGGAAGTGATATATCCAGTGAAGGCATATGGAACTTGCTGCCCTTTCCAGTGTCCACATCAACTCCCACATCTGCGGTTGCTTCTGGGATTGAGATATCAACACTTGGCAGTTCAGCTTTTCCTTTCGCATCTGGTCCTTCAATGTTGGCGTCAAACTTTGGTAGACCAACTTTTGGTAAGGACAAATCAAATTTGGGCATTTTGAACTTTCCGCCCTTCATGTCAGGACCCTCAACCTCAAAGTGACCTTCAGTTTTTGGGAATGCAACATCGACAGTTGGAAGACTAAGATTTCCTCCTTCAACTTTAGGACCTTGGAGGTTGATATCTAAACCTGGAGATTGAATTTCAGGGAGTGACATGTCACCCCTGATTTCAGGTCCTTCAACATTAACATTGGGTCCTTTGGTTTTCATTTTAGGAAGTGAGATATCCAGTGAAGGCATGTGAAACTTGCTTCCCTTACCAGTACCCACATCTATTTCCAAGTCTGTGGTAGATTCTGGGACGGAGATATCAACACTTGGCATTTCAGCTTTTCCTTTCACATCTGGTCCTTCTATGTTTGCATCAAACTTTGGCAGACCAACTTTTGGTAAGGACAAATCAAATTTGGGCATTTTGAACTTTCCACCCTTCATGTCAGGACCCTCAACCTCAAAGTCACCTTGGATCTCTCCTTTTGGCAGGGAGATGTCACCCTTTGGCTTTTTGAACTTTCTTTCGATTTCTGGGCCTTTCAGACTGACATCTATGTCAGGAGACTTCAATTTGGGCCCAGAAACATCAAGAGACGGCATTTTAATTTGACCTCCTTTAACTTCAGGCCCTTCAACATGTACCTCTGCTCCTTTGGTTTTCATTTTTGGAAGAGTAATATCAATGGCGGGCATATGAAACTTGCCCGCTTTGTGAGAACTCCCTGTGATTTCAATGTCTCCCTTTACTTTTCCTTTGGGGAGGGATAAATCGATGTCTGGCATCTCAATCTTCCCTCCTTTGATGTTTGGACCTTCAATTTTAATATCACCTTCTGGAAGAGACACTTTAGGGAGTGAAATGTCTAGATTTGCTCCCTCTGGGGTTGTTATACAAGCATCAATGTCTTTTGCTTGTATTTTTGGAGGAGAGATTTCAACTGCTGGAAATTTGCCACCCAAATCAACATTTTCCTTTGTCTTTCCTTTTGTCATTGAAAAGTCAACCTCTGGTTTTCCCTCAGGCAGGTTTATGTTTGGAAATGAAATGCCAAATTTGGGCATCTTAAACTTTCCCCCTTTCACCTCAGGACCTTCAACATTTGTGTTCACCTCAATCTTTCCTTGGGAGAGGGAAACATCAGTGTCTGGCATATGGACTTTTCCCTCAACACCTTCTGTTTTGATCTCTGATCCCTTAGTTTTTATCCTTGGAAGGGAGAAATCAACAGAGGGGATGTGGAATTTTCTACCTTTACCGCCATCTATTTCAATATCAGCTTCAGCTTTTCCTTTTGGAAGAGAAGCATCAATGTCTGGCATCTCCATTTTCTTGGTCTTTGGGTCAAGCTTTTTTATTTTCCCTGAACTATCAGGAAAGTTTACCTTTGGCAGTGAAATGTCAAATTTTGGCATTTGTATTTTTTCCCCATTCCCTTCAGGAGTGTCAACACTGATGCCAACATTTCCTTTTGTTTTTGGAAGTGAAACCTTAACACCTGGCATACTGACATGACCTCCCTTGACATTTGGACCTTCAAGGCTAACATCTGCCTCAGGACATTTTTTGTCAGGCACTGTAATATCACATGATGGTAACTTTCCCTCTGGAACTTCAGGTCCTTTCACATCTATACTCCCTTCTTTTGATTTTATTTTGGGAAGGTTTACGTTGATAGTCGGCATGTGAAATTTGGACCCCTTAGCTTTATGGCTATCGATGTCAACATCTAGTTTTCCTTCAGGGGGTGTAATGTCAAGAGAGGGTTTTTCCATTTTTCCTTTAGTCTCTGGTCCTTCAATGTGGATTTCACCCTCTGGCAGATTCAGTTTAGGAAGAGATATATCAATCTTGGGCATTTTGAATTTTCCGGTTTTTCTCTCGAGACTATCAACATTTATATCAGCACTCAGCTCTCCTTTAGGAACATCAAAATCACAGGATGGCATTTCGATGCTTCCGTCTTTTCCAGAGTAAACTTCAACATCAATGTCTCCCTGTTTTCTACCTCTGGGAAGAGAAAGGTCAATTTTGGGCATTTCAAACTTTGCACCCTTGACTTTTGGACCTTGGAAATTCCCTTCCCCCTCTGGGAATTTCATTTCGGGTAGACTGTATCCACCTTCTTTTCCATCATTGTCAAGATCATAATCACCTTCAAACGTCCCTTGAAGACCTGAGATCTCAATAGTTGGTGCTTTTATATCACCACCTTTAAGTTTTGGCAGTTCAACATCAACGTTTCCACCTCGTTTTTTCATCTGAGGCAGGGATACATCAAAGGAAGGCATCTGGAACGTTCCACCTTTGGCCTCAGGTCCTCTGATGTTCACCTCCCCCTCTTTGACTTTTCCCTTCTGAAGAGAAATATCCCAAGTTGGCATCTTGAATTTTCCACCGTCACTGTCACCACTGGACTTGCTGTCTGAACTGGGAAGGGAGAGGTTTAGATCGGGACCTTCTAGGGTCACGTCTCCTTTAGGAAGCTTCACTTTTGGGAGAGAAATGTCAACAGAAGGTAATGTGAATTTTCCTCCTTTTACTTTTCCTTCAATGTCACCTGTTGGTTTTAAGGAAACATCTCCAGATACTACACCCATTTTCTGTCCGTGTAAGTCAACTCCAGCTTCAGATGACCCCGTCTGTGGGAGTTTAACATTGACTGAAGGCATTGTGAATTTCCCTCCTTTTGCAGAAGGACCCTCAAATTCAGTGTTTCCCTTCATCTTTGCTGTTGGCAAAGATGCATCATAGGAGGGCAACTGGATTCCACCTCCACTCGTCATTTCAGGGCCTTCTATGTGACCCTCTGGTTGTTTCAGCTTTGGCATTGACACATCAACAGTCGGCATTTTAAGTTTGCCTTTTTCCCCAGCTTGTCCTTCCACTTCAAAGCCTCCTTGGAGGTTTCCTTTAGGTGGAGAAATGTCCACCTCTGGCATTTTAAGCTTTCCTCCTTTGGTGTTTACTTCCAGCTTGTCTCCTTTCATGTTAGGGAGTGAAACTTCCATTGATGGAAGCTGAAATGCCACTCTGTCATCATCAGCTGTTCCTTCTTTGCCTTTGGGGAGGCTCAAGTCTACTTTGGGCAACTTGAAGGTTCCTTCCCCGCCTGATGACTTCACATTGGGGAAAGCTGGGTCAAACTCTGGCATTTTGAACTTTCCATCTCCACCAACGTAACAGTCCATGTCCACATCTCCACCCCCAGACTTCATATGCGGTAGAGAAATGTCCACAGAAGGTAGTCTGAATTCTCCTCCCACATCCGGACCTTCAACACCAGCAGACTCCGTTTTGGGTAAGGAGATGTCAACCTTTGGCATTGAGATTTTGGGCCCTTTGAACATGCCCTCCACTTCATCTGGTATCTTCTGTCTGGTGTTTAATTCCAAATCAAAATCTGATGCAGCGACTTCGATGTCAGGTTTTTTGACTCCTGCCTTCACTCCAGAAAAAACCAGCATCAAACTTCCCCTTCCCTTTTGGTAAGGAGATGTCAACACAGGGAATCTGAACAGAAGCAGCTCCTCCTGAGAGATCGCCCTCCACTTTTGGCATTCTGATGTTTCCCTCTGGAAGCTGTACCTCTCCGTCTCCTTTCATTCCTGCCTTTGGAGTCTTAAAAGCAGAGTCAATCTCATCAGAATGTCGGGAGAGTCTAACTTTGGGAAGTTTGAGTTTTGGCATTCTGAGCTTTGCATCTCCTTTGCTAACATCAGCATGAACTTTTCCCCCGGCGACATTGGCTTCTCCTCTGAAATCTCCTTTTGGAGTTTTCCTTCCGGAGGTTTCCTCCACAGGGGACACAGACGCCTCAGCTTTTCCTGATGGAAGTGCAAACTCCACATCAGGACTTTTGAACTTTAGGCCTCTTTTCTCCACATCTTTATCACTGGAAACATCAAACTCCACTGAAGGTGGGTGGATTCTGACTTCTGGACGCTGCCGCTCCAGAGATCCAGTTTGAGAAGCAGAACCTGACTTGGTGTGTTTAGACTTGGGAAATGCAATCCCAAACTTGTGTCCCTTTCCTTTGATTTTTACTCCAGCTCCACTTGTTTCTGGTGGATAGATATTTTCGTCCACTTCAAGATGTCCTGTTCCACCTGTAACTGCTCCAGTGTAACTCTTGGTTTTCATGTGAGGAAACCTGGAGAAGAGGAAGAGAAAAGAAAATATGAAATAAACGTTCCTTTTTCTGTTTCCATTAATCTAAAGAGTCAACACTTTTAATACCAAACTAATATGAAGAATCAACAAAAAGCCTCTACCTGTTCAGCTAAGTGACCAAGAAATAAAAACAAGTCCACCAATCCAACACCAGCCACAACGTGAACAAATTAAACCAAAACTAATTCTAGAGCCGAGTTCTCTATGGGTTTTAGTTTTGTGTACCCCATTAACCGTATTTTCTATTCCTCGTCATCATTGAAGCGTCAATAGTTTTTCAAAAACTGCTGAAACTTAACAAAATGTAAAGATGACTGAATTTTAGTCGACTTTTTGGGAATTTTTGGTCAACATATGATAAAATGAGGCTAGTATCTAATAGCAGTGGTGACAGTAGCTGCGTTTCTAACACACATCTGAGCAAAACTTTATTGAAATTCTAAAAATGCGAAAAAACACAATATTGCAATTACGTTGTTTCCATGAAATCATAGTTTTGTAAATGAACAACTCACACAAGAAGTCATTCAAAAACATGTTGACAGATGTGAACAATACTTTGATTTCCAGCAGATACATTCAAATTCCTGTCACAGGACTACCACTTTTCATCATCTATCAAAGGATCCTATCCTCCTATTCAGGCCACGTAGCGGCGAGCTATTTGGGAGTGGCTGCGGATGAAGAGATTTGGGGAAATCCTGGTTTGTTATTTTACAGAGGACCTGTGGATCCAACGATTCCGCATAATTTTTGTTGATGCTGTGGATCCATTTGTCATCCGCGTATCTGGTTGATGGCCATGGGACTGAAACATGTCAATTTCGATACGCCTCAAAACCCACCACTTCATTAGGTTAATTAATTATCGCAAATTCAATTTGCGGAATATCACAGTCATTGACCAGATAAACATGTTTATTTGGTCTTTTTTAAAAAAAAATCTTTTTTACCTCATAGATTAAATGTGTTTTTCAAAACCCTTATTTTTTATTTTAAGTTAAAAAAAAAGTTATATAAAAACTATCAGCTGTTTTTTAAAGTTTTAAATGGGTTTGTTGCCCCCCCCTACATTTTATACAAAAAAAACACAGTATGGGATTTGCACCAGAGCGTTAACAAGAGTTTTATGTTTAACCTGTCTTAGGACAACAGATGTAATTTAGCTGGTTTGATAATTCTGGCATATCTATATTCTAGCTATGCTAAAACATTGATTAATATGCATTGTCCTAATAAAAAAAATAAATAAAAAACAAAACAAAAATAATTCAATTTCTTCTGAGCTTTTAATATTAATTTAACAATTTTTTCTTTTGTTTATTCATTTTAGGTAGAATCAATTAAATCGTTAAAGAAATCAAATGAAAAAGCCTAAAAAATAATTAAAAACAATGATTTTTTTCAAATTTATAAAAAAAAAAGAAAATGAGAAACAGTCGCCAAATTTGACCACATGGGTTCCCTAGAGTTTAAAATAAAATGATTACAAATGAGAAATAAACACAGAAACATCTTTGGTTCAACCCTTTTGTCCAGATCTGTATGTACATTTTATTACTCAACCTAATTTTTATTTCTTTAAATAGAAGGTTTAAAATGTGCTCGAATTAGGTGATATTTGTTTGACTAACCTGTTCCAGTCGTGAACCCTCAAACACCCTCAGTTAGTTCTAACACTCGTTCTCCTGCTAATAATCTGACAATTTTAGAGACTAAGAGCATGAATTCACATTCTGTCAAACAGATGACGACCATGAAGCCAGAAATAGTCTTTATGCATATTTATGGCTTTCAGAAGATTCCGATTGTCATAATAAAAACTCTCTTCACGTGAGCCAAACCAGCAGGTCACATGACCACAGTGATCTATATGCAACATTTGATTAGATTGTTCACGTTCACTTTATTTCCATTATATTCTGCAAAGGTTATTATAATTAGAGGGCTTTCATAGATCTTTAGCATATTGAAAAAAATACCTACATTTGGAGATAATCCCAACGTTTCAAACATGATTGGAAAAACCTGAACAGAACCAACCTGATCCGTTTCTTTCCCTTCCCCGCGGCTGCCTCTGCCTCCTTCACGCCCTTCCTCTGTTTGAACTTGGGGAGTGAAAACTCCACGTCCACATCACCGCCGGCCTCCAGCCTGGGCGGGGTTCCCTCGATCGCCAGCTCCTCTCTGTTCTTCTCCTTCAGCCTCTTCAGGCCGAAGCGGCCTCCTCTCCTCTTCTGAGTCTTGAAGAGCTTGGTGCCCTTCACGCTCTGGAACAAATGAAATCAAAACGATCAAAAGGAAAACTGCCATTCAGTCTGAAGAGCTACCAGTTTGAAATAAAAGTTATCCTAAAGCTCAGTCATGGATCTGTTAAATGTCCAAAAGGTTAGTTTGTCTCATGTGAAACAGATATTTATTAGTCAGAATCAGAAATTATTTTTCTATTGTAATTTTTGCTCACAGAAGATTATGAGATTGTAAGCGGCTCGTTCCACTTTTCTCCTCCAGAATCGGCTGGAATGATGTTGATTGTGTTTACATCTAAAACAATTACAGTAAATCAAACAACATAAACACTGGAGCTCCGGTGTTAAATGGTTAAAGTCCTGGTTTAAGTGGAGTTCATCTGCAGCTTTTAGATTATCTTCTAACAGCTTCAGTCTTTTGTTGACGTCCTCCAATTCTTCCATTTCTATTTGACATGTTTCCAAGTTGTCTTTTTCTTTTTAGAACATTTTGTTCAAAGGGAAAATAGAAGCAGGGCTTACCATTTTGGCGACCTTGGCTTTGGGGCCTTTGACCTCCGTGCCGGGGACTCTGGGTCGCACGCTGACCTCGGTTTCGGGGACGGTCCTCTTCAGCTGGAAGCTGACCTTGTACGGCTCTGCGCACTGCAGGATCTTCAGAGCGTCTTCATACCTCACATTTTCAAAGTAGACTTTTGCACTGAGCAGCTGATCCCCTTCACACAGGAGACAACGTGGATGAAGGGGTGTAGACATAAACTCTGTTTACAATTTTATTTCAGATACGTTTAGTTTTTATGCTGATTTGTTTTTGGAGTTAACAGATTTATGTCTTACCCATAACTAACTCTATAATTGCTGACTGTTTACATTTCTGTTTGTGTCTTCATCTTAATAAACAACGACCCAAATTTGATCTAAAGATCAAATATAAATTTGAACAAAAATCTGCACTCATAATTGAATGTTTCAAGCTTTCTTTATTTCATGTAACAACTTTTTTTTCTTATTTATAATGGCAGCTCCCCAGAAGGTTTAGCACCATAGCAACCATTCAGTTTTCTTCATGTCTGTGACTCATAACTACATACTGCAATTTTCATGCCTCTGCCTTAAAGTAATTATTTAATTTTCCTTAGCAACCAAAGTTTCAGCTTGAAATGACAGACGCTCTTCCATTGCCTGACTCATTGAGGCTTATCGGCTTTGTGTTGATGACACGTGTGCATGTGATAAGATTTTTTTAAGTTTAGATAAATGTGAAAGACTCTATTTGATTGAGATTTTATCAACACTTTTATTCAAAAATTATTTCGTTATTTATTAATTAAAATACAATATTGGTTCAGAAAATACAGATGACTGCATTTGCCAATTTCTTTCAATCCCAGGTTAGCGTGTAACATTCTTTTGTTAGATGAGCATCCATGTTATCACAAATAATGAAGCTGTTGTACTGGATCCACATACTTTTTAATGCTTATCTCTTCCGCTAACATCTGAATGCATGTGCTCCATTTGAAATTGCATAAAAACACATTTTTTAAATTGTAAAATCAAAACTATTTGGTCAGAGAAACAAATTCAGTTTTGTTTTTGAGAAAAGAGGAGGGCATGTTTTTTCTCTGAACTCCTAACATGAAATGTTCAGGCAGATGAAGAAGCTGTTATTGTGATTTCCAACACTTTCAAACTTTTTTTTTTAGGATTCTGTTAGGTTTTGGCTTTCTGTTTGTCTTGTGTCACACATCACTGTCAGACCAGGTTGAAGTTGCTACTTTATCCTATGCATCTTTAACTCCATATGTTTTTGTTAGAATTTCTCATTTTCTGTTGTGTTCATTGAATTCTAGCCTTTCCCATTTTAAATCTTTGTATGGATCAGGTTTCTTATTTATTAGTTATCAGTTTGCTTATTCATTAAACTGGTAACTGCCTCCAGTACGTCTTCCTTTCTCCGAATCACTCGTGTTTCTGCCATTAAACCAAACGGAAAAGCATATATTGAAAACGTATTTGTAAAAGCTTTGATTATATAGGTTAGCACCCATTTTTCATTGATTTTCTTTTGATCTAGTTGGTGTTTAAGGATCAAACCACTTCTGAACTCAAAAAAAGTATTACTTGATGGAAATTTATGGTAGTCACACATAATACGTATCTTAACCATAACCATATACCTGCTCTAATTATGTCTGAATAGTCATTTCCTTTAAAGATGTTAAAGCAAAAGAAATATGTAGAAAATGTAGAAAATACATTAGCTTAATTTTTTGCTTTGAGCTCTGCTGCTAACTTGAAAGATTCATGTTTTTAATATTTAATACCATTTGGATGTACTTAGAAAAATCATTTTACAGCAAAATCTGCTAAACTTTTTCAGTTGATCGGTGAGTCCATACGCTGATGATACCTTGCTGTAGACTCAGGTGTTTGGCAGCGGGAGAATCTTTCAGGACGTCTTTGACGAAGATGCCCCGCTCTCCTCCGCCCGTCACGCTGTAACCGCTCGCTCCGACCTCTGCGTCCGTCTCCACCACAATCTCCACCGACTTCTTCAACTCGTCCTCCGCTCCCTGCAGTTTGCAAAAAAACGACTTTTTTCTAGTTTCACTTTTAAATATCAATAAATATTGAAAGAAAAAGTCAGATATTTGAGTTTTTGAAGGTGAGAATCAGCTGGTTGTTCAGTCACGGTTACGTTTTGAATCTTTTCATTTTGGAGACTTTTTTTTCACATGAGTGCAAAGTTTTGCTGGTATTTGTCTGCTCCTCTGGATCCATTTGGTCCATTAAGCTGTCAGGCAGCAAAGGTCACTTCAACCTTCAACAACATTGCCAAAAAGCTCTGCAGATCTCCACCAATGACGGAAAAGCTTTAACTCTTGTTCTCAGTCGGCCTCCGGCTCACCGTCTGCTCGTCCATCGGCTCAGAGTCCATCTCTGGTTGGGCAAGTTGGCAGGTGGACTCTCTCAGGTGACTCCTCTTCTGACTCAACACCTGCTTCAGCTCTGCATGGAGCTTCTCCTTCTGCACCTGCAGACAACAGATGCTGTGAGGGTCTGTGCTGCAGGAAACCGAGGAAAAAGTGGGAAAATCGTGAAAACTGCTGTTCCTGCAGCTGCTGCTCCTCACTATCAGGCTGCTTAAGCTCTGGAGCCGCATGTGACTCTGATATGACAAACACTTGAATAAATAATATATTATTTCTGTTTTTTCATGTAGATTTTCAAACTGAGGTGATCTTATATTAGTAAAATTCATTGTTTTTTTTTTTAAACATTAAACTAAAGTCAAGAGGCCTTGTGTGCTTTATTATTCCTCATGTTTCCCAAAAATGTCAGACAACTGACCAAAACGGGAATAAAAAGTTAAATATAAAAATAAAAATAAAGCAAATATCTTCTGCTGCACAACAGTGTGCAGTTTTCTGCTCTGTAACAAGTTTTAAAATTAATAAATATGATGGGGTGTATTTTATTTTGAAAGGAACGTACAAATAGTGCTGTCACTTTATTGCGTTAATTGTGAGAAATTAATTGCAGATATTTTAGCACATCGTTTTATTTTTTGAATCGTGTTAATCTCATTTTGGCGTCGGATGGTTATGTCTGTGTTAATGCACATCTAGGGGAGCATTTCATCCCACTGTATCATGGTAGTTTAAGAAAAATATAATATTAAATATGTTCTTAGATCTTCAGTCCTCTCATATTTTTAAGTTTAAATTGTTTTTAACAAAAGCGAACTGTTTATTATACGCGGCGCACACAAACAGCTCCTTTTTGAGAAATGTGTTCGTCATGAGAAGTTAAAAAGCATCCTTTTAGAGGGATCGTTCACCTCTTAGTGCTTGTTTTTGTCCAGATGATGAACCAAAAGTTTATTTAAAAAAATAACAAAGTCTAAATAGCTGAATTCCTCTTCAGTGTTTCATTTCTTCCTTCTTAGATTTCCTTTAATGCTTCATCCCAGAATGATCAAATATATGAAACCATAAAATCACTTTCATGTCTTTTTTTACCGTCTCGGTGTGGTGATAAAATGTGGAATAAGGTGTATCAACATTTGAATTATGGATAAAAAAAATGAATTAATAAGAAGATTTTTGGATTGTTCAGAAAAGTGTTCCTACTGTTTTCTGGTATAGTAAATTAGAGACCCTGGAACTGATGTAATTTGTTTTTTTTTTTATTTTGTTATTTATTCAAGATTGAAAAGGCTTAAAAAAAACCAAATAAAAGGCAATTTTTTAGTTTTATTTTGATTTATTGTTATGTCATAACTTTAATAAAATAAAATGAGGCTCTTAAGAGCAATTTTTAGGATAAAAATCAGTGATTAAAATAAATGAATTATATTTATTTATTAATTAATAAATTAATTAATTAATCACACAACAGCCCTACTTAAATGTACTATTGTCTAATGAGTATAAAAATATGAAATCAATAAAAATAAACCACTATTATAGTTCTATTGTTGTAAATATATTTAAAAGGTATATTTTATTTATTTTTTAAAAAGCCTTAATTGCTACAAAAACATAAATAAAGTTTATTTATGGCTGCATTTTGGTCAGGATGAACCTGGTTCAAATGGTTTTAAAGCATGTAAATTTATTTGTGAATTTGAATTTTAGATAGATTCTTCTCCTTTTCCCTGCATTTTATTTACTCAGGTCATCTTTGCTGTTCTTGTCTTATAACAAAGAGAGTGAAGGATCACTGTTCCGTCTCTGGATCTACAGCAGAACAATAAGTTCCCCTACAGGCAGCAGGTGTCACTGCATCACCAAAAGCTCCACAGATTCACACAGTGAAAGGAGAGGAGGGGAACAGTTCTGACCCGCAGCCGTCTGCAGATCTGATGGTTTTCTCTTCTGTTGTTGTCGTCTCTGTTCTAAATGACCATCAGGGGAAAACGGTTTAAAATAAATTAGAGCTCTAATAAATCTAAACATTTAACCTCTTGAGACACGAGTGGATTTTAAATTGTGGATTAAATTACTACACTAGTTAATTCTGCTCAACTGGAGCGACATCAAAGAAGAGCTCGGGTCTTTAGAGGTTAAAGACAAATTCCTCACATTTAATATTGAGCTGTTACGGTGCGACTTTGGACTTATTTTTAGAAGAGACCTTGTGGGGTCATGACCCCTGCTTTAGATTATTCTGCACCAGAATATTTCCTAAAATGTTCCATCAAACTCATATCGCTGTCAGGAATTGGTGACATGAAGAACCCAAACGTATGATACCAGGGAGTGTGGAACCAGAACCTCAACAAACTCAAACATGACTAACTAACAGCTGGAAAAACAGACAAATGAAACCATGAAAAGTCTGAAAACGAAAAGAGGGATCAACTGAAAACTATAAAACACTTTGAGGGTTCTTTGAATGAGACAGAAACCTGGTTCCTAAAAGTCAAAGGTGTTGAACTCATTTTGGACCACATTCAACCCGTCTGATCTCACGTGGACCAGTGATACAATAAGCAAAATAAGCTTCACTTATTATCTGTAGCTTAATTTCTGCTTTTTTTATTGTTGGAAAAAAAGCCTCAACCAACCTAGCAGCCTAACCACTTATTATTATTAAGCTATTATTATTATCATAATCTTTGACAGTCATTTTAGTTAATGTGGTTTCACACTGGATCATTTTTATAGCAATTTAACAGCTAACTACATCTTACCCCGCTGTTGCATGCCCTTACAAACACACTGGCTTTGTCCGAACCATCCCTACCCCCAACCCCCACTACTCACTATATGGTGCATTTACCATTTTCTACTGTTGTCCGAACGCTAATTTCAAAATCAAGTATGAAGCTGAAGTTGGCTTCCGATTCGCGAGAGCATTCCACTGTATTTTTCACACTCCGACCACCTAAGAACAGGTCCTGTTCAAAAATGGTGTCACCTAGACAGCTCAAACCTGGATTAAATTATGCTTTAAATAGTAAAGAATACATTAATCACTGTGTCTGATTTGTGAAAACTTTTACTGATTTGTGAAAATGTGAAATAGGATGATTTTTTTTTTTGCTTTTTTTGCACTCTGACCATGCAAAAACAGGTTCTGTTCAAAACCAGCTGCACCAACACAGCTCAAACCTGGATTAAATTATGCTTTAAATAGTAAAGAATACATTAATCACTGTGTCTGATTTGTGAAAACTTTTACTGATTTGTGAAAATGTGAAATAGGATGATTTTTTTTTTGCTTTTTTTGCACTCTGACCATGCAAAAACAGGTTCTGTTCAAAACCAGCTGCACCAACAGAGCTCAGACCTGGATTAAATTTAGCTTTGGATAGTAAAGATGACATCAAACACAGTTTCTGGTTTGTGAAAGTTTTTACTGATTTGTGCAAATCATAGGATAGGATTAGGATTAGGAGATAGGATTATTTTATCGCATTTTTTGTACTCTGACCACCTAAGAACAGGTCCTGTTCAAAATCTGTGGCACCTACACACCTCAAACCTGGATTAAATTTAAAAATTTTAAATTATATATATATATATATTATATATATATATATATATATATATATATATATATATATATATATATAAAAAACCTGGTCTTGCCTATATATATATATATATAGGCAAGACCAGGTTTTTTTTTTTTTTTCACGACTGGGCTGGATTGAACCACCTGGTGGATGTTTGCCATCCCTGCTTTCACTGCAGGAAGCTCCACCATGGAGGACGGTGATTCTGTGGCTGGAAGCCTCACCGTTCTCTCTGGGCTCTCCTGGTCGTCTGTGGGGCCGCCGCGCTGCGGGCCGGACGGGGACCTGGGAGGGGGCGATCGCCTCTTGTCTTTTACCTGCACACAGACCAGGATGCGTTTCAATCTACCAAATCCCATCCAGACAGTAATATATTACAGATTACTTGTTACTTTTTTCAAAAGTAATCTTTAAGTGTATAAAGTTTTTGACAAAGAACTATCATGTATGTCCCTACTTCTGTACTTAGCATTATTATCTTATATCACCACAGAAGTGGAATTTGACACTTTAAAGTAAAATAGGTACTGAAAGTTATTTTACATTACATTTAAAAATGTGTTACATTCTTCTTGTGTTGGGGTCAGCACTGACCTATTTAGTTTTTTTTATTTTTTAACATTGTGAAGCATCATAATGATACAAAATGAAATTATAACAGTTAACATGAAAAGGAGTAGAAAGAAGAAAACATATTATTTGCCTCTATTGCTAAATCAACAAGAGTACATAAAAAAAGAAAATGATCTTTACATAAATTTTATTCTCGGCCTCCATTTTAAATGAACATGTAAACATAAATACATACACATTTACATAAACAGTTATCTACCCTCATTTAATCATATTTACCCGCACAAGGTTAATCATTTACTTCAAATTTTACAAAATAATTTTGCTAAATAAATAATTCTACATCTTATCTCTAATATTTTCTTGGCATCTCACTTTTAATAATACTTTCAAATGTGTCTTTGTCCAGTTTAGAGCATATGTTAGGACTTTTATACTGACACTTATTTTCTTTCTTCTAAATTGTGGTTTTGTGAATATTTCATGACCTTTTAAGTCCATATGACTTTGTATTTTATTGAATTTAAACTGCAAATTAAAGGGTAACCATGTGTGCCTTTTACATAAATCTGAGAATGTTGTAATCAACTAGATCATTAAATTCTAGGATTTTCTAATTACTTCATTGGTCCTGATGGGTTCTCTGTATATTTACTTCCTGTTCATATCTGCTTTCTATTGCCTTTTCTTTGCAATGAGTTTTAAAAGCACAAAAATAACACAAATAATTTGTTTGTCAAAACCTTTTTCTCAAAAAGCTAATTGGTTGTTTTTTGTTCATCGTTTCAAATTAATATTTTTTGTTCTGCTTTTTCTTTGAAGTCATGTTCAAACCAGAAAAAAAAATTCTTCATTTTTTTCTTAAAGCTAATAAATAACAGCATTAGTGTTACTATTAATATTAAAAAAATCAAACAAATAAACAAAGAAGTCTCTTGTAATGTCCCTCCAATGGCTTAAGTGCATCTTGTTGCTGTTATAAGTTATGGGTCAAAAGGGCAGGTAGAGGCGGATCTCTACAGGTGAGACAGACGGAGGGATTTTCAGCAGGTAAGGATGATCAAGAACAGGGATGGAAACATCTTGACAGGAGAACTTTGAACAACCGATGAAGGATGAATATGTCAGAGAGCACAGAGGGGAAAGATGAAGAGTAGAGAGAGGTTGATCCTCACACCATACCTGTGCAGGTATGGAAGAGTTCAGGAGAGGTGGCAGGAGGAGGAGGATGATGTCTGAGATGTTTTCTAGTGTCCATTTATGAGATGGGAGGCATGAAACTAATGAATCTGAAGAATCTCAACTGTGAAGTTAGATTTGTTGCAAAAGAATTTCCCATCCAGAAAATATTTCGTGCATAAAATAAGAGATTTGTGGGTTTGTTGAAAGATTTTGTATCTCTAGAGAAAAAATTGTCCGTTTGTAAGAAGTTTTTAAACTTGAATAAAAAAAAAATATCCGTAAAAGTGCTTTTGCCTGTGTCAAATGTCACGAGCAGATTGAACCAGATAAATAATCCGATAAATGAAATCTATGCTAGCAAAAAAAAGATAGAGACCAGATAACATAGCCAAAGATGTTAAGGGTATTTTTTTTTTTGTTGCCATGCCAATGAAATACATCAATTGCCATATTTCAGATATCTTCCACCATTCTCTCTTTTTCTGCTTAGTGTGCATTTTTTTCCTGGCATGACTATCATGCATTTGATTGGCTGGTCCAAGCACCGAGTGCAAAGCTGCTGATTGGCTGATTTATTGAGAAGCAATAAAAAAAAAAATGTACTTGTAGCTTGGGTTTTGTCATTGTAGATTACTGCTTGCGTGGCATTTCACACATTTTTAAGGATAGATGTTTTTTATCAACAGTTACAAAAAACTTTCTGCAGACACACACTTTTTTTTCCACTAGTTTACTTCAAGTTTATTTTAAGTTCTTGAAAATATACTTAATTTAAAGAAAACTTGAAGTAAACTAGTAGTATACCCAAAATGTTACTTATAATAAACTTAGAGTAAACTTAAAGTTTATTGCCAGTAAATTAGTAGTATACCAGAAAGTATACTTTAAGTATACTTCTAAGCATACTTTTTATAAACTAAAAGTGGGTCAATTTAGTACAAAGAAGTATACTTGCTAGTAAACTACTAGTATTCTTTTTAAAGTATACTTGAGATTTACTTTTTATACTTAAGTATACTTTTAAACATATATTTGAAGTATACTTATTTTTGGTAAGGGTAAATTCATTTAGACTTGTAATATTATTCTAAGTCTAAACAAAGTAAACTTAACATGAACTTTTAGTTTATCTCTAATAAGTACATAAAAAGTATACTAAAAGTATACTATCTTAAGTTTAGTTTAAAAAGTATACTTAAAATAAACTCGAGTGTACTTATTTTTGGTATGGGCGTACGGAAAAGAGCAGGAGAATCACTATAGTGTGAATGTTTACTAAGCATTCACACTATAGAATGAATGATGAATGATATACTACAGTAGTTTTCAGCCACTGAGCTGCGTGACGTTGGCTCCTGCCGTGGAGGAAGCCCGTCTCTCCACAGCTCCTTCCCCTGTTTGTCTCATGAACTCTTGCACGCTTGAACTTTAGGGAACTTTGGGAAACAACTTGACCTGAGCTGCCACTATTGTTTTCTGAGAGCCTAAAATAATGTGTTGGTCTCAACACCAACGACTGTTAAATGAGGTCAAAGGAGTGAATGTTTGTTGGTTGCACACGTGTTGTGTTTACTCACGGCTGGACCTCTGGTCTGGTTGAAAACATGGCTGTCTTCTCTGTCAGAATCTGGAAGATCAACACAAATATCCGGTTAAAAGCCACACACAACTAATTAAAAATAATTAATTTCTGTAATCTTCATAGAAAAAAAACAATACCATTGCATTTTAAAAACTAAATATGTAGCATTACCTGCGATAATGCTAGTCTGAATGCTGTAAGCTGAATGTGGCCGCTGAAGATGCTAGTGCTAATAGCTAAAGATGCTCAAATTGATAACTAAAAAATGCTGAAGCTGGTGGCTAAAATAGCTGAAGCTAATAGCTGAAAATGCTAGCTAAAATATTAATGAAATCCCAAATGATTCTAAAAAAACGAAAAAAATTATAAATTAGTCAAAACAAACAGCAAGCATATAGCTGAAATATTAGCTAAGCTCTAAAAAAAGCCTAAAAAAATGGAAAAATCAAAAATTTGCCTAAAGAGCTACCAGGCAAATGAAATATTAGCTAAATTCCAAATTATCCTTAAAAAATCGGGTCAAATGTCTGCATTAGCCAAAACAGGTTGCATAAGTCTAAAATATTAGCTAAACCCCAACTTATCGTAAAAAACAGAAAAAAACCTAAATTATCCAAAATAGCTAGCATGTAGCTGAAATATTAGCTTAACTCCAAGAAAGCCTAAAAAATGGAAAAAATCCAAAATTAGCATAAAGAGCTAGCATGCAGCTGAAATAATAGCTAAATGCCAAATTATCCTTAAAAAATCGGGTAAAATGTTTGCATTAGCCAAAACAATTAGCATAAGACTAACTGTTAGCTAAACCCCAACTTATCCTAAAAAACTGAAAAAAGCCTAAATTAGCCAAAATAGCTAGCATGTAGCTGAAATATAGCTAAACTAAAAAAAAAAAAAAAACCCTAAAAAAATGGAAAAATCCAAAATTAGCCTAAAGAGCTACCATGCAGCTGAAATATTAGCTAAATGCCAAATTATACTTAAAAAAAATCGGGTGAAATGTCTGCATTAGCCAAAACAGTTAGCATAAGGCTAAAATATTAGCTAAACCCCAACTTATCCTAAAAGACAGAAAAAATCCTAAGTCAACCAAAAATAGCTAGCATCTAGATGAAATATTAGCTTAACTCCAAAACAGCCTAATAATCCGTAATAAATGCTGAAATAGTCAATAAAGCTAGCAAAATGCAATTACATCTAGAGATCTTTAGTAAACAGTTGAAAAAGTTATCATAAAAAGAGCTGAATATTTAGAATCTGAAAGAGCTGAAGAGCTATGAACACAAATCCAAAAAAAACATACAGAAGAAAAATAGTAATAAGAAGTCAGGTTCTCTGTGGATTAGAAGCAAAAACATTTAAGGAAAACGTGTGTGTGGATGTTTGTGGGTTTCTGTGACGTTCTTCTGTTTTGTGTGTATGGATGTGTATATCTGTTTATATGCCTGTAAATGCCCTCGTGTGGATATGTGTGAACATGTTTATACGTTTATACGTTTGCGCGTCTGCACATCTAGTTTGTGCGTCGTCCAGCGACGGTCTCTGTGAAACTCACTTTGTGAACGTCGTTTGTTTCTGACGTTGAAGCTGAACGGATGAAGTGAAGGTCTGAGACGGTTGGGACAAAGAGATGGAATGAATGTGTAAATGTGTGACGGAACGCATGGAGAAAACCAAAGAGAAGATTTAAGCAGAAGAAGCAGAAAACGGTTTCAAACGGGGGGAGACGCTGGAAGCTCTGACGGGTCTGTGACAGCAGGTATTCCTGTCAGGCTTAAGCATGTGGAGTTAAAGGATCTAATATAGCGACCGGGCCGTCAGCCGGAGCTTTTAGAGGTCCGAGCATTCTTTCCGTAGCCTCAGTCATTCCTCTGACACCCGATCCTAAACCATCTTCTCCTCCATTCACACACGTCCAACCAGAACTCAGGAGGAGTTCATGTTAAACATCCTCAGAGCAGAAGACATCATGACAGACCTTGATGGGCTTCATTGATCGAGGACATCATTTAAACAGGTTTGCTAATCTAATTGTAGTGAAGCACAGAAACGTTGGCTCAACATCTGTCAAAACTGTGTATTTCTGTTTCTCTCCGGCCTCATGAACATCCCTGTTCCTTCGTGTTTTCAGCTTCGTTCACAGCGGTCTCAGCAACACACGTTTAAGCTTCCAGAAAAGTCTACATAGACCCACATAAATGCAGCTTTCAGGTGTCCATGTTTCCGTGTAGCTACGTACATTTTAGTGACCGATTTGGGGCTCTGTGTCCATTGAGCACGCTTTGTAAATTAAAGCAAGTCAAACTTTTGAAGAAGAAGCCCCTCCCTGCTTGTGCAGTGTGAACACCACTGATTGTTCAAAATTGTTTTAATTGAGCCCACTCCGTAACACAATCAGCTTCTGCAAGTCTTCTTCATGTACCATAAAGCAGTGAAACAAAGTAAAAAGCAAAGGAAAGTCACACATAATATTCATTTTTGAGTATTTGAAAACTTTTTAAACCCCAAGCTGCAAAGAAGCATTTTTTTTTTTTATCTAAACACATTTCTGGAACTTAAGAAAAAAAAACACAGAGTGGTCAACTTTTAGGGGAAAAATATTTTTTGCTTTTCAGGTGTTTTGTGGTTCGGATCGAGTCCTGAACCTTGCATTTGGTCTGTATTCAAACTGTCTTTAACTGGAGACTTCTGTTTCAAACTAAAGCTTGTAAACAAATCCATCATTGGCTAAGAATTATGAGGGCGGGGCAAAGAGAGAGAGTAATGGAAGCCCTAAGCTTTGGAATTCACTTTTTCAAACTTCAGATTTCTCTGACCAGTTTTGAACGTCTACATCAACAACATTTTCCTCTAAAGTACTTTGCTTTAAAGCTATTAAACTGTCAATTCAATGACCGCACAACCGGATCAAATCATCAACCCTCCACCACCGTGTTTGACAGTTGCTATGAGTCGTTCAGGCTGAAATGAAGCCGGTGTTGTAGTTCTGGACAGTTTTCACCTGAAAAAAACTTTTTTCACTGTCAAACAAAGTAACTCAAAACATATTTACGTACATTTTTTCTTTTTGTTAAGTTGTCAAACCATCTGAGCAGCTCTTTTGAACTTCGATAAAACAGATCTTTGTAAATTCTTTGGAGGAAGGAAGAAAGTTCTTAGTATTGTCTGCATGTTTTAATCCCATTTTACACAAATAAGACGTTTAAAAAGAGCTGGATGATCCTCAGTTTTGATTTCTCTGTGTGTATATATATATCCATCGTGAAAGAATTAATTCAAAATGCAGTTAAGGTAAAAGCAATTCGACTGTCTGTTTGGCCTTTTTAATAAAAAAAATAATCTTAACGTCAATGTAAAAAATAATGAATCAATTTAGTGCCATCTTTATTAGGAACTTATATTTCTGTAAGTAAATCTACACGTCTATAAATGCAGAGAAAGGACATATACTCTAAAACCCTAGACATAATAAAATACTGATTAAAATCCTCTTCTGGATTCTATTGGTGAGATCCCTCAGTGTCCTGCATCTCTAGGTCAGGGGTTCCCAAATCCAGTCCTCGGGGGGCCGGTGTCCTACGTGTCTTCCAACCAACCTGCCATTCAAGTTTCTAATTGGACAAACACACCTGTTCCAGGTATTCAGCAGCAGAGAAGGCAGAGTTTTAGGAAAACCAGCAGGAAGTCGGTCCTCGAAGAGAAACATTTAATTTCCGGTGGGATATTTCAAAATAAAAGTCTGGTAAGTCTCTGCAATAATGGAAGTTGTGCGCGTTGTAATCCTCGTCGGGATAGTTCACTGATTCAAACTTTATATTTCTAAACGTCTGTATTAATGCCAAGTTCAACAGTTTTTGGTACGGCGGAGGCATGCTGTAAGACAGTTACTGAGGACACGATGGCTAAGAGTGTTTATGACATATAGATTGTATAGAAGATATTTGTATCACATTACATTTACCTTTAATGAGTCTTAATTCATCTAACCACATTTCTTCAATGAGTTGTTGTGTCTCATCGTTGCTCTGCCACTTTGTTTACATCCCATAATGCCTGGCTACAGTGGCCGTTTTGGTTCGGTTGTTCCACTTCGAGCACGGAGTCTATTCAGAGTGAAGAAACTCAGAGTGAACCGGAGCTCAGTTCCAATTGAAAAATCTAACTGAGAGCACTTTAAGAGACAGGTCCGATGGCGGTTCCTGGTCCCGGATCACGATCCGTTTGAGTGTTTTCAGACGGAAAATTTGTTCTGGATTATCGGGGGAAACAAACTCTGGTTCACCAAACGTGTTCAGTGAACACACCCTCAGACCCCGGGCTCCTACAGCTAGCGTCACGGCTCCGACGCGGGCGCCACGGTCTTTACGTAACTTTAAAAGCGCGAGAGTGGGTTATGGCGTGAACCTGCGTGAGCCTGAAGCTGCAGCCATCCAGAAACCAACATGAGTCATCTGCGGTAGCTAGACCACTCCCACATCGCACCTGAGCGGTCACGCTTGCCGTGTGAGCTAACGTTCTGGTATCAAACCTGTTCCTTCAGTCAGTACCAAAGTAGCGAAACTTTCCAGTCAAGTGGACTTCAAATGTAAACATTTTCATGAGAAAAAAATGATTCAAAATATATTTCCACGACTGGATTTTTATTTTAATCTTTCATAAACTAATTTATTTTTCTATTTAAGGTCAACTGAACTTCAAGTTTTAGTTTTTGAATATTTTTTTTCCTCAAAGGCGAGCAAAAATTTTAAACATATTTGAGACATGGCAGCTTAAAATAGTCATCTTTAATTTCCCGTTGACTCTGCTGTCAGACCTCCATGACCGTCCACACACACATAACAGTTTGTCATCTGCATCTCTCTTCACTCAGTCACATCAGCTGGTTCTTTGAAGACTTTATTATCCGTCTGATGATAGTTCTGGAGGTCCAGGAACCTCTCCTGAGCCCGTGGACCCCCCCGCCCCCCCAGAGCAGACTCATTCCTGACGGTCCTCCTGCTTCATGTGATCAGCAGCCCGAGCTCCGAGTTCTGCCAGCGGGAATGTGTATTCTGGGTGCGTTGTGTTTGGGTGGGCCAGGGGTGTCAAGTGCCAGACTGGGAATCGAACACGGTGGCGCAGCAGACAAACACTGGTCAAATGTGACAAATGCGGCAGAAATGTTCTCTAAAAGTGATATTTCTGAGTGATCCAAATCGATTAATAATTATGTTTTTGGTGTTTTTAACACTTTCTTGTAATTTTAGAGGACATTTATAAAGAGAATTGAGCTATATTGAGTATTTTTTTATTGTGAATCTGGATCAGATGCAAATATGTTGCTGGAAAAAGCTTGTAGGAGGAGCATAGAAGTTGGCTCCGCCCCATTCCAATACATCCACTTGTAAACAAATAGATTCATCTACTTCCTTGTTTTCCTCATATGAGCTGACCATTGGGTCGAATGACTAGATAGCTCGAATATTGCAAGCGGAAGAGAATGTAGACAGAGAGCTCTCAGTTTTGGGTGACAGGAAGGGGTCAGGATTGCTTCGCATCAACGTTCCCGCCCAAAAACTCCTGACCTCCTGTCACCCTACAGAAACTATGTCCAAGATAACAACACAGGTTTGTTGATTTTAGATAAAAAAAATTGATAAATATAATTCAAATATCACTAGGAGGGCTTTGAAAATAAATCAAAAGATGATCAGAATTGGACTTCAAGAAGAAAAGTTTTGAGAAAAAGTCATTTTTCAGCTTTAAAAATACACAAAACGTAAATAATTCTGACTTTATATTATGTCATCCAAGTTTAAAATGTAGAGTTTGATCACTTTGTAGCTTTTCTACTTGAATAAAGTACAACTTTACATAAGCAACAATAAATTATGGATCCATGAACACTAAAAAGGAGAAAGGAAAGTTAATTTATAGCATGAAAAGTTCTAAATACAGAGAAAAATTTGATTTTCTGAACATTTCTGGCGTGTTTTTCGCAGTGGTTCCTCAATATGTTCTTTCTAGTCATCAGAAAAACAGATGTTTTCTTTATCTTTTAGAACAGAATGAAGAGAGTTTACTGCTGTCTGCCTCATGTTCAGCTTTCCTTTGATGATTGAAATATTGAGTCATTCTGAGGAACCAAACCAGAATAAATGAGTTCATCCTTCACTGATTCTCAGTACCAGAATGTTAAGATAACTGTGAGGATTAATTTAGTCAAAATAAAGATACGGTAATTATTGAAAAGGTGGTATTTTACAACTGTAAACACTGTTGACCTGAATTTAAACTTTTTTGTTTTAAACTAAACTTTTAGTCATAAAAATTTGCCTCTATTTTTCGTGCATAAATTCATTTTTATTTTTGTTAACTGTAAAAAAACAAAATTATTCTTTACATTTTGTGCCACTTTTGTTGTTTACTTGAGTTTTATTAATTTCTCTCTCATCAATTAGTCATTATTTACCTGCTAATGCAGAAACAGAGCTCACTAATCTGTCAGAAACTTGTTTTTGCACAATTTAAAGGAGTTTTTTGGCTTTTATAGTTTTATTCTTTCTGTATTTTCATTTTTTTTTATCTTTAATGCTAAAATGTTTCTGTTTAACTTTTGTTTTTTCAATCATTATCTATATGCTGCTGGTTTATTTATCTCTTTTTATGACCCAAAAAGACAAACTCCTTCCCGATTTGCCGTGTTCCTCCTGGACGGATGGACGGGCAGCAGCAGGTGGAGGAGGCGGCACTCCCTGGGTGGAGCTGAAGAATGGAGGGAAGTCAGGGGAGAAGGTGAAGATTTGGGATGCCTCACGGCGCGATCTTATAATAGATCAGGCCTTCGTCTGCAGGCCTGCACATGGCATGCAGACACAGACCTGCGATTCACTCCGACGTTTTCTCTGTTTTCACAGAAACATATCTAAAACAACAAAAACTGGATTTGAGTCACGAGTTATGGAACAACCTTCATGTCTGGATGAAAAGTTAGGAAACTAATTTAATTTGAATTAACTCATTACATTTTTTTCAAAAATTTTAAGCATGTGACTTTTATTTTGATAGGATAAAAATGAGATTTTATAGTCTGCAAAAAAAAAAAAATCTGTAACTTTTGTTTTAAAAATGTTTAATGTAAAGAATATTTTTACTTAACTGTTTTTTTAAATGTGTGTAATTTTACCAAAATATTTCATATAGTTTAAAAAGTTTTTTTTTTTTCTGATTTTATTGTTGAAGTAAACACAAATAAACAAACAAAACAAGTAATAAAAAATAACCTGATAAAATTGATTAAAAAGTAGTTTTGCTTTAAACTGAGAAGACAACATTTATATTTATATTTTGTTGTTTTAATGCCTTTTTAATGATCAATTTATTTTTTTTATTTCAGCACTTTGACTGAATTTCTTTCTGTTAAATTTATCAAACCAAACAACAGAACGATCTGCATCGTTTTATCTGTCTGCAAACTACCTAAATGAATTTAAAGGTATATATTGTGTTAACTTTATTACACAGACAGGATACAGTCGTTCTCATTTGCACAGCAGCTTCTCCTGAAGGACGGCAGACTAGAACAGCAGCTGAGTTTTTTTGTTAACGACTAGAAAAATGATCCAGAGTGACAACAAGTGCCAAAACACAACAAGGACTCATCAGGGCAAAAGCAGAAGAACTTTCTTCAAACAGAAATAGTTTTGTCTGGACTTCATTCATGATTCAACCATCAGACAAGATTTCTTTTTAGAAAAAAATAAGAACTTCTGCATCCTGTTTCAATTATTGTCAAAATACCATTTTATGGAAGAAACATCAGAGCAACAATGAAGCATGGTGGTGGAAGTGTAATAATATGGAGCTGCTTTGTTGTATTTGATGGAATCACAGATTCTGAAGACAATTTAGGTTCTGCAGCAGAACAATGATCCAAACACAGCAAAGTTCACTTCTGGACAGCTCAAACTAATGTAATGAATGCAAGTTTGAATATAAATCGAAGAGAGATTTTGTCTTATAAACTCATTGATTCTAAAAAAACATTTACATATGTGAACAATTTAAAAATGTTTGATAAAAAAGGTCAAATTAAGGTCGACCACAGACCAGAGAAACTGTAATTAAACACTTACTATACAATTATTGCAATAAAAAGAGAGAGCAACTTTTACTGAGGGGCAAATCTAATATATATAATTTAAAAAATATATATATATATATATATATATATATATACATATTGATTGCCCTTTAATAACCTCTATAGGAACTACCTGAGTGTTTTAGTAAACTGACAGGAACGCAGAAGAACATCTCAACATTCATTGAGACATTTTTGTTCTAATTCTTATTTTTTCCTTCCTCTGACTAATGCGGGACAGAAAGTCATCAAACTGGGTAACAGATCATTCAGGCGTGTCTCTTGCAATTGAACATAAAGAAAAGACTGAATGATCTAATGAACCCAGACATGCAGACGTGCTTCTGTAGAGCTCTTCAAACTAAATAAACCGATCCCTAAACATCGTTTGTGTCTCTCAGTCGTTGCAAATGACATGTACAGAAAGGGCTGCCAAAAACGATTACTTTAATAGTCGACTAATCACCAATAATTTTTTACGATTAGTCGACTAATCGGTTAAAGCGCAAAGTCTATGTAAAGCACAAATGCTAACAATTATTAGCTTTAAACTAACTAAAAACTAGATATATACCATGCTAGTGCTGATAGCTGAAGATGCTAAAATTAGTAGCTAAAAACCCTGAAGCTGATAGCCAGCTAACATATTAGTTAAATGACAAATTAGCTTAAAAAGCTGAAAAAGTCTAAGTTAGCCAAAACAGCTAGCATGTAGCAGAAAAATGATCTAAAGTTTAAAATAACCTAAAAATCCTTAATAAATGCCAAAATAGTCCACCTTAAAAAATAAATTCAATCAAAAGCTGATTTTTGTTTTGTTTTTCTCGTTAAGCTGTCCTTCCTCCAGCTGACGTCCCTCTGCGGTCCAGCGTTTGTTCTGGAGTAACCTCTCAGGGTTGAGCCCGAGTGTTTTTATCGCTTTCCTAAACAATCCTGATGACGGCGCAAAAACAGACTTCCACGACTCGTCCCTTCAAATGGGAGTTCATGTAAACATTTGGGCGTCTGCAGGCGAAGCGCTCCATTTCCTCAGATGGATAAGCTCCTCGTCTCCATTATTCCTTTCAGATGGACTGGAAGGTTTTTCTGAGAAGACGTTCGTATTTTTATTTATTTTTTGCTCTTTCAAAAGCTTTTTATCTATAAAACTGAGATCATTTGTAAGGTTTAGTTAAAATTCTGTAACATAAATATATGGTTATTAAACTTATTTTTTTAACTTCAGTTAATAGCAGCACGTTTAAAGGGGGCGGAGTCAGATCTCAGCGACTCTTCCCACTCATTTCCAGCATACAATAGACTCAAAAAACAATGTAAAAATAATTAAAATTACAAACAGTTATACTTGTTTTACACTTTTTGTTTAAAATGTAGGTAGTTTTTCAAATTCAGCTGTCGGAAACCGTTACATTTTTAGACATTTTCTTGTTTTTATTAACTTCAGTGGCCTTGTGGTGGAGTGTCTGCCCTAAGGCTGGAGTTCAATTCTACCAAAAACTCTAAAAATAGGACCCAGAGCCTCCCTGCTTGACACTCGTGGGGTTAAACCACCACATGGTTCCTGACTGCAGCTGTGTCTGCAGCTCACCGCTCCCCCAGGGGGCGGGTCAAATTATGACATCACCACAATGTGATGTCCACACATGTGGACACCAGGTCTTCAGAGGTAAATGATCCGTTCACCTTTTTCATTTCCAGATTTTCCAATCACATCAGTTCAGTAATGAGCATCAGAGGTTCCTTTCTGTGCAGCATGACGGTTACAGGTTCAAACCCCTGGAAGCTTTTGACTTAAAGTCAGAAAAATATAAAGAATGATCCAATGACTGAGCAGAAGTTTTTACATGTTCATTTCTCAACAAATATGAAAAACATTTGAAAAAAATGTTTCTATAGAATCTGATACCTGAGGAGGAAAAAGGTTTTCCTGAGGAACAGAACCTGTTTTTCTCATTAGTGTTTTTTTCTCCGTCTTTTACTAGCTCCCAAAACAAAACAAGAAATGATGAAAATTTTAAAGCTTTGAAGAACAAGCAGTGAGAGGATTCATCTTTTCTTCAGAGTAAAAAGCGAGAGAATGTTTTAAAAGTTTTATCTGTTTTCTCTTTTTATTTTAAGCTAGAGGTAACACAAGATTGATTATCTATAAACATATTTTTGTAGATTCTTTTTTCTGCTGTTATTGCTTTAAATTTAAAAAAATAAATAAATAAAAATAAGCAAGTCATGATAAAACTGACCAGAATAAAGACCTAGTCCCATCATCTTTAGGTCGATTCTAAAACCGTTCCCATTTGTACAGTGATTATGATCAGGCCGTTTTTAGACAACATTTTAAACAAACCTGAGTGGTTTTCTAGGACATAGCTGCTGCAGAGCGGCAGTAGTTTATTAGAAATTAATTTTGCGCAGTACCATTGGTCCTGGACCAAGAGCACCCCCCTCCCCCTTTCCCTCCCCAGCTTGGGCCGACCAATGTGGGGTTTTATTTACGTCACAATGAGCTCTTTTTCAAACACAGTTTTTTCGTCTACTCCTGATTCTCAGCTTTTTGAATGAAGAAAAACTCAGGATTGTCACTTTGAGCTTAATTTTCAGTAATTTATGTCCTCCATCATCAGAAAAATGTCACAAAAAGATGTCAAAAACACAATTTTCATCTTAAAGAACTAGTTTTGCTTCATACTAAATAATCAACATCTCCTTTAAATCTGAATAATTAGTTTTATTTTAGATTTAAATCTTTAATTTGTGTATGTAGATAAAGAAAAAGCATTTTTATAAAGTTTTTATTAATTTATTTTTGCTGATTTTTAAAGACTTTTTCAGGAATCTACATTAGTTCTCATAAAATTTATTTAACTACCTATTTACTTTATTCTACAATATTTCATTGTTTACTAGTCTAAAAATAAAACATGTTAAACTGTCCAAACAGATCAGCTCAGATTCAGCATAGACACAACTGGGAGACACAAACAGCCTTTGTGAGGTTTGTATCGCCTCCTTCACACCCAGATTTCCTCATCCTGCCGTTCTCCTCTGGAGATGGAAAACCTAATTAAGTCTGAAAGTGAGCATCACGCGTCCTCTTAAGGAAAACGAGCGGCAAACTCCGGAGCGCATGACGGACAGCCGAGGACGTGTTTGTGGTTTATTTTAGGCAGAGCTTTTATCAGCAGAGCCCAGACACAGGTAGAAAGTATTTTTCTTCCATTCACTCGCAGGAAACGAGGCCGGAGTTTCTTCCACAATCGGCCGTGTAGATAACACAAAACTCACTGGATCTAATTATAGGACAATCACAAGTCCAGAAACGGAGGAGGAGGAGGAGGGGGGGTATTTCTGGTTCTATTTCTGACAAACATCTAACTATAAATACTTTCACAGGAACATCTCGTCTTGAAATGAACATCTGCTCAATTCATGAGATTTAAGCAACACATTCCAACATACTCGTAGAAATACTTTTAGATTTATCTTATAAAATCACAAATATTTGTAGTTTAATCAATAATTCAGACTTAAGGTATATTCAGACTGGAAAAGTCTGAGCGAGTCCTGAACCTTGCTTGGTCTGTTCTACCGGACATTTCTGCATCGAACTGAAGCTTGTTAACAAAACAATGCGAAGATCTCTTCAGGCATTGGTCAGGAATTATGAGGGATTGTCAGGAAAAACAGAGTGAGAAGCAACGCATATCATGTTAAAAGTTGTACGAGGGTTGATCTGTGCCGGTGCTGCAAGTTTTTGGGTTGTCCAGCCCTGTGGAGGATCATAGAGAGAAGCAGCTGCATTTTAGGGAAGTGCAGGTGTGTTGCAGTTCCCTTGAGGGTGACGCCTTGTTAGTAAGTTGTGAGTATTGGCTCCTTACTGATTGCACACAAATGCTGCACACAAGGGTTGTGCACATGATGCATAAGTGCCTGCAGGATGTCTGCACAAACTTCACTCTGATTGTCTAATTTCCTCACTTCTAACAGTCAGGTTGCACACAAGCAGCGTACATTTATCACTTGGGTTACAACCTTGCGGCCCTTGCTTTTGTATAGGTGTTCACAGTGATCTATCGCACATAGCTATGGTGTTAAATTTCCACCAAAACTCCCTCACGAGCATCACAAAACCTCTTCTCCGCACTCGTGAAACCTCTTCTCCGCACTCGTAAAACCTCTTCTCCACACTTGTGAAAAGACTTCTCCACGATCGTGAAACGTCTTCTCTGCAATTGTGGAATGTCTCCTCAACAATCGCAAAACCCCTTCTCTGCACTCGTAAAACGTCTTCTCCGCACTCGTAAAACCTCTTCTCCGCATTTGTAAAACCTCTTCCTCCGCACTCGTAAAACCTCTTCTCCGCATTTGTAAAACCTCTTCTCCGCACTCGTAAAACCTCTTCTCCGCATTTGTAAAACCTCTTCTCCGCACTCGTAAAACGTCTTCTCCGCACTCGTAAAACGTTTTCTCCACAGTCGTAAAACCTCTTCTCCGCACTCGTGAAACCTCTTCTCCGCACTCGTAAAACCTCTTCTCCACACTTGTGAAAAGACTTCTCCACGATCGTGAAACGTCTTCTCTGCAATTGTGGAATGTCTTCTCAACAATCGCAAAACCCGTTCTCTGCACTCGTAAAACGTCTTCTCCGCACTCGTAAAACCTCTTCTCCGCATTTGTAAAACCTCTTCTCCGCACTCGTAAAACCTCTTCTCCGCATTTGTAAAACCTCTTCTCCGCACTCGTAAAACCTCTTCTCCGCACTCGTAAAATGTCTTCTCCGCACTTGTAAAACCTCTTCTCCGCACTCGTAAAACGTCTTCTCCGCACTCGTAAAATGTCTTCTCCGCACTTGTAAAACCTCTTCTCCACAATCGTAAAACCTCTTCTCCGCACTCGTAAAATCTCTTCTCCGCACTCTAAATCGTAAAACTCTTCTCCGCACTCGTAACCTCTTCTCCGCTTCTACTCTTGTAGCAGTAACCTCTTCTCCGCACTCGTAAAATGTCTTCTCCGCACTCTGTAAAAATTCTTCTCCGCACTTGTAAAACCTCTTCTCCGCACTCGTAAAACGTCTTCTCCGCACTCGTAAAACGTCTTCTCCGCACTCGTAAAACGTCTTCTCCGCACTCGTAAAACGTTTTCTCCGCACTCGTAAAACCTCTTCTCTGCACTCGTAAAACCTCTTCTCCGCACCTCGTAAACCTCTTTCTCCACACTCGTGAAAACCTTCTTCGCCCCAATGAAACATCCTCTTTGTGCTCCTGAAAGCGTAAGAATACACCCACAAGTGCAGAGAAGAGGTTTCATGAGCGCGCAGGTGTCAGGGCTCACCCAGCCATGTCCTCCTGCAACCACTAGAGGGACCCCTCTCCTGAGCATTAACTATCTTCAGCACCTTTCTCACTACAACTCCCATCAGCCACCGCGTCAGTCTTCTCCATGCATCATCATCATCCTAATCAGAACCACCAGCATTTATACTAACTCCAGCCTCAACTTCAGTGCGAAGTCTTGATCGTGTTTATTCGTCATTCTGAGCAGTTGTCCCTTGTTTGATTCTCTGTTTTTGACCCACATCTGTTCACTCGTTCCTGTTTTCGACCACTGCCTGTCTTTTTGATGCTGTCTATGTCTTGTCCTTGCTATTTTCAATTAAACCATTTGAAAATGAATCCTAACGTCTCATTCTCTCTGTCACAGAAGGAGTAGAGGAGCGGGTGTGGACACTGTCCTGTGCTCGTGGAATGTTCCTTGCGTGCATGGAGTTTGATATATGCTCGTGGGAGAGTTTTGGCAAAAATTTCACGCCATACATAGCATAGACATGAGAAAAAAAAAACTGCATGAACATTTTCTCTCTGTGGGCTCACTGAGCCATCTACGATGTTAAAGGGTAACCAAACCAGGAAGTTGGAGGCTGACTCCACCTACAGCTGAAATTTGAAAATCCAGTCAAAGGGGTTGGGCTTGGGGGCAGGACTGTTATCATTACTGGAGCTGCAGATCAGGACATCAGACTTCTGAAACTTACATGGTTTGACCAATTGCAAAATTCAACTGTAATACTTCATTTCAACCTGTAGGGGGCAGCACACAGACGGTTTTTGACTATATTTTGACGAATCAAACAGTTTTATTTCAATTTGTCAAAAATGTGGCCATGACCAACAGACAGCACTTTTAAAGCCCCATTCATAGATGTCAACAGCCAACAAAAAGTTAATTTAGGGTTTGGTTACCCTTTAATATCTCGTTTTGGTCATTTTTCACCTGCAGACAGCCTGAAGCTGTCTGATTTTAGAGGTGTTCTGAGTGTGGTCTGAGCGTCTCTAGATAAAAGGAGCGCAGTTCCTAAATCACTGGAGATAAGAGAGATAAATCTCATCAGAGATAAACAAAACTCGACACACCCGCAGGCGTCTTCCCTCTGACAGGAAATGCCTCCATCTAAACAGGAAACAGATATTTATTGGTCTGATTTGAATCTCAGAGAATAAAAAAATAACAACCAGAAAAGTAGAAAAAGCGTGACACAATCAAAGGAATAAACACATTTAAACATTATCTCCAGAATAAAACGGTTTGTTCTCTTGAGCTGCTGGTTTACACGAGTTTTCCTTCCTGTGAAATCCTCTCCGCTCTCTGAGGGAAGTTCACGATCTTCGCGTACGTCAGGCGGTGTTTCCTCATGAGGTCTCCCCCCCAGTCAACTCCTGACACCACTTGACCCTGAAGGCTCTGGTCTGGGACTGACCCCACCTCCGTCAGTTTGCCGGGAAATGGATAAGATCGCCATCCATCATCTGGATGTCGACCCAACCTCCAAACCAGCTTCCATTGGGTTTCAGTGAAAGGCTTTTGACAGGAGAACACAGGACTAAGAAATGTCCCTGTTGATGGTTGTATTCATTATGTAAGGAGTGTTTTGACTCTTGTACCCACTTGGGCTCACATGCATACCGAGCTGAGCTGGAATTAGAGGCCAAACTGATCCTGTGACCATCACACTGCAGCTGTCACTGGTGTGTAACACTGGGACGGGGGGGCTATTTGAAATGACCACATCTGAGCTGAAGACGGCCAAGAAACTCGCAAACATTTGCACCACATTCAGATCGAAGAACTAAATTTTGTGGGGTTTTTTTTTTATCTCTAAATGCAACATGGTGACATATCGAGCTGCAAGAGGTTCCCATAAACCTCGTGTGTTTGGAACAAGCAGTTGGCACTCCGTGATAAACACAAGCAGCAGCTGTCTCACTAAAACTGTCTCTGCATTTAAACAGCGCTGCATTGTTGGGCTCTCCAAAGTCAGCAATGTTTAAGGCTGCAGAACGCTCCAGAAACTATCGTGAACGGCTCCTGGTCACTCCGCAGAAAAACAACCAGAATTTAAGGCATGACAGTTTTCAAAGTCAGGACAGGAGATGCTTCGGCGCCACCAGAACCACCTGCTGTCCTCCCAGCACCTCCTGCAGCACGTTCTTAGACCTCAGCCTACCTTTAATTTCCACCCTCAGCGTGTCTTCTCCAGCAGGTCAAAGGTGACAGACCTCCTCATGCAGCAGCAATCAAGTTCTCCGTCTTCTGACCCTCCGTTTCTGACTTTCCCTTCCCTTCTTGCTGATGTGATTTCTAAAACTCTCCCTCTGTCAGCAGCCAGCCAGCCAGCCTGTTGCTCCCCTCACTGAAACTTCAGCCCCGGCCCGGGACCATGGCATCTCAGGAGGGACGTTTCCAGCTGCCTGATTGGTCAGAGGGCAGAGTGATGCCCCCATATTAGGACAGGCAGGGGGCGGGGCCGTGCTACTATAATAAAAGGAGGGTGGAGAAGAAGATAACAACGTTTATGGCATAGTAGGTTGTTGTTAGCGGTGAAAGTACTGTCTGTGTGCATCTGCACACAAACAAAATGCAAACCTGCACCGACTAAACTTGCAGGAGTTATAACTTAATTCGTTTTGTCAGAAGTTAGAGCTCACTTTTGAAAAAAATCGTCTTGTGCCATTAAAAAATGATGCTTTCCAGAGGCTCAGCTGTCATTCCTGACACATCGGGCAGGTGTGAAGTCACAGGTCAAAGGCTAGCGTTGACTGTATAGGTGCATGCTGTGCGACTTTAGGAATGTGTTTACTTTCCATTACTTTTTTTTACTTTGTTGATGCAAATTAAAAGTGATCTGTTTTAATGAAACCAGGTTTCTCAGACTTACAGTAAATCCCTACATAAACATTGAATCACCTGATGTTACTTTACGGTTATTTTAATCCTGAATGGCTGGAAACAGGACTTACAGACCTTGTTTTAGAGAAAGTAAAGTGTATTTTAGGGTCACAGCTGCTGCTGGGAACTTACAACTTCTATAAGTGTTTTCCTATAATTGTGTCCACTTGAACTTAAACTTAAAACTTTTTTTTTACATTTTCTTGTAGCATTTTTCGGATGATAGTGGACACATATACAGAAAATAATCTTAAAATTGCATTTCTGTGTGTTTTTTCTATTCAAATAGTTATAGATTAGGAGCAGATGAAAAAATGAACAAAGAAATTACATAGAAACTAATATGGAAAGCCACAGTTCCCCGCTCCGCTCCATTCTCATGGATCCACTTTCTGATAAATAGATCCTGTACGACTAGATAGCTCTAATATTGATTGCCATTTTTGTCTGTAAGCTAACAGAAGAGCATGTAAACAAGGGGTGTGTATCTGTCCCTCTCACGTGATTCGATACACATCTCGATACCTGGTCCACAAATCGATAAATTAAAGATTCAACTAACTTTTTGGCGATGCAGTCCGATTCTTTTACCAAAACCGCTAAAATCTATTTGTTTCTTATTAATTTGTTATTTACAGCGATAAATAACAATGAATGGCATTTAACAGAGATACTTTCTTCAGGTATTGACTTGAAAGAAGCAAGCTAATGATTGGACGTCTTTTTGTTTGCATCACATTCACATAAAAAGACGAAGACTGAAGAATAAAAACCTGACAGTTTGCATGAAATCGATTGTTGTCTTGATTATTTTTATTCCTTTTAACCAACATTATCTTGTTCATGTCTGTGGTTTTTAAAATGATAATTTTTTTTCTTTTTTTTTTTAACTTGTCCTGCCCAACAGTTAAGCAAACAGACACTGGCTGAGAGCCTCTTGTGTTGGGCAGATTTTACTGTCACAACAGGGATTATTGAGTATAAACCCCTGTTGGATTTCATGCTAAACTTCATTTATATTGATCAGTTTGAGTCTTTTTTTTTCTTTTGGACTGGACGGAAAAGAAGAAGAGGGAGGTGGAGGTTAGAGGAAAAAAGAAGATGGTAACAGAGGGTAGTAACGTCGTAAAACAACCAGGTCTAAATAGTAAACTAGAATGGGCGGAGCCTGTCTACACACACACTCTGTAGTTGCACACATATCTGTTGGCCAAAACAGTCTCCACATTTAAACTAGTCAGAATGTACACAATACAACTGCAGCTCAGACTCACTTAATCATACAAACTGACACAATTAAAGCCTTTCATTCTGTCACATTTACTATTAGTGCAAAGGTGAGCTGACACCTGAGCTCAGGTGAGTGTTTATGATGAGCAAATGTGGATCATAATGTAATGTACAAAGGGGGAGAGAGCCAGGTCATCCCCACGTCCCGACCCCCTGCCAGGGCAGCAGCAGGAGCCCGGACCCCATGGAGCTGCGGAGAGAATACGCCCGCCAAGCAATCCTCCAAACACCCAGACCAGGGAACGCGGGACCGCCGCGGAGGCCCCCAACACCCGAGAGCTGGAAGGCACAGGAACACAGAGAGTGCAGGCCCCAGTGAGGCCCCACCCCCGGAGTGCACCCCAACCCAAGAAGAGCAGCCCACTACCACCCAGCAGCACATAGAATCCCCCCGCCCCACCCCAGGTATGGACCAGTACCCCCCAACGGAGACCCACTCCCATGCTCCAGACAACCATCCGTCCACGCCGCAGGAGGTCCAGGGGGAGCAGGGCAGGCTGCCTACCTCCGCCCAGGAAAGGGGCACCCAAGAGAAATGGAGGCCCCAGAGGGGGGATGTAAACAAGGCCCGACCAGACACATCCACTGATGGAGTTTTTGGAGAGGCCCAGTTCTCGAGAGGAAGGACCAGAACCCGAACCACCGAGACCTGGACACCCCCGGGCTGCGATGAAGTTTGATCCCCTGCTCTAGACCTCAGATCTCAGGGATCCCTCTCCTGGGGTGGAGAGGAGGCCACCGAGCCCAGGAGACCGACACCCAAGAGACAAGACCACCAGGCTGGGGGTCCCCCCGCCAGGGATAGGGTAGGGGACAGAAGGTCAGATCATCAGAAAATAATAATTTTTCAACACGTCTCCATCTAACAGATACTGCTGTTACTCCCACTGCCCCTTCAGTTTTCAATATGTATCTAACATCTTTTACTACTGGAAACAAACGGCTGTCGGGAAGTAGAGGCGGGCTTACTATGCGGCAACAAGTCAAAGGGGGAATTTACTAACAAACTGCTGCCATTCTGCAGAAACTACGTCCTAGAAAACGACACAATGAAAATGAAATGACAAATTTTGGCAACAAACAGCATAATCATAATTTTAAAAAACCCTAAAAAGATGATTGGAGTGGAGCTTTTAGCATATTTAAGCATTTATATTGTTCTTCTTCCCACTTATATTCCTCAGTCTTTGTTTATAAATTCATTTCATTCAACCAATTTCTGGCTCCTGCACCAGTTTTGGTCAGGATTCCAGGCAGCGCATTTGTTTACAGTAAACTGAATAAATTTAAAGAGGAACCTGCGGCGTGACATTAGAGAATTCGTCCTGAAAGCGTCTGCTGCTTCTCCGTGTCCCACATCAAACGCAGAAAAGCGAAAGCCTTCACACATCGACTGAGATTAGCCAAATTAACAATTAAACCACAGTTCTATTCCTTTACTCTTGACCCACATCCAACCAGGAGGAGTTTTCTTCTCTTAGCCCACAGATAACCTGTATTCCCCTGTAAAGGCAGTCGTGACTCAGCCATAAAACAAACAAGAATAAATGCAAACGCATTTAAATTACATTGAAGGGTCAGAACAACAGGACGGTTTATTTATTTCAGCTTTAAGCAGCTATGATCAGTAGGAGGTCAATAATTCATGATTATTGTTTGGTTTTAAGACAGATTCTCTTCTGATCTGGATCCAGTCAGCAGATGATCCAAAGCTGAGGTGGAGTTGTTTGGTGGGGGAGATGCTGTCAGAGCAGATCACGCCGCCAGCACTGTGTCAGCTATCGTGGTTATTGTTTTCTCTCCGCTCAACACAAAGCCAGGATTTGGATGCGGGGGAGGCAAAGGGAGGCCAGACGGGGGAGGGATCGCGGTGATGCAGGGGGTGTCACACGAATAACTTCAGTGCCTTTAAAATCGAAACAAAATTAAAATGAATCAGACGTGTGGTATCTGACAGGAGTCAGCGCTTATAAGACGGGACATTACATTGGAATATTTTAAGTTTCAATTTATAGATAGTATTTAAATAGTAAACTTTAAGTATCCTGCTTCACTTTACCTTTTAATTACACACAACAAAAATCACCAAAAAATCCACTTTTTTTTCCTGCTGCTTGGATACTGAGCCCCTAAAGAGAAATCTAATTAAAAAATGTAAATTAAAACAAAAAAAAAATTTTTTTTGCCTAAAAACACATTGACAGTTATTTGGGATTTTTTTTTAACATTAATTTTTACAAAAAAAATCAGATTAGTAAAGGGTGTGCACCAGATAGTAACAGAAAAAAAAGTTTTTTTCTAAAAATTGAAGAAAATAAATTTATTAAAAATATACTAACTGGAGCGCACCAGTTATTATCTGTTGCAATCAGTCAGCAACTTGATTCCTTTTACTTATTACTTATTTTTAGGGGAAAAAAAAAGGTTCTTTAAAAAAAAAAAAAAAAAAAAAGCTTTTACTTTAATTTTTTTTATCCCTTTAGGTGTTTCGTACCCTGGGGAGTAATGAACACAATATTTCCAAAAACATGTTTTCTAAAAGTTGCCCTCCATTTGTTTGAGCAGGCAGTGAAAGGATTGCTGGGGCGTCAACTCATTAAGCAGTAAATGTGACAAGTGTCGGAAAAGAGGTGTCAGACGCACCACTAGCATAGACCAAGCAATAGCAACTCTTCAATAGACTATTTTCAGCTACAGTTACAGTACTTAAAGCTGAAGTTTAATGCTAAACGGTGACACAAAAGTTTACATAGCAGCTAATCTGCATGATTTACAACCAGGATTTTCAAATTACAATTTATAAACTACACTTGATTTTTCCATCTTTGTATAGCAGAAAGTCTCATTATGAGCTGCTGTAATTAAATAAGCAGTAGAATTACTGCATCTCAGACAAAACAAACTCAGTTTTATGACTAAGAGGATGAATCTGAACTTTGCAAAAATAGAGAATATGAAGAAAATTCAACAGATGATACAAAACAGAAGCCTGGTGTTGTTTCATAGATAATAATCATCGTATTCTGTGCAGAACCAGAGACAAGTTCACTTTTTACCTCTCTAGCGTGAAATTACAAACACTACAGCATCATGGGAGTTGTAGTCACGTCACTATCAGGTATGGTAAGGAAGATCACTCTTGAATTTGTAGCAAATAGAGTTGAAAACATTCACATTTTAACTAATCAGAATTTGGTCTTAACTTTGAGATTTTGTCAAAAAATTCCAATTGAATCATGAATTTAAGGTTGTGTCTGAATCCACCCCCCAATCACTATATAGTGCGTTTGCGATCTTCTAGTGCTGTCTGAATCTACTAATTCCAAAATCGAGTGCACTCGAGATTTTCCAGAAGTCTCTGCGAAGAACCTAGCGTGCATTGATACTCACTAGATTAGCAAATATAGACCACAATGCATTGCAGTCGAACAATTTCGAACAAAAAAGCGTGTTTAAATGTAGTATTTTAATAAACAATCCACACTTTCATCATCAGAACACAGTGGAGTCATAAATGAACGTCAGGAAATGTTCATATTTATTTGATTTTCACTGCTGGAAATCGGTGACGTCATATCCGGTGTTTAGAAAAACAAAAGAAAAGTGGTGAGCATCGTGTCCGAATTAATTTAAAGTCTAGGGCACTATGTAGTCCAGCACTATGTAGTTTTTTAGTAGTTAGGGGGGAATTCGGACACAACCTATATCTCTTCCAAGTCACATAAGTCTCATGTCACAGCTCCAAGTACGATCTCCTGCAGTCCACAGAAAGATCCCAAAGCAACTGAAGGACATCACTGTTTAAAGTCAAGAGGGAGACCCCTCAGAGATGCTGACAAGAGGCTTACAGCAATAACTGTCCAAATGTCAGAGCTATAGTAGGGTTGGAGGAGGACGGTAACTGTTGAGTTCCTTACAGGCAGCACAGAAGGTGAATACTCCAGGCTGATGAAACAAAGATTTTTCCTTTGGTTATGATTCCAAGAGAAAAATCAACAACACACATTAACAAAAGACCCCTATGTGCACAATGAAACACGATGGTGACAGCATGATGCTCTGGAGCTCTCCTGGTCAGTAGTAAGGGAATGCATGAGTCTCCATCTCTTCTCGATCTTAGTGGACGTGTTCTAGGGACATTCTGACTTGTTGGACTCTTTGTTTGTCTTGCATTTAGAAAGACTGGTGGGACACCATAGTAATCAAACAATAGACCATCCACCCGTCCATCCATATAGATCCCTTTTGGGGTCAAAAAGGTGTGACATGGTGTCCTAGTCCACAACTGGGACAAGCATGGAAAAACTGAAATATTATTGAAATCTAATGGACAATACCAACCCACTCTGTGCATCTAAACAACAGAGCTGCTGTTTGCTTAAAATGATGCAATGGGATACTTTTCTCTGTACTCTCCAGAAGTACTGTACTTAAATTTCAGAAAAAGCGGAAAATATCCTGTTCAGATCAACAGCCTTAAGACCCTGCAGCCCTTTTCCAAAAACAGTTATTAAAACTGAATGAAAATATTTTTTCTGGAACACACAAAATCATGGAATTTTTAGTGAAATTAAGATTCCATTTCCACTTTTGAAGATTTAAAAGTGGTTTATACCCCCTCTAAAGCTGAGTTGACAGGGGGCTCAAAATGCGCATTCCAGCGACCATTTCCAATGAAGGTACAGTCACACTAGTTGGGTCAACTTGCATTCGAGCGAGAAAACTCGATCAGAAAAGTCTATGTCAAAGCACGTCAACCAGAATTTCAGCCTTCCAGAAACAGAAACCTTGCATTCATGTGTTGTTACAGATAGTAGTTTATTTGACAGGGACAATGTGCAAAAACATTAAAGATGCTTCACACCATATTATAGCCGAGGCTAGTTTCCATCTGTACTCCCCAAACAAGTAAAAATCAATACAATACAAACTTCATGGACACAATCATTCAATACCCACTCACACATTAAACTTTTCCCCAAACAACTGATTGCATAATAAAATTTTACAATAAAATTTAACCAAAACCATTAAAACCAGCTACAAAATAGTTTCGGTCCAGTTGGGGGCTCTACATACAAAACAGATATTCATGATCGCGTGTGGAAAGTTCACCCAGTTCAACTTCTTGATGCTAAATCATAAAAACGCTGAATCGAGACCAATGAGGGACTCAGATTTGAAAGTGACGTGTGGATAGCTTCCTTTTCAAAATATGAAAGTACCAAATTGTTACTATGATCATAAAGGCTAAATTAATAATCAGGGTTTGTATCCAGCAAGAATTTATGCCACCAAGTCTTTCATAAATCGGAACAAAGCTGTGAAAGAAAAAGCCTGGAGCGAGATTTGCAGGATTTGCACCACTATGACATTTCAGATCAGGCCTCTTCCCACTGTTAGATGTGCGAGTAAAGTGTACAAAAACGAGAAGAATCTCCTCCCTCCCCATCCCTGCTTATCTGGTGTGAACGCCACCAGCTGAAAGCGCATTTATGAAATAGCGTATTGCTTATTCTTAAATGTGCAACCATGACAGTACATAGAACTGGAATGATCATCCCCTTCCCCCAAATAGGAAGTACCCGCTGGTCCCAGAAAGCCAAAATCCCATGGACTTCTATTGAGAAATGAACAGCTTTTACTCAGTCATTCTGTTTGTCAAAATAACCCTTCTCAATCAGGTGTCTCTTTTTAACATTTTCTTGCTAAACCTAATTTTTTTTTTCATTTTTCTTTATTGCAAGTTATTGAAGCTATAAACTAGCCAATAAGATGAGAGCATGTGGTGCACTCTGTCCCCACCTCAAACGCTGGAAGCGTTTGATTGGCAGATCCTTGGACCAATCACTTCTTGCTAACATTGTTAGCATGAATTCGGACGATATCCGTACCGCATAAATATGGCGACAGAATTAACTTAATTTCGTTGGAACCCGAGGTAACAGCCGAGTCGTTTCCATCTCTATTCATGTCAATGTGCACGACACATGCCCAGTGTTAACGTCCCATGTGCATATTGGCGCGTTTCGGGCTTCCGCGTTCAAAACTCTCGCAATCAAGCGTCGCTACACAAGTTTTTATGACAGTTTTTTGGCCTCTATGTACAAAATGTGCAGCAATGAAACGTACACTGGAAGTTAAACCAATTGAACGATGACCAATCAGGGAAATTGATTGTGGAGGAAAATAAACAAATTTGTGGTTATGTGACATGAATTCTTTCATAGATCAGAATAGAGCTGTAAAAGAAAAAGCCTGAGGCAGGATTACATTTTCACCGCTTTGACATTTAGCACAAAGCCTCTAACTGTGTTAGGATTTGACAGTGTGAACACTGTATTCTGAAAGCATGTTGTTGAACTAGCATTAATGTTTATTTTAAAGTGTGATATCAAAATTGCAAATAATGGATGACGATTCAGGGTTAATAAACACAATTCTTTTAAGGGACATGCCATTACTTCATAGCGGTTCATCAGAAAGGACATTTACCAGCTGAAACCAAAAAATAAAATATGAATAAAGACATTTAATGTCCAACTGATACAAAAATGTTTCATTTTCGGTTAGAAAATGTATTAAAAACTCAATAACTTTAGCAGCCAATTTTTAAACAGAAATTTCAGAAATTGTTTGATAAATTAAATTTCTTTTACCATAAAATCACCAGACATTCTTCCAAGACAGAATATTTTTTTACTTAAATCCACTACAGCAAAGTTTTGTGCATGGATTTGTTAAACCTTCTCCCGTTTCTGTGTTGTGTTGGACCACCGAGCAAACGTGGATCCTGACCTGCATCTGAGGAGGGCGTCCAGGTGACTCTGAATATCCCACGCAGACACTCACACATGGTCCTCTGAGGGAAGCCGGCAGAGGAAACACGCCGGCGGAGCGGCCCACGCTGGCGCTGTGGGGCTGGTGGGGCTCTGCAGCAGAGCTGGGGGAGGCAGTTGGAGGAGATCCAGGGGGGTCGCTTTGACTGTTTGGACCTAAAGGGGTCTGAGCTACACCGTCAACGAGGTCACTAAAAACTGAAGGAGGGTGGAGAGCTTCCAGTGCCGAATGGATGGATGGGTGTACATGTCAAGATCTGGTCCAGTGAACTTTCTTTTCCCCCTTTCAGATCGAGCGAGTGTTTGTGAGTCCACCGGTGTGTTTGTGAGAGAAAGGCAGGAGACAAAGTGGAACGCATTAGGTGGAGTGGACAGTCAGCAGTTTGTCGGGACTCTCTGTAAAGCCCGGCTCCATTGTCTGATCTGCTGGAGGCTTTAGCTGCGGCCCGGCGGGGCCTTGTTTGTGGGCTTACCAAGGCTGGACGGTCAGACACAACGACAGACGAACTGTGACCGCGATTGGAGGGCAGATAGAAAGCAACAATGTCCACAAATGAACACAAAAGCAACACAATAAAACCCATTGAAGCTTGTATTTTAAGACAAATACCACAGTTTTGAGCTGTTCGAAATTTTTCATTGGTTGAGAGTAACTCAGTTTATAGGAATGGATGGGATATAAATATGTGCCCGACCAAGTGTGAATTATGAAAAATTAACACACGACGTGGAGGCCTGAACCGTCCGACGCAAAGGTAGGCTTCGGTTCAAGCTTCCATGTCATGCATTAATTTCTAACAATGCACACTTGGTTGAGCATTATCCCTTACATAGATATAAACAGTATGTAAAAGAAAAATGTCAACAGCTGACCGAGATTATTCATTTTTCTCAGTAAAAACAGTTTTGAAGTTTTCTTTGAAGAAGAGACGAGATTCTTGTCTTATTCTGACCTCAGCCAGGAAAGCAACAAATTTAAAGGGTTAACAAACCCTAAATGAACCTTTTTTGGCTGTTGACCTCTATAAACGGGGCTTTAAAAGTGCTGTCTGTTGAAATAAAACTGTTTAATTCTTCAAAATATAGTAAAAAAACCATATGTCTTGCTGTCGGCTGTTGAAGTCTCACTCCGATCATCTCTTGATTTATTTTGAAAGCATTACCAGGGTTTTTTTTTTATTATTTATCACTAAAATCAAAGAATTTGTGTCGTTTTCTACGGCTTAGTTTCTGCAGAGCGCCAGGAGTTCATTAGAAATTTGCCTCTGAATTGTGTGTTGCCGCTAAGTAAGCCTGCCTCCACATCCCGTCATCCATCTGTTTACACTTATTCCTGCTGGCCCTCACACCCCCAACATAACATTACTGGTTCAACAAAAATGTCAAGGAATGTTGGAACTATTCAGCCGTACAGTTTGGAGCCAGATGCCGACTGTAACATTTACATCATTGCAACAATCTTTGTTCGACGACATTTTTTCGACTGCTCCTGATTTACCACATTTTGAATAAAGAAATACTCAAAAATGCAATGTTTAAGCTTAATTTTCATTGTATGGGCCCTTCAACTTCAGAAAAATACAACAAGAACATGTTACAGACACAAAAAACACAATTTTATTGAAGTGGGTAATTTTAAAACTTCTTGAAACCACAGGAGGAGGTTATCACCTTGGACCTCTGCTCCTTATTTACCTATACAGTCAATGGATTGAACCTTTTATTGAAACAATTCAGTCTTACCAACCCTGTTTAACATTTAAGCCATTGGGTTACAAAAACAGTAATCACTAATATTTCCCTGTTTCTGAAAATACAGGAGCAATATTGCAAACATTGCAAGTTACATTAGGTAAACATAGTTTAACTGTTTGATTAGTTTTTGATTTCAGGAAAATATGACTCAAGATTTATCCGAGTTTGTCCTCTTAGTGAAAACAATTGTGCAAAATGCAGATGTTACCCTGGTGTCATCCAGCAGTTGTTTAACTGTAATTTGAAAATCAAAGTATCCCTCATAAAATTACAGTTATGTTGTTATCTTTATTTAAAAAATAAGAACTCCCAGAACCACCCAGCAATAATGTTTTACACAGTTTTGAACCCCTGTGACCAGCTACATTTCAATAATTAATGTTCATGTTTCTCATCAAGATTTTTATAGTTTTTCACCTAAATAAGAATTTCGTGAGAACAATATAAAACTCATCCTGAAGAATTAAAAAAAAAACTGCTAATCTGTTTTTTTTCTTGACATCAGTTGATATTGAAATAAGGAAAAAACACGCAAATCTGCCACATTAAGAAGCATCTCCACGTCCACTGGGTGGTTTCGAACAACCTGCATGTGTTGGGTGGTGCAATATAATCCCACAATGATAAGTGTGGAGGCCTGCACACTCAATCTGCAATTACTTCACCACATAGTCCCAAAAGATTTCATGAACCTGAAGATCCACGAGAAGGTCTGAGAAAACCGATAAGGACTGGATTTGTTGCTGGCCTTCCGTCTGACCATCAAGCTTCTGGTTTGCTTTTATAAATAGCAAATATTCGGCAATGAAAGTGTGTTTGGAGATCTGAGAATGGCTGCCAGGTCCCTCAAAGTTTGTACACAAACACTAAACTCAAACGGCCCCTCCCTTTATAGATAAACTGGACGGGTGGAGACAGGATGATACTCAGCAGTGAGACAGATATGACCTTCTGGGTTGGGTTCTGCTACGATCCTGAACGCTGATGACACCGGATAGTTTACAAACCGGGAAGTGGACACTCCTCGAGGATAAGAGAGCACTTCTTGTTTTAATTCTAGCAATAGAACAATTACCAGCTGAGGTCGTCTCTGCAAAAATACCAGAACCATGAAACAAAAAATTAAATCACTTGGTCAGTTTTTATATTCCTTAGAATAATTTTCCATGGCGCCATATCCCAAACAGCTCCTGCTGAGTATAAATAATTAAAATCTTCAGGATTTAGATTTGCTAAATTTTCAAAGGGTAAAAGTGAAGAAGGGAATCCAAGCGCCGGATCCTCCAAATCCACTACTTCACACTCTACTTCACCAAACTGTTCACTGACGGACTGGACCACTGCAACAATCCATCTCCAGTTTAACCACACCTGCCACATAACACATCCCAGCTGGTGTAACAAGCAGATTTTACAAACACCCACCAGCTCTAAAGTCAGATATCTCCACGACATTTACAAGATACAAAAGATTCCCTTCTAAACTAATGCTGCAAGTAGAACCAGCTGTCTGCCCATTTGAGAAATCTGAAAACTACAAATCGTTTTTTGGTTGACAACCATGTACCTGCTGTAGCTCTCGGCCTGTTAATGTGAATTCACGTTGAACGTGAGTCGCGTGGCAGAAGTGACCAACTCCGATGTTAATCAGTGGTCCAAGCGCTCTGAGGCGAATTGAAGTCCCGCGGCACGATATGAGCGACGGGCGCGGCGTGAAAGTTGTCCAGAACCACAATTTGAGCAGCGAGGCACATATTGGGTGGCACAGCCAAAATGTAAATACCTGAAAGTTGACAGGTCACTGTGTCGCTTCAGCCAATTAGGAACTTGCTTTGCAATGCTGCGGGTTCAGAGGCTACTGGCTCATTGAAACATTAAAAAACAAGGAAAAAGGTCTCCTAATTTTAGGTTAATACGAAACAGTCGGCCGTCAAGCTCAGCCACAGAGACACAGAAACACAGTGGAAGTGGCTGTCATACAGACATCGTTTAATAAAAATCATATGGAGACATGATTACCAATGTTTTTGTAGAACTCTTCACAATAAATAAACCGTATTTCTCAAAATTTTATGAGTCTTCCATTCATTCTAAGAGAGATATCCACTGACGGAGCTGGTAGCTCCTCCCACATGCGCCCGCTGCGTTAAGAATACATTTTTGACAGGCGGCGAGGAGCTAATTCGCCACGTGGCAGAAGAGAGAAATTTGTTGCGCGAATTGTGTTCAGTGTGAAAGCACCTTTTAGGGTAGAAATTTGGACATAGTTGAGGAGTTTATGGGACAGCAGTAAGGTGCAGTGGTCAGCCTCACAGTGAGAGGGTCCTGGTTCAAATCCAAGTTGGGCCTTTTTCCGTGTGGAGTTTCTATGTTCTCCTCATACATGTATGGTTTTTTTCTCGACTTCCTTTTGACAGTCCAAAAACATGCTTCATAGGTCAATAGGTGTCTTTGAATTGCCCCTAGATGGGTATGTGACAACAGACTGGCAACCTGTTCAGAGTGCACCCCACCTTCACCTAACAGTAACGGACCCCGTGACCCTGAAAGGGATTCACCAGGTTCTGATAGAGCCTGAGCTCCCTGCATCTTACTGTAGTTTGGGTTTATGGGTCAAACAGTGGTACAGAGTTCTCCCGGTATTCGTACCTGAGGCTCCTGGAGCTACATGTGGCTCTTCAGTTAAAGAAAAATTAAATGTTTTTAATTTTTGAAAAAAGTCTTGTATTTTCAAACTACAAGGCTCATCAATCCAAACAAAACCAAGACGCCAAGTTTTACTGAGCTTTTTCATACACATACACGTGTCAGTCTGCAAGACTCTGACTACAATACCCATAATGCTCCAATACACCATCAATTGGTGCGACTTTGAAGTCAAACTAAAACATTTTGCCAGATTCTTGAGCACCATGTAGCACAGAAAATCAGTTGGAGGTCAGTAAACACGACCACAATTCATACTCTAGGTGCACCAGATTAAAGGCGGATTTTCAATTTATTGCACCTTATAGCCCTAAACATGTAGTCAGGGTAATTTAATTAACACTGATTTAATCGTAGTTAAAAAAAGTTTAGTAATTCATAACAGAAATGCACCACAAATAGTAAAATAAACAGTTTTTTGTGTGTTACTACATTTGTTACATTGAAGTGATCTTATGTGGTCTTGAAAAGTTGTTAAGTAGAACTATGACTTTTTCATATTTAGAGAATAGGATATTTCTTATAAATGTTTATGTTTTAGTTATATTTAAAAAAATCATTTAAAGTATTATCATAACAGTTACCATAACAGAAATATAAATCTTATTTTTCTGAAGGAGGAAATCAGACGTTTTCAGTGAGAAATTGACCCGAATGACTCTTTAAGTGTTGGAGGTTCCATCCAGCCCCTGCTCTGGTATAGATGTTAGTCTGGGGAATGCATCAGTACATCATTTACATGATGAACTCAAATTTATTCCTGAACACCCACAATCTTTCCTTTCCTAGAACTCAGTGCAGGTAGATTTAGTCATCACAAGATGGAACCAAAATCCCTTTCTGATTGATCTAGCAACCATTTTGACAGTTTAAATGTATTTTACATTGGAAATGTGTCATTTTAAATAGTATGAAACAAGTTTTACAGAGATAAGTATATCTCAAAGTCACATATATGGGTGGGGGTGGGGGTGTAGTACTGACTAATCATAGATTTACTTCATTTAAAAGTGAAAGTATCTTGCTTCAGAGAATCAGATCTCACATTTCTCTGAACCTAAATTATTCAAGTAAAGCATTAAATAAAGTAAATACATCATGGAGACAGACTGTCAAAAAAAAGAAAGAAAACTTAATTTGTTGACTATTATTGTAGCAGACTGAGAACAGAACCAAGAAAACCAGCTATATCATTAAGCTTTGTCATTATATGAAAGCTTTTGCAGGATTTTATTTATGTAAAAACAAATAACTTTCAGACAACTGCATTTTATTAAAGGGGATTTTCATTTTTTTCGTCTTAAAATAACTTTACTGTTGATTTTCTTATGTTTTGATCTATGAAGCTACAAGTTTTTGACCCACTAGGGTTTGACAATTACATGAAACAGAACTTTTCTCCGGAAACGATCAAGGGACTAACCCCATTTGAGAATGGAAAAACATGTGGGAGGAGCAACTGGTTCAAAAATGTTCAACACTGAAAGTGAAAGTGAAAGCTTGTAAGAGTACACCAACCAACACTGGAGAGCATGCATCTTGTGTCAGTCAGAACTGTTTCGTCTGAGTAAAGATGATAAATTTAGTCTCTAGAAGTTCAGCCAACAGGAGCGACCGGTCCAAACCAGAACCTCCATGCTTCTGTCCAGAACCCTCAGAACCAGAGTAAGTCTTTCTCTTTTCTGACTAGTTTCTAACACATTCAGCCTCTTTAGAGGATCAGAAGAGGTTTGTGAGACTTTACTGACATTATCAGACAACATGTCATCTATACAGAACTGTAGACGAACCTGTTTTTTCTTTTCTTTTTAGCTCTACAGTGTTTTAACTGTACAGTTTCTGCTGCCTCACCTTCTGTCTGTTCAGTGCAGATGATCATCTTTAGCTGCTCTGGCATGTTTATTTCTAACTTCAAAAGTTCAAAAATAACCGCGAACAATTAAAAAAACTGGAGGGAGAAAAAAAGTTTCAAATATCCGGATGTGCTCAGCGTGAAGTGGGTTTTCGTTTATGTACTAGCGCCCCTTAGTGGTGAAAATAAGAAAAATCTGACATTTAACTTTAGTACATTTTACACATTAATCTAACACAGTGCGTTCTAAATTATTATGCAAATTGTATTAAAGTGTAAAAAAAAATCAAATTTGTTGATTTTTAATTAAACTCACGGATGATATTGAATGTCGCGGCTCTTTGGATCAGTGAAAGCAAATCTCAGATCAGTTAAAGAAGGACGTTCTGCATTATCAAGCAGAAAAAGGATCTCTTCTGAAAAGAGGGAAATAGTTGATTGTCTTTAAAAAGGTAAGAAAACGTTGGATAATTCACAAAAACTTAAGCTGATCATCGTACTATTCGAGTCTGAATCCGAGCACACACGGGTTGGTGCAGTCTGGATGACCACCATGTCCCAACAATGCTGCGATGTCAACAAGGCGGAGGTGGAGTCATGATTTGGGTCGGAATCATAGGGAGGGAGCTGGTTGGCCCTTTAGTCCTTGAAAATGAGAAAAGTGAGTTTCTGACTGAACACTTTCTTCCATGGTACAAAAAGAAGAAACACGCTTTCTGTGACAAAATCCTCTTCATGCATGACAACGGAGCATCTCCCGCTGCAAGGAATACCTCTGCATCATCGGCTGCTATGGGCGATAAACTGATGGCCTCAACCCCATTGGGAACATTTGGAACATCTTCAAGTCAAATATCTCTGAGGGTGAAAGCTGTTCACATCCAGACAGCAGCTTTTCTGACATCCTGCAAAGAAATTCAAGCAGAAACTCTCAGAAAAGTTCAATGAATGGAAGAATTGTGAAGCTGCTACAAAATGAGAGTCTTATGTTCAAATGTAACTTGACCTATGAAGTTATTTTTGATTGTAATTGCTTTTGATTTCAGTAAATATGACCTCCTCATGTATGGAGTCTCGAAAGAGCCAAAATGAAATAAATATATACACCATTAAATAAATAAATAAATGTACCGTTAATTATTTAAAAGTGGCAATAAATAAATACAAGTTTAAATAAATAAATAAATGTTGAAATAAATGTGGCATTAAAATAGCCATTAAAAAGCACTTTTTTTAACATTTCACAATATATTTAATTATTTCATTGCCGGCCTGAGTTTGAATGTGTCATTAAATCATGAAATAAATAAATATATTATGAAATGTTAAAAAAAAGTGCTTTTTAATTGCTATTTTAATATTTGAATGCCACATTTAATTCAACATTTATTTATTTATTTAAACTTTTATTTATTTAATGCCACTTTTAGATAATTAAGGACACATTTATTTATTTATGTATTTCTTATTAAATTTATTTATTTCAATTTGGCTCTTTTGACCCACACTGGGGAATGACATAAATAAATATGTCATGACATACTTAAATGTGCTATTTTAATATTTTAATGACACATTTATTTAAACTTTTATTTATTTAATGCCACTTTTAAATAATTAATGGCACATTTATTTATTTATTTATTTAATGGTGTATATATTTCATTTTGGCTCTTTCGAGATTCCATACTCATGCAGCAAATTCAACAAATAATTATTTGCAGTTTTATTATAATCTATAAATGTTGTGAAACTCTGTTGTGAGTAATAATGTAGAACAGAAGGGATTTATTTTTGAACAAAATATTGTTATATTTAGGAAGTTTGTTCAATAACATCTATATGTACTCTAATGTTGTGTTGGGAACTTCTTAGATCCATTGAAATAAATACATTTTTGTCAAGCAGTTCTGGGAGTATTTATTCAACAAAGTGGAAAAAGATAGGTCTGCAGGTCTCGGCCTGTTAGGAGAGGAAGTAGCAATTTATACAGAACAAAACAAACTCTAATAAGGAACTTAAGATAGAGACTTAAGGTTTCATATCTAAAATAGAGAAGAGGTTCTAACAAAATGGAGATGTTCTAAACACCATGATCGGTTCTGACAATAAACAAACAGATCTTGTGGCTCCTAAACCGAGCACAAAGGTCAAACTAGTTCAGGGGTCTGCAACCTTCAACACTTAAAGAGCCAATCGGGTCCATTTCTCACCAACCACAACTCAGCAGGACCCACAAAAAGTCTTACAAATTCAAGACATTCCTTTATATTTATGTTATCTTTACTATTTTGATCATTATCAGTAAATTATTGTTTTTGTGCATGAATAAAACTAAAATATTATAAGATAAATATCATTTCTTTTCTAGATATAAAATACTTTTGACATGACTTCCTTTCAAAATAAAAGATAAGGTACATCTCAATGCAGTAAATGTATCAAGTAGTTTGATGTCAGCAGTGATTTTAAAAAAAAGACCATCTACAGTTAATTTTATAGTAATTGGTGGAAATTCATAAACTTAGCTGTGAAAAAATTCAGAGTTAATTGGTGAATCTTACTGGGTTTTTTTGATCAAACGGCACAATTTAAACCAGGGGTCTCAAACTCAATTGAGCCGGGGGCCGCTGGAGGCAGAGTCTGGGTGAGGCCGGGCCGCATAAGGATTTCCACAAGAAAATCGCTGATAAAACATTCCAATGTTCTCAAATATTTTTATTTTTAACACTAAATAATGAATGAATTAAATTAATGAATTTGTAAAAATGAATTAGAAAATCAATCATTAATAATTAAAATAATAAGAATGACCATACAGCAGACACAGACGACTGAAACCACATATTGACTGACTAGAGCAGTGTTTCTCAAATGGCGGGGCGGGGCGGGGCGGGGCACCCCCCCCCCGGAGGGAATGCAGATAAAAACACGTTTACATTAGTGATGGATATTGTGCATAATCCTACATAGTAGTAAATAATAAATTAAATATAGCAAAAACAACCTAAAACTCAATTTACAGTGAACCAATGCGAAAGAACTGAATCTCTGAGAAAAGCCAGAATTCCATCACTACTGTGGAGGGAAACAAGGAAAGATTGTTTTTACTTTGTCTGGAAGTTTTGGAAGTATTCTAAAAAAAAAAAAAAAAAAAAAAAAGAGAACAATTAATAAAACAGATTATCTAGAAGTTTTTATTATTATTATTATTCTTTAATGATAATAAAAGTATGATACTTTGAGGAGATATATGTTTAACTTGAGCAAATTAACTGATGATGTTTGCAGCTGAAGGGGGGGGGTCTAAGAGAAAATACCTGACAAACACTGGACAAGAGAAAACTATTTTTATTCAGTTTCAAACGTCTGTATTTCCAGAACCTCCTTCATTTCTGAGCTGAGAGCAGCGCGCTCACTGAAAGCTCAATGCAATCACGCGCACCAGAATTCCTGGCCTGGAGCGCGCGTTGCTACGTAAGTTTTTAAATCTGGTCTCAAGCTCTAAGCACAAATCAGGCACGCTCTGAGCGCGCACAGTCGCAGCAGCGCTAATGAACGGTAAAAACACCATAGAAGAAGAATCTCCTCTCTACTACTGCGTGCGTGCTCTGGTGTGGATACCACCTGCTGAACGTGCGTTCAGAAACCCGCGCAGACATGCGGCCGGTGTGGAAGCACCTTTGAAGATTCTGCTCGCTCGCGGGCATCACTCACGCACGCGGAAGTAGTCAGTCTCTCTCGCGAGGACTTTCTCTGCTCGAGGAGGAGGAAAAAGCGCTCGCGAGGGTCTGATTTGTCCGCGCGGAATATTTGATGCATGCGCAGAATTGTCGCGCGGTGTCAGGAACACGCTTTTTGACAAGCGGCAGGCTGTGTATCACGTATTGTCACGTGGCGAAAGAGGAGCGAGGCCCGCGAATCACGTTCAGTGAGAAAGCTCTTCCAGCAGCTTCATGGCTCCTCCTCCGTCCAGCTGACTGGAGGAATGAATTAAAGAGTGAGGAGGCTCGGACAGCCCGCTGATGTCCCGCCCTCCAGAACCATATACCTTACCGTGATTGGTTCGTTCAGCTCTGGACACAACAACTGTCATTCATATCAGCCTTGCGGGCCGCACTAATAGTAATCTTTCATATGAAGACGGGGGCCGCAAATTATCATCCCGCGGGCCGCAGATTGCCCGCGGGATGATAATAAACCTGATTTAAACCCAGAAACAGTCCGCTTTCTTCTGCTTTTTTTCAACCACAATGGAGGCATGTGGCTCCGGAGCCTCAGATTGCAGACCCCTGACCTTGTTTAATGTCAAGGCATTAGAATGGAGTGAAACAAAAGTCAAAAAATGAAGGATAAAATTCATGGTCACTATGGTTAGTGACATGAAAATGATTCTGTCATTTTCATTGAGTATTTAGAAAAATCATAGAAAATGTAGTTTGCATAATAATTTGGAATGTGCTGTGAGTGAATACATTTCTGTGAGAGAGCAGAAGTCACTGTGTAAGAGGTTAGTTAACTAAGTGGATTTGTTTTTGACTGTGTCAGCGGATGGAGACATTGTTCAGCTGTAAAGTTCTGATGTCAGAAGTGGGATCGCCAGTGTCTCGGGCGGAGGCTGAAGATGAAAAGCCGCAAAGGCCCAAAAGAGAGGCCCCTCAATGTGAAGCTGAAGTCATGCGGGGAAGGATGAAGAAGTGGAACCAGACTTGGAAACTGACAATGATGATGGCCCATTAGCTCAGCCTCCCCGTCCAAGTGGAGATGTGGAGCAGGCTGCGATGGTGGAAATGCCCCAGCAGTTCTTTGGAGAGAAGAGGGTTTTGTTGACTGAACTGAAGAAACCTGAGGATAGTTCTCCAATCCAATCTGCAACAGACGTGAGTGACTCTGAGTGACACATCCTTTCTGTTGTATGTAGCCATGAGTGTGAGCATTAATGTGCCGTGTTCAAAGCGTATTCCAGTTGATGGTTCATGGTCCCTCACATCAGGGGGTGAGGTGCCAAAAAACCATTCCAAGATGAGAATTTCCATGAAATCCTCCACAATACGTTGGTTGATGATATAAACCCTGAAGACAAGAAGTCTTTGTAGGCGACTCTCCTGGTGGGACATTAGTGCCTGGAAAACATCGTCTACAGGTTGCAGCTGTAACATTAAATTTGGCCAATAAAGCCACCTTGATATCAGGAGTAGACTCTGAGAGGTCCTCAGGCTGTTAGAGCCTTCCCAGTTAGCGAAGGTACAAGGCCATTTGCCCATTCTTTGTCCCCCAAACGACAAGTATGTGCAAATTCTCTCAAAATGGATTAAAAAATGTTAAATGTCTTCCTCACACTGAAATGGGAGCATCTTCCATTGAAAGGGTGGTAGTAACTTTGTGGAGAGTATGTGTTTATGTCCATGTCAACTTCATCACCCCAACGACATTGGGGTGCTGGAGTTGGGGGGGCAACAACCTTATATATGGAAAGTGAGAGCATGTAATAAAAATATTCAGAAGTTTCCATCTGACAGGAAGCAGTAGTCTGTGCTGCAGGAAATACTGTCAGGCTTCGGTGTGCAGACACAAATGCCGGACAGCTGGCAGTTCCAAAAACCGAGTCTTTAATAACAAAAAATCCAAAAACCAGGGAAGAGCAAAAAGCTGAAAAATTTAATCAGAGTTACTCGGGCAAAGTCCAACCAAAACTCAAGGCCAGAAACCAAAAACGTAACACACAGGATCAACAACCTGGCAAGACAGACGAGATACATGTGTATAGTGACACAAAACAAACCAGCAGGGAAGTGAGGAGAGGAATCCATGAAAACAGAAAAGGGAGGGAAAAAACAATAAGACACAAGTGAAAGCCATTAAGGAGGAGTGATGATCAGCCCGGGGGAAAACATGACAAATATAGATTAATTAGATGATACAGAAATTGTATTTACTGCAAGGATTAGTGGGAAAAATCTATTTTCATCCCACATTTGACTAACACTTAGCTTCAATTTACAACTGTTAAACTCAGATGTAAAGTGGAAATATTCAAATATAAACTCTGGTTGTTTACTCTCAACTGCATTTTGAAGGTTCCTCAAACCTCTTCATGTTCTAGTTTTTCATACCTGCAGTGAGTTTCATGATTCACCGCTGATCAGAGGCGCGAAACCACCAAACAGTTGCAGCAAAACTAAAAGCACGACTTCTCACTGTTTCCTCTGACCTACATAGACCTCTTCAATATAGAGTCTGTGCTTCATCAACTGCAAATCTTCTCCTGGATGGATTTTTTTAGGTGAACATTTTCTCTCTGGTCTCCACAGACAGATAGAGAGGAGTCCTGTTTGTGATGAGGAGCAGCTGTCCTCCTCCACCTTCTGCCTTGGAGACTGCAGACAGAACTTCACCTCACTCTGGGCCCAGTCTGCCCCAACAGAACATTCCTGCTCTGAAACCAGATCTGGACAAAGTAAGTCCAGATGTTTGTGGACTTCTGGTCATTTTGGACAGATGTCTAAAGGATTCTGTGCTCACACTTTGTTGTTTGTCTTTTAGCAGATGTTCTACAGGAAGAACTTAGAGGCCATCTGAGGAGACGTGAACATGTGCTTGAAGGAAGTGGAAATCTCAACAGGACCTTCACTGATCTCTGGATCACAGAGGAACTGAGAGAAGATGTTCAGACGCAGCTGGAGACCAACAAACTTCGAGATGTTCCACTTAGGTCCAACAACATCTTCAGATCCTCTCCTGACCAACACGGATCCGTCAGAGTGGTTCTGACAAACGGCGTGGCAGGAGCTGGGAAAAGCTTCTTGGTGCAGAAGTTCACTCAGGACTGGGCCGAAGGTTTGGAGAACCAAGACATCAGCGCTGTGGTTCCTCTTTCCTTCAGGGAGCTGAACTTGATCAGAGAGGAGCAGCACAGTCTTATGACTCTGATCCAGATGTTTCATCCAAGCTTCCAGAAGATCTCAGCAGAGCAGCTGTCTGTCCGTAAACTTCTCTTCATCTTTGATGGTCTGGATGAAAGCAGACTTTCTCTGAACTTTAACGGCAGTCAGGTGGTGTCTGATGTCACCCAGAAGTCCTCGGTCAACGTGCTGATCACTAACCTCATCCAGGGACGTCTGCTTCCCTCAGCTCTGGTCTGGATCACCTCCAGACTGGGAGCAGCCAATCAGATCCCTCCTTCCTATGTTTCCAGGGTAACAGAAGTACGAGGCTTCACCGACTCCCAGAAGGAGGAATACTTCAGGAGGAGGTTCAAAGATGAAGATCTGTCCAGCAGAATCATCTCCTACATCAAGACCTCCAGGAGTCTCTTCAGCATGTGTGAGCTCCCGATCTTCTGCTGGATCACTGCTGGGGTTCTGGAGGACGTGTTGACCACAGAGCAGAGAGGAGAGCTGCCAGCAACCCTGACAGACCTCTACTCACACTTCCTGATGGTCCAGACAGAGAGGAAGAAGAAGAAGTACCAGCAGGAAGATGAGAAGAGTCCAGAGGCGGACAGGGAAGTTCTCCTGAAGCTGGGGCGGCTGGCATTGGAACATCTGCAGAAAGGAAGCTTCATGTTCTACCAAGAAGAGCTGCAGCAGTGTGGTCTGGAGGTCACAGAGGCTTCTGTGTTCTCTGGAGTTTGTACTGAGATCTCCAGAAGAGACTGCGGGATCTTCCAGAAAGCAGTCTACAGCTTCGTCCATCGGAGCGTTCAGGAGTTTCTGTCTGCGGTCTACATGATTCACTGTTCCAACAGGAACACAGAGGAGATAGAGAACTTCCTGACAGAAACCAAACACGTGGAGGTAAATCTGAACAGTTTTACAAAGCAGAACCAGCTCTTTCCTTCTATAGACGGGATTCTAACGGAGAAATCCTTGAGGAGGGAAACTGGACACCTGGACCTATTTGTTTGTTTCCTTCACGGTCTCTCTGTGAAGTCCAACCAGACGCTGTTAGGAGGACTTCTGAGTCATTCAGGAACTGCTCAGAAGATCATCAACAACCTGAATTTATTGAATTTATCTGACAATTTATTGCAACAAGAATTGTTGTGAGTCCAGAACAGGTGGTGGGTTTTCCAGAGCAAAAAGTCAGAGCATGTGTGAGAGTTCTAGAGTCCAGAACACTGAAGAACCGGAGAAAGAACAGCAGATTAGACCTACAGGCTGGAGATCACCAGAGTAAGGGTCACCTTCAAGCTGAAGGAGGAGTCCTTTGGAGCCTGACTGGCTAGTGGGACTCCTGAGGCAGCTGACCGGTACCGGCAGTCCAAACCCGCTGTGACCCGTGGAAGAAAGTGGGAGGAGCTTGGCGAGGTTACTATCAGTCGACCTTTAACACACATGTGGGTGAAGGAAATGGATGAGGAGACTCAATCAGAGGTTTTTCACAACAAGAGCTCATTGAAGAAAAGTCCAGACCTGAAATGTGTTTCTAGTAAGATAAAACTCCAGTTGATGTTTTATTTATTGTGAATATAATACATTTTGGATTTAGTAAAAAAGTTAACATTTTTGTAGAAATCTATGTGATTGCAGACAGCTGAAGCTTCTAAAATGAGCTGAAGAACTTCTCAAGATCTTCATTTGTAGACTTTTCTTTGAGTTTTTCCTCTAATCTTCCTGTAGTTTATCATCTGTCCAGCAGAGGGCGCTCTGCTATATGAGTTCTGCTCTATGAACTGGATCTGGTTCAGAATATTTAACTGCGATTCTCACTCTGGTCAACAGCAGGCAGCAAATGATTGTTGATGAAGATGGTGACGATCTGATGAAATGATCACCGATCCACATATTTCATGTCAGAATTTCATTCCACTGAATTTTCTTAAAAAATGTATCAGTTTTTATTAAGTTAAAAAGCAGAACTCCAGTCCAGTTTGATTTAAATCAATCTTCCAACTATAATGATGATTAAAAAAACATAAAAACTAAAAAAACAATCACAAGCACACAAAGTTTCATCCTTGAGATGAACCGGGATCAAAAGTTCCAGTGAGGCCAAAGTTCTGCTCTATGAATCTTTTTCTAACCGAAGGTTTAAATTAAATACAGACGTGTTAGTTGCAAACCTACTTGCTGCTTTTTAGAATGCAAGTCAGTCAATGTAAGTGTAACAGAATAAATGCGAGTCCACTTGCAACAGGGTTTTTAAATGATTTTTTATGGTCTCTCTGGCGCCCTCTATCGGTGAGTGTCTGTATTAGTTATGCAGCAACAAAACTTTATTAGTCGTGACACAGACACGCCTGAGGTAGGTCACATTTTGTAGCACTCCGTATTATTTATGTATTTTCATTTGTAATCCATGTCTTGTGAAATATCATTTTGTTTTATGTAATTTAATTGTATATTTGTATGTTAAAGGAACTTTTTACTTTTTGTAGCGAGCTGCATGTGTGATGCGAGCAGGAGCCTTCTGTCTCTGACCATCACCAATTTTCATGTACAGAAAAATAAACACGGAAACAAAGACAAGTCGGCTGTCCTTTGCAATCCCCCTGGAGTTTGATTTTGTAAAATAGTTTATTGTTCTTTTTCTCACTGTTTGTCTGAATGCTCTGAAGGAAAATTAAAAAATGGGATAAGTTTACAAATACATATATATATATATATATATATATATATATAATACCATTAATAAATAATTGTAGTTTTTCCCCATCTTGCGAAAAACGTTTTGTACTATTTCCTCCATATCAGTTCAATGTTATTTATTTTAGCTTCAGCTATAATACACAGAGGAAACTTTTGTGGGAAATGTTTAATTTCCTTTCTCATCAAATTTTCACTTTACAATGTTTAGTCAAAGTCTGTTTTTTAAAGAGTAAATTAGAAAGTAAAGATGTCAAATAGAAAAAAGGAGTTTGTAGAAGTTAAAGACATTTATGGTAAATGGTGTATACTTGTATAGCGCTTTCTACCCTCCTTCGAGGGCCCAAAGCGCTTCACAGTCACAGACCCTTTCACCCATTCACACACACATTCACACACTGGTGGTGGCTCCGCTGCCGAACACTGGCGCCAACCTCCCACCAGAGGCAATTTAGGGTTCAGTGTCTTGCCCAAGGACACTTCGACACATGGGCGGGCAGGGAATCGAACCCACTATCCTCCGATCATGAGACGATTGCCCTACCACTGCACCATGCCCGCCCATGGCGAAAAAAGAACAAAGACTAAACTGTTGGATATAATAGACATTTGGTTTTTCTGTCATTTGACAAAATGTACAAAAAGATGAACAGAAGAAGATAAACACTTGATAATATTTCATCATTTTAAAGAGATCAAACACGTGAAAACAAAAAAAGATTAAAATCAACATTTTTTAAAATTATTTACAAGTCAACTTCCTGAATGTTTGAGGAGGATTTTTGATTGTCTGGAAGGTCCAGCTCTTTACAGACCTACAGAGGATTTACAACCAGGAGAAATGTTTCTATGTGGAAATCTGAATCAAATTAAAGACAGACTGACATTTCAGAGTGACTCCTCTCATTTGTTAGTTACTCAAATATACGGCAGAACAATAATCTTTTTTTTTTTTAAAGACTAAAATTTTATCAAAATCACATTTTTTCTGACTGTAATTAAATGATAATTGTCTCCACTTCAGAAACCTCATTTCCTGAAATGCTGAGTGTGTGTTTTCAGTTCTCCTGCAGTCTCCTCCTCTCTCTCAGCCTCAGAGCTGGACCATCATCAACAGGACGGTTTCTCTTGGGTTCCTGCATCCGCCTGCTCTTGGTCTGAAAAGACGCGTTTCATAGTTACAACAGGAATTCGGGTAACAACGATGACGAGGAGGAAGGCTGTAGTACCTTAAAGTAGACGTAGAGGGAAGATGTTGAAACCACCATGATCAGCAGGACCACAACATGTCTGATGATGAATTCAGTCAGAGAAACGGAAACTGAAAACAACACAAACTACATTCATTATTCAAAGTGGTTTCATGTCAAAACTAAACTGTTGTTGTGATGTTGAACCTCAAAATGAAGCATTTTCATCAGAGAAACTAGAACGATGGTGAATGAAGTGGTTTCTGTCAATTCAAATACCTAAAACAGTCAGACTCAGCTGCTGGCTTTGGAGCCTCAGGTTTTGGGAGTTGATGTGGACGTGGTGAACACACATGTAATCTCCTTGGTGGGCGGAGCTCGCCTCCAAGAATGAGAAAAGGGCGGAGTTATTGACAGCGGGCAAAGTGTTGTTCAGAGTTGTGGTGGAGTTGTTGAAGATGAGCTGGAAGATCCCGCCTTGGTACAGATGATGGGAGGAGCAAATGATGCTGAAACTGGAACCAAAGAAGACCTGCAACCCCTGATTTCTAGCCTTGGAGACCCCACTGCTGGAAGAGACGGAGATGTTTGGACTTTGCAGGGAATCTGTTGGAAAGAAGAGAAAGTGTCAACTGTCCTGTACAAAGATCCCGTCAATGTTGTTCATGATAAGTTTACACTCCTGACTTGAAGCCTGACTGTTAGAAATTAGGAAATGAAGGTCAAATCCAAACAGTTTTTCTACATCTCCAGCATCTGTTTACTCCCATATTTAGACCTCTGAGGAAAATTAGTTTCTTCAAATTCTGCTGTAACTACAGTAATCTAATCAGTAGTCAAAGCTCAAAGACTCTTCCGCCACATAAAATTAGGATCAATAGCAAAAACCAAAAGTCAGAATTTAAATTTTGAATTGAGAAATTAAAATGAAGGGAGAAAAAAAATGTTAAAAATAAATGTAAAAACAATTAAGTAATTTTGAAATGGGAACATTTGGAAGCTCTAAATTTGTTTGATGAGTTTTAGACTTTCAATTTTTTTCAAATCTTCAATAATTTTTTCAAGTTTACAATGTATGAATTTGATTTCAAAACGTTTTTTCATATTTTACATTTTTTCTATTTGTAATGTCTGTTGTCAAAGTATGACTTTGTGTTTAACTTTGTCAACCCTTCCGCTCTCCTTGGGGTCCAGATTACTCCAACCACATATTGTTATGCAATTTCTTCCATGACAAATGTGAAAAAAGGTGGACAAGATTTTATGTCTGCCATGGACATTAGTGAAACTCAAAAATCAGTAAAAAAAAAAAAAAAATTCAGCGCTCTGTCTTATGGAGTCCACATTGATCCCACTTTTAATGTAAACAAACCAAGGAGAGCGGAAGGATTACGCAAACATCTCATTTTGACAGTTAACTTTCCCCATAGTTTAATAGAAAAAAACATCAGTTTACCTGAACATGAAACCTCCAGTCTTTCCTTTCTAAGAAAATAAAAAAAATCTTCATAGCTACAGTGATAAGGAATTGACTTCCAACAGGAGGGGTTGATCCACCACAATTCTCTCTCTATAGAATTGTTTGTGATTTCTTGGAACACAGCAGAACCACAACCCAGTAGTGAACACAGTTCAGTTGCTGCTTCATGATTCCAGGTCTTTGATTCATAGACATTCACTGGTCTCCACTCTATCTGGTTGAATATTTCTAGAACTCCAGCACAGCGGCTGGTCGTTCCCACCATCCTAAACTGAACTGGAAAAAAAAAAAAAAAAGGTAAAATCTGGAAGTCATTCTGTTAACAGAATTAAAACTGAAGCTTTTCCTCTACCTGAGCAGATGAGCTGAACAGCTTTACCAGAAGAACAGAACTTCTGAGATGAACTGATACTTTTACAGTCGAGTAAAGCAGACTCATGACCTTCACAGAGGAACTCTCTGCTCCACTCTGGAGACTCTTTTTCTCCATAGCGCGCCCCCTGGAGGACTGATGGAGGCCCACATCCCAGCTCTCTACAGACCACCTCTGCATCCTGTTGGTCAAAGTCATCTTCACACACTATGGACCAGGAGTTGTTAGACTTCACCTCCAGCCTGCCAGAACATGGACTTGTTCCATTCACCAGCCTGATGGATTCTGTGGATCCAGAGAAGATCAAGATCAAGGATTTAAAAATGTCTTCTGAAGTCTTTTGTTAACACCTCATGGAGTTTCTGTGTGGAGATGTTGATCTTCTAAACAGTTTAACACAGAGGAGAAAATAGTTTTTACCTGAGCAGGTGAGGTTTATCTGGACAGAGCTTGAGAAATTTCCCAATTCCACACATTCCCTCCACAAAGACCTTCTCTCAAGGCAGTTTGAGTCAATCATCCACACAGGTCTTTCTCCTACACGTGTGTCAGATGTTGCATGAATTAATGTACCACATTTCAGCCGATTACAAAAAGTATCAATTGACAATAAGGTCCACTCAGGATCTAAGTTTGCCGGTCTCCATTCTTGGTGGCGTTTCAAATAAAGTTCACCAGAGCAACGACTGGCTCCTCCTACCAACATCACCTGATCAGGATCTGAACAAATAAGAATAAAATGAGAGAAGAAACATAAAATAAAAACTGTAATCTGAACCTGCAGATCTACCTGAACAGGTGATCTCCACAGCTTTACCAGGAGGACAGGTCCATCTTGTGAGCTGTGAACTTCTACATTTCAGGAGAGCAGTTCATGACCTTCACAGAGGACTCTCTGCTCCACTCTGGAGCCTCTGTTTCTCCATAGAGCGCCCCTGGAGGACTGATGGAGGTCCACATTCCAGCTCCCTACAGACCACCTCTGCATCCTGCTGGTCAAGTCATCTTCACACACTGTGGACCAGGAGTTTGTTAGACTTCACCTCCAGCCTGCCTGAACACTGATTGTCTCGTTCACCAGCCTGAGGATTCTGTGGATAGAGGGAAGATCAAGAATATTGGACTGTTCTGGAGCCAATCAGAACGTTTTCATTTCCATCAAAAACTTCTGCATTTCTATGGGAGTTTTCTCTCTGTCTGTTTCTTGATGGTTTTGGATGTTACCCCCATGTGTCAGAAATGAGAATCTCTACATTTCAATGGATCTTCTGCTGCTGTTCTGGATCCAGGTCACATGGTCAGCAGTGTCAGAACAGCCTCAGATCCAATGAGATGAATGGAAAACTGCTCCAAAAGGCTGTTCTCAGTTGGGCAGGACATTCTGACTTGGTTTTGGGTTCAGGACTCACACAAAGACCATCTGAGGGATTCTTTACAAATGTGTTTACAGACTCAGAGAGAGAAGACTGGAACCACATGGTTCTGTTGGATCAAGACATTGAAAGAACCATCAATGTTTTTACCTGAACAGGTGATCTCTGGAAACTCACTGTCATAATCGATGTATTTCTTATACTCCATTAAATTAGATCCATCACGTATACCAGTCAATCTCCACACAGTCTCTGTGGATCTTCTTCCTCGATTTCTGATTCTGACTGTGATTAGTGAACCACAGTCCAGCTGTTTACATACAGACTCTACAAACTTCATGTAAATATTGTGGCTTGAAAAATGTCTCCATTCTCCCATGTACTTCATCTTCAGAGTTCCGGCACAGCGATGGTCTCCATCAACCAACCGAATGTTTCCAGAATCTGAGAATCAAATCCAGACGTTGTTTGTTAAATATATCAAACATTTTACAAATAAGAAGATGAGTCAGCATCATTTTACTGAGGTGCTACTATAAAAGCTTTCTTTGACCTGAGCAGGTGAGTCCAGCAGCTTTTCCAGGATATTTGAACAGAGAGCTTCTACATTTCAGACAGCGTGACTCATGCACCATTCACGAGGAACTCTCCTGTCTCCACATTCTGGAGCCTCTGTTTCGTCCATAGCCCTGGAGGCCTGATGGAGGCCCACATCCCAGCTCCCTACAGACCACCTCTGCATCCTGCTGGTCAAAGTCATCTTCATTCACTGAGGACCACGAGCCGTTCAGCATCACCTCCAGCCTGCCTGAGCACAGATGGTTCACCAGCCTGATGGAGTCTGTGGATCCAGAGGAGAAGATCTGACACCCTCGCTGCACTGCCATCACAGACACAACTTTTCTGTTTCTGTCATTAAAGCAACATTTCACATTTAGATTCTGTGTTTGAATCAAATGAACAGATAAATGGTGTGAGGCCAATTTCCTTGATTTAAATGTTTCTAAAACAAAGGACATGGAGATTGATTTTAGACGTGTTGCTACACATTGTCTTAGTGTGATCCATGGGGAGAAGGTGGAGATTGTAGAAATAAAAATATAGAGAAACTGAATTCGACAACAAACTGAATTCTCACATGAACACAGACGCTATTGTGAAGCGTGGGCAGCAGAGGATTTACCTGCTGAGGAAAATGAACTCTTTTAATGTAAATCAAACCATTCTTAATCACTTTTATTGTTGTTCTATTGAGAGTATTTTAACATTTTCATTTATTTGCTGGTTTTATGGTCTGTCTTTGAAGGACAAAAACAAACTGCAGGGGATTGTAAAAACCTGCTCTAAAATAACTGGTCTAAGACTGAGGGACCATCTCTCTCTGTGGAAGGAACAGGTGCTGAAGAAAGCTAAGAGCATCCTGGGACAGGCCCAGCTTCCTCTGACTCCTGACTTTGTCTTGTTGCCATCAGGGCTTCGATTTTAGGGGTGTGCCAAAATATCGATATTGCGATATATTGCGATATTTTATTGATTCTCGATGGGTTTTCACCAAGTATTGATATTATATTTTCATTTGAAGAGGCTGTTGTGTCTTAGCCTCGTGGCGGAACTATTACGCAGCCGAGCGCGCTGCGTCGGACATATTATGCCGACGCACGCACTTCATTCAGGAAAAAGCACCGGCGAGATACAGACTCTCGTAGCGCGTGTATAAAGCATGTCTACCTGTGCTCAGGTGTCATCCATCTGTAGAAGAAGCAGCCGGTAAGAAGTGAGTTTATCTGAGCGCTAGAATGACCGTGATGCTTATTTCCTGTTTGAGCGGTGCGCTGTGGGAACGAGGCGCGTGCTTCGTAGTTGTTTGTGTGTACTTCAGGTACCGGTCGGAATTTTCGATTTCATGCACTCTGATGTTTGCCCTGCTGGTGTATGGTGTAACTTTGGTAAATTTATGGTGTAAGGTTTTTCTTTTCTGTTTCTGTCATTAAAGCAACATTTCACATTTAGATTCTGTGTTTGAATCAAATGAACCTTCTTGAATGAAACACGTTTAACGAGTGTTTCTTCTAACGAGGGCTCAGCAAAAACAGTTTTTCTGTTCATTGTGGTTTAACAGGAGCATTTCCATGTCAGGCAGAAGAAGATGAAGAACAAATATTCATTCAGCCTGACGGCTGTGGAGCTAAAACTCAATTCTGATGTTTTTATGTTCAAAGTGTTTCAACAGTTTAGATTCCAAAACTGTTTATTTTATTACAGCATGAATAACATTTGACATATTTTCCATCATCATCTGCTTCACTTATTTTCCTGGAGTCTTTATAAAAAGGTAAATGTACACATTTAAATATTATTTGTGTTTTATATCAAAATGTGATCAACTGCTTGTTTCTGTTTTTATATAAATAAAAATTGTTGTTTTTCATTGGGTGGAGGATTTGATGATACTGACCTGAACAGATGATCTCCACATTAAATTTGGTCAAACGAGATGATTCTTCAGTTCTCCTCATAGACACCACAGATCCACAGTCGAGTGATTTACACACATCATCCACACGCTCCAAGTTCCACCTCAGATTATCCTTGTCTTCAACCTCTTCTTCCCATTCTTCCAGAACCTTCCTCTCCAGTATTCCAGTACAGTTGCTGGCTCCTCCCACCAGCCTGAATTCCTCTGAACCTGCTGGTCACAGACACGAGGACAGAGACTTCAGTGGCTTCAACACAGCTGACAGTCTGTTTGTCAGGATTCTGGTTTTTACCTGAATGGAGTTCAGCACAGAGTCCTGAGGAGAAACCAGAAACATGGAGAAGCATCAAGACTCTGACTACATCAACTGTGTTCATCAAGGTCTTTGGAAACTCAAATCTTTCATTCAATTGGAGCAAAACGGAGGAAAAACAATTGATATTCTGAGGTTGTGAGATCAAATATTTCACACACATTCATTCACAAATCCTTTAGAAACTAAGATGAATTTCCTGTTTTCATGTCTTCACTGCAGCCGTTTCATCAATAAAGTTTGGATTGGTTCTCACTGGAGGCTTTTTTGAACATGAATGTTGATGTGAGCAGGAAAAACATGTGAATACCTTCTGATGTCAGATCACACATGCATTGATTGATAAAGAGCAGAACAGAGTCGTACCTGAACTGCAGAGAGTCACCAGCAGCATCAGTGTTGGATGATCCATGTCCTCTCAGTGTCTCTAAGTTCATGTCTGCTGTCTCTTTATCTCATCAGCATCCCCGCCCCCCCAAACCTCTGCTCTCTCTCTTTATCTCTGACCAATCACAGCTCAGAACGGCTTTCTCAACACGGCTGATATTTGAAGAAGATTCCTTCTGATGATTTTAGTTTTTTAAGCTTTAAAAAAGTTTTTTAGATTTTTAAACCTTATTGACTTAAATAAATCATTCAGGGTTTTGGTGTTTTTTCCTCTAAAAATGTGAACTTTAAACTATTGGAGAACAGAAGATACTTATCAGACTGAGAGGAAGAAAAATACATTAAATGAATCTGAATTAAAAACAGTAAAATGGTAAAGATCTCTGGGATGAGCAGCAACCAAGTTCATTGAAGGGCAGAGGTGGAAACAAGTCATTGTTTTGCAAGTCCGTGTCAAGTCCCAAGTCTTTGTCCTCAAGACTGAGTCAAGTCCCAAGTCGGGTCACAAGTCCTACTATTAATGTTTCAAGTCCTTTCAAAAACAGAGTAATATTAACTCTACAGACCATGCGTGCTTTTAGGAAGTTTATTTTGTTAGCATATGAGGTAAACTGCCGCTGAGCTCATGCATCCCCACTTCAAAAATCCAAAATGATTTTTCTACAACAAAAATCCAGTTTACCACATTTGAAATGTGGTAGGAGATGGCAGGGAACCAGGGTAGTCTGGATATTAAAGGGGCCATGGTTGTTTTAAGCCTTTAAGACTGAACTATGTCCACATATATGATCATATATTACCTTTGAAACACTAAGAAACTAATTATTTATAAATCGTTACCAGTAGTTATTTTTGTGAGTTTTTTCAACCCAGAAATAAAAAGACTCGATTCCTGAGGCTCCGCCTGCTGCTGCCCGTTTCATGATGTCATCCTAGAGAAATAAAAATAAACAATATCCAAACTTCTTCAACGATGGATGGGGGGGGGGGGGTTGTCTTAAAGGAGCCCCGCGTCTAAAGTAACAAACATCATTTTGAGCTGGAATTTCTTGAAGACAGGACTCAACTGAAAGATATGTGGTGTTGCTCATCAAAAATCAACCTTTTTATTGATCACCGCTCCACGGAGAAATTGAGTGTTGGAGTTAGACTGAGGGCGGAGCTGTGAGAGCAGACTCTTCCTGAAAGGGGCGGTCTCACTCTGTTACATCAGATCATGGGGACGGGGTGGTTTCTGTGGATATGTGTGGGGCTACTGTTGGGTTCTTTATAAAGAACACTAATATTACAATTGAAAGCTCAAAAAGTGTTTTTTTTTTTTCATGGTATTTCCCCTTTAAATCCCCTCACTAAAGAACAGTGATGTGTATTTGAGTTTGTGGCTGATGAGGCACGACTCTTTTTGAGTCTGATTTACAAACAATTTATTTACAAACTACTGATTCTTTTTCATATCAACATCTTTTTATACACATAGCAGATACATATTAGACTGAGTAAGAATGTAAAATGCATAGTGGTTTAGTTTGACTCCAAAAGAAAATATATGAATTGTACATCTAATTTTACCTTTAAAGTTCTGTTGTGAATATTTTTCATAATAATATGTATTATATTGTAAAGTTGCAAACAAAATATTACTTTGTTCATGCTGTAATTGAAAAGGAAATACGCAGAACAGAGAGATTATGAGTATTCATGTTTAAATTAAAAACTGAATCTGTCCAATGTGGAGCATTTTACATGTTTGTGACACAAAGTCTAAAAATTAAAAACATATAAAACTAGTGACAAACAGTCCAAACATTGTAGTCAAAGGTAATAAATGATCAGCTTTGCTCTTTTAGTTAGCATTACTCTGTAACCGTTAATCCGATCAAAGTTTTGCTGATGACTGTGTGTTCATTTCCTAATGCAGATCCGAATGTATAGATTATGTTCTCACTTCTAATTTGTGGTTTTTGTGTGTTCTACATCGCTCTAGTGTAAAAAAGAAGCACTAGTAAAGCACCAGGTAAAAAAAAAAAAATACATGAATATGTCTTTATTCAAAAGATTGACCACGAGAAAATAACAGAACCCACTGTTTTTATCCATGTAAACTTTAGTTTAGATTGTTTCTAACCTTTAAATGTTAGAAAGCATCAGAATAATCACCAATGATAATTAAAAAAAAAGTTTTGGGTTCAAAGTAAGAGTGCTGCTCCTCTGATCAGATAAACATTTTCCTCTTTACCTGGTAATCTTCACATCAGTGTTTTAAGTCTTCCATGTTCTAATGCACAAACAAATTAATGTTCACATTTTAAACCAATGTTAAACCTCTTGCAGTTGATGGGCTTAAGAGAAAATAATTAAAAAGTGAAGTAGGTATGATTTACAAAGACCAACTAAAATTAAATTGTACTTTAATGATTTTAACATGTCAGAAAAAAAGTGGAGGCAGTAAATAGTTCTTTGGGTTTTCAAAAGACATAATATATATGTAAAGTTTAACAGATCCCCCCCCCACATCTGTCTTTGAGCAGTAGAATAGACCACATATGTTATAACTTTGTTACAACATATTTCTAATGAAGCCAGGTTTTGTCTTAAATCAGAGGTTCCCAACGTTTTTGACACTGGGGCCATATTTTCTCGGTACAAAGTGATTCAAGGCCCATTCAAATATAAACATGTTCATGTAAATTGATGCACATGTTGTTTGATATGTATTTGATAATTAAATCGAGTCATTTTATGGTTTATCAAAGTAAAATCTTGTGGGGAAAAATGATACAACGTGATCATCTCGAAGAAATTTATATTCCTAGAGAACAGGTAAACCACAGTTGTCATGCTCAACACAAGTTAGAATTCCAAAAATATTTATAAGGCATTTTGATAAATAAAACTGTGTTGTAATAAAACAAGAACATTTCAAATAAGTTTCAAATGAAACAAACTGTAAATGACATTTAAATAAAATGTGAATAAAAAGATTACCTTATAACTGCTGATGAACTTGACAAATTAGAAGTTTTAATTTTGTACTAGATATTTCTCTCCAATTATGTGACAAATTAACAACAACAGTCACATCAGTCTGTTTAAAAAAAAACAACTAAACATTAACAGAGGCAAAGAGCCACGGTATAAAGAAAATATGATGAGGGGCCAATAGCATACTATCGGCGCATGCCACAACACGTTACTGATGCCGGGTTCACACTGGACGCACACAAACTTATTCGACCACACACAGATCAACGTAGTGAGTGGCGGGGCGGATTTTCGGGGGTAAACAACAGAGAGGCAGAGAGTAGAAACATGGGGTAATAGTTTTAGTTTGTACTTTTTTTTTATTGTTTGATTAGCATAAGGGAAGAAATGATCAAGTTTAGTGAAATGATCTGTCAGCACTAGAACATGAATGGAAAGCTTCTTGTTGTTTTCTGCAGATCAAAAATCTCCATTGGGGCAGAACTAGAGGTGTTCAAGCAGCAGACTCAGGTGATTTCCCAGTCAAACACCTAGAACAACAATTCAAAAAACAAATAAATCTCTTTCTCAATGTCAGGCCAGTAAAATCTTTCCCTGGAAAGCAAGAGAGTACAATCCTGACCTTGATGAAACTGTCATGTCATGGATGTCTAACAAAACTGTCTTTAAGGCTGAAACTTATTGTGTGATATTAGCTTCTCTGTCACACAATAAAAAAAAACATCATTGCAGGCACAATCTATTGAGTCAATCTAAAGTCTCAAACTTTTCAAGCTAAAATTATGCCTTCCCTTCTTAGGGACATCTTCTGCGATGACAAAGGGCAAAACCTTGGAAAGGCAAGAGTCTTGTTGTTGAGACAACTTTACTGTTCATGGACAGAGAAGAATGAGAAAATGTCCTGACCAGGTGTCAACTTTTGAACATGTTGAGTTAGTCTGACTACCCTAAGCTCAGTAACATCAACCCGATCATAATGGGTGTGACAAAGAGCCATGACCTCTTCAACTTTCCACTCTCCCTTTGACACTGAAAAGCACGTAGCTCTGGTGGGATGAGACTGACAGAAAACCAAGAAAACATCTTGTGCTGGATTCTGTATGTTCAGGATTGTTCTGATGCATCTTTTTTTTTTTTCTTTAATTTGTCCTGTCCAACAGCTGAGCAAACAGATACGGGCTGAGAGTCTCTTGCGTAGGACAGATTTTAATGTCCCAACAGGGGTTTATTAAGTAAAAACATCACAACTATTACAACCACCCTCCCCTTCACCCTAATGCGTGTTTATAGGAGGAAGAGGGTAGGTTGGGGGCAGTTGGCAGACCGACCCCCGATGGTGGACCGCTGTTTTCATTTCCTTATGCGCATTCAGATGTACAAATTGTGTTCTCGGCTCACATCTGTGGTTTTTCTTTGTTCTACATTCATCTAAAATACAAAACAAAAACAAAAAATCACCAGTAAAACATCAGGTGATCAAAGCACAAATATATGTCTTGATTTAAAACACTTCAACTAAGAGAAAATGACAGAATCTTCCCTTTTTTATCCCTAAAAACTTTACTTGAGATTATTTGTAACGTTTAAATGTTAGGAGGCATCATAATAACCACTAATGATTAAAAAAATGTTGGTTTCAAAGTAAGAGTGCGGTTCCTCTGCTCAGACGAACAGTTTCCTCTTTACCGGTAATCTTTCCATCAGTGTTTATTTTAAGTCTTCTGATGCAAAAGACATTTTGAACTGATGCTAACCCTCTTCTTAGTGATGATGAACATGTCTAGAAGTGAGAGAGTTGTCATTGGTGCAGATTTCAATGGACACGGTGCAGGAAACAGAGCAGATGAGGAGGTGATGGAAGGTTTGGTATCCAGGAGAGGAACATAGAAGAACAGATGGAGAAAAAAAAGATGGAAATGGCTATAATAATGTAACAATTGTGATTAATAAATAAATTAAATAAGCTGAAATAATCGCACAACAAAATTAATCGCATGATAGTCCAAGTCAAAACCTCTGTCTGTGAGCAAAAGACTACCAGGTAGATTATTATCTAACAACAATAACAAAAATTTTCAGCTAAATGTTTGTCATTGACTCTACCAGCCATGCCTTAAATATAATACTGATTCACTATATCGTATGTGAAACAAGTAACTTAATAATCATTGAGATTATCAACCTAGAAATGTTTTTTATTAATCAGATTTCACAAATTAACTTTTAATCAACAGAAATAAAGTCATATAAATGATTTAATTGTCAATTAATCAACACTGCACTAATCTCAACAGATTTGGAGATCTGTCTCCCCCTAGAGGGCACGATTACAATTACACATTCTATTAAATGAATGCACATGAATAGTGCATGAACAGAGGAATCAATTAAACACTTAACAAGTGTCAGGAAAGCAGCGATGTTATATCAAGATAATCAAGTACAAGAAATAAACAATTTCCACCATATACTTCAAAGTACAGCTGAAAGCAGAAAACCATAAGATATTCTAATAAAAGTCTATTCTTCTGCAACGTCATCAATTAACCACTAAATTATATTCTACAGCATTCAAACATAGAAATAAACAGAACGGATCTACAAGTTCATTCAAGGAAGTTTAAATCAGTAATAGAATAACAGGAATCAGGACTTACTTTAGTTTATGCAGACACACGGCAGCAGCAACATGTGGAAGTGAAGTCTCAGACAGGAAGTTACTCAGAGAAAGGAAATGACTTCACCGATACATGTGCTTCAAAATAAAATCCCTGAGAAACATAAAAGACTTTCCTACTGTAGCAGGATGAAATTGGTGTGTTTGAAATTACTCCTTTTACCTGGCTGGTTGGTGCCTGATTGCTGGCTGGACCGGCCTCTGCCGGTTAGTTTGTGAATAAATTAAGAAAAGTTGAAAAACTACATTTTGAAACACAAATTTAAAAATATATATTTTTAAGAAGCATAAAAATTCAGGAGCTCAGAAACAGGGAGGTTTTGTGAGAAATATTTAATTTCCTTTTTCATCAAATTTTCAGTTTACAATGCTTGGCCAAAGTCTGCTTTGTTAAGAGTAAATTAGAATGTGAAGATGTCAAATAGAAACACAGATTTTGGGAAAATTGAAGACATTTTTAGAGAAAAAAGAACAAAGACTAAACTGTTGGATATAAGTAGACATTTGGTTTTTCAATCATTGGAAAATAATTCACTAAAAGACGAAGAGAAGAAGATAAACACTTGATAGTATTTCATTATTATAAGATTATTTCATTATTATAAAGATATTAAAAATGTGAAAACAAAAAAAGAATAAAACCAAAGTTTTTAAAATTATTTACAAGTCAACTTCATGAAGGTTTAAGGAGAATTTTTGATTGTCTGGAAGGTCCAGCTCTTTACAGACCTACAGAGGATTTACAACCAGGAGAAATGTTTCTATGTGGAAATCAGAATCAAATTTAAGACAGACTGACATTTCAGAGTGACTCCTCTCATTTGTTACTCAAATAAACATCAGAACAATAATCTTTTCATTTTTTAAAAGACTAATATTTTATCAAAACCACATTTTTTTCTAACTGCAATCAGATGATAATTGTCTCCACTTCAGAAACCTCATTTCCTGAAATGCTGAGTGTGTGTTTTCAGTTCTCCTGCAGTCTCCTCCTCTCTCTCAGCCTCAGAGCTGGACCATCATCAACAGGACGGTTTCTCTTGGGTTTCCTGCATCCGCCTGCTACTTGGCTGAAAAGACGCGTGTGTGGTCTCATAGTTTACGAACAGGAGAGTGGTGTAACAACGATGACGAGGAGGAAGGCTGTAGTACCTTAAAGTAGACGTAGAGGGCAGATGTTGAAACCACCATGATCAGCAGGACCACAACATGTCTGATGATGAATTCAGTCAGAGAAACGGAAACTGAAAACAACACAAACATCATTCATTATTCAAAGTGGTTTCATGTCAAAACTAAACTGTTGTTGTGATGTTGAATCTCAAAATGAAGCATTTGGCTTCCGCTCCGGGTCATCACGAGCAGACGTGTGCCTCCGGCTCGCCGCAACTCTCTGGCTGTTCAAGTGTTTTAAAGTCGTCTACAAGCGACTTTGATCACCGGGCTGCTGCAACACAGCTACCACAATGAGGAGAGCTGATCATGGCACCGAAGAAAAATTTTGAAGCCGATCTGGCTGAGCTGAAGACCGCATTAGCCCACATCGAAGCGCAACTAGCTCCTGCTTTGCTACAGGAAGCAAAACTAACGGCTGTGCTTCAGCTGGAGGCTAAACTAACGCCGCTGCTGCATCTTGTGGAAGATTTCTGCCAAGAAAAGTCAGGGAACGAACAACGAGACAATCGCCAAGATCTGATGGAAAGAAAGGTGCATGACTTGGACCAACAAGCACGGATGAATAATGTGATTCTCACGGGACTCCAACTACAGCCCAGGGCGCGGCTTGGTGCTACCGGCGCTAGCATGGATGCTAATGGAGCTGCTAATACGACCGTGGAGGATCAGGTTCAGGTGTTTTTATCGTCTAAAGCAGGGGTCTCAAACTCAATTCAGCCGGGGGCCGCTGGAGGCAGAATCTGGGTGAGGCCGGGCCGCATCAGGATTTCCACAAGAAAATCGCTGATAAAACATTCCAATGTTCTCAAATATCTTTATTTTTAACATAAAATAGTGAATGAATTAAATTAATTAATTTTAAAAAATGAATTAGAAAAACAATAATTAATAATTAAAATAATAACAATGACCATAGAGCAGACACAGATGATTGTAGAAATCACATATTGACTGACTGACTAGCAGTGTTTCTCAAATGGTGGGGCGCGCCCCCCTGGAGGGAATGCAAATAAAAACATGTTTACATTAGTGATGGATAGTGTGCATAATCCTACATAGTAAATTAAATATAGCAAAAACAACCTAAAACTCAATTTACAGTAAACTAATGCGAAAGAACTGAATCTCTGAGAAAAGACAGAATTCCATCACTACTGTGGAGGGAAACAAGGAAAGATTTGTTTTTACTTTGTCTGGAAGTATTCTTTTTAGTATTCTAAAAAAGAAAGAGAAAAATTAATAAAACTGATTATTTAGAAGTTTTTATTATTATTATTATTATTGTTTAATGATAATAAAAGTATGATATTTTGAGGAGATATATGTTTAACTTGAGCAAATTAACGGATACTAATGTTTGCAGCTGAAGGGGGGGGGTGTCTCAGAGAAAATACCTGAGAAACACTGGACAAGAAAGAACTCTTTTTATTCAGTTTCAAACGTCTGTATTTCCAGAACCTCCTTCATTTCTGAACTGAGAGCAGCGCGCTCACTGAAAGCTCAAACCCCGCAAACCAGAATTCCTGGCCTCTGCGTCGGGAGCGCGCGTTGCTACGCAAGTTTTTAAATATGTTCTCAAGCTCTACGCACAAATCGGGCACGCACTGAGTCTTCAACCCAGTTCAATATTTCACGCATAGTCGCAGCAGCGCTAATGAACGGTAAAAACACCATAGAAGAAGAATCTCCTCTGCTGCTGCATGCGTGACCGCGCTGCTCCGGTGATTCTGCTCGCTCGCGGGCATCACTCACGCACGCGGAAGTAGTCAGTCTCTCTCGCGAGGACTTTTTCTTTTCGTGGAGGAGGAAAAAGCGCTCGCGAGGGTCTGATTTGTCCGCGCGGAATATCTGATGCGTGCGCGGATTGTCGCGCGGCGTCAGGAACACGCTTTTTGACAAGCGGCAGGCTGTGTATCACATGACGAAAGAGGAGTGGGGCCCGCGAATCACGTTCAGTGAGAAAGCACTTCCAGCAGCTTCATGGATCCCTCCTCCGCCGCTGACTCGAGGATGAATTAAAAAGTGAGGAGGCTCTGGACAGCCCGCTGATGTCGCCGCCCTTCAGAGCCATATACCTTACCGTGATTGGTTCGTTCAGCTCAGCACACAACAACTGTCATTCATATCAGCCTTGCGGGCGCACTAACAGTAATCTTTCATATGAAGACGGGGGCCGCAAATTATCATCCGCGAGTTTGAGACCCCTGGTCTAAAGGGATTTCCTTGGACCTGGACACGGTCGAAGTCTGTCATCCGCTTCCTTGGAGAAAGACCACAGATAAACCAGCGATCCTGATCAGGTTCGTGAATCGAAAGCACAAGACTGCTCTGATGAAACAACGTAAAGAACTTAAGGGGACAAAGGTGTTCCTTAAAGAGCATTTATGCAAATATAACGCTGATCTGGCTAAACACGCGAGGGTCCTACGTTCCAAACGACAGATCCTGTCAACTTGGGTCCAGAACTCCAGAATCTTTGTCAAACCACTCGGACCACCGGACCTGACGAAGCCTCTGGAAATAAAATCTATGAAAGACTTTGAGAACTGTGGGATTACGCACAGAACCTCTAATTCAAGCAAAATGTGAATTGTGAACTCATGAAACCGTCGGAACCGTTGAATACGAACTCTGACCCGATTCTGAAGAACTCAAGCACAATTCCCTTGAAATGAGACCTTCACAGTCTCTCAATCAAAACAACGAAGATGGTTTACGTGGTCTTAAACCTGTTCCTAAACAAAGATGTAGCTCTGGTCTGAATACAATCTGCTCAAACTGACTTTAATGAGAAATATTTTTGAAGTTTTGCATTAATAAAGCATGATTTTTTTTTATTTAGTTTTTTACATTTTTTAATTAGCACTTTTTCCAATTATAATCATATCTGTGATTTAATAGAATATTTCGTTTTGTTGACTAAATGCAAATCTGCTCAAATTGTCTTTTTTAATGAAGAAAATTTGATTTGATTACTACTTGATATTTTTTGAATTTTTAATGAGAATGTTTAGATTACTGTTGATGAATAATATAAATGATTTTTCTATGGATGTTTTTGAAATTCTATTACACCACTGATATTATTGATCTCTTATTACCTGAAACTATGTTGTTATTTGATTTTAAGTCCAGAACCGGATATTGATAATTCATGTAGAGAAAATGGTATGGTCGAGTCGGGGTGGGATTATATAAGTTCGCTTCCTTCAACCCCCTTTCAAGCGATCTATTTGTGATTTATTATGTGAAGTTATTCCTTGTATCATAACCTGATTGCTTGAAATAAACTATTTCATTAATTCATTCATTCATTCATTCATTGATTCATTCATTTTCATCAGAGAAACTAGAACGATGGTGAATGAAGTCATTTCTGTCAATTCAAATACCTAAAACAGTCAGACTCAGCTGCTGGCTTTGGAGCCTCAGGTTTTGGGAGTTGATGTGGACGTGGTGAACACACATGTAATCTCCTTTGTGGGCGGAGCTCGCCTCCAAGAATGAGAAAAGGGCGGAGTTATTGACAGCCGGCAGGGTGTTGTTCAGAGTTGTGGTGGAGTTGTTGAAGATGAGCTGGAAGATCCCGCCTTGGTACAGATGATGGGAGGAGCAAATGATGCTGAAAATGGTACCAAAGAAGACCTGAAACCCCTGATTTCTAGCCTTGGAGACCCCACTGCTGGAAGAGACGGAGATGTTTGGACTTTGCAGGGAATCTGTTGGAAAGAAGAGAAAGTGTCAACTGTCCTGGTTGGAAGATCCTGTCAATGTTGTTATGATAAGTTTGCACTCCTGACATGCAGCCTGACTGTTAGAAATTAAGAAATGAAGGCCAAATCCAAATAGTTTTTTTACATATCCAGCGTCTGTTTACTCCCATATTTATTTTCATGACCTCTCTTGAGGCGGCCGTACGAGTCTATTCACATCTGTTCTCCTCTTAAGATGCAGCAGCTTCTCTCTATGAACCTCCATGGATCCGGACAAACCCAGAACTGGCAGAACTTGTACAGGTGGATGTGACTAAGACCTAGACCTGCACAGTTTTCTAGCAGCAGCACAATTTGGGAAACGCAGTGAAAATTCTAAAGATATTCACAAAGAACAAAAGTCTGAACTTTGGAGAAGCTTCATATCATATCAACCAATCAGAAACTCAGTGTAGTGACGTCTTGATGATGTCATCAGTGGGTGGAGTCATAAACTCAACATTGGAGGAGGAGCTGATTGTTGTTGTTTGTTAACCTGGACTTTGATAGTTTTATTATTAGTATGGAGACAATAATAAAGTGTCCTCTAATATTATTCTAATTAGTGATGATTCAAAATGAAAATTTATGGTTTTAGTCGAATAAAAATCAAGATATTTGGTTGAATCCTGAATAGTTACTGTAAGTATTTCAGTGTTTTTCATTGATTTCAAGCTATCGGCTGAATTGTCAAGTTAACTGGGTTAAAGTATGAAGTCAAATCAGGAAAAGTTATGAGTGAATGAAAAAGCAGATGGTGAATTTGATTATTCGAAAAACAAAAACTTTAATGCAAAACCTAAATACTAAAAAAAAAAAAAAACTTTAAACCTTGAATTGTTATCAAATACAACTTGTTTATTTGTATTTTCAACTTGTGTTTTTATTTTTCATTTCTCTCTCTCTGGTTTCAATAAGCTCAAAGACTCGTCCCCCACATAAAATTAGGATCAATAGCAAAAACCAAAAGTCAGAATTGAAATTTTGAATTGAGAAATAAAAATGAAGAGGGAGAGAAAGAAAAAAAACAAATATTAAAAATAAATGCAAAAACAATAAAGTGATTTTGAAATGAGAACATTTTAGAAGCTCTAATTTTTTTACATTTTTTTTCACATCTTCAATAATTCCTTCAAGTGTATAATGTATGAATTTTATTTCAAAATGTTTTTTAATATTTTACATTTTTTCTGTTTGTAATATCTGTTGTTAAAGTATGACTTTGTGTTTAACTTTGTCTTTAAGCAAACATCTCATTTTGACAGTTAACTTTCCCCATAGTTTAATAAATAAAAACATCAGTTTACCTGAACATGAAACCTCCAGTCTTTCCTTTGTATAAGAGTAAGGATACGCATCATAGTAACAGTGATAAGAAACTGACTTCCAACAGGAGTCGTCGATCCACCACACAAGTCTCTCTGTAGAATTGTTTGTGATTTCTTGGAATACAGCAGAACCACAACCCAGTAGTGAACACAGTTCAGTTGCTGCTTCATGATTCCAGTTTTCCTCTGATTCATACACATTCACTGGTCTCCACTCTATCTGGTAGAACATTTCTAGAACTCCAGCACAGCGGCTGGTCGTTCCCACCAACCTAAACTGAACTGGAGCAAAACATAAAATAAGGTAAAAATCTGGAAGTCATTCTGTTAACAGAACTAAAACTGAAGCTTTTCCTCTACCTGAACAGGTGAGCTCAACAGCTTTACCAGAAGAACAGAACTTCTGAGATGAACTGATACTTTTACAGTCGAGTAAAATAGACTCATGACCTTCACAGAGGAACTCTCTGCTCCACTCTGGAGACTCTGTTTCTCCATAGAGCGCCCCCTGGAGGACTGATGGAGGCCCACATTCCAGCTCCCTACAGACCACCTCTGCATCCTGCTGGTCAAAGTCATCTTCACACACTATGGACCAGGAGTTGTTAGACTTCACCTCCAGCCTGCCTGAACACTGATTGTCTCCGTTCACCAGCCTGATGGAGTCTGTGGATCCAGAGGAGAAGATCAAGGATTTATATAAGTCTTATGAAGTCTTTTGCTAACACCTCATGGTGTTTCTGTGTGGAGATGTTGATCTTCTAAACAGTTAAACACTGAGGAGAAAATAGTTGTTACCTGAGCAGGTGAGGTTTATCCACTCAGAGTTTAAAAAATTGCCCAGTTCCATACATTCCCTCCACAAAGACCTTCTCTCAAGGCACTTTGAGTCGATTATCCACACAGGTTTTTCTCCTTCATATATGTCAGATATAAAAGAACGTAAAGTACCACAGTTCAGTCGATTACAAAAAGCATTAATTGACAATACGGTCCAATCAAAATCTACGTTTGCCAGTCTCCATTCTTGGTGGTGTTTCAAATAAAGTTTACCAGAGCAACGACTGGCTCCTCCTACCAACATCACCTGATCAGGATCTGAACAAACAATAGGAAAACGAAAGAAGAGACAAAATTACAGTTTAAATACACAAAAAAAAATACAGAATCTGAAGCTGCAGATCTACCTGAACAGGTGATCTCCACAGCTTTACCAGGAAGACAGGTCCATCTTCTGAGCTGTGAACTTCTACATTTCAGGAGAGCAGGTTCATGACCTTCACAGAGGAACTCTCTGCTCCACTCTGGAGCCTCTGTTTCTCCATAGAGCGCCCCCTGGAGGACTGATGGAGGTCCACATTCCAGCTCCCTACAGACCACCTCTGCATCCTGCTGGTCAAAGTCATCTTCACACAATATGGACCAGGAGTTGTTAGACTTCACCTCCAGCCTGCCTGAACACTGATTGTCTCCGTTCACCAGCCTGATGGAGTCTGTGGATCCAGAGGAGAAGATCAAGACATATGCTGGACTGTTCTGGAGCCAATCAGAACGGTTTTCATTTCCACCAAACTACTTCTGCATTTCTATGGGAGTTTCTCTCTCTGTCTGTTTATTGATGGTTTTTGGATGTTACACCCCCATGTGTCAGAAATGAGAATCTCTACATTTCAGTGGATCTTCTGCTGCTGTTCTGGATCCAGGTCACATGGACAGCAGTGTCAGAACAGCCTCAGATCCAATGAGATGAATGGAAAACTGCTCCAAAAGGCTGTTCTCAGTTGGGCAGGACATTCTGACTGATGGTTGTTGTGGGTTCAGGACTCACTCAAAGACCATCTGAGGGATTCTTATACAAATGTGTTTACAGACCAGAGAGAGAAGACTGGAACCACATGGTTCTGTTGGATCAAAGAGAATGTTCTAACCTGGAAAAAGACATTGAAAGAACCATCAATGTTTTTACCTGAGCAGGTGATCTCTGTAAACTGACTGTGGTTATAAATCAATTTCCAACACTCCATTAAATTAGATCCATTACAGTCTTCATCCAGTCTCCAGACATCCTCTCCAGAGGTTGGTTGTCTTCTTCTGCCTGTGATTAGTGAACCACAGTCCAGCTGTTTACATACAAATTCTGCTAACTTCATGTAAATAAAGTAGCCAAAAGCATGTTTCCATTCTCCCATGTACTTAATCTTCAGAGTTCCGGCACAGCGATGGTCTCCATCAACCAACCGAATGTTTCCAGAATCTGAGGATCAAATCCAGACGTTGTTTACTAAACATATCAAACATTTTACAAATATGATGATGAGTCAGCATCATTTACTGAGGCGCTACTATAAAAAGCTTTCTTTGACCTGAGCAGGTGAGTCCAGCAGCTTTTCCAGAATATTTTTGAACAGAGCTTCTACATTTCAGGAGAGCAGACTCATGACCTTCACAGAGGAACTCTCTGCTCCACTCTGGAGCCTCTGTTTCTCCATAGAGCGCCCCCTGGAGGCCTGATGGAGGCCCACATCCCAGCTCCCTACAGACCACCTCTGCATCCTGCTGGTCAAAGTCATCTTCATTCACTGAGGACCACGAGCCGTTCAGCATCACCTCCAGCCTGCCTGAGCACAGATGGTTCACCAGCCTGATGGAGTCTGTGGATCCAGAGGAGAAGATCTGACACCCTCGCTGCACTGCCATCACAGACACAACTTTTCTGTTTCTGTCATTAAAGCAACATTTCACATTTAGATTCTGTGTTTGAATCAAATGAACAGAAATGTTCATTCTCTTAAGAATGCAGCCCGACTGCTGTGGAGTTTCGATCAAATTCAGAAGTATGTTCTGTTTAAAGTTTTTTTGACAATTTAGATTCCAAAACTGTTTATTTTATTACAGCATGAATCACATTTGACATATTTTCCATTATCATCTGCTTCACTTATTTTTCTGGAGTCTTTATAAAAAAGTAAATGTACACATTTAAATATTATTTATGATTTGTTTCAAAATGTGATCAACTGCTTGTTTTTCTTTTTATATAAATAAAATAGATGTTTTTCATTGAGTGGGAGGATTTGAATATACTGACCTGAACAGATGATCTCCACATTATATGTAGTAAAATAAGATGATTCTTTAATTCTCCTCATAGAAACCACAGATCCACAGTCGAGTGATTTACACACATCATCCACACGCTCCAAGTTCCACCTCAGATTATCCTTGTCTTCAACCACTGTTTTCCATTTTTCCAGAACCTTCCTCTCCAGTCTCCCAGCACAGTTGCTGGCTCCTCCCACCAGCCTGAATTCCTCTGAACCTGCTGGTCACAGACACGAGGACAGAGACTTCAGTGGCTTCAACACAGCTGACAGTCTGTTTGTCAGGATTCTGGTTTTTACCTGAATGGAGTTCAGCACAGAGTCCTGAGGAGAAACCAGAAACATGGAGAAGCATCAAGACTCTGACTACATCAACTGTGTTCATCAAGGTCTTTGAAAACTCAAATCTTTCATTCAATTGGAGCAAAACGGAGGAAAAACAATTGATATTCTGAGGTTGTGAGATCAAATATTTCACACACATTCATTCACAAATCCTTTTGAAACTAAGATGAATTTCCTGTTTTCATGTCTTCACTGCAGCTGTTTCATCAATAAAGTTTGGATTGGTTCTCACTGGAGGCTTTTTTGAACATGAATGTTGATGTGAGCAGGAAAAACATGTAAATACCTTCTGATGTCAGATCACACATGCATTGATTGATAAAGAGCAGAACAGAGTCGTACCTGAACTGCAGAGAGTCACCAGCAGCATCAGTGTTGGATGATCCATGTCCTCTCAGTGTCTCTAAGTTCATGTCTGCTGTCTCTTTATCTCATCAGCATCCCCGCCCCCCCAAACCTCTGCTCTCTCTCTTCATCTCTGACCAATCACAGCTCAGAACGGCTTTCTCAACACGGCTGACATTTGAAGAAGATTCCTTCAAGTGTTTTTAGTTTTTTTGAGCTTTAAAAAAGTTTTTTAGATTTTTAAACCTTATTGACTTCAATAAATGATTCAGGGTTTTGGTGTTTTGTCCTCTAAAGATTTTAACTTTAAACTGTTGGAGAACAGAAGATATTTATCAGACTGAGAGGAAGAAAAATACATGAAATGAATCTGAATTAAAAACAGTAAAAAGGTAAAGATCTCTGGGATGAGCAGCAACCAAGTTCAATGAAGGGCAGAGGTGGAAACAAGTCATTGTCCTCAAGTCTGAGTCAAGTCCCAAGTCGACTCACAAGTCAAGATCAACAAGTCTCAAGTCAAGTCACAAGTCCTACTATTAATGTTTTAAGTCCTTTCAAAAACAGAGTAATATTAACTCCACAGACCATGTGTGCTTTTAGGAAGTGTATTTTGTTAGCATATTAGGTAAACTGCAGCTGAGCTCATGCATCCCCACTTCAAAAATCCAAAATGATTTTTCTACAATAAAAACCCAGTTTATTACATTTGAAATGTGGTAGGCCAGAGATGGCAGGGAACCCGGGTAGTCTGGATATTAAAGGGGCCATGATTATCTTAAGCCTTTCAGAATGAACTATATCCAGATAAATGATCATATATTACCTTTGAAACACTAAAAAACTAATTATTCAGAAAATATTACTTTTAGTTATTTTTGAGAGATTTTTCCTACTCAGAAATAAAATGACTTGATTCCTGAGGCTCCGCCTGCTGCTGCGTGTGGCTGCTGCCCGTTTCATGATGTCATCCTAGAGACACAAAAATAAACGATATCCAAACTTCTGCAACAATGGATGCACATTCCACATATCTGCCCTTAGCAGCCTCGGCCATCGCTACAGAAATACACGAGGCTTCTGCACGACTGTACCCAACGGGGGGGGGTCTTAAAGGAGCCCCGTGTCTAAAGTAACAAACATCAGTTTGAGCTGGAATTTCTTGAAGACAGGACACAACTGAAAGATATGTGGTGTTGTTAATCTAAAATAAACCTTTTTTGCTGATCACCGCTAGCTCCACAGAGAAATTAAATGTTGGAGTTAGACTGGGGGCGGAGCTGTCAGAGCAGACTCTTCCTGAAAGGGGCGGTCTCACTCTGTTAGATCAGATCATGGGGACAGGGTCATTTCTGTGGGTATGGGCGGGGCTGCTGTTGGGTTCTTTATAAAGAACACTACTAATACACTTGAAAGCTCAAAAGTGTTTTTTTCTTTCATGGTATGGCCCCTTTAAATCCCCTCACTAAAGAAAAGTGATGTATACTTAAGTTTGTGGGTGATGAAGCACAGACTCTTTTAGAGTCTAATTAAAAACCAATATATTTATGAACTACTGATTATGTTGTCATAACAGCATCTTTTTATACACATAGCAGATACATATTAGACTGAGTAAGAATGTAAAATGCATAGTGGTTTAGTTTGACTCCAAAAGAAAATATATGAATCGTACATCTAATTTTATCTTTAAAGTTCTGTTGTGAATATTTTTCATAATAATATGTATTATATTGTAAAGTTGCAAACAAAATATTACTTTGTTCATGCTGTAATTGAAAAGGAAATACGCAGAACACAGAGATTATGAGTATATTCATGTTTAAATTAAATACTGAATCTGTCCAATGAGAAGCATTTTACATGTTTGTGACACAAAGTCTTAAAATCAACAACATATAAAACTAATGATGACAAAGAGCCCAAATATTGTAGTCAAAGGTAATAATTCATCAGCTTTGGTCTTTTAGTTAGCATTACTCTGTAACCGTTTATCCGATCAAAGTTTCGCTGATGACAGTGTTCATTTCTTAATGCAGATCCGAATGTATAGATTATGTTCTCACTTCTAATTTGTGGTTTTTGTGTGTTCTAAATCGCACTAGTGAAAAAAAGAAACACTAACAAAGCTCCAGGTAAAAAAAAAAAATACATGAATATGTCTTCATTCAAAAGAATTTGACCACAAGAAAATAACAGAACCTGCTGTTTTTATCCATGTAAACTTTAGTTTAGATTGTTTCAAACCTTTAAATGTTAGAAAGCATCAGAATAATCACAGATGATAATTAAAAAAAAGTTTTGGGTTCAAAGTAAGAGTGCTGCTCCTCTGACCTGATAAACAGTTTCCTCTTTACCTGGTAATCTTCACATCAGTGTTTTAAGTCTTCCATGTTCTAATGCACAAACAAATTAATGTTCACATTTTAAACCGATGTTAAGCCTCTTGCAGTTGATGGGCTTAAGAGAAAATAATTAAAAAGTTAAGTAGGTATGATTTACAAAGACCAACTAAAATTAAATTGTACTTTAATGATTTTAACATGGCAGAAAAAAAGTGGAGGCAGTAAATAGTTCTTTTGATTTTCAAAAGACATAATATATATGTAAAGTGTAACAGATTTCCCCCCACATCTGTCTTTGAGCAGTAGAATAGACCACATATGTTGTAACTTTGTTACTACATATTTCTAATGAAGCCAGGTTATGTCTTAAACCAGAGGTTCTTAACCTTTTTGACACTGGGGCCATATTTTCTCAGTACAAAGTGATTCAAGGCCCATTCAAATATAAACATGTTCATGTAAATTGATGCACATCTTGTTTGATTTGTATTTGATAATTAAATCGAGTCATTTTATGGTTTATCAAAGTCAAATCTTGAAGGGAAAAATGAAACGTGATCTTCTCAGACATTTATATTCCTAGAGAACAGGTAAACCACAGTTGTCATGCTCAACACAAATTAGAATTCTAAAAATATTTATAAGGCATTTTGATAAATAAAACTGTGTTGTAATAAAACAAGAACATTTCAAATAAGTTTCAAATGAAACAAACTGTAAATGACATTTAAATAAAATGTGAATTAAAAGATTACCTTATAATCTGCTGATGAACTTGACAAATTAGAAGTTTTAATTTCGTACTCGATATTTCTCTCCAATTCTGTGACAAATTAACAACATCAGTCACAACAGTCTGTTTTTTTAAAAAAAAAAAAAACAAAAAAAAAAAAACTAAACATTAACAGAGGCAAAGAGCCCCGTTATAAAAAAAATTTGATGAGGGGCCAATAGCCGCAGACTATCGGCGCATGTCACAACGTGACTGACGCCGGGTTCACACTGGACCCAGAACAGAGACCGCCTCTATTTGGCGACCATGTTAACCTATGGCGTCATTCACACCAGGCGTGGAACAGTGCGGTCCTCCGCGGATGACTCGCACTGTGCAGCGGATCCTTTTGGCGTCTGCTCTATTTTGAGCGTGAGCCGCGAGTGTTCCACATCAATTCTGGCAGGAAGTTACACAAAGATACATGAGAAAATACGGTTTATTTTTAAAAGAAAGTGTGTATTCGCACATAATTTTGGAAAACTGTGCATCCAGTGCTAAACTTTGTTCTTAGTTGCACAGACCCAGAGGAAAGGGGTTAAGGTTAGGAGTATGGTTACGGTTCCTGAGGTCGGCTGTCTCTGCAGCTCACGGCTACACCAGAGGATGGGTCAAATGTGGAGAACACATTTACACATTTAGGAGCGGGACAGTTTATGGGAATTCAACTTTAAGTTGAATTTTAAATACGTGCGTCCAACAAAAACATCCAGCCTTGGACACACTTAGAATATGTGCAGACAATGCAGCAATGAGATCTTGGCTGCATGTATTACATGTGTTCAATATGAATTTCTATCATTTTCTCTGCTGCTCGCGTGTAAATAACATCAACCTTTTTAAAATGTAACAATTTTTTTACAATAAAATGCCGTGATTGACAAATGTGATCATGTTTTTGTATCTAAACAGACTGTAGACAGGTAAATAAACAATCACAACACACATGTGCGTGCGCGAGAACACACACACACAACACAGATCAACGTAGTGAGCAGACTCCGCTGCGGGGCGCCGAGGCAGAGTTTCTGAAGTAAACAACAACTGAGACGCAGAGGGTAGAAACATGGGTAATAGCTTTAGTTTATGAATTTAGTCACGAGCGAACGCATGCGCACAGACACAAACAAAACTGACAGAGACGCGCGCACACAGATCAATGTAGTGAGCCGGCTCTGTAGCGGGTGGGCGGGGGATGGATTTTGGGTGTAAAACAGCAGCAGAGAGGAGTTCCTCTTAGAAACATGGGGTAATATCTTTAGGTTATTAACTTATTACCCATGATGGTAAAAACAATAAAAGCTCCCGCTGAAGCGCCTGTGGACCGCCGCGGAAAAATGCGCGTCTGGTCTGTAAACTACAGAACGGGGCGAAAGCAGCGCGCACTCGGCTTCGCGGTGCTTCCGAGTCCAGTGTGAACCCGGCGTGATGCTTACTGCCACCAAGTGGTAGGAGACTGCATTCAGGTCCCACGGCCCTCGCGGCCCTCAGGTTCAGAACTGATTTTTTTTCGCAGCCCACTAGAGGGCACTCGCGGGAAACACTGTCTTAAACCATGTTCATACTTTGCACAAAGTCATTAGATTAAAAATAAAGCTAAATAAAAGTCAAGAGGATCTTGTTTATTCTGTTTTTCCCCTTAAGAAATTGTATTCTAGAGGAAAAAAGTAAAGTAACAACTAATGATTACTTTTTAAAATAAGTCACTGGCATTGAGCACCTCATCACTGACTGCTGATCTGTTCTGAGCGTCACATGTGTGACAGTACTGCAGGTGACACTACTGTGTGTAACAGAGCACACACACAACAACACAAAAGACCATCAGAAATCTGAACACAGATGGAGAAAGACTCAACTGCATGTTGATTACAACATCTATGAAGAGAAACTTTTTCTATATCTTACAAATGATCAATACAAGGAAGTCCTATTTCTCTGACATCATTATCAAAAACTCCCATAATGCTCAGGCCTTATTCGCTACAGTTGACAGATTGACAAAACCACATGTGTCAGTGTCACCAGAACTTTACTTCATCAAAGCCTACAATTACTTTGCCAAATTCTTTAGGGACAAAATCAAAAACGTTAGACAAACAACTTTTTCATCAACTACAGTCCAGCATTTGAAACTTACTGGAAACCAGTATAAACCCCATGGCTCAGTTTCAACCCATAAACAGTAACGATTTGCAGGACATTCTATGTCAACTGAACTCCTCCTCCTGGCGTCTGGACATTCTAACCACAAGCTTTTTCTAGAAAGTTTCAAAGATCTTGGAACCAGTCCTACTCCAGATTATAAACCTGTCTTTAACATCTGGTGTTTTTCTAGAACCACTGAAAACATCTGTAATCAAACCTCTCCTAATAAAGGACAGTCTAGACGAAACACAAACGACCAACTATAGACCGATATTAAACCTGCCATTTTTACGTAAAATAATTGAAAAAGCTGTTTTCTATCAGCTAAATGATTTCTTAATAAAAAATAACTGCTATGATGTCTTCCAGTCCGGCTTCAGACAGAACCACAGCACTGAAACGGCTTTGACCAAAGAGACTAATGACATTTGTTTGAATACAGACAATGTAAATATGTCAGTGCTAGTTTTACTGGATCTCAGTGCTGTGTTTGATACAGTCAACCACACAATACTACTCAGACGTCTGGGAAACTGGGTGGGTCTCACTGGGCCATTATTAAACTGGTTAAAAAGAAACTTAGAAAATAGGAAATATTTGGTGTCAATCGGTAACTTCACATCTGAGCCAACAGAAAATTACATGTGGAGTGTCCTGAGGCTCCATCCTAGGACCATTTCTATTTAAACCTGCTCCACTGGCCCAGGTTATAAAGAACAACAACATTTCAAAAACAAACAAATCTCTTTCTCAATGTCAGGCCAGTAAAATCTTTCCCTGGAAAGCAAGAGAGTACAATCCTGACCTTGATGAAACTCATGTCATGGAAATTAATTAATTAATCATGGACTAACAAAGCTCTGTCTTTAAGGCTGAAACCTATTGTGTGATATTAGGTTCTCTGTCACACAATAATAAAAAAAAAAAACATTGCAGACACAATCTACTGAGTCAATCTAAAGTCTCAAACTTTTAACACTGAAATGGTGCCTTCCCCTTCTTAGGGACATTTTCTGCGATGACAAAGAGCAAGACCTTGGAAAGGCAAGGGTCTTGTTGTGGAGACAACTGTAGTTCATGGACAGAGAAGACTGAGAAAATGTCCTGACCAGGTGTCAACTTTTGAACATGTTGAGTTAGTCTGACTACCCTAAGCTCAGTAACATCAACCTGATCATTATGGGTGTGACAAAGAGCCATGACCTCTTCAAATTTCCACTCTCCCTTTGACACTGAAAAACACGTAGCTCTGGTGGGATGAGACTGACAGAGAACCAAGAATACATCTTGTGCTGGATTCTGTATGTTCAGGATTGTTCTGATGCATCTTGAGAACATCAGTGCACTTTTTCCAGTCATTAACACCTTCACTGGTTCTAAATTTTAATCATATTTGGGAGAAGATCTTACAGTAGAAGCAGTACAAACTTTTTTCTTTTTTATTCAATAAATAAACAGGGTAAATATGGGTAATATGAATATAAGGGTTCCTATTAACTAAAAAACTTGTATTGAATTAAACCATTGCTACTGTATTCACCTGGATCCACATTTTGAATTTGCATTTCACCTTCAGGAGTGCCGCGTCTCACTGCATGACTGGCTAATGCAGTTATTACACAAAATTAATTAAGTCATTGATATTTTATTTTTGAAGTGACATTTAAAAATAACCTGCATGAGCTTTGCATGTTTTTTTATTATTTATGTGAAAAATTCAACAACTCAAAATCAAATCAAAACAGTTTCTCCCTCTTATTAGGAGGATTTTTTATCCACAGATTAATGATGCTTCAAAGGGAAAAGAAATATTTACAGCCAGTGCTAACCAGAACAATGATCTGACAGTAAGACACAAAACACAATTGTAACACATAGTTTAAAAATCAACAACATATGACACTAATAATGCCAAAGAGTCCAATCAATTCCGTTAACGATAATAAAGAATCAGCTTTGCTCGTCTAGTTAGCATTTGCCGCTTCTTAGATCTGAGTTTTGCTGATTACTGTTGTCATTTCCTAATGCGCATTCAGATGTACAGATTATATTCTCGGCTCACATCTGTGGTTTTTGTTTGTTCTACATTCATCTAAAATACAAAACAAAAATCACCAGTAAAACATCAGGTGACCAAAGTACAAATATGTGTCTTGATATACAACACTTCCACCAAGAGAAAATGACAGAACCTTCCCTTTTTTATCCCTAAAAACTTTACTTGAGATTATTTGTAACGTTTAAATGTTAGGAGGCATCATAATAACCACTAATGATTAAAAAAATGTTGGTTTCAAAGTAAGAGTGCGGTTCCATTGCTCAGACGAACAGTTTCCTCTTTACCCGGTAATCTTTCCATCAGTGTTTATTTTAAGTCTTCTGATGCAAAAGACATTTTGAACTGGTGCTAACCCTCTTCTTAGTGATGATGAACATGTCTAGAAGTGAGAGAGTTGTCATGGGCGCAGATTTCAATGGACACAGTGCAGAAAACAGAGGAGATGAGGAGGTGATGGAAGGTTTGGTATCAGAAGAGGAACACAGAAGAACAGATGGAGAAAAAAAAAGATGGAAATGGCTATAATAATGTAACAATTGTGATTAAAAAATAGATTAATTAATCTCAAGTGATCGCACAACAAAATTAATCACATGACAGCCCAAGTCAAAACCTCTGTCTGTTAGTAAAAGACTACCAGGTAGATTATTATCTAACAACCCACAATTTTCAGTTAAATGTTTGTCATTGACTCAACCAGCCATGCCTTAAATATAATACTGATTCACTATATCGTATGTGAAACAAGTAACTTAATAATCATTGAGATTATAAACCTGATCAGATTTCACGAATAAACTTTTAATTACTAGAAATAAAGTGATATGAAGGGTTTAATTCTCAATTATTAATCTCAACAAATTTGGAGATATGTCTCCCCCTAAAGGACACAATTGCAATGACACATTCTATTAAATGAATTCACATGAATAGTGCATGAACAGAGGAATCAATTAAACACTTAACAAGTGTCAGGAAAGCAGCAATGTTATACTAAAATAATCAAGTAGAAGAAATAAACAATTTTAAAAATATACTTCAAAGTACAGCTGAAAGCAGAAAACTATAAAATCTTCTAATAGTCTATTCCTTTGCAACGTCAATTAACTACTAAATGATATTCTACAGCATTCAAACATAGAAATAAACAGAACAGATCTACAAGTTCAGTCAAGGAACACTTTATCAAGTTTAAATCAGTAATAGAATAACAGGAATCACGACTTACTTTAATTTATGCAGACACACGGCAGCAGCAACATGTGGAAGTGAAGTCTCAGACAGGAAGTTACTCAGAGAAAGGAAATGACCACCGATACATGTGCTTCAAAATAAAATCCCTGAGAAACATAAAAGACTTTCCTACTGTAGCAGGATGAAATTGGTGCGTTTGAAATTACTCTTTTTACCTGGCTGGTTGGTGCCTGATTGCTGGCTGGACCGGCCTCTGCCGATTAGTTTGTGAAGAAATTAAGAAAAGTTGAAAAATTACATTTCGAAAAAAATAGATATTTTTAATAAGCATAAAAATCCAGGAGCTCAGAAACAGGGAGGTTTTGTGGGAAATATTTAATTTCCATTTTCATCAATTTTAAGTTTACAATGTTTATCCAAAGTCTTCTTTGTTAAGAGTAAATTAGAATGTGAAGATGTCAAATAGAAACACAGATTTTGGGAAAATTTAAGACATTTAAAGAGAAAAAAGAACAAAGACTAAACTGTTGGATATAAGTTGACATTTGGTTTTTAAATCATTGGACAATAATTAACTAAAAGATGAAGAGAAGAAGATAAACACTTGATAATATTTCATTATTATAAAGAGATCAAACACTTGAAAACAAAAATAGACTGAAATCAAAGTTTTTAAAATTATTTACAAGTCAACTTCATGAATGTTTAAGGAGGATTTTTGATTATCTGGAAGGTCCAGCTCTTTACAGACCTACAGAGGATTTACAACCAGGAGAAATGTTTCTATGTGGAAATCTGAATCAAATTAAAGACAGACTGACATTTCAGAGTGACTCCTCTCATTTGTTACTCAAATATACGGCAGAACATTCAAACTGTCAAAATAATCCTGGAGCTCCATCAGTCGGTGTGTATAAAGACGTTCAGATGTTTTTCAAGAACATTTTACTGCAGACTGCATTTTCCAGATCAGAAATACTTTGTTTTTTAACAGACTAACATTAACATTTTTTCTACCTGTAATCAAATGATAATTGTCTCCACTTCAAAAACCTCATTTCCTGAAATCCTGAGTGTGTGTTTTCAGTTCTCCTGCAGTCTCCTCCTCTCTCTCAGCCTCAGAGCTGGACCATCATCAACAGGACGGTTTCTCTTGGGTTCCTGCATCCGCCTGCTCTTGGTCTGAAAAGACGCGTTTCATAGTTACAACAGGAATTCGGGTAACAACGATGACGAGGAGGAAGGCTGTAGTACCTTAAAGTAGACGTAGAGGGCAGATGTTGAAACCACCATGATCAGCAGGACCACAACATGTCTGATGATGAATTCAGTCAGAGAAACGGAAACTGAAAACAACACAAACTACATTCATTATTCAAAGTGGTTTCATGTCAAAACTAAACTGTTGTTGTGATGTTGAACCTCAAAATGAAGCATTTTCATCAGAGAAACTAGAACGATGGTGAATGAAGTCGTTTCTGTCAATTCAAATACCTAAAACAGTCAGACTCAGCTGCTGGCTTTGGAGCCTCAGGTTTTGGGAGTTGATGTGGACGTGGTGAACACACATGTAATCTCCTTGGTGGGCGGAGCTCGCCTCCAAGAATGTGAAAAGGGCGGAGTTATTGACAGCCGGCAGGGTGTTGTTCAGAGTTGAGGTGGAGTTGTTGAAGATGAGCTGGAAGATCCCGCCTTGGTACAGATGATGGGAGGAGCAAATGATGCTGAAACTGGTACCAAAGAAGACCTGCAACCCCTGATTTCTAGCCTTGTAGACCCCACTGCTGGAAGAGACGGAGATGTTTGGACTTTGCAGAGAATCTGTTGGAAAGAAGTAAAGGTTTCAACACAGACATAGTTTCTCTTTTTATAGATGTCACATGGACACTATGAAATTTTCTGCTGAATCAACTCAGTCTGAAACCAAAATGGATCTGAGGGAAAACCTAAATAAAAAACAGAATCATGATCCGGATGATTGCTGTTTCATTGAAATTCAACTACTACCTGGTGGTAGACGAGATGGTGGCTGAAAATTATTATTGGAAGGAAGTCAAAAACCCGAATATTGACACAACACTCCCCTTCACCCCTTCCACATAGATTTTGACCGAAAAATACTTTCGTTTTTGATAGAAAAAGGTTAATATAACCGGTGACCCAAACAGTTACGTTTTTTTTCGCGTTTTAAGCTTTGAACCTCGAACACCTGAGCTGTCTGTCAAAACCTACAATGATCTTTAACATACCGTATCTCCTTACAGAATCCATGTGAAGTAGCTGACACTTTAAAGTGGCTTTTCCCAGATATGCATCACATTACTATTATAATATAAAGTCTTATAATCTGGTACAAACAGCTTTTCTATGCAACTGAAGATTCATGTCGATTGCATAAAGGGTGGAGGTCAACTGCAATCACTGGAGCTGAAATCCCGAATTACAAGTCTTTACAGTTCTAAAACTTAAAAAATTTGTGTCCATGCCCCTTAATAAGGGTTTAGCTTCTTTTGAAGCATTTTAGCTAATCCTGAACACTAAGAAAAGTATTAAAAAAAAGTTGCTACAGATCTAAAATCTTGTGGAATTTCCTCTTCTGGAGAATGATTTTCAGCCTCCATCTTGTCTGCCACCAGGTCTGTTCAGTGATATAGAACATTTGAGACATAACATAATTTTTTTTTGTGTGCATTATCACTGTGGATTTTCACTTTTTGATCCAAACCCAGCAGCCAATCAGAACTGAGTTTTCCCCCTGACCATGGTCTAATATACAAAAACATAAATTTACCTGAACAAACCACCTCCAGTCTGTCCTCTCTCTTTAAAATCGAATCGTAGAAGACACAGAGGTGAGGAGAAGATGACTTCAAACAGGAGGACTTGATCTTCCACACATTTCTCTCTGTAGAATTGTTGGTGATCTCTTGAAATACGGAAAAACCACAACCCAGCCGTGAACACACTGCAGTTGCCTCTTCGTGGTCCCACTTCCCATCAGATTTAAGTCCATAGACAGGTCTCCACTCTCTACGGTTGAACATTTCTAGGGCCCCGGCGCAGCGGCTGGTCATCCCCACCAACCTCAACCGACCTGGAACAGAATGAAAAGTAAGGTAAAAATCTGGAAGTCATTCTGTTAACAGAACTAAAACTAAAGCTTTTCCTCTACCTGAACAGGTGAGCTGAACAGCTTTACCAGAAGAACAGAACTTCTGAGATGAACTGTTGCTTTTACAGTCGAGTAAAGCAGACTCATGACCTTCACAGAGGAACTCTCTGCTCCATGGAGCCTCTGTTTCTCCATAGAGCGCCCCCTGGAGGACTGATGGAGGCCCACATTCCAGCTCCCTACAGACCACCTCTGCATCCTGCTGGTGAAAGTCATCTTCACACACTCTGGACCAGGAGTTGTTAGACTTCACCTCCAGCCTGCCTGAACAATGATCAGCTCCATTCATCAGCCTGATGGATTCTGTGGATCCAGAGAAGATCAAGGTTTTAAAAATGTCTTCTGAAGTCTTTTGCTAACACCTCATGGTGTTTCTGTGTGGAGATGTTGATCTTCTAAATAGTTAAACACTGAAGAGAAAACAGTCTTTACCTGAGCAGTTGATGTCTATCCGGTAAGGGCTTAAAATATCAATCACACAATCCTTCCAGATAGACCTACTGTTTATGCAGTCTGATTTAATCTTCCACGTAGATTTTTCTTCTACATCCTTTCTGACTGTTTCAGAAACAACTGAACCACAGTTCAGTTGATGACAAACAACCTGCATTGACTCCATATTTTGTTGAGCATATAAGCCGATCAGTGGTCGCCATTCTCGGCGGTGTTCCAAATGAACTTCACCAGAGCAACGACTGGCTCCTCCAACCAACTTCATCTGATCAAGATCTGAACAAACAAAAGTAAAATAAGAGAAGAGACCTAAATTAAAAAAAAAAAAAAAAAAAAAGAACCTGCTGATCTACCTGAACAGCTGATCTCCACAGCTTTACCAGGAGGACAGGTCCATCTTGTGAGCTGTGAACTTCTACATTTCAGGAGAGCAGGTTCATGACCTTCACAGAGAACTCTCTGCTCCACTCTGGAGCCTCTGTTCTCCATTAGAGCGCCCTGGAGGACTGATGGAGGCCCCACATTCCAGCTCCCTACAGACCACTCTGCATCCTGCTGGTCAAAGTCATCTTCAACACACACTATGGACCAGGAGTTGTTAGACTTCACCTCCAGCCTGCCTGAACACTGATTGTCTCTGTTCACCAGCCTGATGGATTCTGTGGATCCAGAGGAGAAGATCAAGACAGATGCTGGACTGTTCTGGAGCCAATCAGAACGGTTTTCATTTCCATCAAACTACTTCTACATTTCTATGGGAGTTTCTCTCTCTGTCTGTTTATTGATGGTTTTTGGATGTTACACCCCCATGTGTCAGAAATGAGAATCTCTACATTTCAGTGGATCTTCTGCTGCTGTTCTGGATCCAGGTCACATGGACAGCAGTGTCAGAACAGCCTCAGATCCATTGAGATGAATGGAAAACTGCTCCAAAAGGCTGTTCTCAGTTGGGCAGGACATTCTGACTGATGGTTGTTGTGGGTTCAGGACTCACACAAAGACCATCTGAGGGATTCTTTACAAATGTGCTTGTGACGGTGTGTGCTGCAGACCGCAGTCCACCGGGCTGTTCTGCGCGAGTGAGCTGCCAAATTCTGGAAAACCATGTCTCCCGGGAGAATTGCTTCTCTGCGCGGCTTCAGGACGGTGTGAGCCGACAGAGGCAGCTTTTGAATGTGTAAATGTCGCTCAGCACATCGAAAAGTCCTGAGAAACCATTTAAAAGATTGCACAAATTCATGTTTCCAACCACGTCCTGACAAAATAAAGGCTGATGTTATTCCCAAATTTGTACGTGCAGCCAAGATACACATTACTGCAGGGATTTAGAAAAATATGAGCTAACAGTCACTTATAAAGATTAATAATTATAATGACGCACGCTCAGAGTATCATCTTGCTTTATACAGCATATTTGTTTTTAACTGAACTCGTTATTTCTTCCTCTACAACTATTTTTGGTATATTATAGTTTTCCTGCGCCAATGTATACAGTTCTATTCTAATCCGATCTTTGATGCGATCCAGGACATTTCGCACATGTAAACACAGCTACTGAGAGAAGACTGGAACCACATGGTTCTGTTGGATCAAAGTGAATGTTCTAACCTGGAAAAAGACATTAAAAGAACCATCAATGTTTTTACCTGAGCAGGTGATCTCTGGATAATCAAGGTCATAATCGATGTATTTCCAACAGTTCATTAAATTGGATCTGAAACATCTACTAGTCAATTTCCACACAGTCTCTGTGGAGTTTTGTCCTCGATTTCTGATTCTGACTGTGATTGGTGAACCACAGTCCAGCTGTTTACATACAGACTCTGCAAACTTCATGTCAATTTTGGAGCCAGAAACAGGTTTCCATTCTCCCATGTACTTCATGCTCAAAGTTCCGGCACAACGATGGTCTCCATCAACCAACCGAATATATCCAGAATCTGAGGATCAAAACCAGACGTTTGTTAAATAAGAAGATGAGTCAGCATCATTTACTGAGGTGCTATTATAAAAAGCTTTCTTTGACCTGAGCAGGTGAGTCCAGCAGCTTTTCCAGAATATTTTTGAACAGAGCTTCTACATTTCAGGAGAGCAGACTCATGACCTTCACAGAGGAACTCTCTGCTCCACTCTGGAGCCTCTGTTTCTCCATAGAGCGCCCCCTGGAGGCCTGATGGAGGCCCACATCCCAGCTCCCTGCAGACCACCTCTGCATCCTGCTGGTCAAAGTCATCTTCATTCACTGAGGACCACGAGCCGTTCAGCATCACCTCCAGCCTGCCTGAGCACAGATGGTTCACCAGCCTGATGGATTCTGTGGATCCAGAGGAGAAGATCTGACACCCTCGCTGCACTGCCATCACAGACACAACTATTCTGTTTCTGTCATTAAAGCAACATTTCACATTTAGATTCTGTGTTTGAATCAAATGAACAGATAAATGATGTGAGGCCAATTACCTTGATTTAAATGTTTCTAAAACAAAGGACATGGAGATTGATTTTAGACGTGTTGCTACACATTGTCTTAGTGTGATCCATGGGGAGAAGGTGGAGATTGTAGAAATAAAAATATAGAAAAACTGAATTCGACAACAAATTGAAATTTCACATGAACACAGACGCTATTGTGAAGTGTGGGCAGCAGAGGATTTACCTGCTGAGGAAACTTGAACTCTTTTAATGTAAATCAAACCATTCTTAATCACTTTTATTGTTGTTCTATTGAGAGTATTTTAACATTTTCATTTATTTGCTGGTTTTATGGTCTGTCTTTGAAGGACAAAAACAAACTGCAGGGGATTGTAAAAACCTGCTCTAAAATAACTGGTCTAAGACTGAGGGACCTTCCCTCTCTGTGGAAGGAACAGGTGCTGAAGAAAGCTAAGAGCATCCTGGGACAGGCCCAGCTTCCTCTGACTCCTGACTTTGTCTTGTTGCCATCAGGGCTTCGATTTTAGGGGTGTGCCAAAATATCGATATTGCGATATATCGCGATATTTAGTCCTCCGATTGATTCTCGATGGGTTTTCACCAAGTATCGATATTATATTTTCATTTGAAAAGGCTGTTGTGTCTTAGTCTCGTGGCGGAACTATTGCGCAGCCGGGCGCGCTGCGTCGGACATATTCCGGGAACTTCCGGGTTGAGTGGACGCTGGCATGATTGTTGCCGCTACTCACCGGTAACTTTCTTTCGTTAAACTATCTTTGCTGCTACGGATTTTGGACTGTGTATTGGGAATATGTCCCTGGACTACTTTTAATTGTTTTGCTGGACCCGTAAGCCTCAATAATAATAGAAAAAGAAAAAGAAAATAAAATCGACAAACAACGCTGCTCCTCCAACCTGTGACTTGATTCCCTTGGCTGGGGTTACGTGTCTCAGTCTGCAGTCCCCGAGCCCTCTCCTGTCAGCTATGTTTCCATCAAAGCTGTACGTTTGGTCGGCTCTAACCTGGATACTTCTCTGGCTTTTCCAACACCCCGTCGCCGGGCTCATCCAGTATACCGCCTCTGAGCTCCTCCGTCTCCGCCCGCACCCTGCGGCCCCTCCGTCTCTGCTCAACCTACCGACGGACTCCCTGCTCCCGCCTCGCCGGAGGTACATCCACCGTGGCTCACGGCGACATTACCACGAAGACACGTCCAGTTCCATCCGTTTCCTCTCCTCCACCACCCGTCGCCCTCTCCGCAACTCCGGACGCTCTGTGGACCACCAAGCGCTCTCCAGCCTTCCTAGATCGGTGAACACGACTGCTCCACGCCAAATCACCTCAACTGTCAACTTCGGCCTCATCAACATCCGCTCTCTCTCAAACAAGGGTCAGCTGATTCAGGATTTAATTTTGGATCGTAAATTTGACTTTTTCTGCGTGACAGAAACATGGCAACAACTCAATGACTTTTCTTTACTCAATGACTCCACCCCTCCTGGCTTTGTTTACCTCTGTCAACCACGTTGCTCCGGCCGCGGAGGAGGTCTCGCGGTGATTTATCGCGAGACGTGGAAAGTCCTCTCGGTCCCCCTCCCCTCCTTCAGTTCCATCGAGTGCACTGCCTTCATGCTTCCTGGGCCCACACCAACTGTTGTAGCTGTGGTTTACCGCCCCCCAAAGCCGAACAGTGACTTTTTATATCAATTTGGAACTCTGTTAACTCACCTCTCATCTCTCTCTCCTCATGTTATGGTCATGGGTGACTTTAATGTACATTTTGAGAACTGCCTCCTCCCCCTCACCAGAGACTTCAGTTCATGCCTGGACAGTCTTGGTTTTAATCAATTTGTTAAATTCCCTACTCACGCCAAGGGACACACCCTGGACCTGGTCTGCTGCTCTGGGTTAACCCCCACTAACTGTTCCAAAGATGAACTTCATATAACTGACCACTTTTTAATTTCTTTTAATATCTCCCTCTCCCTATCTGAGATGAAGCCCAATCACCTCATCTCTTTCAGAAATATAAAAAATGTAAATATGGATATGCTCTCCTTTCATATAGAGCAGATTCCTGTCCCACATTCATCCAATCCTGATGAACTGGTTTCTTTGTATAATGACAGCCTTTCTGATTTATTGAACACTTTTGCTCCTGTTAAAACCCGGTCTGTATCCTTCACTAAGTCTTCTCCCTGGTTCACCCCGCAACTTCGTGAAATGAAAGCCAAATGCCGCCAATTAGAGCGACTTTCCAAAAAAACTGGCTCTCCTGTTCATGAAGAATTATTCAAAGCACAGATTTCACAATACAAGGACCTGGTATCTCTTACTAAAAATAATTACTTTACAGATTTGATTGATGCAAATAAGGGAAATTCCAAAACTCTTTTTTCTTTAATGAACAATATCTTTCAACCCCGCAACACTCTTCCTCCTCATTTCTATTCGACTGACACCTGTGATTCTCTTCTGACATTTTTCAACCAGAAAATTCAAGCTATCCATCAGCATCTCCATTCCTCCCCCCCTGCTCCCATCCCTCCTGATTCCTTTTCTGTTAGTCAAACATTTTCATCATTTCAGCTCCCCGATCACAGTGAAATATCACGCCTTATTCAAAAGTCCAAACCATCTACATGTCTGCTCGATCCCCTCCCAACATCCCTAGTTAAATCCTGCCTCCCCTCTCTTCTTCCCTTCATATCTGCTATTATCCTCTCCTCATTAACATCTGGTATTGTTCCCTCACTCCTCAAGACCGCTGCTGTTAAGCCAATTCTGAAAAAACCCGGTTCAGACCCAAATTCCTTTAATAATCTTCGTCCTATTTCCAATCTTCCCTTCATCTCCAAAATACTAGAAAAAATAGTCGCCACCCAACTTCACCTTCATCTCAGTCAAAACGGTCTCTTTGAGCCATTTCAGTCAGGTTTCCGCCCCCAGCATAGCACAGAAACTGCCCTGTTGAAAATCACAAATGACCTTCTGCTAGCAGCTGATTCTGGACTCGTCACCATCCTCATCCTCCTCGACTTAAGTGCGGCATTTGATACCATATCTCACTCCATCCTCCTGCAAAGACTTTCATCTCTTGGTATCAAGTCCACCCCCCTCCGTTGGTTTAAGTCTTACTTTACAAGCCGCACCCAATTCATCCAACTGAAATCATTTAAATCCCAATCCTCTCCCATTTCCTCTGGTGTTCCTCAAGGTTCAGTTCTCGGTCCCCTCCTCTTCATAACCTACCTCCTACCCCTCGGCAATATATTCCGTAAATTTAACATTGATTTTCATTGTTTTGCTGATGACACCCAGCTCTATCTGTCTAGTAAACCCAACTCCTCTCTTCCTCCATCCTCCCTCTCCTCCTGCCTGTCTGAAATTAAAACTTGGTTCACCTTAAACTTCCTCAAACTCAACAGTGACAAAACCGAATTACTCCTTATAGGTTCTAAATCCACCCTTTCCAAAGTCTCCAATTTCACTCTTTCCATTGACTCCTCCTCGGTTTCTCCCTCCCCTCAGGTTAAGAGTCTGGGTGTCATCCTTGACAGTTCATTATCCTTTCAATCACACATCAATAGCATTACCCGGTCTGCCTACTTTCATCTTCGTAATATTAATCGTCTCCGCCCCTCACTCACCGTCCATTCTGCTTCCATTTTAGTTCATAGTCTGGTTACGTCTCGCCTTGATTATTGCAACGCCCTCCTGTCTGGTCTTCCTAATAAGACTTTAAATAAATTACAATTGGTCCAGAATTCAGCTGCTCGCATCATCACCAGAACTCCTTCATTCCACCACATCACTCCCGTTCTCCAACAGTTGCACTGGCTCCCGGTTACTTTCAGGATTCAATTCAAACTTCTTCTTTACACTTTCAAAGCCCTCCATAAAATGGCTCCTTCATATCTATCTGATCTTCTACATATTAAAACCCCGTCCCGCTCTCTCCGGTCTTCTTCTTCCCTTCAGCTTTCTGTCCCTCCTGCCCGCCTGGTTACCATGGGGAGCCGAGCCTTCAGTCGCTCGGCTCCTCAACTCTGGAACTCTCTGCCTCCTGACCTCCGCAATGTTGACTCCTTTTCAGTTTTTAAATCCAAACTCAAAACATACCTGTTCAAATCTGCTTTCCCAAATTCATAACGCTCCTTCATTTTTAATCTGATTTTATCATGATGTGAACTTGTTTTTTTTTTTTTTTTTTTTTTTTTTTTTTTTTACCTGATGTTACTATGTTTTTATATTACGTTTTTATATATATATATATGCACATATGTATATATTTTTACTTTGTACAGTGTCCTTGAGTGTATTGAAAGGCGCTTCCAAATAAAATGCATTATTATTATTATTATTATTATGCCGACGCACGCACTTCATTCAGGAAAAAAGCACCAGCGAGATACAGACTCTCGTAGCGTGTGTATAAATCATGTCTACCTGTGCTCAGGTATCATCCATCTGTAGAAGAAGCAGCCGGTAAGAAGTGAGTTTATCTGAGCGCTAGAATGACCGTGATGCTTATTTCTTGTTTGATCGTGCGCTGTGGGAACGAGGCGCGTGCTTCGTAGTTGTTTGTGTGTACTTCAGGTACCGGTCGGAATTTTCGCTTTCATGCACTCTGATGTTTGCCCTGCTGGTAAATGGTGTAACTTTGGTAAATTTATGGTGTAAGGTTTTCAAATGAACGTAATAACTTTTTGCTGATGTTAATTTAAAGTCATTCTTAAATTAAAAAATGCAGATTTGATTTATGAACTTAAAAAAAAGGAATTAAAATAAAGTACATTAATTCACTGTAAAATAGGGAAGTTGCTAGTTAATTAAAGCACTTAAAATTGTATATATTACTATAGATTAAAGTTGTTTATTGCTAATTTGTAATAGAATTCGAATATGTAAATATTTATTGCCATTAGTATGTGTGTTTTAGGATTTTTACCTGTTGGCTGCTCACTGACAAATTGTCCAAATGACCAAAATAAAGATTGGAGAAATAATCTCAAGTGACGGTCTGAGAAAATCAGCCTTCAATTTTGAATGCTTAGCCCTTTTCAAATGTGGGAAAAGTGCACAAAAAAATTATTTAACACTTGACAGAGGCTGTAAAACCTTATATTCATCATCCTTTGGTGTGAAGTTTCTTTGGAGGTAGATAGCTGTCACTAATTTGAATTTTTAATTTTTGTTCTGTTGCTAACAGTATTTCTGTGGCACTGCTGATCATGTTTACTATTGTTAACATTGAATTTTACAAATAATTCCAATTCAATTGGTGTCAAAGTTATAGTATTGGTGATTTTAAGCAACGTTAAACAAAAGTGTCAATAATTTGTTGCACAAGATAACAAGATAAGACATAAGTTGTTTATTATGATTGTGTTTAAGCTAAAAAAAATAAAATGGGGATATATTTCCCCCCAAAAAAGTGTTCTTCTATATAATATTAGTTACTATAGAGGATATTTCTAACCAGTATCGCAGTATCGCGATATTATCGATATAGTGAGCCATGTATCGCATATCATATCGTATCATGAGGTACCCAGTGATTCCCTTGTCGATTTTTTGCTCCAACACAAAAACAAATCGTTTTTCAAAGTCTTTTGTGCCCTCAGCAATTACATTGTTGAATTTGGATAAGAGTGTTTTTGAGCGTTAGTGCTGTTGTGATATTGTTGTGTGTTGTGGAGCGAAGGAGTACTCATTTTAAAACTATGATGGTCTGACACATCAATGTCAATGTGATTGTGTTGTGTTGTGTGTGTGAAACTGCACTGAAAGTACTACAAATGAATTGCCTTCTGGGACCAATAAAGTTTTTTGATTCTGATTCTAAATGTTCATTCTCTTAAGAATGCAGCCCGACTGCTGTGGAGCTTCGATAAAATTCACATGTTTTTTATATTCAAAGTTTTCTAACAATTTATCGTCCAAAATTGTGTGTTTTATTACAGCATGAATAACATTTGACATATTCTCCTTCATCATCCGTTTCATTTATTTTCCTGCAGTCGTTGCAAAAAAAGTAAATGTACACATTTAAATATTATTTATGATTTATATCAAAATGTGATCAACTGCTTTGTTTCTGTTTTTATATAAGTAAAAAAAGATTTTTTTCATTGAGTGGGAGGATTTGATGATACTGACCTGAACAGTTGATCTCCACATTAAATTTAGTCAAATAAGATGATTCTTGAATTCTCCTCATAGACACCACAGATCCACAGTTGAGTGATTTGCACACATCATCCACACGCTCCAAGTTCCATGTTGGATTAATTACGTGTTCAACCAGTGCTTTCCATTCTTCCAGAACCTTCCTCTCCAGTATTCCAGTACAGTTGCTGGCTCCTCCCACCAGCCTGAATTCCTCTGAACCTGCTGGTCACAGACACGAGGACAGAGACTTCAGTGGCTTCAACACAGCTGACAGTCTGTTTGTCAGGATTCTGGTTTTTACCTGAATGGAGTTCAGCACAGAGTCCTGAGGAGAAACCAGAAACATGGAGAAGCATCAAGACTAGGGCTGGGAATCACTGGGTATCTCACGATACGATACGATACGCAATACATAGCTCACGATATCGATAATATCGCGATAGTTGGTAAAAAATTCCTCTCTACTTACTAATATTATATAGAAGAACACTTGGGGGGAAATATAATATATCCCCATTTTATTTGTTTTAGCTTAAACACAATCATAATAAACAACTTATGTCTTATTTTTTGCAACAAATTATAGACACTTTTGTTTAACGTTGCCTAAAATCACTAATACTATAACTTACCACCGATTGAATTGGAATTATTTGTAAAATTCAATATTAACAATCGTAAACATGATCAGCAGTGCCACAGAATTACTGTTAGCAACAGAACAAAAATTAAATAATTCAAATTGGTTACAGCTATCGTCCTCCAATGGAACGTCACTCCAAAGGATGATGAATATAACGTTTTACAGCCTCTGTCAAGTGTTACATATTTTTTTGTGCACTTTTCCCACATTTGAAAAGGGCTAAGCATTCAAAATTGAAGGCTGATTTACTCAGACTGACACTGAGATTATTTCTCCAATCTTTATTTATTTTCTATTTGGTCAGTCAATTGTCAGGTAAAAAGGTAAAAACATTAAAACACACATAATAATGGCAATAAATATTTAAAAAATCGAATTAGTTAGTTAGTTAGTCCTTTATTTCGAACATACAGATTACATGGTAAAAACAAAACAAAACAAAACAAGAAAACAAAATTTTATATAAATTATAAATAAAAGATATTACACCTGAATTGTGTAGTTCAAAATGGAGTAGGAAGAAGTTAAAAACCTTTTTTTAATCCTACCTCCTAAAAATATATCTTCATTTTAATCTTTAATATAAACTATTTCAGAAGCAGAAATTAAGTACCATCAGACATCTGTCCATATAATCGAATACACACAAGATCTATACAAAAACACGTACATATATACAAATATACCAGCTTTACCATTCACATGCTTTCCCTTCCCATAAATCTTTCCCCTGGGACCTCATCACCCAGCCTCTGTCAACTTCACCAATAAAACACTCAAAACATTGATTTATATGACTTATATACTTCACAGTCAACACCTGTATCACTACATTAGATTTGTTATCCTTCTTCCTTACTATATTTACTGAAGACTAATATTCTATGTTTATGTTTAAAGTGGTTTATGCTGTTGCTCATTCGTAACTCATCATTCAGACTGTTCCATAGCTTCACTCCATTTATTGTTGTACAAAAGATCTTTTTTGTTGTGCGTGCTTTTAGTACTCTGAAATTATTTTCTTTTCTTAAACTATAACCACCCAATCTGTCAGAAAACATTGACTGTAGATGTACTGGGAGTAAATTATGTCTTGCTTTGTACATCAGCTGAAGTATTCTATGTTCTATTAAATCAAAAAGTTTTAGTATCTTTGACTGAAGAAATAATTGATTAGTGTGATGGCGATAACTTACATTATGAATTATTCTTACTGCTCTTTTTTTGTAACAAACACAGTGGTTTTAAAGAGGTTTTGTATGTACTTCCCCAAATTTCTGAACAGTAGGTTAAGTACGGCAACACCAGAGAATTATACAGTATCTGGCGTGATCTGAGGTTAAGAATATGTTTCACTTTGGCCATGACTGAAATACTTCTTGATATTTTTGTTTGTAAAGAACTAATATGCTGCTTCCAGAAATCTTGTCGTCTATTGTCACGCCCAAGAATTTGATATGATTCACTGTTTCTAATGTTACTCCTGCTATTCTTATTTTAATTTGCTCTTTTGTATTGTTTTTATCAAAAAACATGATTTTAGTTTTGTCCAAATTAAGTGATAGCTTGTTTCTATCAAACCAGTCCTTTAGATTGTACATTCCTCTGGTCACTTTAGCGAGGAGTTTCTGGATATCTGTGTCAGAAAAAAGGATGTTGGTATCATCTGCAAATAATAAGAATTTCATTTCGTCTGATGTTTTGACTATATCATTGATATAAAGGTTGAATAAAACTGGCCCAAGCACTGAGCCTTGAGGGACACCACACACAATGTCCAGAACTGTTGAATTATGGTCTCCCATTTTCACAAATTGTTTCCTGTCTCGTAAATAGCTTTTTACCCAGTCTAAAGCTGATCCTCGCACTCCCAGTTTATCCATTTTATGAATTAGAATGTCATGATTTATTGTATCAAATGCTTTTTTTAAATCTATGAAAACTCCTATTGCATATTTGTTCTGTTCTGTGATATTAGTTATTTCCTCTGTTAATTCCATTAAAGCCAGTGCTGTTGATCTGTTTGCTCTAAAACCATACTGGCTGTCTGTAAGTAAATTATATTTATCGATGAATTTGCAAAGTCTATTTTTAAAAAGTTTTTCCAGGATCTTAGAAAACTGAGGGAGGAGGGAGACAGGCCTGTAATTTGTGAACTGATGTTTATCTCCAGATTTGTAGAGTGGGATTATTTTAGCAGTTTTCATTTTCAGAGGAAATTGACCATTCTGGAACGATAGATTGCATATATGAGTCATGGGTTTTGAAATTCCTTCAATTACCTTCTTGACTAACATCATATCAATATCATAGGAGTCTGTAGATGTTTTGTTCTTACAGTGCTTAGTGACTTCAATTACTTCTTCTTCCTCCACCTCTTCAAGAAAAATAGTGTTAATATTACTGTCTGTTAAATGAGGACCTTTACTTAATGTTGGAATTTCCTTAGCCAGACTTGGTCCAATATTAGCGAAGAAGGCATTGAATAAATTAGCAACATTTTTTGAATTTGTGTGTGTGGTTTCCCCATCTAGAAAATGCTTTGGATAACTTGTATATTTTGGAGAATTTCTTATTACCATATTTAATATGGTCCACAATTGTTTAGTATTGTTTTTGTTGTTCTCCAGTAAGTTGTTATAATATTCCTTTTTACACTTCCTCATTATCAATGTTAATTTGTTTTTATATGTCTTATATCTCTTCTCAGCTTCATCACTTCTGTGCTTTATAAATTCTTTGTATAAATTATTTTTTTTCTTACAAGCATTTTTTAATCCTTTTGTAATCCATAAACTGTTTGCATGTTTAACTTTACTTCGGTATTCCTGTATTGGGCAGTTTTTATCATATAATAGTTTAAATATTTTTAAAAATTCATCATATGCTTTATCTACATCTTTTTCGTTGTAAATTAAGTCCCAGTTATACTCCAACAAATCCTTTTTTAATGCATTCAAAGACTCTTCAGTTCTAATTTTCCTATTATAAATTAGCAATAAACAACTTTAATCTATAATAATTTATACAATTTTAAGTTCTTCAATTAACGAGTAACATCCTTATTTTACCGTGAATTCATGTATTTATTTTAATTACATTATTTTTTAGTTCACACATCAAATCTGCATTTTTTTTTTAATCTAAGAATGACTTTATATTAACATTAGCAAAAAGTTATTACATTCATTTGAAAACCTTACACCATAAATTTAACAAAGTTAAACCGTACACCGGCAGGGTAAATATCAGTGCATGAAAGCGAAAATTCCAACCGGTACCTGAAGTACACACAAACAACTACGAAGCACGCGCCTTGTTCCCACAGCGCACGATCAAACAGAAAATAACCGATCGCGGCCATTCTAGCGCTCAGATAAACTCACTTCTTACCGGCTGACTCTTCTACAGATGGATGATAATTGAGAACAGGTACATAACATGATTTATACACGCAATACCGAGCCAGAATCCTGCCGGTGTTTTTTTCCGGGGGTCCGTGCGTCGGGAAAATAAGTCCGACGCAGCGCGAGTAACTGCGCATTAGTTCCGGTCCGCGACTCAGACGCAACAGCCTCTTTAAATGAAAATATAATATCGATACTTGGTGAGAACCCATCGAGAATCGACCGCAGGACTAAATATCGCGATATATCGCAATATCGATATTTTGGCACACCCCTAATCAAGACTCTGACTACATCAACTGTGTTCATCAAGGTCTTTGGAAACTCAAATCTTTCATTCAATTGGAGCAAAACGGAGGAAAAACAATTGATATTCTGAGGTTGTGAGATCAAATATTTCCCACACATTCATCCACAAATCCTTTTGAAACTAAGATGTATTTCCTGTTTTCATGTCTTCACTGCAGCTGTTTCATCAATAAAGTTTGGATTGGTTCTCACTGGAGGCTTTTTTGAACATGAATGTTGATGTGAGCAGGAAAAACATGTGAATACCTTCTGATGTCAGATCACACATGCATTGATTGATAAAGAGCAGAACAGAGTCATACCTGAACTGCAGAGAGTCATCAGCAGCATCAGTGTTGGATGATCCATGTCCTCTCAGTGTCTCTAAGTTCATGTCTGCTGTCTCTTTATCACATCAGCATCCCACCCCCCCAAACCTCTGCTCTCTCTCTTCATCTCTGACCAATCACAGCTCAGAATGGCTTTCTCAACACGGCTGACATTTGAAGAAGATTTCTTCTAGTGTTTTTATTTGTTAAGCTCTAAATAAGTTTAAAAGATTTTCTTGACAGAAAAAAACTTTTTAGATTTTCGTGTTTTTCTTTTAAACATATGAACTTTAAAATGTTAAAACTTTAAATTGTAAACTTTAAAGATACTAATCTAACTGGAAGGAAGAAAATGACATGAAATGGAAAAAATACATAAAATCTTAACTAGAACAAATCAACTAAAGAACAAAAATCTATGTAAGTTATGAGCATTGAAAGCCAAGCAGCCACTATGGAGGGATGAGGGATCACTGAGCCTCAGGCTGCAGACCTGCGGTTTATCAGATCAAAGTGTTTTAAAGATGACGATGTTTTCATTTCCTAATGCACATCCAGAAGCAAAGATTATGTTTTCACCTCTAACCTGTGTTATTTTATGTTCTACATCGGTCTAAAGTCAATAAATAAAATAGTAATGCAAGTTTGCGTATTGATTGAAAGGAAGTCAGAGGGAGGTTGCTAGGGTCAGATAAACAATTTCCTCTTTAACCGTAAATCATCTCATCAGTGTTTTTTTTTTTTCATTTTAAATATTCCATTTTCTGATCCAAAAGCAGATTTAATGATCATTCTCTTCATCTCTGGCCAATCATCACTCAGAATGCGTTTTTCAACACGGCTGACATTTAAAGATTTCTTACAATGTTTTAGCTTTGTGAAAGTTCATCAGATTTTTAAACCTTTTTGACTGTAATTAATATTCATTAATATTCCCCTAAAGATACAAAATTTATAATGTTGGAGAACAGAAGATACTTATCAGACTGGGAGGAACAAAAAGACATGAAATGAATCTGAATTAGGAACCATCCAGAGAATCTTCAAGACTTTCACAAACTGATATTTATGACCCCAAAAATGAGGAAATGATAAACATTGATCATGCCAGTAGCAGGTGTTTCCACACACAGGACCCTCACAGGACACAATAACTGGGGTTTAATACAGAAATTTCTTATTTTTAAATCACACTCAAAAATGGTCAGAGATTTGCTGCTTTCTGTAAGTAAAACAAAATCTCAGTGTTTTCTTTGACCACGAGTTGGTTTAGTGGCAAAAGATTTGAGCCAACAAAAATGTTAAATAAAGTGAAATACAAATATGCCTGCAGATTCACAAAGAATGAAAACAAAAAACAAAATTGGAAAAGTTACAAAATACATAATACAAAAAAACTCACAGTTTTCAGCTGTTTTACTCTCAAGAATGCTGGAAATGGCGCCGTTTTCTGTCATGGCTTCCTCACTACCACGACGCACATTCCCTCCGTCTGTGAAATCCACGAAAAAATAAATAATCGTGCAGAAATAACAACAAATTACTCCAACGACGTAATATCAAAAGATAGGATTTACATATTTTGAGTAAATTACCTTAAAACTTCATGCATTCTATCATGCAGATGAAACAACAGGAAGAAAACTACTTTACGTTTTTTCAAAGTAAATATGTCCAGCAATAACTTCTACGACACTGCCCTCTACTGGTTAAACACAGCAAACATTTAAAGTAACAGTACATAAACATTAAACTAAATACAAAAATAGTCATAGAAGGAAAATAATCTAAATACATTAGAACTGTAACTAACAAATTTGTCAACTTTAAGTATTTTAGAAACAAACAGAGGGAATTGACTGGCCATTTACCACTGAATAGGGCAGTAAACCATTTCTGCATTGTCCTGGTCACATTATCTCCAGTCCACTGCAAACGTTCACGTCGGTGTCTTGGTGTCAGTGGAGTCACCTGCAATGGCCGTCTGTCATTCAAGTCCAAGTGGTGAAGTCGGCTGTGAATATATTCATCTGTAAACTCTAGTATAAATCTGGTGAACCGGCCTGCAGCTGTGTAGTGTTTGCTAGACCACGTCTGAGGTCAGAGGTTCTTAGGTAAGCAGACAGTCCAGCAGGAAATGTTAGGAGGAAAAACTTCATAACCCCCTTAAAAAAAAACCTTAAACTGTCCAATGTGAAGCCTTTCCCACCCAACATGTGACAATAAATGTAGAGAAATACAAAACAAAATATGTCACAAGGTTTAAAAATCAACAACAAATAAAAACTAAAAATGACAAAGCTCAAACATTTTAGTCAAAGGTAATAAATCATCAGCTTTGCTCCTCTACTTAACATTATTCTGTAACAGTTTATCTGATCAAAGCTTTGCTAATTTTTTTAAATCTTACAATGTTTTCTAATGCGCACGCATCCGGATGGGACGATGTTCTTTCCTTTAATGTGTCGGTTTTTTATGTTCTACATCAATATTAAGTCGAATAATGAAGAAAAAACACCAGGTGATCATATAGAAGTATTTGCCTTGATTCAAAAGACTTTGACCAAGAGAAAAACCGTAATTAAAATTACTTTTAAAAGTTAGAAGGCTTCAGAATAACCACTGAGGATATTAAGCAAGTCTTGATTTCAAAGTGTGTGTGCACTGCCTCTAATCAGATAAACCGTTTCCTCTTTAAACGTTAATCTCTACATCAGTGTTTGTTATAACTCTCCTGCTTTCAGATGCAGATTTAACCTCCACATTTTAAACTGATGTTGAACCTCTGGTGGTCGATGGACACGTGTTTGTTTTTAGGAGAGATGTTTTTTTTTTTTTGTTTTCAACATGCCAGACATTAAAAAATGCCATTTGAAAAAGATCGTATTTTTGATGTAGAAAGTATGCTGGGGAGTCACAATCTCCTCTAAGAGGAGCCTGGAGGGTCAATGATCCCTCCAGACTAACATTAACAGCTTTAGATTAAATCTGCAGCTCAGTAATGCAGCGGTGGGCTAGTATAGTCATGAACATTTTTTAGTAAGTACTTGGTGTTTTACACAACATATGTCAAGCTTTTATAGTACAGCAGTGCAGGTGACTTTTGGACAACAATAAAAACAAATTTTCCTGTAACAAGTTAATAATAATAATAATTATCCTCCATGATTATGTTTTTCAGCATATCAGGATTCTTTTCAGCCACTTCTGAGTTAGCTAATGCCATTTCTCCAAGCAGGGGGATAAAGATGGGGGTTGGGGGTGGCCAACGGGGCCTCTCGATGCAAAAGTGTTATAAATGTTATCAATTCAACTCAATTTTATTTATAAATAAGGTGATTAAAGGGTAATTAATTGTCATCCAGGACTTAATGTCTCTGATTCAGCTTCTCTAGGTGGTCATTCTGGTCTGGTTTAATGGATAAATACAGCTGCATATCATCTGCATAAAAGTGAAAATTAATGCCTTGTTTCCTAAGGGTAGCATGTAAAGCATGAACAGGATGGGCCCTAGAACTGGGCCCTAAGGGACTCCGTAGATAACTTGAGTACAATGAGAAGACTGTTCATTTACATGAACAAACTAGTATCTATCAGATAAATAGGATTTAAACCACTGAAGGGCAGATCCTCTGATCCCTATGTCCTGCTCTAGTCTCTGGAGTAAGATGCTGTGGTTGATGGTATCAAAGGCTGCACTGAGGTCTAACAGGACCAGATAGAGATTAGTCTATTTTCTGAAGCCAATAAGTCATTAGTGACTCTAACCAGTGCAGTTTCAGTGCAATGGTGAGGTCTGAACCCTGACTGAAAATCTTCAAAGTGATTGTTGTCCTGTAGATAGCACTATAGCTGCTTCACTACAACTCTTTCTAGTATTTTAGAAATAAATGGAAGATTAGATATTGGTCTATATCGGGGGTGGGCAAACTACGGCCCGGGGGCCACATGCGGCCCCTTAAGCTACTTAATGTGGCCCTCCAAATTAAAATACATTGAATCAAAAATCCTAATTATTGTTTTATTTTCATTGTATTTCTGGTTTCTTCCCATGAATGGTGTTGTTTCTCTGGCATTCGTGTGTGTTTTTCTGAGTCAGATGGTGATCTTTCAGATTATTCCTACACCACATAAATGCAGCATTTCTTTGAGTTCACATTTTCCTCTGAAGAACATCAACCCATTGGATCACCCAAAAGAGAAGAAAAATCAAAATTTAGAAATTAAAACTTCCAAATTTTCTGTTTTTAAATTAATATATGTGAATTTGAATCCAAATTAAAGCATGTTTTTCTCTAAATTCCATATTATTTTTTCAGTTTATGAGGTTAATTACCAAATCTCTCCTTCCATCTGCTCCTTGTCCGGCCCTTATGCCAAATTTTAGAACCCTTTGTGGCCCACGAGTCAAAACAATTGCCCACCCCTGGTCTATATTGATCTACAAGAACCTTGTCAGAGCTTTTGTGAAAAAAAAAAAAAAATAAGCAAAAACATGAAACTGCGAATTTAAAAAAAAAATGCAAATAATCAGGGGAGAACTGTAATATTGTGATTAGAATTTAGGGAGTTTTTTTTTCTGTTTCTCCCCTAATTGCTAAAAAGGTTAGTGTTACACGGCTAAGAATGACGGGCCAACTCACTCGTTGCAACATATTTCATGTTTGAAACACTGTAAAATAAACAATAAAACAATCAATATCTGCCGCGCGCTTGGTCACGTTCTGCTAACTCGCTCACCACGTAATGACTGAGCTCTTCTTCTGATTACATATAGTTTTACATTGGATGTAACCTGTGTAAATTAACAAACCACAAAATGCATTTTACACTCCATTAGCAAACACATGAACTCCAGTAACTCAACTATACTGTCTTTTACTGTTCTAGATATTTTCAATAATCATCTTTACCTTTTGTGAATTTCTAGTATGAACTGTATCTACTTGAGAAAACATATTTTAAACTAATTTCTTTAAAACCTTTTGTACTGTATTTCACATTAATGAAATAGCAAACGTTTCACATGTTATTTCTCAGAACATAGCTTATCTTACTACCTGTTAGCTTACACTGCATTCAAACATTCATCAGATGTGTTACCGCGGTCGCCACCGATTCACGTCCGCCATCTTAGTAACTCAACGCGGTGTCTGACTCATTCTAACCAGTTAAAAAGCGCATTTGATCAACTTATTCTACTCCGAAAATGACTTAAAACACATTATAACTGCCACATATCATTTGTGTGTCGTTTCCAGCCAGCTTACCTGTAAAATAAACAATAAAACAATCAATAACTGCGGCGCGCTTGGTCACGTTCTGCTGACTGAGCTCCTCTTTCCGGTGTCAACTACTGATGGTCAAAGCGCTAAGCGCCCTCTGCTGGTGAAACTGAGTACTAAAGAAAATACAATTTTTTTAACACAAACAATATATTTAGATATGTATAACACTAGTTACTAATTGTTTAAGACTTAAAATAAAAATGAATGGGGGGGGGGGGGGGTATTTTAAAAGTCTGTTTTAATCACACAGTGCCACATTAATGACATACTTCTTTAGAATCAAGCTAATATATAAGCTAATCCTCTACACATATGTTCATAGGGGCCCAGAATTAACTATTAGGAGAATTTAACTCAAATTTGTTTTTTCCGTGTATGTGGATCTGAGGATAATCCACTCGAGTCTCATTAGCAGTCACCATACTTTATTTCTTCAGCTTACCCACTCGCACATGTGCAGTACATGCATCTGAGACGTCATCAATCGACAGTGTTCGTTGCCATACACTACATCCCTCCTTTTCTCAGATGACTTGGTCCAATGTGTGACCATACAGTCTTCTAATAAAGTTCCTTTGTGATACATTCTTGTGAAAAACAACAGTGGGCTGAACTTTGCAAAACTAAAATATCAATTCATTTAATATTAATTCTTTTTGACTTGTTTGTTTGTACACATTCGAATTAAAAACAAGGAATCTGGACACTTCACCATCAGCACCAAGAATTTCTATCTGAGTCACACTGGTGGAAATTTAGTCTAAATACATCATTGGTGGGATTTTAGGTCATTTGGATTATTCCAATTGATCCAGTACTGAAGCTGAATCCAAAAGGCAACCCCTAATATAGATCCTAATCAAATTGTTGTCGTAATGAATTGTTACAACTCTAATGAACCAAGATCCATTCTGATAGTCTTCATAACTGACCTCAGTGTTTTCAACACGCTTGACCTTTAGCCTTAAAACTGGAGAATGCTTCCCATCAAGGAGGTCCTGGAATTCCGCTGTCCAGTGGGCAAAGATGTTTCCATAATTAAAATCAGATTGAATAATAAATAGAAACAGTCATCCCATGATCTGGCACAATTGTTTTACATTTTAAATGCATTTATTATATCACGTTACCATTAAAACAATAGGGATTCTTAAGGTTTACCAACACTGTAATAAGAAAACACAAAATAAAAATGAAAATATTTTCTGTTTCTTCTCTACCTGTTTAAAGAGTCGTTTTCCAACAACAGTAAACACCACCACCTCCACAAAACAGGCATGCCGAGCTGAAATAATTGTAACTTTAGTGCACAACACAGCATGCAAGCTTGAAGAGCAAATTTTCTGCAAGAAATTATACTTACAATTGAGCAGTCAAACTTTTCATCAACATACCCTGGAAAAGCACTGCATTTGTAATGTGGTTTCCTAAGTGCCTTCAGGTCACTTCTTCACCCAAGCGCCAAACGCCTTTGCTCCAAGCATCCATCCTTCTTTAGATTTGATACATTTGATACATTCTGCTATTGGGTGGTTTAGAAATTATCTCTCACAGAGAACCCAATGTGTTATTGTTGAAGATACAAAATCAGACTTCATGAACATCAATAGTGGAGTCCCACAGGGCTCCATTTTATCTCCTATCCTTTTTACCATATTTATTAATAACCTGGGTAGTCATTTGCCGAATGCTAAATTCCATCTCTATGCAGATGATACCATCATCTACACAGTTGCTTCTTCTGTCAGTCATGCTGTAAATGAGCTTCGGGAAGCCTTCCATCAACTTCAGTATTCTCTTCAGCAGTTACAGCTAACCCTAAATGCTAAAAAGACCAAGTTCATGATATTTTCCAGGTCTCGTTCACATGATGCACTGAAGGCTGATATTCAGACATTGGAAGGGGTGGGAATTGAAAAAGTGTCTACCTATAAATATCTCGGTGTATGGATTGATGACAAACTGTCTTTTACCTCTCACATTGAGCACTTACTAAAAAAGCTAAAAGCACTCCTAGGTTTCTACTACAGAAATAAATCTTGTCTAAGCCTGGGTGTGAGGAAAAGACTTGTTCAGAGCACCTTCCTCCCAATTTTGGACTATGGGGACATTCTGTACATGAATGCTGCCTCTTCAACTCTCCGTAGTCTGGACACAGTTTATCACAGTGCCCTGCGTTTTATCACAAACTCTGCTTACAGAACCCATCATTGTGAACTGTACTCTCTGCTCTCTTGGTCTTCACTTAAAGTCAGGCGACAGAGACACTGGCTAATATTCACATATAAGTCCTTTCTTGGTAAACTGCCTCAATACCTGTGCTGTCTTCTGTCTCCTGTTAACAGCATTTATAACTCTCGCTCTTCACTCAAATTGCTTCTTTCTGTTCCCAGATTCCACACTGAATTAGGAAAAACAGCCTTTTCTATTGCTGCTCCGCTTTCCTGGAATAATATACAAAACTCTCTGCATCTAAGTGACCTCATTCCCTTGAATTGTTTCAAAGAAAAACTTTCTGAGCTTTTAAAAGAAATATGCACATGTCACTTTTGACTTATCCAAACCACTCTCAATTAACCTTTTATCCATTGTCCTGTTGTTATTTTCAATTGTTTTTAATTGTATTTTATTGTTATTGTATTTTATTTCTATTTTAATTGTTTTAACTGTATTTTATTCTCCTGTGTTGATGCCTTTTGGCCCAGGTCTCCCTTGAAAAAGAGATATAAATCTCAACGGGATTTCCTGGTAAAATAAAGGTTAGAGACATGCATCCAAACAAAGAGTCAACAAATCATTTTCCAAAAAACCTTTCAAATGTAGTCAATAACTAATGTTTATATGTATCAAATGCGGAACCAAAAACAGCTGTCCTCCGTGTCCACATATCTATTTTTAACGTTTTTGTTTGATTTAAGGCTTCCTCTATTTTGAATGCTATCTGTGACTTTTGTAAAACAGGTTTTCCATTCACAATCTTTCCATAAAGCTATCAAATTTTCTTGTTAAATGATGCTGAACTATTACGTGTAAACAAACATTTTGACATAAGTTTTATTTAAGATAATGTGGAAACAAAGTTAAAAAAAAAGCATCCACAGTAAAAAGCGGTGCAGTAATATCAAACTTAAAATACGTGCGGGTAATGCCGCACAAGTAATGTGAATTTAAATCTTTTTTTTGTGCTGGTTGCACGTTCTTACATGAGTCAGCCTTACTTATTTGAACATTTCTGATTTACATTAAGGACTTTATACCAGTGCCCTGCACTGTTATATAAGTGAACATTGAAAATATGGTGTATGAAAGCCATATAAAAAAATACAAATCAAAAGTCAAGAAGTACGTGCTGTGTAAATGGACGTATTATTAAACTAAATTAAGCTAGCATCAACACGTAGTTTTGAATCATTCAGAATAAAATAGTTTAGGGAAAAAATAACAAACATGAAATAAGTGATACATCTAGTCCTTTAAATAGTCACAGAACTTATCAGCTAAATAAATCAATCAAGAATCTTTATTATCATTTATGCAGAGCAAAATGAAATTTCTGCCAGCAGCTCTTTGGTAAAATTTTAGAAGAAAGATAAATATAAATATATACATAGTGCATTACAGTTAAAAGCACAGTGAAAGAGAAGTGGACAATACACAACAGTTAAGGTGCTGCAAAACATAAATAAAAATGAATAGATAGATCAGTGCACAGAGAACTGAGAGTTATTGTTAAGTCTAATTCCTTAGACTTAGGGTGGGTGGGTGGATTGACTTCACAGCTCCGGGGAAGAAGCTGTGTTTCAGTCTGTTGGTATGGGTCCTGATGTTCCTGTATCTCTTCCCAGAGGGACTCTTTCATTGGAAGGAGTGGTAATGTTCTACTAAAAACCTACTGGACCAGAACTTGTTTAGTCAGAGAGGATTTTAAAGACATAAAAACCTTTCTGGCCCTGAAGGTCCTGAACGGTGGTGCAGTGGTTAGCCCTCTTGCCTCGCAGTAAGAAGTCCCCTGTTCGAATCTCAGCTATGGCATCATAAGTGGCAACACTTTTACAGAGTACATGAAATAAGTGACACATCTAGTCCTTTAAATAGTCATACTCACAGAACTTATCAGCTAAATAAATAGTTATTTTATAGAGAATTATCATAACATTCTCTTTAACTTACTTTCGTTTTCTCTGGCGCCTGTCTTCAAATTAGCTCGTCTGCTTCTGGGTTTACGGCGGCTGGCAACCAACTTGTACATTTTATATTGAATTGCACTTTGCCTGTAAGCCAATTTCCAGAAGTATTAAAGTAAAGATGCTAAAGCTGACAGCTGAAGATGATCTTCAGGACTCTTTCATTGGAGGGAGTGGAAATGTTGTTTTAAAAAGTTACTGGACCAGAAATTGTGTAGTCGGAGAGGATTTGAAAGACATCAAAACCTGTACGGTGCAGTGGTTAGTGCTCTTACCTCACAGTAAGAAGTCCCCAGTTCGAATCCGGAGTGGAGTGGAGTGGAGCCAAGGCCCCCCACCAGGGCGGCATCACGGGCCCCCCAACACCCGCCAAGGAGCCCAGGGCACGCGGGACCGCCGCAGAGGTCACCCATGCCCGAGAGTCGGAAGGCACAGAGAGCGCGGACCCACGCCCAGCCAGAGCAGCAATCCCCCCACCACGCCCAGAGGGCCAACACAAGGCCCCACACCCGGAGAGCCCCCTAACCCCAGAGGGGAGTGCAGCGGCCACTGGAGGAAGGGCCACTTGCAGGTAGTCCGTTGTGACTGTTGTTGTTAATTTGTCACAGATTTGGAGAGAAATATCTAGTACAAAATTAAAACTTTTAATTTGTCAAGTTCATCAGCAGGTTTTAAGGTAATCTTTAAATTAACATTTTATTTGATTTGATTTGATTTGATTTTATGTCATTTACAGTTTGTTTCATTTGAAACTTATTTGAAGTGTTCTTGTTTTATTACAACACAATTTTATTTATCAAAATGCCTTATAAATAATTTTGGAATTCTAATTTATGTTGAGGTTGACAACTGTGGTTTACCTGTTCAGAATAAAAATAAATGTCTGAGATGATCACGTTGGATCATTTTTCCCCACAAGATTTTACTTTGATAAACCATAAAATGACTCGATTTAATTCTCAAATACAAATCAAACAAGATGTGGATCAATTTACATGAACATGTTTATATTTGAATGGGCCTCGAATCACTTTGTACTGGGAAAATTGGGCCCCAGTGTCAAAAAGGTTAAGAACCTCTGATTGAGCACGCTGAAAGGAGAACAACGGCTTAGAGACGATCAAACATGATCAGACTTTATCTGAAAGTTACTGTTTGGCCGTCTTCAGTTTCAACATGGAGATAAGTAAAAGAATAACCTTTGTCCTCTGAGACGGTTAATCATTCAGCTCCCAACACTGCGACAGTCAGTCGGTCGGCGTTACAGTCAGAAAAGACTCCTCCATCACTGCAGAGCGGGAATGGCAGATAAACCATCAGACAATTCATCCCAGAATGAAATCCAGGACGAGCAAACATGTGGAATCCTGCAGAAGATCAGGAAGTTCAACCCCAAAGACGTTTTCACCTGGTGAGTTCAAGAAACGCTCAATGTTGGATTCCAAAATACAAATGTCTTATGTAGTAGAAGACTTAGTTTAGATTAAAAAAAAATCAAATTTTGATCAAGAAAATTATGAATCATTGATTGATAAATTTATGCAGGTACTTGTTATTTTTACCTAATTTGAATCCTCTGAATATCGTCAGTATTTAAGTTTCTTATTAACTGAATTAAAGTCACATGATATCGTAAAACTTCCAAATGTTTCTATAATTTACTAATCTGTTTAATATCACATTTTTATATTTTTTATTTACATTTTATTGAGCTTTTTTTAAATGTGTAAAACTTTTAAAATACAGTGATTTGTTCAATTTTTAAATTGTGTTAAGGCGCTTTAAAGATAAAGGCGATGGGGATGATTTTATTTGAGTGTTTTTTTTTAAATATTTTGAATAATTTTTCTGTCTGATCCTAGTGATGCATCTCTTTGTGTTCATTAAAAACCTAAACTCTTTTCTACTATTGATTTACAAAGACTTCTTCATGCTTTAATTTTAAACTTCAGTTATGCAACATCAGAGCAGAGAATTTTAAGTCACAGTGAGCATGGAGACGCATTTATAAAAAAGATTTACCTGGGAGTTAAAATTCCTCTTATTGATCTATTGAGGATTCGAGCGATTTTTGAGGGTCTGAACATTAAAAAACACATTTTTTTGTACAAGTAAGCTGCACTTTGACTCATTAATTTTATTAAACGTTTCGTTATTTTAAATGTTTTTAAATCTAAAAGAGGAAAAACGGCTTTCATGTGATATAAAACGGTTAAATCCAGGTAAAATATATATATTTTTGGTAATATATTTTCTCAGGCAGCTTGCCAAGACGCTGGCCATGGGTCAAGGTCTGGCGGCCTTCATCTGTGGAACGGCGGTCTCCTCCCAGTACCTGGCCTCAAACTTCCACGTGGACACGCCCATGCTGCAGAGCATGCTGAACTACATGCTGCTGTGCGTCACCTACACCAGCACGCTGCTCTGCAGGACAGGTAAAACACCTGAAATTCAAGCATCAAGTTGTTAATGATGATTTATATTTAAATGAGAGAATTTATATTTTTCATGCCTGTATTTCACTACAAGACCTGTCGGTAATATCCGAAAAACTTTATTGATTCAAGTCTGGGGATCAAGCATTAAGGTCCAAAATTAAAATAAATGAAATAAAATAGAAAAAAAATAAATAACTCTTAAAAATGTACATATATATATATGCTATGCATAGACAGAAAAACCAAAACACCAGAAAACCAGTGAATAATTTACCTCCTTCAATAAAAAAACTATCAGATAAAATGAAGATATGATGATGATTTTTATTTTATTTCAAAATTATTCACTGAAGGGAACATTTGTGATAAAGGATGTTAAAAAAAAAGAGAAAAGAGAAAGAGCTAACTGTGGATAATAAACATAAAAATTGTTTTAACACTTTTTAGACAAAAAAAAATCCCATTAATAAAAAGTGAAGCACAAATAAAAGCAACAAAAATGTTAATTAAAGTATTTCGGGGTGTAAAACTGCCTAACTTAATCGAAGAATTGTGTTTTTCAACTATAAGGTTTTTTTTTTAATGTCCTAAGTCAATTAAAATGTGTAATTATTTAGAAAAACGAAGAGAAAATTGTTGCCAAACTGTGGTAACATGCAGTTCTTCAACTAACAGTTTTTCTTTAGCACACTGTAAACTTTCTTTTAGCAAAATTACAGTAAACCATCCACAACATGAACAGTTTTCTGCTGTTTTCCTTTTGCAAAGTGTCACCCTGCAAACTGGGAAAACGTTTTGACAGTGTCCTGCTGTTTTTAAGTTCTGCAGGCCAAACCGTGATGCAATGGGAAAGCAAAAAGGAAAAATCACAGGGACTTACTGGAAATAACTGAGCATTATGGGAAAATGAAGAAGTACGGGTTTTAGTTAGAAATCACCTTCTGAAGAACATTCTGGAAACATTTAATTTATCTCTTTGCTAGTTTAAATCCTTTAGGCAGCTCCCATCTAGGTGACTAATACATGTAATAATATGAAAAAACACAGTAAGGAGCTGTACAAAACCTTAAGGATCAACTGTGGTTTTACAATGATGTATTACAGTTGTAGAAGGCCCAGTAGAGGTATTAACAATACCTTATTTTACAGTAAACTGCTGTGTAAAAAAATACAGGATTTTATTTCAAATGCAGCCAATAAAATACTGGAAATGACAGAGAAAAATGTTATAATACACAACAGAACTAGTTTGAATGAGATAAATAAATTCCTATTATTCCAGGAGTAAAACTGAAGTTCAATATTAACATCTGTTGATTAAAATGTTTTTATGATATTATGTGCAGGAGAGCTACCTTGTAAAAAAAGAGCTTAACAGATTCCAGATAAGATCAAGTGGATCAATAAAAAGAGCTAAATGAAGCTCCTCTAATCAACTTCTGCTCTGTGCTGGAGATCAACCGCACTGGTTTACACTGAAAGACACTTTACCATCCAGGTTGTCTCAAGGGGCAACACAAAAGATTAAAAGCAACTTTTTTATTAAAAATGTTTATTATAAACTAGCAATTAAGGATTCAACTTGAGTTTTTCTGGGTATTGAATTGCGACCACAGATTGTTTGCAAGGAAATTATTTAGTCCGTCATAAAAAAACAAGGCAGATAATGATCCTAAACGACTCTGGAGCTGTGAAGATCTCAAACATGGACTATATTAATGCATTATTTCAAATCAAAACACACAAGTTTTTGAACAAATTGGAACAAAATATTGAATATATAATTCCCCGAATACACAAAAAACAACTAAACTAAACCAAAAACAGAAACATGAAACCAGTTAAAACATATAATAAAACCAAAATTAATGACTAAGTTCAAATCACTATTGGTAACACAGGTTCACAGTGTTTTCGGGCTCTACACACAGATTACGTGACCTCTGAGCGTGCATTGCCAATTAAACTGGGTCAAACTTTGACCAATCGGGGCAATAACTGAACCGTTTTGCACTCAAATTGAAAGATATTCACCGCTTCGACAAATCGCACCGAGCCTCTCCCAACTCTAAACTGGGAGAAAATTTGATTTGGTGATATATCGATTATTTTCCCTCTTTATTTTTAACTTTCCGGCCCCCGAACCATTTAAATGCTAGATTTAACAATGTTGGAAATAAAAAGCATTTTTCTCAGAATCTTATTGATTAAGGAACATTATTTTTTTCTTTTCAAAATATTTTGTCGTGGAAATCAGGGAATATTGACTGCTCTCCTGAAAAACAAATATTTCTTAATTTACCAAAAGAAAAGCAGCATGTATTTGTGGGTGAAAGCAACTTGTACATGAAATACAGTTGGAGAGCTCAACGTTGTGGTCTTTCATTAGAAAGAATTTTACTTTTTTATTACAGTGACAGATGTGCTAATATTTTATTTTTTCTGAGACGTACTTTTTAAAAACAAACAAATAAATTCTTGGGATGCAGTGAATGAAGACATGAAGGTAGCTGGTGTTGGAGTGGAGGATGCTGAATACAGGGTTAGATGGAGGAAGCTGATTGGCTGTGGTGACCCCTGAAGGGAAAAGCCAAAGGAAAAGGAGACAGTCCTTGGATATGATGGGATATGTTTTATTAAGTCCCCAATGGGCAAAGCTGCTGGGTGAAAAACACAAAAGAGGACAACAACATAAAAACTGGACACCAGTAAGAGTAAAAAGAACACAGTCTATTAAATAAAATGAAATCCTGTGTCCTGCAAAGGAGGAGAAAAATGAAATATTTAGTGTGCTGGTCCAAACAAAAAGACAAACCAAGAAAAACCTTGGCCTGACAGGGAGACTACGGACCCAGCCATGTTGACTGTCGGAGTCAGCAGCTGCCTGCTAAGAGCTGGCAAACAAAAAATCTACCCAAGGAAAACAAACAAACAAAGCCAGCTAATCAAGACTACCAATGTCCAACTCTCAACTAAAATATAAAAAAAAACAGCAGTGTAAGACTGCTGAGGACAAAGAGGGGAAACTAACCAAAATCAGCTCAACGAAACCTAAATCTCAAACTTAGCATCCGCCTCATGCTCCGCCCCCTGATTAAGATTATTGGCCCTGCCTGCCAGGTGAGCAGAATGGCAGGTAGGGTGTGTGGATTGTGTGAGCAGCAGCAGACAGAACAGTATCAAATCGCCAGGTTCTTCCCCCTAATGAACAGTAGAAAAAGAAGAAGCCCCTCCCTGCCTGTGCAGTGTGAATGCTGTGGTCTAAAAACTCATTCTTGAACAAACAATTAGCGCAGAATGCATTGCCTCTGTTAAACGCACATTCTGAATCTCATCACATGTGTGGATGTAGCTGGAAAAAACTAGTGACTTAAATTAGCAATTTACTAAGAAAAAACAGAGTTATTGATTACAGACTACAATCAAATCCTCCTAACTAAATTAAATAAACCAAACAAGATTACATAAAAGAAAAAAACAACACCCCAAAATAAAAACCATTAAAATTTCACATCAATAAATCTTCAAAATGATAAAACTTAAGGATTTGTTTAAATGAAGATAGTTAAAATAAAATAAACTAATGACAACAAAACAATAATTTATTTTAAAAATGTGTTTTTTAATAGTTTTCTCATTATAGTATTTATTTACACGAACTTTAGAAAACCTTTAACTTCTCATCTTAGTAAATATCCATCTTTTATTTAAAAGTTTCATTTCTTCATTTTCTTGTTTGTTTTAGGTGTAAAATATAATTGTGATGGGGTTCAAATACTTTTTGTCTCACACTTGCTGATCAATAAGCTGATTTTCTAATAAATAAATGAAATTGCACATATGGTGTTGTTTATTCACCCCCATAGAGCATCAGTTTGAGGGTAAATCAAATGTGTTCAGCAGCTGAAGTTCAGGGGGGATCCCCGTTAAAATGTAGGGGATGGAAATATTTTGCAGATTCTGAAGAAAAGGTGGTGGAAGTACTTCCTGCTGGGGCTGGTGGACGTGGAGGCCAACTACAGTGTGGTGAAAGCGTACCAGTACACCACCCTGACCAGCGTGCAGGTATGTGGCTCCTCTGCGTGGCTGTGGCTCCACGTCGCCCTCATGAGGTCGACTGACCACGTCTTCGTGCTCCTGCTCCAGCTGCTGGACTGCTTCATCATCCCCGTCCTGATGCTGCTGTCCTGGTGGATCCTGAAGACCCGTTATAAAGTGGCTCACTATGTAGCCGTGGGCATCTGTCTTCTGGGCGTGGGGGCCATGGTGGGGGCAGACCTGCTGGCGGGACGGGACCAAGGCTCCAGTAAGAATTCAGATGAAATATGATTCATATTAACACTTTAACACCGGAGCTCCAGTGTTTATGTTCTTTGATTTACTGTAACTTTTCAACTCTTGACAAGAAAATTTCAGGAGATTCTGAAGTAGAACCAAATGGGCCCCAGATGGTTTAAAAGTGGGCAGAAAATGTGGGCTCTGAAAGTTTCTGTGTTGCCCCACCTGTGTTGGCCCACATTGGCTTAAGTGGACACTCAGTGGGTTGACTCGCTACACTTGACAGCCGCCTGGTGGACAGCGGAGCTCGCTAGCTCACTGCAGCAGCGCTCGCTAGCTTGCTACAGATAAGCTCGTTAGCTCAGGGTTACAGCGGAGCTAGCTAGTTCAATACAGAGGAGCTCCCAAGATCACTACAGTAGAGCTCGCTAGCTCGAAACAGTGGAGCTTGCTAGCTAAATATAGCGACGCTCGCTAGTTTGCTATGGAGGAGCTCGCTAGCATTATACAGTGGAGTTCACTAGCTCAATACAGAAGAGCTTGCTACAGCAGAGCTCGCAAGCTTGATACAGTGAAGCTCCTAGCTCAATATAGCGTAGCACAGTAGCTTGCTACAGAAGAGCTTGCTATCATTCTACGACAGAGCTCGCTAGCTCAATACAGTAGACCTCGCTAGCTTGCAACAGCATAGCTTGTTAGCTCGCTACAGCAGAGCTCGCTATCTTGCTACAGAGATGCACGCTAGCATGCTACAGAAGAGCTCGCTATCTTGCTACAGAGAAGCACGCAAGCATGCTACATCAGAGCTCACTAGCTTGATACAGCAAAGCTTTCTAGCTTAATATAGCAAAGCTCGCAATCCTGCTACAGCGGAGCTCACTAGCTCTACAAAGTGGACCTCACTAACTCGCTGTAAAGGAACTCGTTAGCATGCTAAAGTGAATCTCATTAACTCAATTTAAAGGAGCTCACTAGACCTTTATTCATCTGTGATGGTTATCTGCGGTTAAACCATTTTTAGCTCTGTCGGACTTTGAGACTGTGATCCACACTTTTATTATATTTCAGCTGTATTATTGTAATTCATTTTAATTCAACGTTAGCCAGTCCTGTCTTTCAGCTGGTTCAAAATGCTGCTGCTTGTATGCTGGTTGGAGCACAAAAGAGAGAACACATATTTAATTATTAACAAATATTAGGTTTTTTTTAACTAAATATTTATAAAAAAAAATTCAGTAAAAAAAAACAACTAAATATTTAGTTTTTAATTAAATATTTAGACCCAAGCTTAGTATTTAGTTAAAAGCAAAATATTTAGATCTAAGCTAAACATTTACTTATTAACTAAATATTTAGCTCCAAACTAAATATTTAGTTACAAAACTTAAATATATATTTTGGAAAATAAATATTTAGATCAGATCCAAAAATTTAATGTGCAACTTAAATGTTTAATTTAATCAAAGTAAATATTTAGCTCGTAAGCTAAATATATAATTTTAAAATAAATATTTAGCTTAAAATTGTGTTTTTAGGTTAATTAAATATTTTGTTAGTAAATGTTTTTAAAATGTAATAATATGTAATATAATAAATACATAATTTAAAAGGGAAAATATGCATTTCAAAAACAAGACCTGTTATTTTTCTCCTAAAACATACTAAATATCCAAAAATATTTATGTTAAAATTTTGCAGCACCCGATACAGTTGCATAAACTAATTTAAAAAAATGTCTCCTAATGGAATTAATCATGCATGTTTCCTCTACAGCCTCAAACATCTTGTTGGGCGACGCTCTGGTGCTGCTCAGCGCCGCGCTGTACGCCGTATCCAATGTGGCTCAGGAGTACACGGTGAAGAACCTGAGCAGGGTGGAGTTTCTGGGCATGCTCGGCTTGTTCGGCACCATTATCAGCACCATACAGATGTGAGTGAGTCTCACACATTCACACTTCCTCATATGCTCCTTTTTTAAACATATTTTTATTAAATAAGTAAAATAATTCAACACAGCCATGACAAACAAACTCCTAAATGAAGAAAAATGAAAATGGGACAGAAAAAGAAAGACTTATATCATCTGCCCCTTTAAACAATTAAATTAATCAGTAAAAAAGAAAAAAAACAAAACATTGTGCCGATGTGGAAAACAAGGAGAGAAGACTGGGGGAAAAATGAACAAAAATGTACAATTACTATCAATCAAGAATGCAGGATGAATACGATAACATCATATATGATTAGTTTTTATTTACACTAGATAGATTTATAGCACGTGTCAAAGTCAAGGCTCGGGGGCCGGATCCGGCCCTCCAAATCATTTTATAAAATTGCATCCAGATGTTATCTTGTGCTTATTTCTAACTTGTATAATTTTGACAAAATATATTTTAATGAAAAGTAAAATTTTGAAAGTTATTCAAGGTTTAAATTGGTTTATTCTGGATTCATATCCTGCTTTTTTTTTTTTATTATTCATAGTAATGTTGAATAGTTAGGCTTTTAAAGTTTAGAAATGTAGTTTTAGTGTGTTCAATAAATATTTATCCTGTTCCTAAGTTGTGTTTTGGATTTTGGTCTCTTGTGTGATTGAGATTTACAGTAATTAATTATAATATTTTTAATTTATTTTTCAAAACTTGATATTGTGGCGTTTTTCAATTTCTTTGCTCAATTTATTAACTCTCTATACAGATACAAATCGCTCCTTTGGAAGTATTCTGTGTTTTGGTTTGATCAATATTTTTTTCTTTCATGAAATTAGGAGGAAGGCAATTTATATTTATACAGTGCATACATTTTAAAATATTAAAGTTAACAGGCTCATACTTTTTTACAATTTTATTTTTTATCAATAATGGGTTAAACAGATCCCTATAACTACTTCTTGCAATAATTCATATAGCTTTTTTTGGTAAAATATAAATGGGCTAGTATATATTTTATTGGTTGTACCCCAAATTTCTATACAATAGTTCAAGAATGGTTCAATCACGGAGTTGAATAATGGACATAGGGAATTGTTTGTGTAATACTGGAATTGCTTTTGCTTTTTTCAAATCATCCATATTAACTCCCCAAAATGTTTCTTATTTTGCTCTTTTGATATTAACATTGTCATGTTTAATGTCTCGTTTGTATTTCTGTTACTCAGGGTCATCCTGGAGCGAAAGGAGGTCTCGACCATCAAGTGGAGCTGGGAAATTGGTCAGAACTTTTCATAGCTGCACTAGTTTTCATGATTTTCCATCTATGTGTCTTGTTTTTTTTTTTTTATGTTGGTGCGCTAGTAAACAGTCGAAAGACAAGAAGGAGAAGAAGAAGAAGCCCCTCACTGCTTGTCCAGTTTGAACACCACAGGCTTAACAAGCATTCAAGCTCCCCCTTGTTCTTGACTGTGTGTCGCATGTCCCTAACTTTAAATTTAGTCTTTCCCTTGAAAAGAACTTCCTGCTTCACACAATCTCACAGTCAGAAAAACTGTTGAAATGACTTGATTTATCATCAGAGTCTCTCCTTTCAGGGCTCCTGTTTGGTGCGTTTGCTCTCTGCATGTATGCTTTGTACAGTTTCATGCCCATCGTGGTGAAGCTGACCAGCGCCACCTCCGTCAACCTGTCGCTGCTCACCGCCGACCTGTTCAGCCTCTTCTGTGGGATCTTCCTCTTCCACTACAGCGTGAGTTCTCTTCACTCTGACTTCACAAGAACGGACTGAAGTGAATCGTATTTTCCTTTTCCTAGAAACTATTAAAAAAGGAAACAGTTGCTGCGTTTTCGTGACACATTTGCAAACCTCTTGTGGCGCCCGCGGTTCAGTGCCCAGAGACTCACAAGCTGCGTTTCAATTCAAACTGGATTTGCAATAATAAATGATCGGAAACTTACCATTAGTCAAAGGTAGGCGATCGCCTGGGCCCCCCAAAACTCTAAAGACCCTGAGCTGAATACTTAAAAAAGTGTCTAAAAGGAAATTTATGGCCAATTATTATTGAACACAAATCACTGAATTATCATAAGACTGATAAGACGTCACGTTGGTGTCATGATTTGATTGGCTGGATATCGATGTGATGTTTTTTTTTTCCATTAAATTTCTATTCATCAAAATTCTGGACCATCACAATGTTGAGTCACAAAATTAAAAACACTGAAATATTTACGATATAAAATAATATTTGGGGGCATACAAGGTTTTTCTTCTGTTAATTCAAAGTTTAAAAAATTGATAATCACGTAGATTCATGTGTTTTATTATGACTTTCTGTCCCTCCGCAGTTCTCCGGACTCTACCTGGTCTCTCTTGTTGTTATCCTAATTGGCTTCATCACCTTCAACGCTGTCCCAACTGTCACCGAGCCTGCAGAGCCCACCACCTCTTCCTCCTCCTCCATCTGTGAGGATGGTTGCCACGACAACCCAGTTACTCAGGATGACGCCTCCAGAAAAGAAGTGTCTGTTGGAATCCCCACCGACATGGAGCTGAGAGATGAAGAGGTACGGATAAGAAAGCAGAAGAGGAGAAGCCTCGGAGAAGAAAACGCTGGTGGATACAGCACTAAAATGTGAACAGGAGTGACTCCGAAAAAAATCCTTTTCAAGATAATTATTATTGAGGTTTTTTTTTTTTTTTTTTTAGTTTGTCTCACTTGTATTAGTTTCCTTCTTTTATTTTGTCAGACATTTCTCATTTTTGACCAATAAATAATCTTCTTCCTTCATGAACATCATCATTCTCCTTTCATGTAGCCTCTGATGGGTGAGAAAAAGAAACTATTCTTTGATTTTTTTAATGTATCTGTGGCCAAACTCACCAGTTCAGATCCTGATGACAGTTTTTGTATTCAGACATGAACGCCTGGTACATTTTCAAATTCATCTAGTTTATTTTAGCTGCTAAAATGTTGCTGATACGACTTATAGATTCTTAGAAATGTCTGCATCCTTTGATGCTAAAAGAGCTGTTTGGGTCATTTTCTTCATTATACAGAAAAGTACAAAACTGTATGTATTTGTGTCTATTAAACTTTTCATTTATAACATGTAACTTTTAATTTTTTAAAAATTGTTGAATCAAGTGTATTGAATTTTTCTATATAAATGAATAGGATGAAAACCATTCATGAATATCTTCTTTGTTTTTGGAATATGTAACAATTTGAGCTTATTTTAATTTGACAGCAGCACATGCAAGTTCCTTTCAAAATAAAATCCACCTTGTGTCAAATAAGATTCTCCTTCTGGAGCACTTTTACTTCAATAAAAAAAATCTGAAAATGTCAAACATGGTATTTTCTTTAATTCTGACTTCTGACTGCCATCCTGGAATATAACCATGACATTTGTGTAGAATCAACAATTAGAAAATGGTTGAAATGGAATAGGCTTAAATCTTATTCTAATAACAACCGTTCTGACAGTAAATCCAATCTTTTACCATAATTTTGATCAGTTTTATGAGTAGGTTAAAAATCCAAGCAAAAATGTAAAAAAAAAAAATGAATTAATTGAAAAACCCATTATTATGTGGATCTGGAGCCTCAAGTTGAAGAAAACCTGCAAAAATGAAAGATTTTTAAAAAATAGTATTTAATAAATCTGAAAGTGCGTGGAAACTTAAAAAAAAAACGTACGTTTTGACTTAAACGTACGTTTATCTCACCATCAGATTTTAAAATGCTAAAAAAAAAAACTAAAACTAAAAACTGGTACATTAATTATATATTTTCTTTAGCACATACATTACTTACTGTTAGAATAATTCATTTTATAATAGTTTTTTTGCTCATGAGAGAAGATTGTTTTTGGAAGAAATTGGGCCAAGCGAGTCAACAAAACAATGAGGAAAAATGTTGTTTTATTTTTGAAATATCTTGAGACCAAGATTTAGGCAAAGGCAAGGGCAAGAGGGGCTATTGCCCCAATAAATACCATGACTGCCCTTCAAACAATCTAAAATGATCAAAAGAAATCAAAAATATGAACACCCCACCATAAAAAACCCTAAAGAAATGAATGAATGGAGGACAAACTGCAGAGAAAATTCAGAAGATGGGGTCAGAAGGAGCTTTCAGCATAGAACATATGAAATGGATCAAGTGAGAGAATGGATATCTGATATTCTCCCTGCATCCCAAAGCAGGATTGGTTAAATCTGGGTCTGCTTGAGACTTTAGCTGACCAAATAAAGTAACACCTATGAACCTGCATGCTGTGTTTTAATATTTACTCTGTTTTGGGAATGCTGTCTTAAAAACAAAAAAGAGATTAGCTGATTACATTTGATTCAACTCTGATCCGAGCGCTGCACAAAAAAAGGGAAGAAACTTCAGAAAGACAGAGACAGTGGCTGCATTGGGAAGATAAATCCATAAAAGAAGAGCATGATAACTAAAGTCTTCATCATACTCTACAAAAGTTTTACTTTTTATGAAAAAGTCCAAAAATATTGCTCAGAAAAGTTATTTATTAGAATAGGTTTTGAATGGGTGTAGTTAAAGACAACAGCCGCTAGAGGGCAGAGTGGCAAACATACGCCACAAATGACGGACACGCTGGTCACGTGATTCTGACGTACGGGGGAAAAAACCGCGATATTTCAGGATCAACAACAGCTCCCTGTTTGGCTGCTTCAGATTTCTCGCTTTCTGTTGTGATTTTTCCTAAATTATCCTGTCGTGACTCGTATATTTGTTTCACACAGAGAGGCCTACAGCAGTTAAACTCTCTCGCTTTGTTACCGGAAGTAGGTCACCGCGCTTCCTTTGGGCTTCAAAGAAGTCCGGTCGGGTTCGGTTCCACGTTAACGGTGAAACGGACGATGGTTCTGGTGAGAAACCTCCGTCCTCCCACCGAGGGAGTGCGGCGCGAGGAAGCCAACACCACGGCGGTGCTGAGCGGACAGGTGCTGGGCTGTGGCACGTTGTACGTCGCCGAAACGTAAGTGATCCACGTGGCGCGCGTGTTTTGGTCGCAACACGTTGGAGGCCAATCTTCATGTAGATTTCAGACATCCCTTTAAGTATACATGGTATGTTTGATGATAAATTGCAGACAAAACATACTAGTTGAAAGCGTAAGAAGTGCTTCCGGAGTCACCCTTTTCAAAATAAACGTCAAGTTGGAGTTATGTTTATGTGACACAGAATATCAGAATAAAAGTGTAATTAAAGAAAGTAATAAGATTTTAAGGAACATTTTAAACTTGATTTATAACTAAAGTAGCCCTATAATATTAAACTTTATGATTAATTTGCTGTTGTAAATGTTTGAAAACCCATAAAACATTTACATGATAATATATTTACATAATAAATTCACTGCATACTACTTTTTTGTGTGGCAATAAAACCAGGACAGACAGATATGAACTTCCTATTTCATTCTAATAATAAAGTCATTGGTACATTATTTTCCATCTAAAAACAATAAGAAAAAACAAAAAAAGTTAAACAGGATATCAAATACCAACAAATCTGGATTAAACACAAGTTTAACATAAAATACATAATATAAATAATTGTCAAAATGATCTCTTATTGGTCATATTTTTAGAATGTTACATTAGAAACAATTAAAAAATATTTTATTGATTAATCCTTTTTAAATTTGTGGTTGAAGATCTGTTATTCTGTATTGATACACATCTTTCTTTAACTATAGTTCTAAATTAAAGTTTCTGTGTTTTCAGAATAATTTAGGATGTTATAATAAAAAAATGCATGATGCACATTTTGATTTAAAATGCTATATTTTCACTAACTATTTCCATTTGCATAACCTTAATTAAAAAATAATGGAGTAGGTTGGTCTTGTAATTATTATAGCTTTTCTTAAAGATCAAAGTTTATCTGTTTAGTGCTTTTTATTCGTGTTGAAGCACAAAGCACTTTACATAAAAGCCAGTAAAACGCTCTTCAAAATGTAGTTTTCAAAATAAAAACATTAAAAACTGAACTTTTACACAAATTTAACTTCCTGATTCCTCCCTCCACCGACCCAGATCCTATTATTACCCTTATATTAATACTGAAAAAAATACTTCAGAACAGAACTTTATTGAAAATTAAATTTAATTGGATTGTTTACACAGGAAATCTGGCTTTTTTATGTGCTTCATTGTAACACCTAAGATGATTTATTATTTCTTTGGAGTGCCTTTTTTTAAATGATTACATTCCATATCTGTCATTTGCGGATAAATTACTCAATAAAAAAAAATGCACCTAATAGAAAGATTTTTTGTATTTTCTGCCTTAATACCTTTTTGAGCCACACATTTAAGTTGGAGGTTTTTTTTGTTTGTCTCAGGCGCCTGTCGTGGTTTGACGGCTCGGGGATGGGTTTCTCTCTGGAATACCCCTCCATCAGTTTACACGCCATCTCCAGAGACGTCAGCGCTTACCCCGAGGAGCATCTCTACGTCATGGTCAACGGAAAGCTGGGCGGTAAGAAAACCTCCTGAACTTCTGTTGACTTTGTACTGTGTTTGATTTTTCTGCTTTGGTTTCAAGCGTTTTTTGCGTGAAGTCATTTGTTCCTTTCCTTGTAGGTGAGGATGAGGCTGAAATGACGGAGAAAGCCGAAGATGAGGAGGATGGTGATGATAGTGACAGCAGCAATGGTGATGAAGAGGAAGTGATCACAGAAATTCGATTTGTTCCCAGAGACAAAGCTTCATGTGAGTGATCTGTAACCGTCTGTTAAGCTGCGTTCACACCGAATGAGATTCACGGCGAATTCGCTGATCTCTGCCTGCCTGAGCTTGAAGCCGCGGCCACATGTGGGAGGAGCTACGTGCATCTGTCACTTAGAATTGGAAGACACGTGCGATATTGAGAAATCATGTTTATTTATTGTAAAGAGTTGCACAAAAACATGGGTTAACATGTCTGGGTTCATGTGATCATTCTGAGATTCTCTCAATACAGAGTCGGTTCACTCTCTGTTTTCTATGACAGCCACTTCCACTGTGTTGCTGTGTTTCTGTGACGGAGTTTGAAGTCTCACCGTGACCAAAGGCGAGAAAAATAAAAACAAAAATAAAATCAGGAAACCTTTTTTTTTTTATTATGATTGTCTCGGTGAAAATAAGAAAAACATTCCAAAGTCAAACCGAAACAGAAGTAGAAGAAAACATTTGCACATGTAAGGATCGTGCAGTCTGCATCCGTAACTTTTTAAATTTTATTTTTTGTCAACTTTTTTTTTGTTTTTTGTAAATAACTTAAGAGGTAATATTGTTTTTAGCGTCTCAAGTGAGTTCCATCCCATTCTTAAGCGTAAGCATTCATGATCGATCGGTAGCGGTGTGGCGATACCCTCCCTGTTCCCATCTGATCTTTATTCATGTTTAATTTTGAGTTTGTGAATCCAAATCGTGAATGTAAGGTTTAGTTTGTGCGTCTGTTTTCAGTGGAGTCCATGTTCTCGGCCATGTGTGAGTGCCAGGCGTTGCATCCAGACCCTGAAGATGAAGACTCAGACAACGACTTTGAAGGAGAGGAGTATAATGTCGAGGAAGCCGGTAAGGAAAATGTCGAACTAATGATGATTCACTTCAAATGTATTTTCTTATTTTATTAATATAATCTGTTCTAATGCAATGATTTTATCATCCATACGGTTATACTTGGATTTCTTTACAAATCAATATTAATCATAAATGAGGAGATTAAATCTGAACTGATGCTCGCTCACAGCAGCAGTGATACTCAAAAGATAAATCACAGAAACTCAAACACAAAACTTCGTCGTCTTTCTTCTCACGCCTGGTCTTCACTGAACGCGGAAGCGCTGTGAAACGGCGTGGAACAGAGGCCGCTTCTGTTCGGCGCTCTTGTTAACTTATGGTCTGGTTCACACCAGGCACGGATTGTTTCAAAGTCTGGTCTGTTTTGTGTGAGAGCCGCAAACGATCCGCGTCAATTCTGGCAGGAAGTTACATCAAGATACAGGAAATCTGGTTTATTTTCAAAATATAACCGATTTTTCACAATAAGACGCCATAATTGACAAATGCGATCAGGTTTGTCTATCTAAACAGACTGCACATATAAACATACAATCACAACACACTCTTAAAAAGTAACAACTAGAAAACACTCAGTCCTTTCATCTCAACTGACGAGTGTTTCCTGCAAGTTTTACAAACTGAGTTTTTCTGTTTTTAGTGGAAAAAAAAAATTCCAACCAATTTAGATGGAATGCCCACTCCACCATGCTAAGTCATCCTTGAATACAACAATTTTTGTAATAAATTTGTATTTATTACATTTTTTATTCAAATTACAAACTGTTTAACTCTTAACATGCCGTAAATTCTTGATTGTTCACCATGAATCAGTTGATCATGCATTAGAGAAAAGCAGCTTTTCATACCAGCTTTTTATCGCTATGCAACACTTTTTAAGCAATGGATCATTGGAAAGTTGGTATGAAAATCCGCTTGTCTCTGCTCCAGAATCTGCTGGAATTGCTTCATCAGTAAAAGAGTTAATGTAGTAAAAATAATGTAAACACTGAAGTTGTTTTAAAGCATATTTGATTTTTTCCAGAACTTATGTCGGTAAACTGAACTTCAGTCTCATTTCTTTCAACTGCAATAAAAAAAAACGTTGTTTTCTTACACTTTTAGTTTTACTTTGAAAATGGGAAGCCTTACTGACACTTTATTTTGAAGGTTTGTTTACTTCCTGTGACAGTAGCGCTGCAAATTCTGTTTTTTTTTTAGGTTACAGACTTATATTCTTATATTCTACATTTTAGAGGAATAAATAGATTGTGCAGGATTTGTATTTTTAGTAGACTGTACTACATTTATTAAGATCACGAATCTGCGATCTGACACATCACAGTTATTCATACTCAAATTTTCCGAAGAAGATCACGAATGTCTAATTAAAAGTAGAGCTGGACGATATGGCTTCAAAATACAATTTCTGTTTGTTTTTTTTCTTTCACACCAATTTTTAAATTGCTCTGTTAACCCTTTAACACCTGAAATGTTCCTAATGACGCCTAAATAACACACTTTATGACATACGTTAGCTTTTCAACTGTTTACTCAACTAGAATCATTCCAGTTGAATTCTGAAGTGACGAAAATGTCACAAGAATGAGCAGAAATGGTGCTTTAGACCACAAACGGTCTTAAAAATGTCTTTAAAAGAGTTTGGAAAATTCATGCCTGTTAATGTAAAGATGTTCATTTAGTGAGTAATGTATGTTTAGGTCGACCGAGCGTTAGCGTTAGCCGTCCTATGGGAAATCCAATTATACGTTAGCATCAAGCTCGTAGACTTGATTATTGATATAATAATCTTAAAATTAATCAATTTTACCAACCCAACCCTAAAAAAAGTAAAAAAATTCCACTAAACTAGGTGAAGATGAAGATTTCTGTCGATATTAATGCCTGAAAACTGTTTTCTGACTTAGATTTCTGTTTGTTTTTCTCTCCCGACTGTCTCCTCTGGACTCCATGGATGCAGAAGCAGGTAATCCTACAGATTTCACATCAGAACATCAACATCCTTGTTTATTTCAGCGAAGGAGCAGAATGTAGTCGATGGTTAAAGTCAGATTGTAGTTTTTATCCTGATGTGGCTTGAAATTTTAGTTTGATGCTGGTAACATTCAATTATACAAACTAAACCATAACCAGAACATAGTTTGTAAAAGCTTTATAACATAATCTAAACTGCATTATAAATTGAAGAGTTTTTATTTGTTTTTACTATAAAATAACTATAAAGATGCATGTTTTTGATTTAGCTGCCAATAAATAAATAGACATTTTAAAGCTTTGCGTATCTTAAACTCACAGTCGCTGTTGTCGTGCTCATGATGCAGTATTTCACTTCCATCTTCACTCCTCCTATCCAGAGTACGGCCATGCGGACATCCCAACCTTCTACACCTGCGAGGAGGGCCTGTCCTCACTGACGCAGGAGGGCCAGGCCACGCTGGAGAGGCTGGAGGGCATGCTGGCTCAGTCTGTGGCTCAGCAGTACCACATGGCCGGAGTGAGAACTGAAGAAAGCAAGGCTGAGTTTGAAGGTTCGAACCTTTCATCTTTTTTATTCTGAACACAAAGCCGTGAAGCTGAAAGAGAAACCTGTTACGAGACGTTGTTTTTGTGTGACTTGAATGTTTGGTTTATTCCTGTCGCAGACATTATTGCTGACATGCTGAATGTTTCGTTACAGATGGGATGGAGGTCGATGCTGAAATGACGGAGGCCGGTCAGTTTGAGGACGCAGACGTTGAACATTAGTAGTAAGTCTCCGTTTGATCCAACATTCTGGTAAAGATCGCCTTCTCAGCAGCCTGTGTTCTTTAGTGTTTACCGTATTTCCGGACTATAAGTCGCGTTTTTTTTCCATAGGGGTGCAACTTATACTCAGGAGCGACTTATTTGTGATTTTTTTTTAATAAAAGACATTAATAGGTCATATATTCATTATTTTCCCCTTTTAGCTGTTGTTTCCCCCTAACAACCACTAGAGGGCGGTGTAGGTTTGCTTATCAGTATTTGCTGCTGTCTGCTGAAAGAAACGCAGAACAAGAAGTTCCGTTGAAAACAAACGTTACTGATAATCTAATCATTCTCCTCATTATTATGATTGTTTTTATTTTTCTCTCCTTGGACCTCCATCATCAAATCTAAGCCTCCATCATGCAGCGATGAAGCTAAAAGATAGCTTTTCCACATGCAACGGACAAACATTGAGCATTAAGTTAGACGCAGATGAAATCAATTTGACGCATGAATCACATTGAGTATCAAATGCAGCGTCACATCAGGCGTGTTGAATTTGTGCAAAAATGTTGAACTTTTCTCTTAAAAGTGCGACTTATTCCCCGGAGCAACTTACTGTATATCTGTTTTTTTCTTCTTCATTATGCATTTTCAACCCAGTCTCAGTGAAATGTGTACATATTCCATGATTTTGGAAATACCGTGCATAATATATGAGAAACACGGTTTTTGCGTGCTTGTAATACGCACGGTCTTGAATGTGTTAAATGTCTTTTCCACATTTGACATATCCCCTGGTGGACACGTGAGCATCAGAGACAGCCTCACAAACGTACAATTTAAATGTAATCCTAACCTTAACCAGCATTTTCAGATGCGCCAGAGGTCGTCTGACCACGTGATCAAAAAGAAACCTAAAAAAGCGTGCATATGTAAGCGTTACAACCCATTCTGAACAACAGCGTATCATATGCACGCAAAAACCATGTTTGGCGTATATTATGCACAGTATTTCCAAAGTCCAAAGTCGTGGAATATGTACGCATTGGCATTTTTGCATGGCTCCTGCGACTTATAGTCCGGAAAATACGGTACATTCTTTCAACTACTGTAACTCAACTGTTTATGCAATGAACATAATTCCAGTGGATTCTGACACTTAGATGTGCATTGATGTGCAAAACTTTACATGTGTTGTATGTCGATGATAAGAAAAGCCGCTCTTTTCTGTGCTAAAATCAGCTGATTTATGTTGATTGCTTGAACGATTGTTGATTTATAGTATGTCAAAAGTCTTATTTTGGTGTCACTGGTGAAATCTCCTCTAAACTTCATTTAGTTTTTTTTTTATATCAACTTTCATTTATTTACAATTTTTAGCATTATTTACATAGTTTTTCTTCCCCTTTAGAGTATTTTGAACCTAATACTTGTGTTTTTCTGCAGGTGAGTCAAACTGACCTCCGCGCTGCTTTGTGGATTTGGATCAAAGCATTTCTGCTCTCTTACTAAACAAATCTCTATCATCCTAATTTGTGGCACTTAAGCCGAGTAAACGCAGTACAGTGTTGATACAGTACTACCATGTGGTAGTGGTAGTTATTTTACTGACATGGAGAATAACAACAACAAAAAATACAGATTCCTTTGACTGCACAGAAGAAATGTAGAAGATTTTGTTTCTGTTTTGTACCTAATGATCATTTAACTGATTTTCATGTCTGGAATACATTGTGTTTGTTAGTAATTATCAATAAATACTAAGTTTTTGTATATTGTTGTGCTTCGTGCTTAATGGAAAAGTGTCTGTTATAAAGTAGGACTGGGTATGGCCAATAATTTCCAGAATTGATTCGATTCACCTGGATCGCTTTAATTAAGTTTATTTTTAAATTATTTCTATCCTCTCAGTTTAATTCATTTTTTAATTTTACACATTTAGACGCATTTGTTTTAGAAATACATTAATCTATTTATATGTTTTGAAGACTGTACATTTTATTTGTGAAAGTATAATTAGATTAATAGCACACAGTATTGCATGGATTCTCAAACGGAGAAGCTCCTTTCCTGGAGGGTGTTTCAGTTTGGCCACTAGGTGGCGATCACGCTACAGCATTACACCTTAATCCAGAAGAAGTAAGTATGAGCAAAAATCTGTGTTTTAGACCCCAAATGCTTACTTTAAATGATATTTCCTTAGAAAAGTTTGGAAAATTCATACTTGAGTAAATAAAGATGTTCATTTAGTTTAGGTTGACCGAGTGTTAGCATTAGCCGTCCTATAGGAAATCCCATTATATGTTAGCATCAAGCTAGCAGGCTTTATCTTTATCTTTAGACCGATCTCTACTTTTATGGATCTATTATATATAAATTAAGTTTGATTCAGATTTAAATTTTTATCGATATAATTATAAAGATTTCTTTTACTTCTCTGAGTTTTTAAACATCTTGTTTTGTCTAAGAAAAAACTCAATAGCAAAACTTATGTTCTAGCAAGGCTTATAGAAGCAAAAATGTTTTTCGTCCAGTTAAAACGTAAAATAAAAGTTATTAAAAGACTTAAAATGTCTAAAAACAAACAACAAAAAATAAAAGTCCTTAACCATGTTCTATATATGGTGAATATCTTTCAGGATTTATTAACTATTCAGAATCCTCCATATGTTTAGCTGTAATGACAAACTTGCTGTTTCAAATCTTTTTCTGCACAGAAAAACTTTCTTGTGAGTGTAAGTTCAACCATTTTCAGAAGTGAACTGGACGGCCGCTTTGATTAAAATGTACAGTTTTTATTTAGACCCAAAGGCACTTTTTAAAACAGCAGTTACCCATTATACACTTTGTTTTATTTTAACATATTGCAGTGTGATTTGTTTTAATTCTAGATATTAAAAGTTGCTACAACAGAACTATTCATGTGATCAGAAGATCATTTAAGTTTTAATGGAAACATAACTGGACATGTTTTACTTATGCAGAAGCTGAAAATCACAAAACAAGCTAAACATGTTCATTTCAAAAGAGTAAAATTCTGAAAAAGTGGAATTTTATTTTGACATTTCAAAATTAGACGATTTCATCTTGTGCTTGGCTTCCTACGTGTGCTTTTATTCTGAAAATCCGTCCTGTTTTCAGAACAAGGTGCATGTCAGTGGCTGTTTTCTCCTCTCAGCTGTCACTCGGAAACATCCTATGTTGGTGAGGCGGTGCTCCTCAGGGCTCACGTCGTCTTCTTGGAGCTCAGAGGGAGACGTGGAGCCGAGGATGTCCTCCACAAAACAGCTGTGAGTTTGTCAGACAGCAGCACTGAGCTCATCATACCTGAAACGGGACGTCTCATATGAACAAAAACTTTCTTTTTTGTCATGTTTTAAGCAGAAAATGAGTCTTAATGAGCTTACATGCAAACAATTTAAAAAAGAAAACACATCTCTCAGCTGACTGTTGCATTATTTTTTCAATTTGAAATTTTTAGATTCTTTTTTTCTGCTAAAATATGAACATTTACATCAGTAGAATCCCCATAGAAATTATAATAATTCTGTATGAACTTAGAAATAAATTAATTGTAAATTAAAAAAAAAGACATGCACAGGTTCTTGATGAAAGAGTGTTAATGATAAAAATTATGTAAATTGATGAAAGTTCTGTTACTGTGTACAATAAGCTTTTATTCTGAAAAAAGTTGTAAATAGGACAGTTGTTCTTAATATTTTCTTATTGGACAAATACAAGTAAAAAAAAATAAATGAGACTCAAATAGTAAGTTTTTATTTCCCACAAACTCATAAAAATTCATAATTTCCTCTCATGTATGTTTCAGTTCACTAAAGACTGAACGTGTTCGCTGAGACTGAAACAAACTCGTCATCATTACTTGGTGTTTAAGCTGCTTAACAGATTTGCATGGAGATGTGTCTCATTGACGGCCACAAGCGGTGACGGGTGTGACGGGCGTGCAGGTCTCAGAGATGAATCCAGGATAACAGAGTTAAAGGAACGCAGTGAAGTTTACTTTTTAACAGTTAACATGGATTGTTTTATACAATATTGTTTAGGGGTTTTATTGTTCATTACAGTGAAGTACAGAGATTCAAACAATTCAAAATGTTCCATCAAACGCCTAAAAAAACTTTTATGTTCATCTGACACTGATCTGAGACAACAGTTTGATATTTTATAGCTGAAAAATAAATAGAAGTCTCATATTTTAGTGAGAACGTTATGGAAACAAATGCTTGTATCAGATGAACTGAATTAAATCTGTCCTGGACTTCAAGAACCAGATGGTTTTTGTTTCTCAGCTCTGCGCCGTTGAGTGAAAAATTTTACCAAAATTTTCATGCACCTTTAAATTATTATGGGATGGCCACGGCTTGATGATCATTATGGCAAACTGTGAAATTTAGGGATTTTTTTTAACATTTTTTCACAATACGGGCAAAGAAAACTTGAATTTTGTCGACCTTTGACCTCAGGAAGAGGTCACCATCTTGAATTTAATAAAAAAGAATCCCCTTTAATCCCTTCTACAAATTTAAACTCTCCCTACAGAGATTACGGTCTTTCCCCTCACGCATCACTGGGAGGCTGCTCTAAAAAATATTGCCAGTTGAAGTTTGTGGACGTTGACCGGCGTTATCATGGCGGTCTGGCAAAAGTAGCTGTTGCTCGCACCTATTTTACCAGACTATTGAGAAAATCTTACACGTGAACTCCTGGCTCAAGCTGAACAAAATGAGATGAGGAATGTGGGTGTGATTAACAAAAAACCTCCGTTGCCATGGAAATCCAAAAGTTTACTTTGACCGATTCTCCTATAAATTACATAGACTTGTTCGTCATTTACAGCCGACCAAAAAATCAAATGGTTGCTATGGAGATAAATCAACAGAAAAGCTGCCATTTTGAAAAAAGTGGGTCAAAGGGGGGGTGGGTAATGTCTGCAGGCCAAACAACACCGCTCACGGGTTTAATTTCCTTTAGTTCAGTCTGACTTACCTAGAACGGGGCTTAGCCAGTATATGAAGCAGTACTCCAGGAAGGAGTTTCCAGTGCAGGGGAACTGGGTGGAGAAGGCCACCGCGGGGTTAAACACTGCTCCTGTTACACTGCCACCTGCACACAGTAACACATCAGTGAGTTTACGGCTTATATTTTCAGAGTAGTTACTGAAATTAAAAAGACATGCATGAACAACGAACATCCTATAATTTACTGCTGCTTTAGTTTTGTTTATCGTTGCTGTTCTTACAGAATAATTCCACAGAACACACAGCCATTGAAAGTGGAACCAGGTCAAACTTTGACCTTTCAGACTGATTTGGTAGTGACGCATGGATGTCTTCTGTTTTAATTCATCAAAGTTCCAACCGTTCAACAATTGATAATGAAAATTAATAAATGCTGGAATCCTGTGACATCAAGTCTTTTATATATGGGAATAGAGATGTGAAAGAATAAAACCTGGAGCAAAATTCACGAAATTTTCACCGCTTTAACATTTTGCACCGAGACTCTTCCAACTGTAGGTGGTGAACATGCGCTACCTGCATGAAGCCCAATGAGGCTAAATTTCTTTGTGATTTTGGGCTATATAAATAACATTTAAATTGACAGTTTAAAAAAAAAAATGGGAAAAAGGAGAAGCCCCGCCCTGCTTGTCCAGTGTGAAAACTAGGAGCTAACTGTGCCCATATGCTTAATGTAAACATAGGTTGTAATTTTGACCTAAGATGTCTGTAATCAATTTGAGGTGAATCAAACCAGAAACTACTTATTAACGAATCGCTGTTGAAATGAATTGTTACAGTTAAGAACTTGTTTTATGAAATATTTCCTGGTGAATTGTTTTTTTAAACTTGTTTTTTTTTTTTTTAACTTTTTTCCTGGAGGAGTCTTCCCATTCTTCTGCTTAGAAGATGTTTCCTTCCACATAGTCTGAGAGATTACACCACAAACTATCCTATCTGTTTATTATCTGGACTCATTGACTAGACGAGCATCTAACTTTGTGCAATTTCTTTGTGGGTGTCTGGAGATATGTTTGCGTAGTGGTAAAAGTGAGGACGGGATGTATAGGGTTGGGTTGGTTCTTTTATTCTCTTATTTTTTTGTGTGCGTTTCTAATATTTTAGTCTTTTATCTTATTGTTTTTAACTAAGCTAAGCACGATCCCAGGTAATGCTATTTTAAGTAAGTAAGAAACCTTAATTAGTCCCACAGTGGGGAAATTGCAATATTCACTTTGTTTGATCTGAATTTAGGGCAAGTGACAATAAAGTTTTTCTGTTTCTAAGAAAAATTCCCTTATTAAAATACTTTATATTAATTTAAACCATTAAGGACAGATATAATTATAGCAATCTTAACTATTTTTCTTACTTTACTGAAACAGTGTCAAAATTAATTTATATTTAATTTAATAATCTAAATTAAAAAAAAAAAAATCAATGGAAAAATTATTTTTTGTGTTTCTAACTGACATTAGTTGATTGAGATTAAAATCCGTTCTAATTCAATTTTTTTCAGACTAAAAAAAACTACTATTTAAGTTTAGTTTAAGTTTATTTGATGTATATGGCGCCTTAAAATGACCTGTTAAACAAGGAAATTAAAAGTGCAAAGAAAAATAAAAACAGATAGAATGTTAAAACAATTTCAAATTTAAAAAAATATATAAAAACTACAACAAATTTAAAAATAACAATTAAAAATAATTATATTGTTTTGTTTTCTAGGTTATTTTAACTAGGAAAAAACATAAATTGGGGTAAAATGCTCCAAAAAGTATCGAATAACCCAAGAATCGGGTTTAAGAGTGTAAAAAGCCTGAACCGGTTTAAGCTCCCACTATAATCTGAACCAAACTGGAGTCATCAAACCTGCATAAACCATCGTGGTGATGGCAGCAGCCACCGCGTGCACGCGGTACTTCTCCTCCACCCTGTGGGTGGATGTGATGACAGTCTGAACCGCGAAGGCGCAGGCCAGCTCCACCCCGGCGGCCTTGCTGAGGGAGGCGCGGATGGGGCTGCTGCACCGGAAGCCCAGCAGCTGGTGGCGCACGTGCAGCTCCGACAGTCCGATCCCCCAGACGAGCCGCACCGCGGCGCGCGCGGCTGCGGCCGCGGCGAACTGGCACGCGATCCGCCGCAGTGCGCATCCGGCGGGGAGCCTGGCGTGGTACGCGTGCACGAGCACACCTGCCGGGTTCCCGATGGCGCCTCTGAAGGTGAGTCCGTGGATCACGGACGCCAGGTAGGTGAAGGTGAGCGCGAGCTGGGGCTCGATGCCTCCGACGTCCGCCAGCAGCTTCAGCTCGTGCGTGCAGCAGCACAGCTGGAAGGTGGAGACCAGCTCCCCCGCGTACACCGCGAGCCCGGTGCCCGCGCGGGGCCCGACCAGCAGTCTGCGGGTGACTTCACTCACAACCACGACCAGCGCCAGCACCGACAGGGACGCCCCCACGTCCGCACTCATGACCGCGGTGGGTGCACCACACCGGGAATCGGTGTTCCTCCAGCCGCTGTATGGATGTCGCATCAGCGGAGGAAACCCCCTCCTCTGTCCCGGAGGATGCGGTGATGAGCCGCGAGCAAATCAGCTTCTGCTGCGGTGACTCACATGGTGCGGAAGTGAAGAATGGAACCTGCTGTCATCAGTTTTACATAATCACTCATTCTTTTCATCTAAAAGACAGAGTGGAATTCATCAGAAGAGTTTATCTCATCATTCACTCTTTTAGTTTTTACGTTTTACTTCGCTAATTTGGTCAGCGGCTGCAGGACGGCGCCCTCTGCTGGTGGAAAATATTTTTACCACTGCAAAGTCTGGATTTAAAAAAAGTATAGTTTTTGTTTTCATTAATTATAACTGCTTATTCAATTTAATAATAAATAAATAAACAATTTAGATTTGACCTAAGTCATGAAACCAATTGTTTTCATTGAATATTAGATGCTTTTATTGTATGGAGAAAAAAATAGTGTGTGTAATTCTTGATTTGTAACTTTCGTCTGCATGCTTATGAGTAACTTTGGTTGTGTTTGTAATTCTTGGATTGTAACTCATACAACACATTTTGTGTGTAACTGTATAATTGGAGTTTTGTATTCACATGCACATAACTATAGTAAAGTGATTAGCCAGGGGTCTGGATCTTTAGGCTCTGGAACCACATGTCCATCCTTTATCCCTCCATCGTGGCTTTTGGGCTATGAGGAAAAATCCTAGCAATATGAGTATTTGTAGTTTCAGTTAATTTTTTTGTTAATAAGGTTTTGTCATTTATATTTTTACGTTACCAGTTAGCTGAACAAAATGACAGTAAGAGGTTTTATCCAGGGGTCTGCAACCTCTAACAGTAAAAAACACATTTGGGCTTGTTTTTTTATTTGTTTTATGATATTATTTAGCAAAGTTTTGTTTTAATCTTTTATGAAAGTTTTGTACTAATTTGCACTTATTTCATTGTTTTCTTTAATACTAACTTTGAATTATATATTTCTTTTTTGATATGAATAAAAAAACTAAAATATTAACATAACCTGGCATTCTCTCAAAAGTTTAAATTGTTCTTTCAAAATCAGAGGCTCTTTTTTCCAAACAGACTATTCACAGTGCAACGAACATAGTCCTACGAGAAGTTTAAAAAGCGCAAGACACAAAATTGCACTTTTCCTTATAATACCTCAGTTCTACTTTGTAAATCTAGCCCTATAGTAAATCTCTGCAGGACTCATGGTGGATTTTATTTTGGAAAAAAAATGTTGCTGTTCTATACTTGGAAAAAGAAAAATCTGGCAAATCTGGCCACATGTATTATTCATTTATGGATTCATTTTTAATATTTTATTTATTTATTCATATTTTTTTTAAACGTTTTTGTCTGCTGTTAACTGCTGCTACTCAAAATGATAATTTAAAAAATATCTAAATTAATTTTGAATCCTTAGAACTAAAAAGTTCTTGGGTTCTCCAGGGTTTAAAGCTGTTATTCGTTGCCAAATATAACACTTTTATTGTTCATTGTAAATATTTAACAGATACGTGTTATAAATCAATGACTTAATGGTCACTCAAGCATAAATAGTGTTATTTGTCTAAACAGTGAAGTAAAACTATATCGTAGGAAAATTGACTAAATGGCTCTTTTATTGTGAAAGGTTGCAGACCCCTGAGCTAATGTGTGATTAGCTAGATATCACACATTACACATTAGATAATGTGTAATTTTATACATGTAATGCAATTTCTCTTTTGTTTAGCTGTGATTGAAGACATAAATGTCTTTTATTATTTAATTAAATTAGTTTAAATAAAACTATATTGGTTTCATTGTGGTTAATTTAATCTCTTTATATTTTTGCTATAGGTTCAAAAGTATTTATGTGTTTTTTTTAAGCTAATTAAAATAATAGATGCAAACATGAGCCTTTAAATTGTATTCAAGAAACACTGAAAGTTTACCTGAACAATCATACATAAGAATGACTTATTTATTATGCTAAAACAATGAATTCTCTTCTGTTAGGATTCTTCATAATGACATCAGATTTGAGTGATTTTTAGATACTTAAATGACTTATGCAACTGTATTTAACCGGACACGGCAGAAGCAGTACAGACCACCACTAGGTGTCACAAAATCCTCATCTTTTCCTTTACTACTTTGACATTCAAAGTGATTCCTGTACAATTTATAACAAAATAAACTCAGTCTGTTTATATATTATAAATTATTTTATATTTTTGGAAAATTACGGATGTGGAACCCATTCAGACAACCATGTTGTAATACTAGGCTGCATAAATAAAATTGAACTTAATTGAATTTTTTTCTTGCAGTGGAGAGTTTTATTGTTGTCCTAATTTAAAGAAAAAAAAACAGAGTAAATATTTTGCATATTTACAAAAACTTAAAGAGAAAATAACGGATATAGCCCTAGGAGTCAAAATAATGTAGAAAAGTTAAAAATTGCACAAAATTATTTTAAGTAATAAAGGAACATTTACAAAAGAAAAACGAGTAAATGAAAAAACTACCACAAAAATATTATTATTAGTCATTGTTCTAAAGCTAATTTTGTTTCTTGCCTGATTTTAATTCAAATTTTTTGACAGATGTATAGTTTTGGAAGAAATTGTTCTGAAAATCTCCCCCTTGTGATGACAAATTTAATTCAAAATGATGTCATCTTTGTTTAAAAATAAAATATTTGTCTTTCTCGCTGATTTTTCTCTGAGAAACACAGTTAAATAACGACGTCACAGTTTAAAATATCTTTTTTTTTCTTTGGTTCATAATTACCTAACATTGTTACACCTGAAGGCAACACGTGCGGACAATTTACACGTAAGTATCTACAAATTTGCACTTTTTGTCAGTAACCTGAATGCAACACAGGTCGTTCGGGTTTGCCGGCGAGTCGGGACCCGCCCTACAAGGGAGACGGACGCTTCTTTCAGCCAATAGAAAAGAGACAGTGTGGAAGAACATCCAATGGGAAGGCCGGACGTCCCAGTGAGGAGGCGGGACTTTCTTTGCAGCAGACTTCTCTGCGCTCGGCTAACAATAGCCAGGGCTCGGCAAGTTTATTGCTAAAAAAAAATCAGCGACAGAGCGGAGCAGGTCTGAGCCTTCCGAGGAGTGGACTTCTCTGAATACATGAGACGCTGCGACCCGGCGGAGGGAAAACACGAACCGACTACCACGACGTTTTAATTCGCTGCCAGACATTCGGTAAGTGGAGCTTTTTTCACTTTATTCCACAGCCGTTACCTCAGCTGATGGTCTGCTGCCTGCCAGCATGGTGCGCTGTGAATGAAGGAGGGAGCCGGGGGGGTAAATGGGCTGGAAGGACACTATTATCTCAATGTTTTACCCCCCCTTTTTCATATTTATTGCCTCTGCAAGTCCATCAACGAGCGCTTGGTGGACTTTTATAGTCACTACTGGCCAGGTTGTTCAGGCTATAGGCGTGGGCGGCTTGATTATTATTTTATTATACCGGTTGCCTCCCAGTTGACTCTGCACGACATGAGATTTATAGAAGGCAGAATGAATGAAAATCTGCCACTTTTCCCTCATTGAAGTCAACATTTCAACTGTTCATGAACATTTAAAAAAAAATGTTGTTGTTTTTTTTAATTTGTCATTTTCAATGTTTTTGTACATACATTAAATTGTTTTACAATCACAGAAATCCATCACATTTTTTGGTCAAAGTTGATGCACAGCCTGCTCTCCCATCACCTGCTGTATTATTGATTTCTGCAAACTTGCCTTTACTTTTCTGATTAGAGGCTGCAATCTGTTAGAAATGCTCTGAAGCTGGAGTTTCCACACGGATCAGCAGAAAACCGGCGCACTTTTCTTCATCCTGTGGTTTCAGCTGCTTCCATCCACTGCTTGCCTACAATCTATGAGCATATCACCGCTGACCTTTCTGACTGCTCTGCTCGGAGAAATGTTTTCTATATTTCTGGTTATTCATTTAGCTGTTTTCTGTCTGTTCTTGAATCTTTTTTCTGAATGAAGTCCACTTAAACATCCCGCTCCAATCATCTTTTAATCTAAAAGTGTTTTCTAGTAGTCTTTTTAAAATTATGCTGTTTTTAGCCAAAAAACTGGCAACCCAAACAGTTACTGGTTTTTAAAAAGCTTTAACAAAAGTTTTTCTTTTACAATTATGAACACTTTCAGGTTAGGATTTGCTAAGTTGTATCTGGAACCAAGTTCCCCTCAATCAGACAAGAAAAACGAAGACGTTCATGAATCTGTTTGGCTACAAATGGATGCATCAGAATGGAGCGCAGCAGTGAGCTCGTGAACCGCCCAGTGGGTTTTCTACGGCAGAATTGAGCTTTTTTCTTCAATTGCTTCAGATTCTCAACAATTTGACTCCAGAAATGCAATTTTAGCTTAATTGTCCTCCCTCATCTGAAAATTACATGTTGAAAACCACAAATTTAATGATTTAGTTTTGCTTTTTACCTGATTAATCTGGGGTCTCCATCACTGAAAAACTTAAAAAATGAACCTCTTGATTGTGCAATCAAGTGAAATGAGGTCTCTATTTACATTTTTTATGGTTAAGAGATTCAAATGTCATATTAGAATTTTTTTTTATTAACTTTGTGGTTGTTTTATGCAGGTTAACTGAAAAAAAACCCCAACCAAAAGTAAAATGACTATATTGTTTGATTTATTCCTGTAAAAGATAATCCAACTTTTGATTTTTAACAGAAGAGACTACCTAATATATAATATATTTATGTGACACTCTTTCATTATCTCACCTTATACATATAATATTACATATTAGCAATTTGTATGAAAACTACTTTGCATAAATAAATATTATAAAAAAAATTAAATTGCATCCACCTACTTTTTCTTATCTTTATTTTATTTACCTTGTAAAGGTAAATTAAACATTAAGGGAAACAGTTGCCATGGAAACCCGGGTGTGGCAAAAGGCGTTTTGTATGGGGGGGGACCCCCCCTCCCCCATTTGTGGCTTTGACACCTTGACAGCAGGACAGAGGGCGGTGAAGGCTGGGACGGGTTAATGACCCATTTGGCTCCTGTGGTTTTGGCCGGGCCCCTCCAGGGAGGGGGGGGCGGGACAGTTCACGCGTCGCCGTGCGCACGTGTGTTTCCACTGGTCAGCGCGTTGCTGCATCTCACCTGTTATTGAAGGTATTTTTAACCGTGTGGCAGTTTGTTTGGGATCTGAGTGATGTGGGATATGTGGACCAACAAAATGGGTTGCCATGGATACGGCAAATGGGAAGATGGAACGTGTTACCCCATACTCTTTTTGTAATTGTCCAATGAAAAGAAGATGACTTTACTTATTTGTAAAAACTTTTCAGCATTTATTTTATTGAATGTAGTAAATGAGCAATGCTTATAGGGCATTTTTGTCTCAGATATTGAGAAGTACACACCATAAACCCTAAATTTTTGTACTAAACAAGATTTTAGTGTTGTACAAAACAAAAAGATAGTGACACCATCCAGAGGAATTTTTATATTTATGTTTTATTTTTTTTTTTAAATAGACCATGCTTGGCATTAATGTTGGTTTAATGTAGGGAGTGATTTTAAAGTCCCATTGAGACAATCTTGCTACCCGGTAAGAAGAGATTTCTGTAAATGCGTTCTCCTGCTAGCTTACAGCCCCTCACAACCCCAACCTAACATTAGCGGTACGACAGAAACGGTCAGCAATATTAGAACCATCCAGCCTTACAGTTTCTGGCTAGATGCTCAAACAAGGAAAACTACGACGTTCCATGGTTTCTGGAGTATAAGTTGCATTATTTTGGATAGTTTGGCCATAGATGCAACTTTTACTCAGGAGAAACCTTCATGTAATTTTTAAAGAACGAAGCGCTTCATAGATCTGTTATTTTACTACTGATGACCACAAGAGGGCACTGTAGGAGGGTTTTAGTATTTGCTATGAACGGAAATGCAGAAGAACCATTTAAAACAAACGCAGTTAGATTCTAATTGTTCATTTCCTAATTTTGATATCTTTCTCATTTGTTTTTGAGACGTTGTTATTGTTGTTTTAATTTTTTCCTTTCTCTGAATAATGTGGAATAGCAAGTCATCAAACTGCGGTACAGGGACTCTGAAGTACCGCTGAAAACGCCATCATTTAAACACAGTTCCTGCAATAGGAGGTTCATCTCACCGAGAAAAAAAAAAAACAACTAACTGATCTTATGAACCCAGACATAGAGACTAGGGCGGGGAATCTCAGGGTAACTCGCGATACGATTCACGATACATGGCTCATGATTCCAATCGTATCTCGGTATGGTCAGCGTCTACTTTAGAAAAATATAGACACAGCTCGGACCTTTTCACTCACGGCCGCTCTGCCTCCCGCGTGCGTTTTCATCTGTATGCGGAGCAGGTACTGAGCCCCGCCCCTCCCCTCTGCATGTAGGAAAAGCAGCAAAGTGCACTCCGTGACCGCGCTGTACCCGTGAAACTGTTTTTAGGCATTTTGACTAAAAAGTTATTGGTAAAACCGGTAAAAATTATGACGATGTCTTGACGTCATCCTTGCATTTCACTGTCGTGCTCAAGCAAAGCGCCCCCTGGTGGACTTTTTTGGTATTATTTTTAGGAAACCAATTCAGAGGAAAAAAAAAGGGGGTTGAAATATCGCGATAGTTCGATAAATACCGATATTTAGTCCCACCTCTAATAAAGACATGTTGTCCGATGCTTTTAGATCTCTTTAAAATAAATGAACCTGATCTCGCTCAACATCATCCTTGTTTTCATTGTTTAAGACATTCTGACAATGCTACCATCTAGCAATAAGGCTAAAAACTCAATGGTACCTTCTGTATTATGCAACGGGAGCATTAAGTTTATGAACAAATTTTTGGAGAGGCATTGAGTAGCAGAATTGACACATGTTGAAAAAAAGGGCTCCCACATGAACCGCGATTGGTGTGAAGGCAGCATTAGTCTGAGCTAGCTGGATTTGTTCATTAGCTTTACTCCAAAGAGTGCGACTTATACTCCAGAGTGATGTATATTTTTAAAACATTTTTCTGTCTTTATTGTGAGGTTTTTTTTTTTTTTTTTTGCTCCTGCAAGTTATATTTTGGTTCAACTTTTGCTCTATGAACATGTGGATGTAGTTGTCTGCAAGTGAATTCATCAGAATGGAGCAGAGCAGGGTGCTTGTGCCCCACCCAGCCTATTTCCATGTCACAAATAAGATCTTTTTCAAACGCTTCCCCTTTTTTTTTTTTTTCTGCTCCTGATTCACAACTTTAAGAAAGAAATGTTTAGAAATGCAAATTTTAGCTTAATTTCCCTATGTGTTCTCCATGAGAAAAATGCTACAAGCACGTTAAAAACACTAAAAACAATTTTTGGATGGATAATATGCTAAATAAAACCTGGGTTCAGCTTTGAGCTCTTAAGGTCCAGGTAGTGAGGTAGGTTTGAATCTTTGCACATTGACACATCTGTTTTCAGTCTCATGATTCCCCTAGAGCTAAAATGATGAATAATCAAAAACAGAGTCTGTGTTTGGAGTTAGCACGCGGCTTCGCTGCTCTCTGAATACCATAAACATTGAAATAAAATCTTGACATCGCAGATATTTTTCTGTGCTGTCTGCATTCAAGCGCCTTACTGGCATAAATAGAGAGACTGGCAGTCGAGCAGCCAAAAGGCTGCCAGCAGCTGAATAATGGATAGACTGTCTTCCTGCAAGGCCGCTGAGCCGCACGCCGTCTAGACGAACCCCGACTCTCTGAAACGAACCGTCTGGCTGGATGGAGATGAAAGGCGTGACTCCGTTTTTAAGCTTGTAATCCACTTTACTGATGTGACGTTTGATAAAAGGAGAAGTGGGGAAGCGTCTGGAGCTCAGCACCAAAAGACAGGCCCGATATGGTTGGTTTGATCCCAGATGTCTTAGAGAGAAGGTGGCACTTAAGATCAGCTCCAGGAGGTAGAGAAGAAGAAGACGTGTACATGTCTTCTCAGCTTCACAGCTCAATACTTTGCTACAGTCTTCACTCCGCGCTGTCCTCTGTGGTGATCTCCATCCTTTGGGCTGTCGTCACATGAATAGAAATAAATCAGGATTCATTATCTAGCAACCGGATTTGATTACTATTTTATTTCATGTTTTGCAAATAAAGTTTGGTACGATTAGATTATTTTTTTTAAATTCAGTTCCAAAAATTGACCAACCAGCAACTAACTAAATTTAGCCAGAGTCAAAAAGCCTGTCACCTTCTGTGACGTAGTTTCTGCAGAATTCATCAGAAATTATTCTTTGAATGCCTGCAGAAGTAAGCCTCCGCTGATATCCCATCATCCCCTTGTTTACACGCTCTCCCACTAGCTTACAGCTCATCATAACCCCAACCTAACATTACAGATGCAACAAAAACAACAAGCAATATCAGAGCTATCCAGCCGTACAGTTTTGAAGCAGATTGTCTGTAAGTGGATGTGTAGTTTCAGTTGCTGCATCTTAACAGAGAACATTTTTATCTTTTAGCTCTTTCTGCTGTAGCTATCACATTTTAATCCACATCCAGCAGCCAATCAGAATCGAGTATTCACTTATAAGTAATAACATCTGATGAATAATTGTACACAAGTTTGGAATAAATCACTCGTCAAAATCAAATCAACTTGATCAGACGGATCGATCTGGTTGGATTGAAAAAATATATTTTTCGATTAATAGACTAAATTGAACCCTAGGAGAAGCGCATCGAATGAGACAAAAAGATAAACTCCCTCTAGAGCAGGGGTCTGTGACCTAGGGCACGCGTGCCACAGCTGACACGTGGAGGGAAAGACAGCGGCACGCCGGGGTGTGACAACAATTAGCACTTTTGTCGTTTGTTTATATATTTTTTGGATTTGTAAAGAGTGAACATCTCTTCCCACAAGGATCTTTGATTCGAGTCCAGCATGTAGGATTACAGCTGTAGTGGACCTGTTACTGTCTGGTTCTGGTGGGTTCTGTGGTTGATCTGCTGCTGGTTTAAGAGATTCCAGAAGTAAATAGGTGTTGGTTTGAATTTTTCTCCTTTTTTTGTATTTAATGTTTGTTTTTCATTGTAAATCTCTCTGAGCTGCAACACATGAGGAGTGATTTTAATAAATAAAGATTGATCGATAAATTCAGTTTGTTGATTAATAACCAAATAAGGTCAGATTAAACTTTTTGTTCAGCTTTATGTCAAACAGCTGATCACCACTGCGTTTACTGAGGATGAAAATGAAGAATGATGCTGTCCAGCTGCAGGAAATGTAAATCACTATAATCAAGCTAACAAAATAGTAAAAAATATTTAGTGTTACTTGCAATAAAAGCATCATCACAGAATGAACTAACAAGTTACACAAGTTCTGTCTCATAATGTAACAAAAATAAAAAAACTATTTTTTTTTTCAACTTTATTATGAAAGCAGAATTTTGAGATAATATGCTCAAAGAAGTATTTGACCTGCTGTTTGTAAATTACATTTTTTTTAACAAATATATTGAATTTTTTTTTGCATTAAACTTAACATTATAGTTAGAAGTGGCTGGATAGCTCAGTTGTTTCCAGGGCAATGAGCTAAAATCCAGTGAGGATCCTTGGATAAAACCCTTTATTCTGCTGCATAACTTGATCTCTCTGTACCTTAAAATACAGGATTGTATCAGGAAGAGTGTAAAACTCTCTGCATAACCACCTGTGTGAATCAGTGAAAGCTGATTGACTGTGATGATCCCTGACAGGATAAGAAGAAAGGTGAATGACAACATAGTTCCCATTAAAGTTGGTGATGGCACTCTTGTTAGGGAGAACATTTAGAATTGGCGCTTCGTCATAAACGTTGCTGACTCCTGCTTTAGAGAGAGAAAATCCTGAGCATAACAATGAGATGATGGATCTGAAGTCAAAAGTCCTTCTCCAGAAGGAGAGCTGATGTCATTCCCCGTGTGTTTGGAGTCCAGAGTCCAGAACCATATGGTGCAGGAACCACCCACTCTCAGGGAGCCGCCACGCCTCACAGAAACCGAGAAAGCCTCCGATAAGCAGAGGGAACGCCGTCATCGGTCTGTCTGGGATCAGCCACCCCCGTCACACTTTTACTGTTCAAGCGTTGCCTTCACACCCCCCTGCGTCCCGCGGGGTGACTGTTTTTTTTGTGGATTACATCATCACATGATTACATGCTGTAGATGTTTCGTGGTTAACCCGTGAGTGTGCGTTTCTGACTGCTGAGGGGCCAGAATGACGCCGTTTGCTTCTCGTTTTTTTCTTTAGCGAGTGAGATAAAATGACCAACCGGCGTCATTATCTTAGCTATGATCTTGTTAATGTGATTCACTTTTTCAGATTTGTTTGTATAAAGTTAGTTAAAAATGGAAGTCATTCAGAAAAGCCTGACAGTTGGAGCACATCTTATTTACAGAGTTACTGGATCATAAAAACCTCCTAATTTAACATTTTGCTTTATATTTGATTAGCAAGTTTTCACTTTCATTTAAAACATAAATCTGTTTTTTATTGATTTTTTTTTTGTTTAATCAAATGGGTAAAAATATTTTAGGTTTACTGTCTTCAATAATAAAGCTTTGGTAGAGCGTCCTGCCCTAAGATTGGAAGGGTATGAGTTCAAATCCAGGCTGAGTCATAACAAAGACTCCTGAAATGGGACCCAGTGTCTCCCCGCCTGACACTCGACATTTAGGGGTGGGATTGGGGGGGGTTAAACCCCCAAACTGTTCCCGAGCAAGGCTGTGTCTGCAGCTAACCCCTCCCCCAGGGGAAGGGTCAAATGCAGAGGGCAAATTTCTCAAATTTGTTTATTGTAAAATCTTTTCTGTTGATCTTTCAATTTATGATTATGAACTATATACTCTATACTCTATATTTATGCTCGGTGGCAGTAGCTCTTTAGAAAAACAGCTCGAGTCTGTTGGCTGGACTATTGACGCAGGTGTGACGCAGGAGACTTTGGCTCACCCATTTCATTAGCCGCCGTGTCATTAGTCTGAGAATTTTCAAGCATCCGGTTTTCAGATGCAATGCAATTTACTTGAGAAGTACTTGGAAACCCAGTTTCAATCGTAAAGGATTTTATATAGGCCCTGTACTATTAGAAAAAACACAATTTTCATTGAAGTTGGCCTTTAGTTATTTTTTTGATCAATTTTTTTTGTTCTGTTTATATTAAATAATTTTGGGCCGATTTGATATAGTTGTTAAAAGTGGAAAAAACTTTTTTTTTTCTTTAAAAGTCAAAATGTTTTCTGACATCAACAAAATGACAAAAATCTTATTTTTGAAATTTGAAGTTGATGATTTTTACACTGAGATCAATAATTTGACAACTATTAATGCGTAATTTATAAAAATGTTTTGAAGTAATTTACTTTGTTTGTAAATAACATTGTCTTGGAATTGAATAGATTCCAGCAGAAGTAGAGCATAACGAGCCAAAATGACAAATCTGCTGCAGAAAATCTGACATTTATGAGGGGTGATTTGGTTTAATAAAATAGTTGAGATTATTTTTGGGGAATTGAAAGTAAAGGAAGCACCAAAGGAGGAGCAACTTTCTGCTTTAGTCCAGAAAATAAAAATAAAGGTTTTCTACTTTAAGAGAGAAAAAAAACTCACTAAAGTGGATTAAATGAATACAACTGCAACATTCAGGACAGAGAGATAATACTTCTGAGAAAAAGAAACTGAGGAGACAGACTTATTAGAAATCCAAGAATGAATACTTTTCTAGGTTTATGAAGCAGAACAGGTTTAGTTATTTAATTTTTAAGAATTTTATGAGTCTCAAAGGGATTTAACACACCACAAAGCATGAGTCTCTGAGTAAAATATTCAATAGATGTTATCAGTAATGCCTTATATTACTTTATTATATTAAAAACTAATATAATACTGTAATAAACTACTTCTAAAATGAACTATTCCAAACAGAAGATGAGGGTCATCCTATAACTCATCCAGTTATCTGTTGACAAAATACTTAATCAAAAGGCATAAATCTCTTTATTTAAAGATGTCAAAGATCATGAAGTTTATTTCAAACATGGTTCAGTAAACGGACTAGACTCGAACTCTAGTCCGACAATAGTTCTGAGTTCTCTTTTTCTTGCATTGACTTTTTTTCCCTTCAGTTTTTCTAATCAAGTTCGACTCCTTGAATGCATAAAATCAGACACTTTCTTGACTGAATAAGTAACATTTTAATCTTCATTCAAAGGCAATCTGAACCAGCTTTTGCAGTAAATCTGGATAATATAAATATATTTGTTCTTTGTTTAAAGGAGGAGTTTCCTAATATTTTCAAATGCCATCATCATGATATCATTTGTAGAGATATCTCCCAGCCCAAACACCTTTTAATGCCAAAGAATCTCTGGCTTGGAGCCTCCTGCTTAGCTTTTCTTTCCTTTTCAGTTCTTATTCAAAGAAACCATTTTCCTGTTTATTTTCTAACATATTTTTTATTCCTATTTTCTGGATGCTTTGATCTTTGTTTTCAGCCCTTCTTATCCTCCTTTCTTCCTCTCTGTGTTCTATGTACAATTTCTGTTTCTTTTTTCTCATTTGCCTCGTTTCTTTGACAGTCTTGTCCAGTGAATCATCTGTAATCGTATTATCTAAAAATACCCCCTCATCTCTGCTACTTCCACGCTGGGGAAGAACTCCTTTTGTCCCTCAGTTGTAAACCCTTAAAGACTCACCTCAACCAAAATGGTGTTTTTAACACACGCTCTGGTGGTATTCTGATAGTTGTTGTCAATCAGAAGTAGACAAAAAGTTCTGTTTGAAAAAATATCTTTTACCCTGGGAAAAAGAAAAGGGAAATACACTGGGTGGACCAGAAGCTTCATTCTGATCCATCCACCTGAAGACAAATAGATCCATGTACGTCTTTGTTTTTGCTCGTATGAACTAGATTCTGGCTCCAACATCTAGCCATTTTGTTTTTTTTGGAGTGTGTGTAAAGAGGGATGATGGTAAATGGAGGTGGGCTCACTCCACCCACCAATAGTCCCATCCACAACTCAAAAGGATTTTATGATGAATTCAAGCAAGAAATATCTAGAAACTGTCCTGGGGAGAAAAAAAAAATAATTGGGCAAAAATCTGTTGAAATATTAGCTGCTTATTTGCTTTTCTTTGTTTGTAGCATAATTTTTAGACATATACAAATCATGAAGGAAACGTCAGCATATTAAACAGAAAACATTTTATGGAAACAGCTTAAAAAATGCATTTAAAATCTATTAAATCTGATGACTTGTATTTTCTTAATTTTTAAAGAGCCATTTGAAAAACCACAAATCCCACTTCCTGTCTGGAAAAATAAAATGTATTTGTCTTTTTGACTATTGAGCGACTCATTTAAATACTCAAATACTTACATATTTGATTTATAACGGCATTGCATTTTTCTTTATGTAAATTTTATTTATTTACTTACTTTTGACAGAAGCACATAAGAGTTCTTTTCAAAATAAAATACAACCTGCTGCAGCAGATTTACCTAAATTAAAAACGCAAGAAAAAAATCTTTAATTGTGAAGGTAATTTCATCCTTTTCCAAATATAAACATGACCATGGTAGTGTAGGTTACAAGTTTTCTTTTAAAAATAGAAACATGTAAATGCATTTTCTGTAAGAGCTCTGAACAGCTACTCGAAGGAAAAACATTTTTAAAAATAGACATTTTAATCCTTATTTTATTTCAATTATTTGCATCAGGAGCAGGGGTTGCTGGGGGTTTTGGGCCCCTTGAATACCGTAATTTTAATAGGGCCCCTACAACAGCGACAAATTAGCATTAGGGGCCTTTGGCACCCCAGCCACGGAGCCTCAGGTTGGGTTGCAGACCCCTGAACTAAATCCAGCTCAAACTTATTTTAATGGCGTTCAAATGTGTCTACTTCGTGACAATTTCAAATCAAATTCAGATCAGCGCTGTCTTTTTTTTTTTTTTTTTTTTTTTTTTTTTGAAGGAAAGTCCAATTTACATTGACATTGAAAAGTGAAAAGTATTAACGGAGACTGAAATGGTCGGATCCTCTCTGAACAGGAAGAGGGGAACGACACCAGCCTCAAGATTGTGTTCAATTTTTACTGGAAGAAAATATCGGCTGAGTGGCGGGAAACTACATGACAGGATAATGATAATAAAAATAGCAAAACCATTATGGAGGGGTGGGGGCAACAAAACTAGAACCACCATAATCTGTGCTTGCACTCATTCACGTGCTTTAGTTCAGAATTAAGAAATGTCTTAGTCCATCCTGGGAGATCCCCAGCTGCCTCAGAGTCAGGGTCACTCAAACCAGCCCAAACTAAAGCTTTATTTATAAAAACAGGTTACAGCCTTATCTCTGAGGCTGAGAGGTCTCCTTCCCAAAGTGTTTGGAACCACAGGTGAGAGATGTGAACTCTGGTCTTTACTTGAGCTCATGTGACTGACTGTATGGTTTGAGGTTGAAACTGAGACTAATCAGATTTGAATTGACTTTCAGTTAGGTTATTTTCAGTGCTGATAAACTCCACAGCTGCATTAGATCTGATTTGCTTTCACACGCAGCACTTCTGTGAACATTCCAAGAACCAAAGTGGACCAAACCACCTTAAAGGGTGTGTTTAGACTGGATACAATTGGTTGCTTAAAGTTAACTAGAGTTGAACAGCTTGAAACTATTTACACACGCAAATCTTGTCTCAGAGATTCACCTGTGAGTAGAGCTGCCACAATCGATTATTTTAATAGTCGACTAATCACAGATTATTTTTTCCGATTAGTCGACTAATCAGGTCATGCGCAAACTGGATGTAAAGCACGCATCTTAACCATGATTAGCTTTAAAACTGAAAAGATCCCAAATTAGCCAAACTAGCTAGCATGTAGCTGAAATATTAGCCAAACACAAAATTAGCCTAAAAAACTGAAAAATCCTAAATTAGCCAAACCAGCTAGCATGTAGCTAAAATATTAGCTAAACTCAAATTTAGTCTTAAAAACTGAAAAAAAATCCTAAATTAGCCAAAATAGTTAGCATGTAGCTGAAATATTAGCTAAACTTCAAAATGACCTAAAAACCTTAATAAATGCCAAAATAATCCAAAAAGCTAACAGAATGCCATTATAACTTTCAACTTTACTACAGTCTGACTCCATATAACATAAAGTAAAACCTAATCGACTATTAAATTGGTTGTCGACTATTTTAATTGTCCATTAGTTGTCGATTATTCGACTAATCGTGGCAGCCCTGTCTGTGAGTGATGCGTTTAAATACTACTAGAATGCTTGGCGATCAGAGTTTTCTTACCCACCATTTTGAACTCAGATTGTAAGGAATATCCGCGGAAACTTGACGTTGACTTGCTTAAACAGATATTCTCAATAATTAGACTAATAAATAAAGTCTAAATAAGCGTTTTAAAACACTTATCCCTTTTTAAAAATAAAAATATCTCCCAGAACTTCAGCTTTCTCTGTGCCTCCTCTCTCCTGACAGCTCCTCTGACTCGGGGCTCTCGGGGCGCTGGTCACTTTCACGGGGACAGCAGCCGGTGCCGAACCTTTCTGAACTCCCTCAGATCGTAGGGCTGGTAAGCTGATCAAGCCTCTGTGGATGGTTAGAAGGGCCTCGCGCTGCAATGGCTGGTTAAATTATTTATATATTAAATTATATTTATTTTTAAAAGTGTTTTAAAAACGCTTGTTGAAACTTTTTAAAAATATTAATTAATGGGAATATCTGTTTAAGAAAGTGGTAAAATGTCAAAACAGCTGATAAGAAAACTGATGAGCGAGCATTCTTGTGGTTTTTAAACGCATCACTTACGGACGAATCTGTGAAACAAGTCTCACCACAGATTCATGCGTAACTGAGGTTTTGTGTGAGCTTAAGAGGTGATTTGTGCGTTATTGTTAAATACTGGCGTGTGTAATTGGTTTCAAGCTGTTGGCATTTTTTAAATTGTGTAATTTTTTTTTTTACTTATGCACAAAACATATTATATGAGGTACAAATCCTAAATTATGCACGCACACATCAAGAATATGCATCATAATTTACACACAAATCAATAATTATGCACCCACAAATCGGAGTGAGTCTATTTTCTCTCCATAAGAGTTTGTTGTGATATTCCTGAGCAGAACAATTCTAGTCCAATGACTGAGGAGATCTTTGGTCACCTGGTTTTGATTACAATCTGTAACTCTTGTGCTATCCTATGCATCTTTGCATTAAAAGTGGGGTCATCTGGACCCCACAAGACGGCACACTAAACTTTTTTTTTTTCTTCAAGGATTTTTTTTATCTTCACTGGTGTCTGTGGCAGACATAAAATCCTGTCCGCCATTGCTCACCTTTGTCACGGGACGGGTCACACATCAATATTAGGGTGGGGTCATCTGGACCCCATAAGAGAGCACGAGGGATAAATGAGAAAGGAGCTTAAAGCCTGCCGATTGTAGTCTCTACATCGCAACTAAAAGCTTTTTCAAACCACATTTTTTAGCCTTCTTCAGTCATTAAATTACAGAAATACGCAGAAATGCCCCTTTAAGTTTTAATGCATACATATCAGAAAAATGAAGCGAGAACATGTTAAAATCAGAGGAGTTCTCTAAAGAATGAGAACAAATGCTACCACTTGAATCGATTTTGTTTCCTTTTTAAACTATTTATTTATTTGACATTAAGAAGAAAATTGTGATGGTAAAGCAGCACAATGAATAGTGTACTTCTACCAACCTTCATTTGTCATTGCACTTTATCAATAAAACTTAAATGGAAAAAAAAAAAAAAAGAATTTTCCCCCAGTATTACAGCTGAAGTCGTTTTTATTTAGGCTTGGTCTATTTTCTGTGCATTTTTTGTAGTTTTATATAGAAAAACACATTTTTTCCAAACACAAATCTGTTATTTCTATATTAGATGAATGAAAATCTGTTTATATTCCTCATTTTCCTCAGCTTTGTCTTGTTGCATATTATTTTCTGTCATTTTCCACTCGATTCCTCTTCATTTACTGTCTTTCTTAAATTACCTTCCTCTGTTACCTTCCCCGGGGAATGTTTGGAGCTCTGTTCTCACCTTTTTTTTTTCTTTACATGCTGACAGGAACAACACCCTTCGCCCCGTCTGACATCCTCACCAGATTTTTAATACGCTCAGTCAAGTGTGTCAGCCTGCCCTCCGCATGCACTCCCTGTGTTATTATAAATACTGTTCCATCAGAGTGTAAGGAACACTGGTGTCAGGCTTTCTCACATCTTTACTCCTGGAAAAACTGTCAGAGTAAAGATATTATGGAAAAGCATAAACAGATTTGTTTTAAAAAAAACTGTGATTTTCCTGCTTAGCAAACGGGCAGTAAGAACTATTTTAGAAAACAAACATCTCACTTAGTACAAATTAATTTCATCTTGAATTCACGCAGATAATCTTAATATTCTCCATGTGATGGACTTTCATCTTCTCTTTGTTGTGTATTTATTGGAGTTTGTGTGCACAGAAAAGAGACACAGTCGTGTCTTGCAGACCAAAAGCTGCTTTAAAAGCCAACCTGCAGGATTTCAGGCTCAGATTAATGTTGGAGCTGTCCATCCTTCAGTCCTAACTTGAACAGACAAAGCTAATTTGCTAAACCTTAGCTAAACCTTTGGAATGGTCATTTAATGGTTACTTATCCGTGGGGGGGTTTGATGCTACTGGAGAACAGGTGCATGAACGAGGAAACAAAAAGTATAAGAAACAAAAAACAGAGAAGAATTCCCAACACAAGGGCCAGAAAAGGGAAAAACACCACAAATGTTTTTTTTCTATCCTACAACACTAGATTACCTCAGCTGAGCTTTGTGTTGAAAAAAACCTAAGGAGCTTTCTGATGTGTGGGGGGTTTTGTTGAATTTGTGACTCATCTTTATGTACGGACTGTTTTTTTTTTTTTAAAATACATTATTTATTTTTTGTCTGAAGTTTTTTTTTTTTTTTTTATATAAATCATTTCTGCACAAGACGAGGTAGAACAGGAGTTTTCTTGCATCATCATCCAAAGAATGAGTTTTGCTTAAGTTGAGCTGTTAAATTTAAGTCTTGAAACAAAATCATGAAATTCTATATCAAGGCACAGAGATAACTCGAAAAACTAAATACAATAAAAATGTTATTTTTATGCCAAGACATCAAAAAGAGCAAAGTTTTGAGGAATGTTTGTGTTCATCAGAAACCTGTATTTGTGCTTATCCATAGTTGTGTGTAACAAGCAGTTAAAAGCCACCGAAGAAGCACTAAGATAAATGCATCACGAAATGGCTAAAAAAGTGTCTGTAAGCGGCTGGAAAAGCAGCTAATTGCTCCTGTACTTGTAGGCAGCTGTCCAAAAGCTATAGGAAAATATAAATATATTGCTTAAGAGTAAAATTTATTTTTAAAGAAACTGAAAAGTGTCTGAAAGCACTGTCTATGAAATATAGTGGCTGAAGGAACAACCTGTGTACCTGCAAAGATTCAAAAAGCAGCTGAAAGTGTCAGGAAGCACTTGTACCTGAAAGAAGCTGAAAAAGCAGCTGAAAGTGTCAGGAAGCACTTGTTCCTGAAAGAAGCTGAAAAAGCAGCTGAAAGTGTCAGGAAGCACTGTACTGAAAGAAGCTGAAAAAAGCAAGCTGAAAGTGACAGTATGGCAACCTGTATACTGAATGAAGCATAAAAAGATTTTCATGTACGTAGCTAAAAAGCTAGCTCTGATTGCACCTGTATCAGTAATCGGCTGAAAATAGCAGCTAATTGTAGCTAAAAGTGGCTGCAAACAGCACAAAAGCAGTAAAAAAAACACCCAATGCAGCTCTCTGTACTATCCACATTTTCCATCGTTTGATAAACATTTCAAACTGGTAGCAGGCGGAGGAACACTCGAGAACTAAAGTGTTCAGTTTTGGTTCAAACTCTTGCTGCAGCTTTCTGAAAGACCTCCTTTCTATCCTGCAGGTGATGAAGTCATGAAACAGCGTTTCTTAAAGCCTTTTAAACTATTCTATAGATGTTATCTTTTAGATGGTTAAACTTGCATATAGTTAAATCTGGTTGTATTTGGGCTTTCATCCTTTAGAAACATTGTTTGCTCATGTCCGTCACTGATGACTCCCCTCAGACTGGGAGAGTGGCCTCTTTGAGGGAGGATCTGACACGAAAGAGCTTCCTGATCACTGAACCTTCTCAGTTCTCATTTTCATCAACTTATAAAAAAAAGGGAAGATTCGACTTCTGAGATCTTTGAAAAATATCCAGAGGAGGTGGTATGAAATAGATTTTTGGGTGGTTATTGGTTACCAGAAAATGGGCAATATATGATTTTCGTCTAGCACTTTTAAACCGATTATTTCTGACTTTACAAATTCAGTCTAAAACAATCCAACACCTGATATTCACTTGCATTTGTCAAATCACTTTGTTGGTAAATTATCTGATCAGTTGAGGGTTTATCTATATCTAAAAGCTCCTCATGTGTTGAAAGATGCCACCATGTTTAACCTTTTAACACAAAAGCTTAACCTCGTCGTTGCATTACCAATACTCTTCAACCATTTATGTAATTCTGAAGCAAAAAAAAAAAACAGTTTATCGCTGATATGCAACATTTTACAGTATGAAATGTGTACACGATGAACATCACATAACATATTGACATAAATCAGGATGTTCTTTTTCTAATAAAACCTCAAACTGGAGCTATACCTGCTTGCTTTACTACACAAAATCATCTGTTTGTCTAAAAAAAAAAATATAGCTTTAAAATAAAATAACTTAATTGAATTGATTTATTTAGTACAATTTAGTTTAATATCCACGAAGAAACCTTTTAAACCCAGCAATTTATCATCCTCCAAGGTTGCTTAAGAAAATTTTAGACTTAAATTAAAGTTTTAGCATCTTTAATTTAACGCTCTATGATCTTGTTTCACTTTTAAACTCCTGTTTGCCTCTAACTGGATCTAACATACTGGATAATCTCAAACCTTAGTATATCTGAAAGCTACTACTAGATTCTAGTCAATGGCAGTCCATCCACAAGCATTGGAATTTAAGAAAATGTAAGAATGGAAAAAGGTTATCCCAGTTCAATTATGAAAATCCTGAGAGCAACACGGGTAAAAACAAAAACTCCACACTGAAGTCACACTCTCTGCTGGCTCCATAAAGCATTAAGCCGTGGGACTTAGTGTTCAGAAGCAGCTCATTAAGTCATTATTCTGAAGCTGAACAACCTTCTGGCTCCATTGCATTGACATCTGTGTTTATACAGCCTTTCTTACAGTTTGGTGTCGATGTGTGGACAGCTGCTGAGAAGACATTCACGTTCTGCACTTCTGTTTTTAACACATTCACACTTCACACAGAAGAAACTTGGTTTAAAATTTGATCTGTTGTGTCAAAAGAAAGATTAGACAAGGTTTTGTCTAATCTTACCAGGTTTTGGTTTGAAATGAAAAACACTGCAGTTTCATTCTTAATGGACTTCAAGTTTGAAAGTATGTTTTTGATTAAATAAGTGACTAAAGAAGTCCGGTTAAGGCACTGAAAAGTCATTAATGGGTTTTTAAAAGTGAGATGGTCTAAATAACTGCACTAAAATTCTTCTAAAGTTTGGTTCTAAAACTTCCTTTAAGCTCTCTGACTAGATTTAATATCCACCAAAAATCTACTGGATGTAATAATCCAATTTCTTTTTTGACAAATTTTTTTACAGAAAATAAGGGAAGGCCCTTTTGATTACTTTTGATTATTATTCTCCTCAAAAATTTGCTTGTTGACCGTTTTTAACCCATGATTGTTTTTGAGTGGATCATCTTTATACAGGACTATACAAAACCACTGGGGTAATAAAGGTTTTCTTTTTTTTTTTTTTTTTTTTTACAATAAAAAAGATACAAATTATTTTTAAAAAAGTAAAAATGGTAACATTTACAAAAGGCAGTAGAATACTGTACTTTTTGGACTGAGAGTGGTTTTTAGAGCAAGGAGGAAAAAAAAACAAGTCGCACTATAATTTAATTTAACAAAGTATATCAACAAGAAAGGAAATCTTAAAAGGCTAATCATAATACTGGCAGATATAACAATGACTCACTATATGAACGCTCCACTACTATAATCGTATTTACCTTCATGAAACATAAGATTTGAATAAGTGTTTAGAACATTAGAGTAGTGCTAATCATGGTCGACTAATCATGGATCATTTTTTCCCATTAGTCGACTAATCGGGTCATGTGGAAAACTGGATGTAAGACACACATCTTAACCATCATTAGCTTTAAACTAAAAATATTCAAGTAATGTGCAATAATGCCATCTTGGAAGTGAAAATGTAAGACGCCGTGGTTGGAGAGGAAGGTGTTGTTTCTTGGTTGACAGCAGTGGATAAAGACATTTTTGAAGCTTGCTGTGAAACACTGTCAAATGGACGTTCTGTTCTACAGGGGTCAGAAGAGTCTTTATACGTTCTGAATTGAACTTTGTAAACCTGTTGGAACAGTGGAAGAGGATCTAACTTTTACTGGATAACTTGCATGTTTTTGTGCTTCTGTACTTAAATATACCGGCAGTGAATTTAATTGAATTTAGAATTCTGAGGACAGAATTAGTGTGAAAACTCTATAACAGCTCGATCTCATGTTGGAGCTGAGAGGCTGAATCTTCTCAGGAGATTTCCATCCACAGACACTGCGGCAGTGTAAAGGCACAACAGGGGCTCAGTGGAGTATTCACAAGAGTATCGATGCTCAGTAGAACATGTTCGCTCAATCTGGTGGTAATATGATGGCTCTGTTGATTAAAACAAAAAAAGACTTTTTTAAAGCAGATTTTTTTATTTCTGTGTTTTGTGTTATCAGCTGTTTAGCAGGTACACCTGCATTGTTTTAACATACGCATTCTGGTTCATCAGCATTCACACTCAGTGAGTTGACTGTAAATGGTCTCTACTTTAATAGTTCCCAGCATGCAGTGCAGACTCTATTATTCATGAGTTTGTGAGACGGTGGAGTCTGACAGCTGGTAGGTTAGAGATGGAGACCGACCCCCACACCAGCTCACCTGTGTGTTTGCAATGGGGGATGGATGGACTTAGAAAAGGTTTCCTTTGTTTTTATGCAACTTTTTATTTTGCCTTTAAACCAATTGTCCCAGCAGAAACCTCATGGACTCAATCATCTTTTGATCTATTTTTAAAGAGTTAGCAGTGGTCTTTAAATTAAGATGAGGCTGTTTTTAGCCAAAATCAATAAACCTAAATAACTGTCCTCAGCTTATTCCATCTATTTCTGCTCCAACATAATCTGTCACACTTGTGTTGAATTAGTCAAGTGTTGACAGACGTCCATCTGCTTCCATCCATCTCTGTTTATCGACAATGTTTCTGTGCTTGTGTGAAACAGTAAAGAACAAAATAAGATGTATTATAGTAAGATTCTATTATAGACAAAAATACTCGAACTTTGTTGCAGTGGAAAGTATTGTATTTCGTGTGAATAAAAAAAAAACAAGAATTTCCCTTGTCCTAAATTTCTTTGTTGACATAATGGTGTATTCAGACTGGACACATACGGTTCATTTAAGTCAGGGGTGTCCAAAGTTGGTCCTTGAGGGGAGGTGAACCTGGTAATCTGCAGCAGATAAGGCAGGATTTCTGGAAACCCAGCATGAGGCTGACCCTCGAGGACTGACTCTGGCTTAAGTGAACCAGAGTTTGTTTCCCTCGATTATCCAGAACACATTTTCAGTCTGAATACAACCAAACTGACCCTGGTCTAGACCAGGAACTGCTATCAAACCAGTTCGTGACCAATCGAACTGAGCTCTGGTCCTCTCTGAGATTACACAGTCTGAATAGTTTCTGTGCTCGGAGTGAAACAACTGAACCGAAACAGCCACCGAAGCCAGGCATTATGGGATTGAAACAGTAGTGGACCAATGATGAGACACAGCAGCTCATTGAAATGTGGTCAGATGAATGCAGACTCATTAAAACAACTTTTAACGTGATACACATTGCTCCTCATACTGTTTTTACAACAATCTATATGTCATAAACACTTATAGCCGTTTCCTCGGTAACCGTAATGCAGCATGCCCCCACCGTACCAAAGTGGCAATAAAAAGTGTTAAGGGAACCATCCTGACGAGGATTGCACAGCACTTTCACTATTCTTTCTGTTGTTGCTTTGCCCCGCCCTCATAGTTCCTTGCCAATGAATGAAGAGATCTTTAGTCCCATCGTTTTGTTCACAAGCTTTAGTTCAAAAAAAAAATGTCCGGTTGACGACCGTCTGAATACAAACCAAATGCAAGGTTCAGGACTCCATCTGAACCTACAAACGCATATTTTTTTGGTTAGTTCTCTGATTTAAAGCTTGTGACTGATCTCAAAATCAAGAGTTGTCATTAAGAGAAATTTAAAAAAGGTTCAGTTTGGTGACCTCCCATTTGGGGTTCCTAATGTGGCCCTCCATCTGTTGGTGTTAAACCTTTTAAAGAAATTTGTTGTATAAAATGTGTCCACATTGTGGTGGAATGTTCTTGATCACTCTCTTCATGAGGACATCAAATGCATCACATCCCAACTTTTTCATTTAAGCAAAATAATATCGATTTTATGACTCGAATAAAACATTTATCCAAACCTGACTAAACAGCCTCCATAATAGAGCAGCTCATGTAATTCTGCAACAAGCTTTAATTTTTAATTGTTTTAATCCTATATGACTGAAAACAGAAGAACTGGAATAATGGTGACATTTAATTAATAATGAACAATGTTGTTGTGGTAGATCGGCTTGTTATCAAGCCTGAACGCATCCCGTGGTTTGTTGCTGCTCGCTGAACTAAAGGAAACATTTTTAATTTTGACATTTCCAATGCTCTGTTGGGTTCACATCAATCAAATGTAACCCTGAGAACAATACCACTTCCTTTCTCTTATTAAATCTTATTTTTTCTTAATTAGGTTTCCTTCTTTTGAGTTCAATTATTCATTTGTGCTCTCATTTAAAACACTGCACCAAAGCATATATGTTTTAGTGTGTTATAAACAGGAGGAGTTTCATTTTTGCAGGACTAAATTTGTAAATAAGTGCTGTATTAGACAGAAAGCAGATGCTAACTGGCTTTTTCTCACAAATGAAGGACATTTTAAAGTAGAAAAACTGAATAGATGAGACTGGAGTTTCCTCAAGGTAACAGAACTAGTTTTACACACTGGAAAGATTGTATTTACATGACTCAAAGTAATCAGAATTCTTTTATTTATCCCATAAGGAAATTCCATTTACATCAGAGCTAACTTTTTTTACACAGTCAGATATAGAACAAAGAAAGTTATTTACACTACAGTCAAGAGCAAATTTGCTGTGTTCAAATTACCAATGTGGAAGAAATAGAAATAACTGTATCTTGCTTTATGAGTTACGTCCGATTTCTATAGAGAACTTAGAGGAGGGAAGGAGCTTTTGTGGCGCTCAGTTCTTATGATGGAGAGTCCGTCTCGTCGACCGTGAGCTCCTGCATTGGTCAAGGAGCAGGTGGAAGAGATGGGCGGAGTCATCCAGGAGGCCTCATAGTTTCTAAAGTATTCGCTTTACAGAAAAATGATGAATATCTGTACTAGAAAGGAGAAAAAGGGGAAGAACGGTTTGACTCTCACTAGAGATCTGAAGGATCAAGCTCTATTAGAACACAGAATCCTGGTATCTGCAGCGTTCCCCCTAAAGGCAGCAGGCTGTAGGTGCGGTGGAGCTGCACAGATGGCTGAACGGAGCAGGTTATGCGAGGGTTGGGGGTGCTCGCATGTGGTTTGGGGAGGGGAAGCCTCGCCCACCATAACCTGCATAATCAATCTTTTCAGTGAAAGATAAAAAGGTTTATGTTGACTCATAATTAAAACAGATATGGCTCCTTTTAGATGGGAAAGGGTGTCCATTTATTTTCTCAGTTTTGACAATATAAAGACTTTTTTTGTTATCTGTAAAACTTCTAGAAACTTCAACCACATCCTTGTGGTTCATAACTTCACTGGGTAAACCTTCAGAGATATTCTTTGTTCAGACTGTGTAGCGTCGCACAAACACAAGCATCTGGTACGATGTGACCTGTGAGGCTTTGATGTCCTGTTCTGTTGGTTTGCTGTCTGGAAAAAAGTCAGAACAGTCATACGACACCAACAAGCCACAATGACGGGATCCAGTTTGTAAGAGGGGAACATGAAAGGTTATTACAAACGTTTGAATCCAATTTGTGATTTTTACACAAAATTTTACAATTTAAGACACAAAAAAAAGTGGTTTTAGACGGTTTGAGTAACTATATTCTATGCCAACATTCAGGAAACATCTCTGTTTTTGCTCAGAATGTAATCTGAGCCGACGCCGAGGAACACTACGGATGACTGAGAAGGTGTTGTCATTGGAAAAGGGATTTTGTTCCGTCTTCACCTTGCTTTTATGTTCCCCTGGGCAAGGCAGTGAACCGCAGCTGAACTGCTGAAGCCTGGCAGTTTGTGGCTTTAGCCTGCATCACTTATAGGATTGTACATCTTAGTGCAGATAGATAAAAGGATACAAACCCACTTCAGACAGACCGTCATTGAAGTTGTGTTTTAGAAACAAAGGTTTGTTCTATTGTTGGAAGTGTAGTTTCGGGTGTGTGTGTAGGTGTGTGTGTGTTTGTGTGTAAGGACATGCCTCCTACCATGATGCAGTCTGTTACCTGGTCTGACTTGAGCTTTTTTTAATTGAACTCTGTTTCCTCTTCTCTTCTATTTTGTCTTGTTTCTTACATACACTAGAAAAGCACCAGTTCCTTTGTCTTCTGCTTGCCTTTTCCCCCTCATCTTTTTTTTTTGGTATTGTCCTGCTCTTTCAGTTCACCATCTGCCTCTCCTCCACTTCATCAGTCACTGGTTGACACCTGGTAAAGGAATAGCATTTTGGCTGCAGCCTTGAAACAATTTCTGCTCATTTGATGCTTCTTGGGTTTTTTTTTTGCATTTCCTCAACTTGTACTTTGGTTTTAATAAATACTAAAAATAAAAATTGATTATAAATGGCACAAACCTGCACTTAAACTGACCTTTCTGGCTTCTGAAAAGCCTTTTGCAATTAGCAGTCACGGTTTTCCTGTGATTCTCACGCAGTCTTCTACGGCTTTAAAACTATGCAAGCTTAATTATGAATTAAAATGACTTTCATTTTAAACCACAAATTACATTTAATAAAGTTATCATGCCGTTCAAGTCAAACTTATTATTACTTTTCTGTTTAAACTTTTATCATGTCGATTTCTCTCGGTTGTTTTACTTTCAATACCGTCGCATCTGTGGACAACTCACCAGATCCTCCGGCAAATAAGTTGTTCTCCTTTCTATATATGAGCGATATGAAGCCCCGCCTCCTCAGACACCAGCAATTTTAGCCTTGAAAGTAAAGCAATTGGAAGAAAAACAGATATGATAGACGAAAATACTATTTAAAAAAAGCAAATGCTAAATAAGTTTGACTTAAAATATAAGTATTGTTATTTTTTCAAATGCCATCATCAAGTTTTCAGGCGTGTTCAGAATGGACACATTTGATTATCTTAAAATAAATCAGTTTCCTACTAATAATCCTGAACAAATTTTCAGTCTGAATAAGCCCAAGAGGATTCTGGTCTCGGACCAGGAACCGCTCTGCTCCATCTTTTGAGGTGGTCTCAGTTCATTTGTAATGGCGTTTCCTCAGTCTGAATAGGCGCTATGCTCAGAGTGGAACAAGAGAACCAAAATGGCCACCGTAGCCAGGCATTACAAGACGTAAACAGAGTAGCGGATCAACGAAGAGACACAGGAACTTATTAAAATGTGGTCAGATTAATAAAGGCTCAATAAAACAACTTTTCACGTACGGTAATACGCATTACTTCACACTGGTTTCCCCACAATCTGAGCGTACTTTCTTCTCTACCTCCTCAGTAATTCTCTCGCAGCATGCCTCCACCGTACCAAAGTGACGTGAAAACTGTTGTACTTGATACACACTATCGAAATTAGTCAGGGAAATGTAAAGTTTGAATAAGTAAACTATCCCGACAACAATTACAAAGCTGAGGACTTGCATTATTCTGTCCCTCATTGCTTTTTTCCACCCTCATAATTCCTGACAAATGACTGAAGAGACTTTTAGTCATGTGGTTTTGTTTACAAGCTTCGGTTTAAAACAGAAATGTCTAGGTGAAGGTCAGTCTGAATGCAGACCAAATGGAAGGTTCAGGACTTGATTCCGTTAACATTCCAGTCTGAATGCAGTCAGTTTCAATCCACATTCAGCTGGTGTCATTATAACCACCACAGTCTGCATGCTGGATATTTACCTGCTCAGTGTCAGAATGAGAAGCACATGTGGTTCGGGGATTGTCAGAATTTGATCTCTTCCTCAAAGGCGCTGGGGGCGTGCAGGATCTGAGGATCAAATGATTTCTCCTCCTGTTGGAGGATGACATCTCTACCTGCTGAACTCTGACTGCGCTTGGTTTGAAGTCTAGAACTTCACCTGCTGACTCTTTTAGTCCACGATGTGCTTTAATGAGTATTTGTTCCGTCAAAACGAAGAATGGGATAACTGATTCTATTTGAAGAACATATCTGCCGTAGTCGCATCTTTCTTTAAAGCTCAGTGTGTGTACTGTAGTCGCAATAGGAAGAAAGCTCGGTCGGATCGGTAGCACACAGTCTGACTGGGATGAAAACATCACCCGTCTTGAATACAGAGGAACACCAAAGATGCAGCTCAAATAAATAATTCTCTCAGGGTTGAAGCTTCAAAGAATGAAATGATCCTGGGTGTGGTTAGATTTATGCATTGAGATTTTTAAATGCATTCAATGAGATGTGTTGCGCTTGCACTGGGATTCACTGGTGTTCCCCGTGTACGTACATCATCCACGCCGCGCAATCTGGCCTGTAAAATATGTAAAAATATACATTTGAAGTGTCTACCCCGGGGTTTGTTTCATTACCATGACAACGTGATGGAAGCGTCTGCATGAAAACTAGACAAAATTTGATTTCTTTTGCTCCGTCTCTGCTACTCGTCTGCTCATCTTCCACCAACCATCTTTCACTTAGGCCTCAAACAGCAACAAGGAATCAAATGAGAAGCAGTTTGATTGGTTGCTTCTTTTTCCTACATTTCCAGAAGATTGTACCAAGTCCCCGCCTTTTTTTTTTACAATTTTTTTAACCTCGTTTTCTTAAAGTCTCATTTATCTGGGTGAGACCATCATTTGTGCACGAAGCCTTTCAGTGTGTTCTTCAAAGACGGTCTCCAGAAGCAGCCAGAGGGCCGGGCGCGTCTTCACGTCTGTGGAGACGGACGGTGTTAAAAACCATGAGCGTTGTCCTCCATGAGTGCAGGTTTAACCCCCTTTTATTACATCCAGTCATGAGGACTCATGAAAAATTCAATGTGAAGAAAGAAATAAGAGAACAAAAATACTTTACGGAAGGATTCTGCAGATTTATTGTAATTTGCTGAAGAAACTTAAATGCATTTTTTTTCTTTAAAAAAAAAAAAAAAAAAACTGAAATAGATAATGAAAGACCTTCCCTAACGTTTTTATTTATTTTAAGTATTCCCAGCGATTTTTTTTTTTAAATTATGATTATGGCATTTTTTTTCTAATCAACTATTAAAATAGTCAAACTGATTTAATAGTCGATTAGTTGTTACTTTATATTATATGGAGTCAGAGTGTAGTAAAGCTGAAAGTTATAATGGCATTATGCTAGCTTTTTGGACTATTTTGGCACTTTTGTCTGTCACAAGGAGCAAAACATGAACAGTATGAAAGGATTTGAGATCATTTCTATATTATGTATATTTATTTTTTTATTGAATCCTTTCTGGAAGTATCAGAATGGAGCAGAGCAGGATTTTTTCATTATTTTTTCGTCTGCTTCTGATTCACAAACATTTGAATGCAAAACTTACTCAGAAATGGAATTTTAAAATTAATTTTCTTTATATAAATCCTTCATTATCAGAAAAAATGCTTAAAAAACATTAAAAACACAATTTTCCTGAGAGTGGGTCTTTAAACCACAATTTATCTCACTCATAGGAAAAGGCAGCATCCTGGTTGCTCCTTTGTTGTAACAAACAACCTTCACAGCCTTAAGAAATGAAATTCAATTGAATGACATTATCCCAGCAAAATATTTGACAATTTTCATTTTGTATAAAACTGGGCTGTTATGCAATGTCAAAACAAGCTGGAGTGTATGCACAGATGCGGGTGATCATGCCATTTAAAGAGGTGGGTTGGTGAGGCTGCTCCCACACAACAGCGCTGTCAGCAACACATATAAAAGCACTGAAATGCTGTTTCTTAGGAGATCAGGACAAAAAACCGACTTAAAAGGAGAATAATAATAAGAGGAAACAAGTGGCTGCAACTATAAACTTTCACAAATTGATCTAATGTCTGATTTAAAAGTAGTTTTGATGAGTTTGCTCCCCTCCACCTGCACATTTTGATTATTGTGGGGAGAAGATGAGAATTTGATGGAGTAGAAGAAGCCTCTGCTGTGTCCAGTGGTATGCACTGGATTGTTTACGCGTCTGTCACAAAGGTGTGATGTATGCGTGGAGGGTTTTGTGTGTGTGGGTGGGTGTGAGTGCACAGCCTTCCAGTAATGGTGACTACAAATCCTGATATGGCTCTTCCAGGAAGTGTTGATGCCTAATGGCAGCTGTCTCTACAAGTTTCTCTGTCTGTTATCAAAGTCTTTAGATGTGGACATTATCATACACATTAAGTGTTAAGTATCCAAGCAGAGGCTGAGCGTCCTGGTTAATGGTTGTACACGATCTGTTAATTGATGAGACTAGAGCTGCAAATGCCGGTTCATTGATCCAAGCAGCAGCTGTCAAGATTTTATGATGTTGCCTTGACGATCGATATCTGACTCACATCCAGGTGATATAATAAGCAGTGTCAGTGTCTGCCTTAAAGGATTTTACTCTTATTCATGTATCCCTCCAAGTGAAGGGATATAGAAACATGGTTTGCTCAATGACATCAATAGTCGCTGGTCATGTTGCTCTTTAACTCTAGAGCACTATTGCTAGGTGATTTTTCACCCAAGCAAAAGTATTGACATGATTTCCAATATATTGCATAGTGTTGTGGGTCCCCCTGGGTAAGTCATACATGTCCCAGGAATGGGTGGACCAAAGGCCAAGTATCCAGTATCATTATTTTTTTTTTTTTTTAGGATTTTTTTGTTCTCAAATTCCTAATTTTTCTTTCATTTTCAAGCACGTTTTCAGGATCTTCCTAAGCTTATATTTTCCATTTTCTTACATAAACCACAGTTGAAATGTTGTCATATTTTGATCCATTTTTTTTAATGACAAATGCTTTTTATTGGGTATATTAAAAATTACCCGGCAAAAGGGATTTTTATAATTTAAACTGTTCTAGGGTTAAAGGTTGATTATTGCAGTTAAGTCTCTAAGAATAAAACCGCTAGAAAAACTAGTGACTCCTCGTCTGTTTCTCAGCCCCTCTAGGCATTCTGGGTAGTGTAGTTGGAACATTATCTGTCTTGCTTTTCTTAATGGGTTATTTGGTGGGCATCATGGTCCAAAAAATATGGTACCTAATTATGTTTAAAGTAAAGTCAGATGAAACAGGAATTTAAAAAATATCTCCTAGTTTTTAAAGGTAAATTTGTTGCTAGTAATATGAATCCCTTAGTGTAGTTTAAATTATAATTAAAGTGAAAGAGGAGAATGGTTCTCATGACCAAAAACACTAGAAGGAACTGAGAGTGCATTGGAGATGGGATGGAGAGATAAACGGCTCCTTCTTTACAGCTCTAACAGTTTGCGACTCACTGAGACACTTGAAGCAGACGTTGAGTGTTTGTGTTATCTGGGTCATCAGGGAAGGTCTCTGACTCTGTAGTGCATTCCCATCACTCTACAAACAGAAACTACTGTGAAATAATGTGTGAGAAGCCATTGCTCTGAGATGAGATCTCATTCGGTCAACAGAAGCTGTTTGTGTTTTTAGTTTGTTCAGCTTTGGATGGCCTTCCTGACCTTTCCTAACAATCCAAACTATTTCATTGTAAATCAAAAGGGAAATCCATGCTGATTGGTACTAATTTTCATTGTTTTGGGACAATTAATACTCCTAATTTTTGCCTTTTTTGGTCTTCTGCGTTCAAAACTATTGTTTATTTTTTATAGACCTGTTTTCTATAGTCTCATTTACCTCATAGACAAACCTCTGTCATTTCTGACTCCCATCTTCAAAACTATTACAAGGTTTTCACAGACACATTTAGCATAGATGCATTCATGTCATTGTGGACTGCTGTGTTCAAAACTATTGCCCGTTTTTCATAGACTTGTTTTGTAGGGCTGGGTTTCAATAATAATTTCCAGAAATAATTCAAGTTGATTCACAAGAGCCTGGATCAATTAAAAACGTTTTTTCAATTCTTTTGATCCTCTCAATTAAATGCAATTGTGAGTTTGGATACTTTAAATATTTAGACACATTTGCTTAGAAATACACTAATAATTTACTATATATTTTGAATACATTCATATTAATCTGATACATCAGTATCAGGGAAATAATGAGATTGTTAATACCATACAGAGAACAATTGCTCTGCTTCTCCTAGAGGTTTGGCCACTAGGTGGCAATCACGCTATAGCATTACACGATAAGGAAAAATTTGTGTTTTAGACCACAAACGGTTGCTTTAAAAATATTTGTAAAGTTTATGCCTGTGAGTTTATAGAGTTCATTTAGTCTGCAGTGTATGTTTAGGTTGATCCAGCATTAGCATTAGCCGTCCTATAGGAAATTCCACTAATCGTTAGCATCAAGCTAGCGGACTTTAGCTTTATATGTTAAAATCGATCTATATTTTTATGAATCGATTTATTGATCTGTTAAGCTTAAATCGATTAAAATTGATTTTTTTTTTATCAACCCAGCCCTATAGTTTTGCATAGGAGTGTTTGTCATTTTGGGTCTCTGTGTTCAAAAGTACTGTTTTATTTTTTCATTGATGCATTTGCATAGACAGGCTTAAGGCATTTCGGCTTTTTGTTGAAAGTGGCTGCCTGAACCCATATTGCTGACGTTGGTGTGAACTAGTGCTGCCACAAACGATTGTTTTAATAGTCGACTAAGCTCCGATTATTTTTTTCCGATTAGTCGACTAATCGAGCCATGCACAAAGTGGATGTAAAGATGATGAAGTTACTAACCAGCTAAAATATTAGTTTAATGAAAAATTAGCCTAAAAAAAAAAAAAAAAGCCCGGATTAGCCAAAATAGCTGGCATGCTGCTGAAATATTTGAAAAACTCCAAATTAGCCTAAAAAAACAGAAAAATCAAAAATTAGCCAAAACAGCTAGCATGTAACTGAAATATAAGCTAAACTCAAAAATAGCCTAAAAAACAAAAAAAAAGCTTAAGTTAGCCAAAACAGCTAGCATGTAGATTAAATAATAGCTAAACTCCAAAATAGCCTAAAAACCTTAAAAAGACCAAAATAGTCCAAAAATCTAGCATAATGCTATTATAACTTTGAACTTTACTACACTCTGACTCCATACAATATAAAGTAACGATTAATCGACTTTTAAATTAGTCGTTGACTATTTTAATCGTCGATTAGTCATCGATTAGGCGACTTATCGTGGCAGCTCTAGTGTGAGCATAGTTGAAACGCAGCTTTAGAAAGGTGTTTTGTTTAAATTTATGAATTTTGTGTAAAACAATTATACTTTTTTAGCTAGGTAAGGAATTTAAATGCAAGAAACGTGATTTATTTAATCAGGGATACACGTTATGTTGAGTGTTAAAAGCAACACAATTGAGGAAGGATTTGTGTTTGCTGAGTCTAAACATGAATCAGCAGAAACGCAGCAGGTTCATGCGGGGTTTTTGAACAGGTTTTCATAAAGGTGAAAGATGCAGGTAAATTGTATTTTTTACCGTCTCCTGCAAGTTGGGAAAGTCCTCATTGTAGATTATTTTTAGATAGCCCATTGACCCGTCTGTGTGTGCGGTTCAGAAGACAGTGTGTGGGTTTGTTCAGAATCAGGTCTCTGCTGAAACTCTGAAATACGAGACCTTTGCGTCTTCCTCACAAGTGCAGCTCGTGTGCTCTGAACTGGACTGATAAACAAGACATAATCACTTCCTTTAAGCAGAGGTTGTTTGTTTGTTTGTGTGCTCATGGTAAACACACACCCTCTCTTTACAGTCCTGTGAAAGGCCAGATCTTTGTTTATTTTGCTGGATTTAAAAGAGTTGTTTGTTTTTGGGGTTGTTTGGTTTTTTTTTTTTAGACTTTTTCCAACCTTGTGCAATTGTGTGTTTGTGGCTCCTGAATTACTCACTTCCTTTTGTGACTCACCTTGTGACATAAAACTATGGCATGGTCATGGTGGAGAGGCTGGATTGGTCAAAAGCTCTGTGGAGCTCGTGGTTTCAGCGTCCTGGAGTTGAACTCTGAGCAGATTCAACTTTTTCACTTCACCCAAAGTTTTTTTTTTTTTTTCTTTTATTGAATTTGTCAGTGGATCATTTTTTTTTAAAAAAAATCTTTGAACCATTTTTCTACTTAAGGTAAGGGCTTAAAATCCACTTTAAATCAAACTTAAACTGGTAGTTCACAGAATTTTTAAGCCAAATCTGCAGAAATTGTCTAATTTTATTTTCTTTCTACTTTTTTTTTTTTGAGAAAGCAGAAATAAATCTTTATGGGAGTGAAAGTATGTGCACGGTGCTTTCAGAGTGCTGCAGACGGAGCAGTAAGTGTTCAAACCTCAGCTCTCTGATTATAGATGTTTGTTTGTTCAAATAGGGAATTTAATGCCTGAACCAAATCTACATTGTTTTACACTCATCCTATGTTAAAAGTATCTTATTCTTCCTCCTGTACTTACTCACCTGAAGTGGATTTCTTCTCACAAATGTCGGTCCAAGATGATAGAATCCAATAAATAACTTGAAATGGTATAAAATTAGAGAATTTTTCATAAAACAGGAAACAAATGGGTATTTTTAAAGCCATATATTTAATAGAAGTTGGTCAATCAAGTGTCTGCTTTAAAGTGTGTTGTCGTTGTAACACAGATCTTTGATCTTGGTTCAGAGGTTACAGTCTGACTGGTTAAGGGTGTGAACAGGTCTTCTATTCAGATAACTAGTTCAATACAGGGAAAGAGTGGAGGATAGAAGATCTTAAAGGAGAAGTAACTGTGAGGGACGGAAATGTTATGTTATTTGTTGGACATAAATAGGATTTTTTTTGCCCCTTCATATAAATAATAAAAAAAAAATCTAATGATTTTATTTCTTGAATTATTTTGTTTTTAAATTTTTGTCTCACGATGAAAGTGTTTATATGATGAACATGATATCACCATCTCAAACAAAATGTCTGAGTGGTTTCTGGTCCCAGACCAGGGTCTGCTTGGGCGTATTCAGTTTAAAAATGAAATTATACCTATTTGTTTGAAGTAAATATGTATTTTCTGTATCATTATATGAATAATTTATTTACATTTTTGGGTTTAAGTGAACCAAATGTGTTTAATCTAAATACCACCCTTCATTAGGCAGGGATTGGTTCTTGCTGGTCTTAGTAATCGTTTCCATGGCAACCGCTCTTTCCAATCAGGAGTGAGCTTGTTGGAACCATTTGAAATTCAGTTGCATAAAATCTGTCAAATATTTTCAGTGACAAATGTGGGGGCCAGCAGGCTCCACCTACTTTTATTGAGGAATCTGATTGGTTAGTGTATAAACTGAATAACTTGCATTACCGAAATAGGATTTTCAAGAAAATGTAAAAAAAAAAAAGAAGTTGTATATTTTTTTTTTAATAAAGTTTACTGGATTTCAGCTTCTTGAAGGGAGCAGGTACTTCCTGTTTGGGGGAGGGGTTACTCAGTGCAGTTCTGATATACAGTCAGTGGAATGTATATTATTTAGTATGTTATGGATGTTGATGTGGATGAAGTCCTGACCTACATAGATCCATCTCAAGGGTCTGCATGTTCACTGGAGCATTTAGCAGATCAGGTTAGCCTGTAGTTTGTGAGTTAGTGTTTTTGTTTTACCAAAACCAGCTATCAAGGCGTCTTTGTTTGGTGCTCGGCTGTGTTTATCCTCCAGGCTGAGCAGCTGTGTGTATATGTCTCTATGTCTGTAAGTGCACAGTATGGCTCACATGTTGGCAGATCAAACAGACTGCTTCTGGAGGAAAAGAAAATTGTTTAGAAAGGCAAAGTAAATGTGTCAAGATATATAAATAAATAAACAAAATTCAGGTAAACTTTCCTGACTGAACTAACTCGTGATTTGTTGGTTGATCTGCTCCTCGCCCCGCCCTCACTGTGCCTGCTCTGTGTTTGGACAGGAGCGGTCGGCTGCAGCCTGTCTGAAGATGTCTGATAATGGGGAGGTTGAGGACAAGCCTCCAGCTCCGCCCATGAGAAACACCAGCACCATGAACAACAAGGACGCCGTCCCCCTTAACACGGCTCCAAACCCCTCCCACCAAACCCAGAGGACAAGAGGAGGAAGGAGCGCTCGATCCGATTCATCCTGACGGGAGGCGGCGACAAAAGTCAGTTTTGATCATTGCTGGATCTCTTTTTATTTTTATTTTTTCTTCCTATTCGTGATTTTTTTTTAAACTAAATTCCAAAATAGCTTGAATTTTATCTTGGGAGAAAAGACGTTTTCTCAGTATGGTGGTTTTCTGTTTGTTTTATCTCCATAGCAACCATTTTATTTTTTGGTCGTCTGGGGGAGACAAACGGGTCTATATTGTTTTTAGAAGAATCGGCAAAAGTAATTTTTTAAATTTCGTTGGCAACGGAGGTTACTTGTTGACCACGCCCACATTTCTCATATAGTCATATCATGTAGCATATCGTTTCATTCAGACAAGGATTCATGTATAACTTTATGGTTAAAAATGTGCAATTAAAAGGGAAACGCCACTTTTATGAGCTCGCCACTCTTCAAAATATAAAACCTCTAAATCCCAAATTTTTTCCCAAGTAGCATCCCAGTGATTCTGTAGGGGGAGTTTGTAGGCAATATACTAACATCTCTAGCAAAAGTTTACATTTGTAGAAGGTACTAAAGGTGATTTATTTAAAATTTCAAGATGGCGGCCTTTTCCCAAGGTCAAAGGTCAACAAAGGTCCCTTTGGGTTGTAGACTCAAACTGGTGGCCTGTGTGTGAATGATCATGAAGATCGATCAAATAAATGTTTTCTTTTCCCGTATTTTGGAAAAAAAAAAGTGAAAATCAAGCAAATTTCCCATCTCCATCTCATGATAATTCTTTGAATATCCCCAGCTCTCAGGTTTTGGTTTCTTCAGTGGATTTTGGCCCCATTCATTGTTAGTAATGGTTTCTCCCACTGTGATGTCATCATTTTCATAGGGGGTATGTCCAAACTCCCACTCTAATCCCTAACTGCTAAAAAAAAAAGTAGTTTGGAGACCATCGAATCAATACAAACGTTTTATGACGTTTTATGAATCCACTGTGTTCTGATGAGGAACATGTGGATAGTTTGTTAAAAAGTACATTTAAACACTTGCTTTTTTTTTTTTTTTAATTGTTCAAACGCAATGCATTGTGGTCTAAATTTGCTAACATGATGAGCATCGATATGCAACTTTTTTTTTTTGCAAAGACTCCTGGGTAATTTCTATAGGGGACCTGATTTGTGCACAGTATAGTGCATAGTGTAGGAATTTAGACGTAGCTAAGGTCAAATATTTATTTTCAACATGGACAAGATGTGTGCAAATTTTGGTAATTTTTCCTAGTATGTTCTGGGGACAAAAGTTTTGCTGAAACTTGCAGTAACCTTTTTTCTGTTAGAAAAATGACCTGAAAATAGCTGATTGAAGGGACTGAAGTCGGTTACAGATGCTGACGCTGTAGACGGGATAATCATCCGAACACACAGATCTGCAGCTGCTGGATGTTATCAGCTTGTCTGTCGAATCCTTCTGCACGGAGGCTGATCTTTGATCTCCGCAGGTGCTGCACCTGCACCGAGGTGTTCATCACTGAACCATGAACCGTGCAAACAGCTGCAGATTTGAGCTGAAACTGATTTTCTGGATAAAATACCTTCACTAAAGTTAAATAGCAGCAGAAAGACACTTTCATTACTCTTCTTTTTGCTGATAAAACACACAAGCTGTGTTCCCATTCCTTATAAATTTGCACGAATTGGATTTGCAATAATACATTTCATCGCTGAGTTGTTTATGACTCGTCAAGATCCTAACAGGCTAAACGAACCAAAACATTTGTTATGGGTCTGACCTTAAAATGATGGGAAACATTTTAAAGGTAAAAATGTAAAAACTGTTTAATGTGAAAGGATGAAACATTAGATTGATGCATTCCAATGATGGAAAGCAATTATGATAACTCAAACTGTAGACTGACATTGGATTGTTTCAAGTAAGATTTTGGAAAGAATTACTGTTTATTTCTTCTTATTGTTAGTATTTGTTGTTGTATTCATCTTGTGTTGTTGTTGACGTAAGAGTAGATATAAGATCGTTTTCTTCTGTCTGACAACTATTGTTCATAGCTTGTTTTATTTTGAAATATCTTGTTTGCATAGTTAATAGATTCATTTTAACAATGTTTTGATTTATATTCTAACTGATGGTTTTGATTCAGTCGATTAAATGATCTAATTCACTGACCTGAATCAAAACTTCCACCAGTGTGACTCAGAGATAAATCCATTCTACTGAACAAAAGATTTCTTGTGTTTCTTGCAAGATAATAAAGTGTAGAATAACTTGATTCAGACAGATCAATCTGGTAGGAATAGGAGTCAGTTCACCAATTAATCGATTAATATATATACATATAAAGCCAAAAAATTTGGATTTTCAGGATTTATTTTAGCCCTCTTTTTAAAAAAAAATATATTTTTGCTTTTTAGTAGGACTGCATGATACTAGAAAGACTTGCGATGTGTGATATTAGTGATCAATATTGCAATGATGATATGACTTGTGGTACATGACCGTGCAGGAAAACTACTAATACATCACTTCCATTTCACTGCATCAGTTTTATTTAAGTAAATTCAACAAAACCTCCACAGGAGGAAAGTATCTAACATTAAAGAGGTCCATCAGATTAAATGCACAAAGATCTCTATCTCTGTGTCAAGCTGCCCATAAGATTGTTTTTGCTAGCATAAACATTTATGATAAACATTTATTGCAACTGTAGACGTCATTTTTGATACACACAGACTGATATTGTGATGACGACACATTTGTAATGTATTGTGCAGATCTACTTTTTAGTTATTGAACATGTGAAAACTTCTGTATTTCAGTTTTCAGCATTTCTAACTAGATTTATGGGATGAATGTTACCCAACCTCACCTTAATGTGGGGGACAAAAAAAGATCCCAGGTGTGAAAATGAAAATGATGACGCAGGAGAAGAGAAACGCAGCCCATCAAAGGATGAAGACACGCTATTTACTCTGAGGAAGACCCACATTTAAGACGGAAAGAAAAAAGGGTTGAAAGCAGCAGATTTATTTCATGAAAATATATTTTTATTATTATATGTTTAATATTAATCTGCTGGTTCACAATAATCATTGTCATTTCCTATCAGTTTCATTCAGCTGACTAAGAATAAATGTGATTCATGTGTGCATAAAACATAACCCAGACTCTTCATGGTAATATTGTAATGCAGATTATTCTGCTTTGAGTTTATGAAGTTCTTTTAAGTTAAGCCGTTATTTTTTTTTTTTGTTGTTTGTTTGGTTAAAAATGCACAGAATTACACATGCTGAATTTATTTTTGAGGGTTTTTTATTTTGAATGACGTTAAATGGTTTTTCATTAGTCTTGTTAAAGGAAGATAAAACACAAAATATATAGAAATCATTTGTGAATTTAGTTCATAATCCTGCTGTTAACAGCTGATGTTGACTTTGTTTTATTTAGAAAGTCAAAAGTTTTGTTTTTATTTTAAGTAAAAAAAAGTTGTATTTATTTTGTGTTTTTGTTTTTCTATTTATTTTATATCTCATTTCTTTTGTTTGCACTTTCTTCATTTTTACTGTCAAATGTTGTTCACATATGCTGACGAAAATTCTGTTTTGGTGCATGAATCTTGTAAAACATTATGTGCGCGTTTGAAAATTAAACAAAAACATTTTAAAAAGTCGTATTTATAGGTTCAAGTTTCAAAAGTTGACTCTTTTATTTGTTTAGATTTCCAAAACATTTCAGGGTTTTGTTTTTAGAGGTTTTGAGCGTTACCGTCAGCGGAATGTTGTCATTTGAGTTTATTTTTCTCTTAAATGACCACTGAACTTGTTCAGGGTCATTTTTGTCAATTGATGAATTTAATGGTTGCAGACATAAAACCAAATATTTTCACAGTTTAATCCCAGTTTTACCCATGATGCTTTGGAGCCGACTGCTGGTCTAGTCTCATTGTTTGTCATCCCAGGGGAATCCATGAAATCCTCATTTCCCAAAGGAATTCGTTCCATTTCTAACACATGGTGTCCCCTTTGTCCTTTTATCTCCAAGCTTTTCCTTAAGTGCTTTTGACAAATTTGTATATTGTAGTCTGGAGTTTTATTTACTTTTGGATTATATTTTAAGTATTTATATCTGATCTATATTTTTTTTTGAAGTTTTTTTGTCTTATTTAAATCTTAATTTTTTGAAAAGCTTTTTTTGTTTATCATATTGAATTATTTTTGTTCATTGAACTTTTGTCCATTTATGTATCTATTATGGAGGAAAAGATCCACTTTCCCCAAAGTTTGGAAAAACCTAAATTTTTTGGTCACAGTTTTGTTTCAGTTCGATGATTTGAGAATCGTAAAACACCAAAAAAAGAAACGTTCACTTGGCTTAAATTAAACCTGTAATAAAACGACACATTCTTGTTAAATGTAATACAACACCTTCGACACTTTTATTGTAAACATTCGTATGCAGCACATTTATAACAAAATACTTCCTTAACGATTCGGTTCAATGGTGTAACAAACTGTTTTAAAGTGAGAATTGTTGCATCCCTAATATTGATTTCAACATTTGTACAAAAAAAATGAATGAAATTGTGATTTATTTTTTTTTTCTTATAGAAATGTACTATCATATTTTTCGGAGTATAAATCACTTTTTTCCATAGTTACTTGAGAATTGTGACATCCCTTATAGTGATTTCGAAATTTTTACCAGAAAAACTGATAAAATTGTAATTTTTTCTCTCTAAATGTTTTACCTTTCTTTTATATATTCCAGTAAATAGGATTTATTCGGTTTATACTTGCTGTTGACTTTTCTACCATCAATAATCATTTTAGGAGGCATTTGGGAACATTTTTTAATGTGATTCAAGATGCATCTCCATACGAGTTCCATAAATTGAAAAAAAAAAGAAGGAAAAACTTCAATTACCTTTGTGGGGATGAGGTTTGGTCCAGTTGTTTGACCTAAGAGGATCTAGATTTTTATTCTAAATGTACCACATAAAATAATACAGGACAGTGCCTTTTAACAAACAAACCCTATTTTTCCCCACTTGCTACCACTTTATTTTAAGTAACCATTTATTTTAGGTCTTTTAAGCAGTTTTTTTCTTTGGGGTTAAAAAGTGTCAAAGTGATTTATTGCCATACAGTTTTCTGTGCTGTGTTCGAAACTGTCAAAGTTTGCCAGACACCAATCTATTTTACTTTACAAATATATATTTCCCAACATAATCTTGTTCATATCTTTGGTTTTCAGCTGATATTTCCGTCACTTGATCGGGTTTTGAGATGTGTCTTTATCTTCTACATCCCTAACTTAAAGTCTTTCTGTAATTGTTTTGATTCTGACAGTTTTTAATCTTTTTTGTTTTTTTGGGTTCAGCCTATAAGAAGAAGGAGCGTCCGGAGATTTCTCTTCCGTCTGACTTTGAACACACCATCCACGTTGGCTTCGATGCCGTCACCGGGGAGTTTACCGTAAGTTTGCGCGCGTCTTCGTCTTCTTCTTCTCCTGCTTCTTTAAATGTGGTAATATTTCAAACTAATTAGCTGAAAGCGGCTGCAGTGTGTCTGCGCTGCATATTTGTCTGGTGCGCTTACATAACTCTTTTAATTGGTCACCAATGGGACCCGAATCATTGTGGTGTGTTTGTCAACTTAACACACTCGGACACACACGGGCAAATAAAGCTTTTTAAATAATCACATTGGACAAAGACGCCTTGTTCCGCAGACTCACTCCATCCGCCTGACCAAGCACTTTTCGCTCCGAGTTACACAGCGATTGTGCGCGCATGCTTGAGTTTTCTTTTCCTGTAATCTGGGGCACATCCCCTGATTCTCAATTATGCACACATGTACACGCGAAGAGGCGTTTGTCATTTTCTGAGTTGAAAACAGCGGCGGAGCAGAGGCTGCACGAGTCGACGGAACCATGGTCTACCATAAAGGGAAGGTCAGGCTCCAGCAGGGATGAGAGATGGAGTGATGAAGCAGGAAATGGAGGAGAATGTGTGATGGAATTATCCTGACAGATAAGCAGAGAGGAAGAGAGAGCAGGAAAACAAGGAGATGTGACCCAGTTTTGTGTCTGACATAAAAATGGAACCGCCTTATCTGGACTCTTTGTGGAAAACTTTGTGACACGATTATTTGTATATAAAAAAAAGACGATATGAATCATGCAACACATGAAACAGCAGCCGGTAAACAATGTTTGTTTGTTGTGTAGGGCATGCCAGAGCAGTGGGCCCGCCTCCTGCAGACATCCAACATCACCAAGCTGGAGCAGAAGAAGAATCCTCAGGCGGTGCTGGATGTCTTAAAGTTCTACGACTCAAAGGAGACGTCCAACAGCCAGAAATACATGAGCTTCACAGGTACACGCAAACACACACACGCGCTAAACAAGATTTATGCTGATCTTATGGAAAGTTTTACGGCTGCAGCCTCCAAAGAGGAGTAAACCTGTGATTGAGAGCAGCAGTAGCAACATGAAGACAGCTGTGCTGAAGGAGAAAAAAGTAATCATAAAAATAAATCTTAATACATTTATAGGTCAATCGAAGTTTGGAAAGGGTGAAAAGATCCTTCCTTTTTTCCAAACTGATAAATGCGGGTGTATTCAGACCGGACACATTTGGTTCTCTTAAAGTGAACCAGCGTTTGTTTCCTCCAATAATCCAGAACAAAGTTTCAGTCTGAAAAGACTCTGGTCCTGGACCAGGAACCGCTCTGAGACCCGTCTTTCCTTCATCATCATCATCATCTTTATTTATAAAGCCCTTTAACACAATTTTGAAATTGAAACAAAGCGCTGAACATTAAAAACTAAAAAACGACACAATAAAAGGTAAGAACATGATAAAAAAAACACAGACGGTAAAAAACATACAATAAAAATTTGAAAGTAAAATCAAAGCAACATCTCACATGTGAATAAAAGCCTGGCTATAAAAATGAGTCTTTAGTCTAGTTTTAAAAATGGACAGGGAAGTGGCTTGTCTAATATTTAGTGGCAAAGCGTTCCAGAGCTTTGGAGCACAGACAGAAAAGGCTCGTTCCCCTCTGCATTTCCTTTTGGACCTCGATACCTCCAGGAGAAGCTGATCAGCTGACCTGAGGTATCGGGCTGGAGTGTAGGGAGAGAGGAGCTCATCTAGGTAAGGCGGGGCGAGACCACTCAAAGATTTAAAAACAAATAAAAGAATCTTAAAGTGAACTCTAAAATGGACAGGCAGCCAGTGAAGGGAAGCCAGAACTGGTGTGATGTGGTCCCTCTCCCGTGCTCCGACCAGGACACGAGCAGCAGCATTTTGGACCAGCTGCAGACGTGAGAGGGACGACTGGCTGATCCCGAAATATAGCGAGTTACAGTAATCCAGCCGGGATGTGATAAAGGCATGGATCACTGTCTCAAAGTGCCGTTGGGATAAAAATGGCTTCACCTTAGTCAACCTCCTCAGGTGGGCTCGGTTCATTTCCGATAGGACTGAGCTTCGGTTTGGTCTGTAAACAATCCACTCGCGGAGTGGAATAACTGGACCAAAACGGCCACCGTAGCTGGTGGTCACGTGATGTAAACAAAGAAACAATGAACGAATGAAATCACTTGTTTGAGACTTGTTAGAAAGTCTATGTTGACACAGCTGAAAATTCTTTTTACACGCTTTTCTTTGTTTTGTTGCACGCAACCCAACGCCTAATCTCAATCTGAGTTTTTGAGCCCTGAAGTTTGTGTTTTTATGCTCCACCTCCTAAAACTGTTGCTGTGCTTTGCACCAATAAAATGTCACAATCCATTCCAGTAAAATATATATCTGTAATAATAAGATAGAAATATATATATATATCAATCATTTAAGAATAAAATAAACGCCAATCTCTGCAACATCTGATTTTGAAACGACTTCAGATAACCTGATTGGATCGGAACATCTATAATTCTTCAGTAAATGTTGAGTTTCTCATAGATTATCAGTATAGTAGATTTATCATTTTCAGTACATTTTGCATAACTTCATTCCTCTGTTCTCTTCTCTTCACCGCAGATAAAAACTTAGACGTGTACAGCTCCTCCACCACAACGGTAAGTCTCAAACCTTTCAGCCTAAATAAACTCAACACAAACATTCACTATTATAGAACTTTTTCTCCCCTTTGGTTCACTTTTCTGTTTTCACAGTTCAGATTCTTTAGGGTTTGAAAGTTTCTCACCAACCTGTGAGGATTCCAGCCCCTCACACAAACGAGCGTGGAATTATGGACATTATTCGCTTGGCAGATCTCTTTCATGCTGGTTGCTGTGCATTGTCTAGACTTAGGAGAAGGAATTCCGTCTTATTTATAATCCTGGAGACGGTGTTGTCCGGGAGCGATCGCTGCATCTGTAGACTCGCTTGAGGCTGATTTATTTAAAGCAGAATAGTAACATCATTAAAGTTCAAAAGATTATAAAAGACAGAATCTGATTTAAAAAAAACTCAAATGTAAATTTTGTTGAGATTTGTTTTGTCAAACATGCTTTGAAAAAATTCAATTATATTGAAAAATATTCCTCTTGAATGGAAAGTATTGAAGCTGATTGTGGTAGAAAATGTATTTAGGATGAATTTAAAAGCCTGTTTTGAGAAATCGTTACTCTTCCTTTGAATGTTGGAGACCATCACGGTGCAGTGCGTTCCTGCAACCACATGGGGGCGCTTTCCAGTGTTCCCATTTGCCGTTCCTATTGACTGTATATAGAGATCTGGTCCAAATGAGTGTGGCGTCACCATAGAAAATGTTCTCCTGCTGTCAGATCAGTCATTGAGTTATCTTGCTAGTGACTCTTAGCTAGCTAGCCTTTTGATATTGTCAAAGATGCATAAAGAGCGACGCCATATTGGACATGTCTGTACACAATGAGATGCAGCTTAGCAGATTCAGTAAAATGACCATAAAATGCAGAATTTTGGTCCAATTTTAGGAGGAAAAAAGCTGATAATCACAAAAAAATAAATATAAAAATATATATAAACACAAAAATATCTCTGGACGGGGATTTTGTGCCGGGCTCTTCCCTCTTCGCTCTCCACTTCTGAGGAAATCCTGATTAGTTTCTTTTCCTCCACTTAGTAATCTGCTTACCAGCAGGTCGTCCGGTCTGATCTGAGGTCTAACACAGACAAAAACATATCATGCTCATCCTCCAAAAAACAGAAAAGACTGATGGTCCTGCCAGAAAGGGGGGGGGGATCACTCAGTCCAGTTCTTATATACAGTCAGTGACCTGTCCCAAGTCTGGAGGAAGGCAGAGGATTGGGTCACTTTTCATAGTGAATCGTGGATGCAACGGTTGCTATGGCAACGCCCAATAGAGGAAAAACCTCTACATTGGTTTCAAGCTTTCAACCTCTGGTTATAACTCTAAACAATTTAAATTAGTTACTGGTTGTTTATTGGTTGAATAATATTTACTTACTCAGACTTTACTACATGTTTAGGTTTGAGTCATTCACTGGGGAAAAATGGTTTTTTATTATTTTTTTTAATCTAGAGATTTTTATCCCTAAAGTTTAACTTTTGTTTTTGCAGCAGTCAGCTGATTGATCTAAAATAGTGGCAGAGCTGCTCCGTTGCAAACCTTGAGCTTCTTTCTAAAAATAACAAAAGAAATAAAATGTTCTTTTACAGCATCTCCTCTGAGAGAGACATGGAGTCCAGACTAGAAAAACATATGGCAACTTGTCTGAACTTCAAGAACAAAAGAAACTTAGTTTCTGCAGATATTTCTGCAGTTTTATTCGGCTAAAAAGAAGAAACAAAATGCTTCTTAACCAGAGACGAGGACACTCTTACAGAACTTTTCTTGTTTGAGACTTCGGTGGAGAGGATGAAGAAAAAGCAGGTGTTCCTCCACATGTTCTCCTCTGTCCTCTGTCTCCTCCTCTGCATGGTGAATCAGCACCTTTTCTTCTCGCCATCTCCCCGTCCCTGCAGCTTGGCCACCAGCCGAGCATCGCGGGGAGACAGAGGAGGAGAAGAAGAAGAGAGGAAGATGTGGCATCACGAGCCACAGCAGAGCAGAGCTTTCAGACGGCAGAGGAGATGACAGGAAGCGGGCGACGCAAAAGACGAAGGGAGAGTTGGAAGGGTTAAATAAGAGACGAGAAGAAGAGCGGGAGACGAGCAGGAGACATGTCTGCATGAACAGATTAGGACGCATCCGCGGCAGGAAGCAATAATGGGTCTCGTATCGATGATTGCTCATGTAGCGATGGCGTCACTCAGGCTCCTCCCCCTCTCCCCCTGTGACATCATGCAGAGCACCAAGGCCGTGTTGGAGACGCCCGCCATAGCAACCGTATCTGAGGATGAAGATGAAGACGAGGTGGAGCCCCCGCCGGTGGTCGCGCCCCGTCCAGAACACACAAAATCAGTAAGAAAATGATTTGTTTTTTCCTAATATATACTTGTTTGTAAACTTTGTAAAAGTATTTTACATTTACACACATTCTTGGGTCGTCTAATGAATTCACAAAACAGATGACTGCATTTTGTAAGACTTGTATCAAATCAAAACTTTATTTATACACAAAGAGCTCATATACTGAACAATGTCATAGAATTTAACCAAAACAGAACTTTTAATGATTATAATGTTAAAATCTTCTGGTCTATTTTCAGAGTGTTCAGTGGTTTTTAAATTATTCTGCCATTTTCATTAAAAAATCAAAAACCCCGCGTGCAGGTGGCATTAGTTCTTTAGAAATTCACCTCTGAGTTGCGGATAAAGCCACTGACAGAAGGCAAGCCCGCCCCCCTTCCCCTCTCGCTCGGAGCAGGAAGCTTGTGGGCCGCTCAGCGTATCTTCTACATCACCAATAAGCTCTTTTTCAAACTGCCTTTTTTTAAATTCACAACAATTTGAACAAAGAAATACTCAGAATATCATTTTTAAGCTCAATTTAATGTATACAGGTTCTCCATCATCAGAAAAAAGCCACAAGAACATGTTCAAAACACTCATTTTTTCTTTACATCTTCAGTCAAAACGCATAAAAACTCAGTTTTACAAAATCCTGTGAAACAAACAGAAGACAGGCTCTCATACTGTTCCTACATGTTATGAAAGTTCACAGAAAAATAAAATAAAATGGACTAACCCAATATGGAGTCAACACAAAAGCAAAAAAGTTATTTTCTCACTTAATAAAAAATCCTGAAGAAAACAACTGTCAATAGAAGAGGTTTATTGAAAATAGAACAACAGAATTTGCAGTTAAGAAATAGTTTTATCCTTTAAAAACCTGTTTTAGCAGTAAGACCTGGTGGCAGAAAAGATGGAGACTAAAAATCATCATCCGGATCTCAGAGGTTTTGACACTTTTCCTGAAACTTTTTAGTGTTCAGGATTCAATGTGTCAGAGTGTAGATGCTTTATTAATGGATATAAACAAAAGTGTTCAGATTTATATAAATGTTAAGACTTTTTACATTGCAGCGTTAGACCAGTGTTTTAACTTCAACCCTTTATGATCAACGTGAATCAGAAAAGTGACGTTTCACTGATATAAAATGATTTTATGTTAGTAATGTGTTACATATTGATGAGAAGTGACTCTAAAACATTGCTTACTTACTTACTTACTAATCTTTTATAAACTGTTTAAACATCAGATGTTGCTGATAAACCCCTCCTCACACTATGGACGTCTGGACCCGAGTCTCTCTGAAGTCAGGAGTTGATCTGAAGCTCATCGGCCGTTTCATGACATCTTTAAACAGCGGCGTCCTCTGCCTCATTTCAAGTCTGCCTCAGCGTGTGATAGTCACAGGGAAAGCTGCACTTTTATTTAGAACCAGGTTTTCTATGAAGCGCTTTGTTTCCTCCGAGTTCTCCTCAGACGTGTGGTCTCTGGTTAATCGCTCACAGGTCACATGACACGTCCTCTGTGTTTGAATCTTCTGTTTTTTTATGTGCAAACTGTGAAAACATTCATTTTTGTGGCATAAATTAATTATAATTATACATTAATTATCTTTGTAATCTACAAATGAATTAAAGTTTCTTATTTTTAAACGATTGCAGCTCATTTTTGAGCAGATTTTGCTGCATCTTTAAGTGATTTAATTGATTAAATCTGCTTTATGATTCCAAGAAAGCCTTAAAAAAAACATCAGAAAAATATGTTTTCTAGCTTTGGGTAAAAAAAGCTGCTCAATATAAACATCTGATCCACTTTAAACAAATATTTTATGATTCAAAGATCGTAAAATAAAGAATAACTATACTAGAAAAGACATTTTTCAGCAGAAAAGGAACAGATTCTGAAGTTCTGGGCGGACCTGAGCCTCCTGCTGGACACGTCCTGGGTGGGAGGGGTCGTCTGTGCGCCCCAGAGACGTCCAGCTCATTTAGGGACGGGAGGTTGCAGCTGATCACCTTCTTAGCAAAGCAAATGACTTGCTGCAGCGCGGCCTCGTCCCTGGGTGTGGCTGCAGCAGGCTGGACGGTTTTGAAGGATCGGGTCAGGGATGTAACGGTGGCTGGTAGCAGATCTTCACAGGAAGGAAAGAACAAACTAAAAAGGTCCATTCTGAGCTGCTAATGCAGTTTAATTAAACAATTTACTCACAAATATGTTCATTTGGGATTGAATTCATTGTTAGAATGTTGTTTATCTTTCTGCTTTTGTGCGCGGCTCTATTGTTTTCATTTCTAGGACATGTTGGCGGTTGGGAGGCTGCAGCCATGGCATCGCCGTTCTCCCCATTAATGACCCTCTGACTCAACAAACATGTTCATTACGGCCGTCTGAAGCCTTAATGAGAACCCAACGCTTTTAAATTACACCCATTAGTTTATACAACAACTGAGGTTACAAACTCCCAACACAATCTCCTTAATTTACACAGATAATAGAAATCCACAAAGATGAAACATAAAGCTTTAAATTAGTTTGGAGACACGACAGGTTAAAACTACTGATCACCTTCAGTTTAGTGGAAAATATTTTAAAAATAACATTAAAAATGATGGAAACGCTCTTAGGATAAACAAAAAACACATTCAGGAAGCCATAGCTGTGGATCTTTCGTTTTAACCATAAATAAAATATTTTGCCAATAAAAGTGCATTTTGTGTTAAATAACAAATATTACAAAATATTGTGTGAATGTTCAGTCTGCACGGCAGGGAGGCGGACATCTCTGTGGGAGCTGGCTGAGGTCTTTTGTGGTTCGCCATGAGAAAGTGTCACGCCACTGACACCAAAATAACTCATCACAGGTTGTCAGAGCTTGTAAGACACACAAATATGTAACATGATGATGATGATGATGAGGAGGAGGAGAACCGCATCACAACCGCAGTCTGCAGACAATCTGTCATTTATCAGCAATTTTTAAATGGAACAGTCAAAATATTTGATTCCAAAACAATGATAATCCCCTTCAAGTTGTCGGGCTGCTTTCATATCTGTATTTGTAATTGACTAACACTGACGAACTGAATCCTCTGGATTTCTACTGATAAGATTACAAAAGTCGTCTTGGTTCAACGCAATTCAATTACATATTGATACATTTGTTAAATATCCTTAAGAAAATGTGTTTTTTGGGTTTTAAAATCCTTTTTCACAAAACTGGAAATTACAGGTGCAACAAAAAAAAGAAAAAAGTATTTTTTGTTGCCCATGGAGTACAATAAACTGATGAATATTGTGTTTTTAACATGTTCTTGTGGCATTTTTCTGAAGAAAATTAAGATTGAAATTCAATTTCTGACTTTTTCTTAATTCAAATATGTTGTGAATCAGGAGCAGACGAAAAAATTACTTTAATTAAAGAAGCTTATTGGAGAAAATTGGATGGCGGGGTCACACCTCTTCGCTCTGTTTTTTTAATTTGATGTGTCAAAATAGGACAATTATTTGCGCTATTTAAAGTTTTATTGAAATAAGAACTGAATTAGTATTTTTTTGTTTTCAGATGTAGTTAATTTTTTGCTATTTATGTAAACTTTTACATGGAACTATAAAAGATTGCACCCAAATTCTCTCTATTTATCTCACTTTGAGTACATGTCATTTTTTCAGGATGTCTGAATCTACAAATTCAACATCCAGGATTTCCTACAAGACTCTGCTGAAACTATTGTGCATCATAACTCACTAGATTCACAAATTTAAACCACAATGCATTGAGTTTAAACAATTTGTCATTTGAAAAATATGTATTTAAATTAATTCTTTATAAATAATCAGTTATTATAATTAGAACATAGTAGTTTTTTTTAAATATTCATATTTATAAGGATTTTATTTAAGCAAATAAATGAACAACATGTGTCCAAATGAAGCTAAAATCTTATATTTTCTGGGTTCAGAAGTAGTGAGGGAGTTTGGACTTTTTTGACCCGCTTTCTAACTCTTGTTTTCCAGATCTACACTCGCTCAGTCATCGAACCCCTCCCACCTCCTTCAACCAAAGATGCCGCCACCTCCCCCATCACCCCACCGACAGCGGCGGCGGCAGCAGCAGCCGCGGTCACCCCCGCCCCCCCTGCAGAAGCCGCTCCCAGCAGCCCCCCCAGCGCCAGCCCCGCCCCTGGTCCCTCCCTGCCCCACTCACAAGACAAAACCAGGAAGAAGAAGATGTCCGATGAGGAGATTCTGGAGAAGCTACGTGAGTTGTTCCGAGCTGGCGCCGCTTCACATCAGGTTTATTCACAAACATACATGATGGAAATTTGAAACGTCATGAGAAAAGACAAGTGGGTGTGAGAACATTTTAGAAAGTCAAATATGAAACTGAACATTTTCTCAGTCTTAAAGAAAAAGGTCACATATTAGATTTAATCTCATGTATCCCAGTTATACTTTTAGGTACCTTTAACCCTAAAAGAGCTGCTTACTTCTTACAGGGGAAACAAAATAAATAATTGTAATAAACAAATAAACTTCACATTTGGCGTTCTCTAGTATAAATTGGTAAGAAAACGAATAAAAGTTGTTGTTTTTTAGAAGATGACCTCAGTAAATTACAAGATTTAACAAACCAATACATTATTTATTCAAATCGTCAGTATTTTCTTCATAACTTAAGAGCCACAACAGAAGGATAAAAGAGCTGCATGTTGCTCCGGAGCCTCCAGGTCCAAGAATTTAAGGTGGAATTGGTCTTTCCTTGACTGCTGAGGCCATGAGGAACCATGGGAAGAAATTCACTCCGGCTCTGATAAATGGTTTCCTTTTATTGACAGCTAAACTGATGCTTTTGTTTTGTCAAAAATGATAAAATTCCAGTTAGTGTTACTCATTCCTTTCTTCATTTCTTGTGACATGAGTTTAATATTTTAGCTGAATAATATTAGCCTCTTTAAATATTGTTTTGTTATATTCTTCATTTGCACATGCAATTAATTTAAGCCTCTAGATCAGGGGTCTCAAACTCAATTCAGCCGGGGGCCGCTGGAGGCGGAGTCTGGGTGAGGCCGGGCCGCATCAGGATTTCCACAAGAAAATCGCTGATAAAACATTCCAATGTTCTCAAATATCTTTATTTTTAACACGGAATAATGAATTAATTAATTAATTCATTTTATAAAATGAATTAGAAAATCAATCATTTTTAATTAAAATAATAACAATGACCATACAGCAGACACAGACGACTGAAACCACATATTGACTGACTGACTGATCAGTGTTTCTCAAATGGTGGGGCGCGCCCCCCTGGGGGGAATGCAAATAAAAACATGTTTACTTTAGTGATGGATATTGTGCATAATCCTACATAGTAGTTGATGATAAATTAAATATAGCAAAAACAACCTAAAAATCAATTTACAGTGAACCAATGCAAAAGAACTGAATCTCTGAGAAAAGACAGAATTCCATCACTACTGTGGAGAGAAACAAGGAAAGATTGTTTTTACTTTGGAAGTTTTGGAGGTATTCTAAAAAAAAAAAAAAGAGAGAACAATTAATAAAACTGATTATTTAGAAGTTTTTTTATTATTATTATTCTTTAATGATAATAAAAGTATGATATTTTGAGGAGATATACGTTTAATTTGAGCAAATAAACGTATACTAATGATGTTTGCAGCTGAGGGGGGGGGGGTGTCTAAGAGAAAATACCTGAGAAACACTAGACAAGAGAAAACTATTTTTATTCAGTTTCAAACGTCTGTATTTACAGAACCTCCTTCATTTCTGAGCTGAGAGCAGCGCGCTCACTGAAAGGCTGGAGCGCGCTGCTACGCAAGTTTTTAAATCTGGTCTCAAGCTCTGCGCACAAATCGTGCACGCACTGAGCGCGCGCTGAGTCTTCAACCCGGTTCAATATTTCATGCACAGTCGCAGCAGCGCTAATGAACGGTAAAAGCACCATAGAAGAAGAATCTCCTCTCTATTGCTGCGTGCGTGACCGCGCTGCTCCGGTGTGGATACCACCTGCTGAGCGTGCGTTCATAAACCCGCGCAGACATGCGGCCGGTGTGGAAGCACCTTTGAAGATTCGCTCGCTCGCGGCATCACTCACGCACGCGGAAGTAGTCAGTCTCTCTCGCGAGGACTTTCTCTGCTCGTGGAGGAGGAAAAAGCGATCGCGAGGGTCTGATTTGTCCGCGCGGAATGTTTGATGCGTGCGTGGAATTGTCGCGAGGAACACGCTTTTTGACAAGCGGCAGGCTGTGTATCCCGTGTTGTCACGTGGCGAAAGAGGAGCGGGGCCCGCGGATCTCGTTCAGTGAGAAAGCACTTCACAGCTTCATGGCTCCTCCTCCGCCCAGCTGATTGGAGGAATGAATTAAAGAGTGAGGAGGCTCTGACAGCCCGCCGATGTCCCGCCCTCCAGAGTCATATACCTTACCGTGATTGGTTCGTTCAGCTCTGGACGCAACAACTGTCATTCATATCAGCCTTGCGGGCCGCACTAACAGTAATCTTTCATATGAAGACGGGGGCCGCAAATTATCATCCCGCGGGCCGCAGATTGCCCGCGGGCCGCGAGTTTGAGACCCCTGCTCTAGATGTTGAATTCTGCTAAATTAATTTTTAAGATTTTTTTTTTTTATCCTTTTTTAATTTATAAAGAAAAATGACATTTTGCTATTTTACAAGTTCTGTTTAGGATCTATATATTTGATTTGGTTTCATCTGACCCACTTTACCCTCCGTATTGACCCAGACCAGCACTAGAAAGCCCTGGACTGGACCTTCTTCCATCAATAAACACCTTATATTTTGTCATTTTGGCATCTAAAAATGCAGAATTATTTTTAATTTAAAAAATGAATTACATTGTTTAACTCGAGCTGTTAGATTCAAATGTTTGTGTTTCCAAAGTTCTGTCGTGAAGTTCTGCTGCACATTTTTTTCACATCATGAATCCATATAGATCCAGCGCTGCAGTTTTCTATTTAAAACTCCATTTACATTTTTAATACTTTTAATGAGCAGCTATTCAGACGAGTCCCAGTGGAAAGTTCCACTTCAAGGATGATCAAAACCCACAGCTGTGGAGGCAAAAAATTTACAAAAAAATGTGTTTACCTGCACCTGTAAGCAAGAGAAATAATTAGATTACAACCCTAACAATAATATTTAAAAAAAGAAGCTTTGGAATGAAGTTGTAAAAATGTGATTTAAAAAAACAAAATCAGTTCATTTTCTTTTGTAGATAGGATTATAATTTGAAATGAAAGTTTCATTTTTTTGCAACAAATTTCCATTTTTTTGCATTGAAAATCAGGAAAAACTTATAATAATAATAATAATTAATAATTAATTAATAATTAGAATCTGATTTGTTTTAAGTGTAAAGTTTTTTTAGCTGCTGCTTAAAACCCCTAAAAAATCCTCCCCAAAAACATAAAGTCTTATATTTGTATTGTAACTTCCTGAATAAAAGCTTGTATATGTTTTAAACCATGCCCCACCTGTCCAGACGGGCTCAGGTCTCCCTCTGCTGGTAAGATCTGGATACTGCCTGTCTCTGTTTCTCTGATGGACAGAGCGGTCATCCACCGCCCCGCCCCCTTTGTCCACTCCTTGCGTTTGATTGGTTGTTGTCATTCTCCATTATCTCTGGTGGTTGCAGAGAGTTTCCTCTCATCACTTTCCTGCTGTGGACTCTGATTACTGACCTGCTGGCAGAGCGGCTGTCAGTCTGTCTGTCGTGGTTTTCTGCCGCTCCACCTCCATGTTTTACTTCTTACTCATCATATGGATGAGGATTTTTCAAATCTAAAACATGTTTTTCTCCCGTTTCCCCTTTTCTCTTTCTGCAGACAGCATGCTCCTCCTCAACACCTAATTCAGACTGATTCCAATTCAATATTTTTTTTGTTATTTTCAGACATCATAAGTCGATTATAGATTCAAATTTATTATTTTTGTCTCCTCAGGGACAATTGTGAGTGTGGGAGACCCCAAGAAGAAATACACGCGATTTGAGAAGATTGGACAGGGGTGAGTCGTGGATCTCTGTGCAAATGGATCTACATGTTATTTCATATTTGCACATTTTTTTACCAGTAAAAGCAAAACAGTTAGTTTTTAAATAATAGTTTTATCCTAAACCAGTGTTTTTGTTTTTTGTTTAGTTTTATTCTCATAAAACTTTTTGATCTTTAAAATTAGGATTACCTCATATATATATATGAAGTCTAAAGACAATAACTTTTCATTTTGTTTAATTTCATATATATATTTAGACTTTTTAAAAAAGCAAAATATTTGTTTTCTTCTTATTTTCAAGGTTTGTCAAATTTGAAACATTAAAAAGTTATCATCCCCCTAAGAATCCCTTTTTTTCATTTTATAAAAAATAAAGTTTAACTTCCCCAATCACCATTTACATCTATAAAAATTAGTGCTGTCAATCGATGAAAAAAATAATCAGATTAATCACACTTTTGGCTTTTGTTTAAGTATGTTTTTTTATTTTGAACAAAAAAAAGGCCAGAGAGAAAATGTTTCCTTTATTCTTATAGTCTGAAAATGTTTCATTTATCAAGTGTTAAACCAGAATTGCAGTTTTTGTGCACAAAACACATTTTCAATTTTTAATGAATACCTGCTGATCTGCAGAAACTTTATCCTAGAAAAAGACATTTTTTTTTAAATTTTTTATTTTTTTATTTTTTGGCTGAAAATGGCTCTATAACTTAAAGACCAATAGCAAGCTTTAAATAGATAGATAAAAAAAGGACTTTAAAGACTTCCAGAATTATTTTTATTTTTCATATTATACAGAGATGAGAAACTCAAAATCTCTGCAAACTTTCTCGGATTTCTTGTGTCCCTTATTAGAAATGATACCACTGAAAGCAGAGACCCATGACCCCTTTAGGAGACAAATTGTGGCTTTCGTTTCTTTCCTTTCTCGTACGTGAATGATGTTGTTGTGCTTTCAGGGCGTCTGGGACCGTGTACACGGCTATAGACATCGCCACGGGACAGGAGGTGGGTCTGTTCCTGAGATTCAGTCTGTTGAGCTTTCCCTTTTAGAATTATTTACACACATCCACAGAAAATAAAGAATCTGTGTAAAAATAAATGTCAAGTGTAGAATAAAATGAGAGATTTTTACCAAAGTCCGCTCAAAAACAAGCTGCTTGATTCTAAAACCGGCTTCATTGTTTGAGCTGGTTTACATCAAATGTCTTTTCAAAAATCTGTTTGATTTGGCTGTAAAAACTGAACTGAACCTAAACTGAGGTGGAACTTTCCTTTTATAACATTTTTATTTCTCACAAATAACAGTCATGTTTACTAATTTGAAGAAATTGACTTTTACGGGTTTGTTCATTAAATGGGAAGAGATGCAGTTTGTATTTGTTGTAGCTGAACTCTTATTTAGTTTAATTAGATGTAATGAGCCGTTCATCCTCATGTTTATTCTCCTTCAAACTCAGCTTTTCAACTTTTTTTTTTTTTATTTAAATAATTCTCTTCTAATCCTTTTCTCTCAGGTGGCCATAAAACAGATGAACTTGCAGCAGCAGCCCAAGAAGGAGCTAATCATTAACGAGATTCTGGTGATGAGGGAAAACAAGAACCCAAACATAGTCAACTACCTGGACAGGTAAGAGAGCATCAAGAAGACCGACATGTTTGCACTTACGAGCTATTTAGATTTATTTAGATTTCTCTTTTTTTTTTTTTCTAAAGAGACAAATCATTTTATTAAATTACTCGTTTATGACGATAAAAATCTATTTGTTTCAGATGTGTTTTAGTGGGAACGTTGTTCTGATCTGTTGGAATGGTTTTATCTATTTACAGAAAAGTTTTGGACTTCCATTATTCTTTCTGTGGTTGCTTTGCCCTGCCCTCATAATTCCTGGACAATGACTGAAGAGTTTGTTTACCAGCTTTGGTCTGAAACATTAAAGTCTGCTTGATGAGAGTCTGAATACAGGCCAAATGCGAGGTTCTGGACTTGATCTGGACCAAATTAAGCCGACTTGTCCCAAACCAACAAACCCTTCCAGTCTGAATACACCCTCAGAATTTAATGTTTTTTTGCTTATTTATTTTTACATTAAAAAAACGTTTACGTTACCCTTTGTATTTTTTTAAGTTCAGCCTCGTCAATGTGAGCTGATAGTTATTTTTGTCATTTTTCAATACTGTGTGAACACATTGGACTGCATAACACACCCTAAACACATTTTCAGTTGAACTTCTTTGTTTCTATATGGTAGAAAAGTTGGCAAAATGCTTTAAAACCCTGAAAACAAAATTGTTTACCTTTCACAACCTTTCACATTAAAATGCTGCATCTGCTTCTCTTAAAACAGTTTTCAAGATAAGAGACACACTCAAGGCCCTCCCAAAAGCTAGATTTATCACCTGAACATGTGACCTCATAACAAGTACGCTCAGATTTTACCAAATTACAAAGCACAACTTTTAACAAAAGCTTTTTCTTCGTTATTTTCCAACTTTTCACAACAGAATCCCAGCAAAATGAGGTGACGACTTTCACCCAAATAAGGAATAAAAGGGAATTTTCTCGCGTCTGCATCCTGTCACTGGGGGTAAAAAAAAAGTCTTAAAAGGAAAAACATAAAAATTAAAATTGCATCAACTTTATAGTTTGAATCCTCCACCTAAAAAACAGCTCATCTTTAAATAAAAATAAAAGAAATGACACAGAAACAACACAGGTTTTTAGATTTTACCTAAAAGTGATTCATTATAATTAAAAGACCACTGAGAACTCTTTAAAATAGATCAACAGAGGATCGGAGGCCTAATTTTCATACTCTGTTCCTTTTTCTAAACTTATCATCTCTACTAAAAACATTGAGGGGAACGGACAGAACGCCCCAAACGTTCCCTCCCAGCCCATGAAATTCAAACTTTGTTTCTCCGGTTGAACTCCCGTGAGCTGCTGCTGGAAGCTGGACGTGTTTGTGTGAGCGTGGGAGACGGCCGTTACCGTAGTTACCTGTCTGTCTTTGGAGACACTGAGGAGCGTTTGTGAGGCTGCTGTTAATGCTGCCGTCACCGTGGAAACCACATTCCCATGTTGCTGATTTACAGTTTCTGTGTGTTCAAGTTTCAGAGGAATCTGGTCTGGCTGAAGGCTGTAAATCTAAAGAAAGTGGATCTAAGTCAGACTTTTTTGTTTTGTTAAGTAAAATTTCTCTTTAAGTTTATCTTTTTTTTTTCTTTTTTTTTTTTAGATTTATAGCTGAAATGAATTAACCTTTTGTGTGATCAGCTTAATAAAACTCACTCTAAAATAAACTTAAAACTTATTTGAATATCCTATGACTGACATTTCACTGAATTAAAGAGATTATATTACATTTATTTTTAGTTTTTGGCCTAAAATGATCTTTTATTTTAATAAATGAGGCGGAAGATGAACATAGATCTGACAGGTGCAGCTCAGAGCAGAAGACTTGCTGTGGTGGGCGGAGCAAAACAGGGCTTTTTGCTAATAGAAATGCAGCAATGAGGAAACCAATCATTGTTTTATTTTTGGGTAGGGACCGACATTAAATTTCTACCACAACTTTTTGTTTAAAAGTATCAAACTTTGCAGTTCACCGTGAAAGTCCTGCCCCTCAGACGCTGCAGTTCAGTAGATGGACACGCCTCCACCTGTGAGCAGATTCCAGCCTAGCAGATCACCTGAGATCAAACTTCTCCTCTAAAAAACTCCATTATTTTTCACAAAAACAATAAGGAAAACTAATGAGGACAAAAAAGCTGCGAAAAAGAAAAGTAGAATTGGGTCAAAAGCAAAATGATCGATGGTCACGAGTGCACTGAGGGGAAAAGTTCTTATATTTTTGGCTTCAGCCACATAAAGATCAGATCAGATCAGATCAGATCATGGAGGTGAGAGATTTTTGATGTTCCTCTATCAACAGAAACTGTCATTAGGCCCATAGAAATCTGAGACTTTCACCTGGATTTATGTTTGTATTTTTATTCAAGAACATGTTGATTTGTTTATTCACAATTTTTTTTTCTTCTGGTTTGTATAAAATTACAACTAAAACTTTCATTCTATGTTGTTAAAACAGTTCGTTAAACATTTCTGGGGTTTTCACAGAAAAATGAATCACAATTTTCCAGGCAAAATTTTCCGTTTTTGCTTTTATGTCTAGTGTGTGAATACAACATGGAATAATGACAAAATAAAGGTAGCGTCACATAGGGGAGGTTGCGTGGATTAAAATGACACCAAATAAGCAAGCAGGTAATTTTTCAAATTAAAAATACAGAGGTCCTAGGTTCCAAAGGGTTGAGACATTTCATTTGTTTTTGTTCACCAATCATGTTAATTACATATTAGTATTTAGTCTGAATGTTTGAACATTTGTCAGGTAGAATCAGATAGCTGATCTATGATCGTTTGTTTTATATTTGTAGTAATGTAATTGAAAATAGCTTTGAATTTATGCCTTTTTTTCATTGTTGTATTCAGAACTACTTTTTGGGTAGATATTTATGCGGGGGAAAAAATTAAAAGCTATCCTTAGTTGTGTGTGTGTGCGTGTATAAGTATTTCTATTTTACCACTTTTTTATTCAGCTATTCTAAAGTTTGCAAACATTTACAACTTAGAACCACTAAAAGCTGACGTTTTAAATTTTTTTAATTTATTTTCTTTTTTTTTGTGTGTGTCAGAAACTTTTTTCCTTCAGAGGTCTGATAAAAATCCAATAAAAATGCAGATAATGATGTTACTATTGTTGGTTCTAGCTACCTGGTGGGTGATGAGCTGTGGGTGGTCATGGAGTATCTGGCTGGAGGATCTCTGACGGATGTTGTCACAGAAACCTGCATGGATGAAGCTCAGATAGCCGCTGTGTGCAGAGAGGTAGGACACAGTGTAGCTTTAGCTTGATGGTGTTCTCAGGAGGAGACCTCTTTAAGCCTGAAGCTGCAAACACACATGTACTTTAACGTGAAAAGTACTTGGTTTTGTCAAAGTGGTGCCTGACGATTATGATTCCTCTTCCTGTTCAGTGTCTCCAGGCTCTGGAGTTCCTTCACTCCAACCAGGTCATCCATCGGGACATCAAGAGCGACAACATCCTCCTGGGCATGGACGGCTCGGTCAAACTCAGTCAGTAACCAGATCGGTTTAGATTTTGTGTTTAACAAAAACAACGCTCCAGGTGTTAAAGGGTTAAACTCTTTCCGTCCTTCTCCTCTAGCCGACTTTGGCTTCTGCGCTCAGATCACTCCGGAGCAGAGCAAGCGCAGCACCATGGTCGGGACTCCGTACTGGATGGCTCCGGAGGTCGTGACCCGTAAAGCGTACGGCCCCAAAGTGGACATTTGGTCTTTGGGCATCATGGCCATCGAGATGGTTGAAGGAGAGCCGCCGTACCTGAACGAGAATCCTCTAAGAGTGAGTTTGACTCATTTAGATTTTTTATTAAAGCAAAATAAGAAAAAATGTGACTGCTGAAGATGCTGAAGCTGATATTTGAAAGGGCTGAAACTGAAAGCTAAAAATGCTGAAACTGATAGCTAAAAATGCTGAAACTGATAGCTAAAAATGCTAAAAGTGACAGTTAAAAATGCTGAAACTGATAGCTAAAAATGCTGAAACTGATAGTTAAAAATGCTGAAACTGATAGCTAAAAATGTTGAAACGGATAGCTAAAAATGCTAAAAGTGACAGTTAAAAATGCTGAAACTGATAGCTTAAAAATGCTGAAACTGATAGTTAAAAATGCTGAAACTGATAGCTAAAAATGCTGAAACTGATAGCTAAAAATGCTGAAACGGATAGCTAAAAATGCTGAAACGGATAGCTAAAAATGCTGAAACTGATAGCTAAAAATGCTGAAACTGATAGCTAAAAATGCTAAAAGTGACAGTTAAAAATGCTGAAACTGATAGCTAAAAATGCTGAAACTGATAGTTAAAAATGCTGAAACGGATAGCTTAAAAATGCTGAAACTGATAGTTAAAAATGCTGAAACTGATAGCTAAAAATGCTGAAACTGATAGCTAAAAATGCTGAAACGGATAGCTAAAAATGCTGAAACGGATAGCTAAAAATGCTGAAACTGATAGCTAAAAATGCTGAAACTGATAGCTAAAAATGCTAAAAGTGACAGTTAAAAATGCTGAAACTGATAGCTAAAAATGCTGAAACTGATAGTTAAAAATGCTGAAACGGATAGCTAAAAATGCTAAAAGTGACAGTTAAAAATGCTGAAACGGATAGCTAAAAATGCTAAAAGTGACAGTTAAAAATGCTGAAACGGATAGCTTAAAAATGCTGAAACTGATAGTTAAAAATGCTGAAACTGATAGTTAAAAATGCTGAAACTGATAGCTAAAAATGCTGAAACGGATAGCTAAAAATGCTGAAACGGATAGCTAAAAATGCTGAAACGGATAGCTAAAAATGCTGAAACTGATATTTAAAAATGCTGAAACTGATATTTAAAAATGCTGAAACTGATAGCTAAAAATGCTGAAACGGATAGCTAAAAATGCTGAAACTGATAGTTAAAAATGCTGAAACTGATAGCTAAAAATGCTAAAAGTGATATTTAAAAATGCTGAAACTGATATTTAAAAATGCTGAAACTGATATTTAAAAATGCTGAAACTGATAGCTAAAAATGCTAAAAGTGACAGTTAAAAATGCTGAAACTGATAGCTAAAAATGCTAAAAGTGACAGTTAAAAATGCTGAAACTGACAGCTAAAAATGTTGAAACTAATAGCAAAAAAATACAAAAGCTGATAGCTGAAGTTGTTACCTAAAAATACTAAAACTGATAGATGAAAAAGCTAAAACTTATAGCGAAAATGCTGTAGTTGTTAGCTGAAATAGTGAAATTTATTGCTAAAAATACTGAAGCTTATAATTGAAAATAATGAAACTGAAAGCTAAAAATGCAGAATCTGTTAGCTGAAAATACTTAAACCTGATGGCTTAAAAAAAAGCTTAAACTGATGGAGGAAAATGCAGAAACTGATGGCTAAAAATGCTGATAGCTGAAAATACTGAAGCTGAAAATTCTGAAACTGATAACTAAGAATTTTGAAATTGATAACTAAAAATGCTGAAACTGATGGCTGAACATGCTGAAATCTGAAAATGCTGAAACTGATCAATGAAAATGCTGAAAATGTTAAAACGAAAGTTTGCTAAAGTATTAGCAAAATTCCAAAATCAGCCAAAAAACCCTGGAAAAATGTCTAAATTTGCTGAAACAACTAGCATAATACTAAAATAAAAGGTAAATGGCAAATTCCCCTTAAAAAAAACTTTAAAAAACTTTAAAAGTGCAAAAAGATTTTGAAGGATTTGAGCATTTTCTCTTCCATTTCCTAAAGGGCATATTTTGCTCAATATTAAAAAAAAACTATCATGTTTATGAATGCCAAAAGTACATATGCTCAAGCAAACACCCTTTAAAGCAGGTTTTATTCATGTTCTGATAATGTTAAAACTATTTTATTTAAAGCTTACTGCACTACTTTGTACACACCACACCTGTGGATTGACTACAGGTCATCTAAAATGAAAAAATAACAAGTTTCTTATAATGATTCCATGAGGGTTTTATTGTATGTATTTTAACCCTTTCAGTTTTTAATGTGTTTTTACTTTGATTCTTATGTCCATTGGTTTAAGTATTTTTATGTATAATTACTATACATTTTACGTACAAGTTACTGTTTGTTTTTGTGGTCTTGTTGTTATGACATTAAGTCTGTAGTAAATTATTTTTATCTATACAAGCAGTAATGTCCTGAACGAGCTGAACGTTTTGATACTAAGATCGCTAAAAGTGTCATTTGAGATTTTACAGGAGTTGTGTGGATGAGTTGAAGGATTCACACTATAAAGATTTATCTGGATTTAGTTATTTAAGTTGAAGACGTTTCACTGGTGAAACTTTACCCCTCGAGCTCACAAATTCTACATTTGAAATTCAAAATAAAAAGCTTTATTGATATCATCCTGAAGTACGCCACGGCCTGAAGTGTGTTAGTTTGTGGGATCTCTGCCTCTTACATGGACACCAGATGGCAGTAAAGCACCACCGTCTCTTTTTCACATTGCAGTTCTCCTTTTTTTCTGTTCTGCAGGCGCTTTATCTTATTGCAACCAACGGGACCCCAGAGCTGCAGAATCCAGAGAAACTATCGACGATATTCAGAGACTTCTTAAACCGATGTCTGGAGATGGACGTGGAGAAGAGAGGGTCTGCGAAGGAGCTGCTGCAGGTACTTCTGCAAACAAAATCCACATTTTAGTTCTGTTTTGAAATGCGGAAACAAATATAAACATAACATATCGAACCAAAGTTTAAGTTTCACAGCTTCATTTCCATTCCACAAATGTACGAAACTGAATCAAAATTCTAGAAATGCTGAAAAAAAAACACAATTTTACAATTACACTGTTTCCATTAAATCATAATTATGCTAATAAACACAAACTCTCAGGATAAGTCATTAAAAGACACGGATGTGAAAAACACTTTGATTTACAGCAGATGCATTTAGATTTTCTGCCACAGCACTAGAACTCATCATCCATCAAAGGAGATGTTGGCGTCTCATTCAGGTCATGGAGCGCCTCAAAAACCACCGCATTCAAACACTTTTATTTTTTTCTTCAATAAATGCAAGTTTGTTTGTTTTTTATTGTTGTTTAGGCATATTTATTACCACAAATCCAATTGGCACATTTTTATAGTCAATGGAAACTCATTGACTTTAAATGCAATGGTCATTTTATATTTTAAAGATATTAAAATGTAGAAAAAACTACTGTTAAGCTCATAAATAAAGGGCTTTAAATACTCAAAAGGTAATTGTTGATCATAAAACTAATTTGACAAATAATTTTAAAAATGATTCATCTCGTTTATTAAAATTAAATAAGTTATTTATTAATTTTCGAATAGTTTTTTTTTGTGTGTTGAGCTTAAATAATTTCTCCTAACAAAGATATTTTACTGTGAATCATTGTGAAAAATCCAGCTTCTATAGAGCATTACAACCACATCACAACGTTCTGACTGTAGTAAAAAGCAGGCGGCGTGTTCCACATAAGAAGAAAATCATTAGAAAGTACTAAAATAATCTGTACATGCAGAGTCTTAAATGTAGAAACAAGCATTTCAAAAATAGATGCTAAATAAAAGTTAGCTGTTTGATAGAATTACTTTGTTATACAGCCTAATAATTAATGTTTTTTTTTCTAGTTAAAAGCAAATAGTTTGAATTTTTTGTTTACATAATTAAACTTATTTTGATTGGTGACAAAAACGTATGTAATAAATGGAAATGTCTCATTTTAGAGCAAAACCTGAACAAAACAGGAATATGAATTCTCCAATCTTTATAATAAATCTTTTTAAAGTCTAAAACTAACATTTATTCTTAGAGCAAAATCTACATTTTTGTTTCCAAATCAATTTAAAATAACATCCTTAAAATTAAATCATAATTTAGTGTTTAGTAAAGTTTTTTAATCATTTTAAAAACGATTTCTTTATTTCTAGATCCTAGCCCTTAAATTATTATTTTTTTTAAACTTGGAAGTGTGTTGATCAAAAAAGTTGATTTATTTACAACTTTGTGAAAGAATTTCACTTATGCTGATTTTAGTAGAAGCGACATTTAGGTCATTTTAGAGCAGAAGTTGTTTGTTGTATATTTGTGACAACAAGTATTAACGGTTTATCAGTAAACTAAAGTTGTTTATGAGTAAAAAAACAGGAGAAGTTCCTGAAGTTTTGCGACTCCCAGCGTTTTGTTTTTCTGTTCCTGTTCTTCTTTTTCTCAAACTTCTTCTCCCTCTCTCCTCCCCGTCTCCTTCCACATCATTTGCCCCTCCCTGGCGTCTTTGTGTCGCCCCCCCTCCCCTGGCGTTCCTCTGACAGCATCAGTTTCTGAAGATGGCCAAGCCTCTTTCCAGCCTCACTCCCCTGATCCTTGCAGCCAAGGAGGCCGCCAAGAACAACCGCTAGCTAGCTTTGCACTCGTCCTGGCTCCGCCTCCTCCTGGCGTCCGCCGTTCTCTCCCGGGAAGGTGGCGACGGACGGCTGCTGGATTTTGACGTTCTTCAAACGCCTTCCGTCGTTCCATCCTTCCGTTTTTGTGTTTTTGTAAAGTTGCTTCGACTGTTATTTTCCTCCCTCTTCACCTTTGACCCCCGAGTCTTGATACACACACCCCCTCCACCCCGTCCTGCACATCTGCCGGGGAGAACGAAGGATGAGCTTCTCCTGAGGCGCAGGAGCAGGTCGCCGTGGGACGAACGTCTCAATGGAGCCCAAAGACTTGAATCGGCGTCCCGGACCGGAACAGCCGGCCTTCGCGTGTGCGTGAGAGCTTTCTGTCGGTACTTTCATCTGGTGTCCGTCACACGCCGCCTGCAGCATCCCCTTCTGTAGGTTTATGTGTAGATCCGGGGACGCGGTTCTTTTGTTTTGTTCTAAAGCGTGGGGAACGGTGCTGCGCCCAGAGCTGCTGATGGACGGAGTGATGATGCTCACAGAGGGCGGAGTTAGACGGTTTTGATCACTTTCTAGGCTAATTGTGGTACTTTTGTCCTCTTCAGCATCCTCTGGATCCGGCGGGGGGGCTGATTAAAATATTTAGGTGCTTTTTAGATTAAAAAAAAAAAAAAAAAAAAAAAGATTTAAAATGGTTCGGTCCATTTAGTGCATTCCAAAAACTTTGTTTAGGATGATAAATGATCCTCTGCGTCACATTGATAGTATTTCACATTTTAGTATTTTGGTTTATTTTGAGATCCATTAAATTAGATTTTTTTTTAAAAATGTAGAAATGGTTATTTTAGTTTTTATGATTTTTTATCATAGTTGGCATACATAGAAACTAATAAAAAAGTAGAACTTCTGTAGTTCTCTCTGCATTTTGTTTTTACGTCACATTTGTCAAAAAAAGATAAATTTGTCATTTAGTTGTATGTTTACGTATCTATGATTCCATATTCCTGTCTGTGACGGGCTCAGAAAGTGACAGGTAGAAGGTGTGTGTTGATGGTTTTGGTTTGGATGCTGCAGCCTCGCCGATCTCATTTGCATGTTTTCCAGCAGCAGACACCAGAAGGAGCTGTGATAAACAGAATTAAAGTGACAGAATGTGGCAGATCAGCTCCCTGAGAAAACGCATATCACTCAGAGGATGATGTTCTGTCTGCCCCACATTTATCAGGCTCTTTTTTTTTTTTTTTGGTTTCTTTCATCCATCCATCATGTCCCTACCTGCTCCTCAGGGGAGATTGTTGAGGATTCGGCTCAGTTTCTCACTTCTATTTTAATTAAAAAAGTTAAAGGTGCTTCATCTGTTGGAGGTAGATATAAAGGTGTGATTTCATTTAACTGTAATCTGGCTTCACTTAATTCCTCTCATCAAAACTATCAAACTTTTCCATCTTTTTCTGCTGGAAGTCGCATTAATAAAAGCTCTGAAATGTGAATCTGGCTCTCTGAGCTGCAGGGCGCCTCATTAAGAACTTTAATATCCGAACGAAGAAGAAAAACGAGATTTGGTGTCAAGCTGGTTCCATCCGCGGCTCTGGGACGCCACAGTCGATGGGCTCATTGAGAAGCTGTGATGACGAGAATGTGCATGAAAACCTTTTTTATACGGTATGTTTAAATCATGTATGAAAGTACGGAAACGTTTCCTTACAGGTGGGGAAAGACGCGCGTGTACAATAGGGGAAGGTGTAACTTAATCCTATTTTCTGAAGAAACTTGTGAAAACCATGAAGGTACAGTGTTTTTATTTTGTTTGGCCTGGAGAACCCCATGAATATAATCGGTTTATTTTCTGTGGAATCGACTTTTCTGCCCGTTTCTGTTTAAGGACTGCGCTTCGGTTGTGGTCAGGAAGTTGTCTTTGGATGCTCGGAAGGTTTCTGTGTGTTGTTTTCTGGAAAACAAACGTTTGCTCAAAACTGTTGCTTTGATTTCTGCTTTGAAATGTTTGTTAAATGTCATGATTTTGTTTCATGTAGTGACGATGTGACTCTGGCCTTAAACTGTTTCAAAGGTGCAATACTGCTTTTGTTCCAGGCTGATGGTCGTGATATTCTGCAACAATTTACTTCTTTTAAAGTCCCATTCCGACTATCCTTTATTCTATTGTAAAAGCGTTTGTTTTTTAATGATTATTTTGCTTTTATCCCCTAAAAAAGACTGGTTTAGCTGAGTTCGTAAGTTGTGGGCCACCCAGCTTATTTTCTACGCTCATTTTTCAAAATGCATGTTTTCATTTGCTCCTGATTCGCAACAATTTGATTAAATAAATACTCAAATGCAATTTTAAGCTCGATTTCCTTTATATAAACACTCCATCATGAGAAAAATGCTACAAAAATGTGTTAAAAACAAAGTTTTTGTAATAAAAATCTTGTTTGTTTCTCATGGTGGAGGACATAATAGATTTCAGATTAAAACAGCCTTTCTGGATATTTACCTTATTTAAACCGTAATGGATCAAGAGTTGATCAAAACCAGATTTTTTTGGAGCTCGGGGTTACGTCTCCCTTCTCTGCTCCAATTCTGCACACTTGCAGACAAATGGATCCATTAACGTTCATATTTTCATCGTCTGACCTGCAAAACTCTGATATTGCTGGGTGTTTTTTTGTGCTACGCTGATGTTAGTTTGGGCTTTTGAGGTGCCATAAGCTAGCTGGAGAGAGTGGGATGATGGGAAATGACCTCGGTTATCTTCTGCTCCAACTGTCCTGCCCACAAACCAAAGGAGAAATGCTAATGTGCTTCTGCTATGGAGAGAAAATGGATTCACATCTTGATATGTACCTCAAGTACAAAAAATCTTAAATTCAAAAAATACAATTTACACATGCACAAATTAAAATAACAGCTTGAAACTAACTAAACACGCTTACAAAACCACACATTTACACATAGATTTAATGAGACTTATTTTTTTACTTCTAATAATTAAGTGGAACCGAATTTACAAATTTAGTCGGAGTGGGATTTTAGAGTATTCATTTTTTTTTCCTCGCATTTCAGCCTTTGAATGTGCAGACAACAGCCCAGAACTCACTAATGAAAATGAAAACACTAACTGATCCACAGATCAGTAAAGGAGAAGCACAATCCAGTTTCTGCATGAAGCCCCGCCCACTAATTAGACTGACATCGGATAAAAGTTAGGAAAAATTTCCCTACATTAAAAGTTCAGTGGAAAGCACAAGGACGGTAAATACCTTTAAAATGACGGTGAGACGTTATCGTAGTCTAAAGTCCTCAGGTGATTTTTTTTTCTTTTTTTTTATTGTCATGTTATTTCTGTAGAAACTGAGGTCACATCGAAATAAATTACAGAAAAACCCTTCCAACTATTTTTAGACTCAAGCGAACGGCGCCCCCCGCAGCCCTTAAACGCTTCAGGTGTTTGGTAATTGATCAGAAACAGTGGCTGCCAGCTTTATGATGTTGCACAATCTTCGCCGCGCCTCAGTTTCTTATGATGAAGCCATTAATGAAGAAACCACAAACCTTAGGAGAGCATTTTCCAAGCAGCTTAAGGCGGGAATCTCACTCAGTGTGAGCCCTGTACGGACCAATCAGGTCTTTAGTGTCTCAGAGCCATAATGTGTCTGTTTATATCATTCTTTTATGATTTTTGAAGCATAAAAAAATAAATTATACAAAAACTGAAAGCCTGTTTCATTTGTTTGTGTTCACTTTCCATAATCCACAGGAGGAAAATAACCCAAATTTCCTCGTTCAAGGCAGGTTAAGCAGCTTTTATAACCTTAAAGACGGTTATCAAACACCTTAAGCACACTTTAGCTACTTCAGATGACCCAATTTGTCACAAAGAAAACCAGTAAAAGCTTTAATAACCCTCTGGATCGATGTAAGCACTTAACACCATAATTCTAGTTAAGTCTGTTCCAGAACCCCGGCTGGAGCCAGGCACTGCGCCGATGAAATACTGGGCTCTTTTTTTTACTCCTATCCACGTTTTTTAAACCTCTAAAGCCTTTTTGTAAGTTATGTAAACTATTTTTCCTCGTCTGAGTGCAGGCCGCCGCCCACTGCCTCTTTCCTCCCGTGGTGGTGAAACGAGATCCCATCTCCCCCGTTTCGTCACGCTCCTTTAATTAAAAGTGGTAATTACCGCTCAGCTGCTTCCCGAGCTCTCCTTTTCATCTTCAGGCACCCGCAGAATGAGTTTTCAGTTGGGCTGAAGTTGCGTCACCGCGTGTGAATGGCCGTGGATGCCGTCCAGGCCGTTGCATAATGTTAAACTTTCATTAATGTTGGCGCCCGGAGAGCTCTGGGGCTGCTGGCTACGAACGTGACATTCAGGACGGCAGAGCTGACAAACGGAGCAGAACGTCGCAGGAAGCAGCTGACCAGACCTCGCGTTCTAAATGTGAGCACCAAACGGGTCGGTTAAGCTGGTTTATTTAGTCACCACTATGACCACAGGAATAACAAATATTCTATAAACATTTATGTCTGATTTAATTCTTGTGCTCTCAGACACTTGATTAGTTACATCTTACTAGTACTGGGTTGGACCGTCCTTTGCCTCAATGGTGGCATGGATTCAATTGAAGCTACTGGAACATTCCTCGTAGAGTTTGGTCCACATTGACACGACAGCATCACACAGTTGCTGTAGATTTGTCGGCTGAACATCCAATCTCCCGCTCCATCGCAACTCAAAGGTGATCTGTTGGGTTCTGGTGACTGTGGAGGTCCAGTGAATTCCTTATGTTCAGGGTTGGACGGGTACTAAGGGGCCCAAAGTGTGCCGAGAAAATATCCCCCCACACCAGAGGTCTTCAACCTGCGGCTCTTTTATCTCTAGATAGTGGCTCTCTGGCTGAAGAAAAATAAAATAATTGTAATTTTTAGCTATTATTTTAGCAACATGCTAATATTTTTGGCTAATTTGTTAACTACTGGAGTTTTTAGGCTAATTTAGAGCCTTAGCATGTTGCTAAAATAGAAGCCAACGTTTTTTACGAATTTAGTTTACTGAGAAATTTTATGCTAATTTTGAGTTTAGCTAACGTTTTAGCAATATGCTAATGTTTTCAGCTAATTTTTTATTACTGATTTTTTATTTTTTTTGTGGATAATTTAGAATTTAGCAACATGCTAACATTTTTGACTAAGTTAGTTTTCTGAGAATTTTAGGCTATTTTGGAGTTCAGCTAGTAATTAAGCAACAAGTTAGCTTTTTTTGGCGGATTTGGCCTCTAATTAGTTTCTTATGCTAATTTGGAATTTAGCTAATATTTTAGCAATATGCTAACATTTTTAGCTAATTTGTTATCTACTGGGGGTTTTAGGCTAATTTTGAGTTTAGCTTTTATTTCAGCGACATGCTAATTTTTTTGGCTGAGAAATGTTATGCTAAAATGAAGTTCAGCTAGTAATTAAGCAACAAGCTAACTTTTTTGCTACTAAAGTTAAAAAAATTTTAAAAATTCCTTCTTGAGAGATTCTAGTTTCTTTATTTTTGCTTTTGTTCTTGCTTCTTTTGTTATTCATATTTATTTAAAAAACAGAAAGAAGGTTATGAATGCAAATGCAAATTTCTTAAAGGCTAACTTAAGTCAATGCGGCTCCTTCTAGGTTTTGATCAGTAGAAAACGAGTCCAAATGGCTCTTTTACTGTTAAAGGTTGCCAACCTCTGCCCACACCATTATACCACCACCACCAGCCTGAAGCGTTGATACAAGGCAGGATGGATCTATGCTTTCATCTTGTGACCCTCAGAATATGGCAGCAGAAATGGAGATTCATCAGGCAAGAAAACATTTTTTTAATCTTCTTTTGTAAAGTTTTAGGGATTCTGTGTTAATTGTGGGCCCAGTTTCCTGTTCTTAGCCAACAGGAGTGCCACCTGACTATTGAGGCTCCCCAACCTCCGGACCGCAAACCTGTACCAGTTCTGGATATGAACTGGGCTAGGGTTAAGGTACCGGTACCAATCGCATCCCAAGGTTTGGTCAGTGTCCAGTACCGTGTCTGAAAAAACAACCAGACCCCTGATTATTTGGAACAGCCCGCATGTAAAAAAAAAAGTGACATGTAGGGGACGCCCAAAACGTCAAAAAGTGACACGGAGTGTCCATATGTGACGACTTGGAAATGAGAATGTTTAGTGTAATGTTTAGTTCCTCTTGCCTTTCTATCAGCTGGAACCAGTCTGACCATTCTCCTCTGAAAGGCATTTCAGCCCGCAGAACTGTTACTCACTGGATATTTTCTCTTTTTCTGACCATTCTCTGTAAACCCTGCAGATGGTTGTGGGTGAAAATCCCAGCAGATCAGCAGCTCGTCTGGAACCAACAATCAGGCCACTTTCAAAGTCACTCCAAACACCTTCCTTCCCCATTCTAATGCTCGGTTTGAACGGCGGCAGATCGTCTGGACCGTGTTTAGAATTCATGGACTTGCTGCCATGTGATTGGATGATTAAAAATTTGCATTAACGAGCAGATGGAAAGGTGTGCCTAATAAAGTAAAACAAAAATTCTTTTATACTCCTATGTTTTAAGACATCTGATCTGAGAACTTTTGAAGCTTTTCATTACCGTTTTTTCAAAACTTATGTTAAATTCGGGTATAAGTTTATGAATATTCATTTTTTATCCATTTAAGCTGGTTTCATTTTTGAAAACAGCTTCAACTGCAATCACTGGGTAATGGAGCCACGAGGGGGCAGTATTCAGAGCCTCTGTGCGTGTCCCAAGTCTGGCAGATGCAGAGGGTTTTGTCAGAAGGGAGTTTTTAGAATCACAGCTTTCATATCGGATTGGTCGTACTCCAGGTTAACCAGAACCTCCATCCGGGTTGTGGACCAGAAACTGGACTCTTGGTGGTGGATGAAGAGGAGGAGGAAGACGTTTGTAGGCAGAGAGTGAAGGATTTTGGAAAGGTGGACCTCCTGTGAATTTAAGCTGGAACAGGATCAACATGAATGCTGCTGTTTTAACCTGAGATGAATGGGAAAAGGAACAGAGGATGAATGATCCTGAAGGAGTTTTCTAAGAATTATCTGAAGACATTCTTGAGGAAGGCGGATAAGGAGATGAAGCAATGCATTCTGATGGAATAAGTCATTCTGCAGTTTCTTTTACAGGCCGAGCTGTTCACGTGCTTCTGTCTCCTCCCCATTAAAGTTGAACCAAACCCTTGCAGCACATCGTGTTACCATGGAGACTGAGCTTCCATTAAAACTTCACCATGACAGAAACGGTGACTTAGGGCTTCCCTAGTTTTTTTTTCGTTTCCCAGTGAAAGAGTGAATGCGTGCGACTCCCAGATGCTTGCAGTCATGTATCTTCCCCTGCTGGCTCAGGATGGAGACTAATGAGGCGCTTTCTGCTGAGGTGGCACTGAGGGAGCGTAACGTTCTGTGACGCATCGCTGGAAAGGACATTCAGCAGAGAAGGTGAGATATACAGGGAGGGAAATGAGACGCTGACAGCCAAGGCTCTTAAGAAGGTGATGAGAAAGAAGATGAACTATTAGAACAGACTGAGGTTCAATGATTTAAAGTTCAAGGAGAGAAAATAAAAAAAAAGGTTTCCTGAAGTCCCAAACTGATCACCTATTGATCCATTTTCAAAGCGTTGCCAGTAGTCTTTCAATTACGATGATGCTGTTTTTACCTAAATTAAAAAGCCTGTATTGTTTTCTAGGACATAGTTTCTGCAGAGCAGCAGGAATCAATCAGAAATTCCCCTCTGGAGTAAGCCTGCCTTCACTGCCCATCATCCCTTTGTTTACATCCTCTCTTGCTGGCTTACAGCCCCTCACACCCCCAACCTAAAGGCCACGTCACACAGCCACTATGTACAATACGCCCATATTGGACGGATAAATATTGGTCATATGTGTAAATACGTGAGAAAAGTTGAGGTCTTTTGAAGTCCCTCTCTGATGAAAATCCTATTTTTTGAGTTTTTAACATGTATGTGCGACATTTTTCTTATGAAAGAGAACAAATGTAATAAGAAATCGTTTTGTTTTTGATTATCTGAGAATTTCTCCTTTTGAATCGCTGTCAAACTGTCGCAGACGGATTCTGTTTGAATTAATGAGCCTTATTTACGTCACAATAGCTACGCTGCACATGTGCTAAACGCGATGAAGCAGCGGTGATGATTTACGCTAACAGAGATATCAGAATCGGGGGGAGGGTCTGGGACGGCTCCAAAAGCCACGCCCCCTCAGAGGAGATTTTTTGGAAGCAGAGGCTTCAGATCAAAATGAAAAATGTTTTTTTTAAGATGTTAAATTAATATTAATAAAAAAAACCAAAATGCTAATTAAATATTAGACTGTAGGATTTTGGTTAAAAACTTCCTAATCATAATTAAAACACGACTTGGAATGTTTTTTTATTTTTTTATTTTAAAGAACAAAATTTTCATGGCAGATCTCAAGTGAAAAATTCACAGATGTATCACGAATAAATCACATTAAAACCACAGAAGAAGTACGAATAAACCAGCTGGATACGAATGCACGCTGGATTTCTAATGAAGACTTATTGGAAAATTTTAGGGCGCTCTATTTTGGAATTGTAGATTCGGATAGCAATACAAAATGGCAAACGCACTATATCGTAGTGAAGGAATTCGAACAAACGCCATACGTGGATCTATCATGCATCTGATCTATCAGAATGGGGCAGAGCAAGGAACTTCTGACCTGCCGATTTTATGTTTTATACCTCCAAGCTATTTCAAACGACATTATTTCGTCTGCGATTGATTCACCAATAAGAATGTGTTGGAGTGGATCTTTAAACCAGATTAAAAAAGAATAGGAGTTCAAACACCAATGAAGAGAATGTTTATCCTGTGTGTTGGATGTAACAGCAGAAAAGACTAGAGATTTAATAACACATCTATTTATGTCCCAATTTAGAAGGAGCTTATCCTCTTCTCAAATAATCACCAGCGGTTTTTGCACACGTGGTCATCATCATGGAAAATGTCAACGACTTTCAGCAGTAAGGTCAAACTTGAAATAACCTCCTCTATTCTCATGATGTTCTTGTCAGGGAGCACAGTTTACTCTCTGCTGGAGGGAAGATAAAAAAAACAAAACAAAAAAGACAGTAAAGGTTTGTCCCAATCGGGCTCGATGATTGGTTGATGTTTGTGTGAGAATGAAAAACAGAAAGATATGAAACTCCAAATCTGTTGTGAAAATATTGATTGTTTAAGTCATCCAATGCACCACGTGTGTGCGCATGTGTGCGTGCACGCTCGTGCTGGATGAAGTTCCTTGGTGATGCAGCAGACCCCCCCCCCCTCTCCTTATTTCTCAGCATTACATAACGGATTTCACTGCAGAGGAAGAGCACTGCAGAAAACAACTTCTTCACACGCCGCCACGGTTCCCTCACCTCCAAGGACACGGCGCCTCTTCACGCTCACTCTCTGAGACCCGTCCCGCTCTGCTGATGTTAGTGCGTCCTGCTTCGTGCCCCCTGAAGGAGGGAGAGTCTGCAAATGTGTTCAATCGCCTTTTGACAAGACATCACTGCAGATGTGTTGGTGTTTAAGCTGAGTCTAGTGAGTAATCGTCCCATCAGAAATGGACTGAAGCGTTTATGTGATGATACATTTTGTGTGAGGATAAACTAATGGTTTAATGCAAGTTCTAGCACACAAAGAGATATTTATTTACTCACTGTAAATATTGTATTCAAACACCTTGTGAAGTTTGAGATTTTCATCTTAGGTTTATTTTCACTGTGAGAGACATCTTAGAAAATCTGTAAGTTATTATGTGATTTGTATGACCCCCGAGACCCCGAATCTCCTGCAAATAAGTATGTGAACGTCTCCCTATCAGCTAGAATTCTGAGCCTCAAAGACCCGTTAGTCCACCTCCACTTATGATCCCAGAAGCTCCTGTTTGAGGTGCATAAAGACACCTCTGCACCTCATACAATCAGCATGACTCCAGGGGACACCAGGGGTGGGCAAACTTTTTGATTTGTGGGCCAGAAAGGGTTCTAAAATTTGGCATAAGGGCCGGACAAGAAGCAGATGGAAGGAGAGATTTGGTAATGAACCTCATAAACTAAAAAGAGGATATGGAATTTAGAGAAAAACATGCTTTAATTTGGATTAAAATTCACATATTCATTTAAAAACAGAAAATTTTGAATTTTTGTTCTCTTTTTGGTGATCCAATGGGTTGATGTTCTTCAGAGGAAAATGCAAACTCAAAGAAATCCGAAAAATCACCTTCTGACTCAGAAAAAAACACACACAAACGCCAGAGAAACAACAGCATTCATGAGAAGAAACCAGAAATACAATGAAAATAAAACAATAATTAGGATTTTTGATTCAATGTATTTTAATTTGGAGGGCCACATTAAGTAGCTTAAGGGGCCGCATATGGCCCCCGGGCGGTAGTTTGCCCACCCTTGCTCTAACCAAAGACTGTCCAAAGAGACAAAATTGTTGAGCTCCATCAGACTGGAAAGACCTACGGAGGAATTGTGATGCAGCTTGGTGAAGAAAGTTCCACTCTTAGCGCAATTGATAGAAAATGGAAGAAGCTACACGTGACTGTCAAGCAAGATCTCAGCTAGTTGGATGGGGAGGAGCTGGGACCGCTGTTTCCATGGTTACTGTTGGTAACGCACTGAGACGACATGGTTCCGTCAAGGTTCCCCTGCTTGAACGGGCTAAGTTTGACCATTTGGATGATCCAGAGGAATCATGGGAGAAAGTTATTATTGAAGTTTTTGGTCTTAATTCGACTCGCCGTGTTTGGAGGAAGAAGAATGCTGAGTACCGTCCAAAGAACGAAGATGGGTCGAGGCTGGGTCTTCCAACATGAAGCACACAGCCAGGAGAACCAAGGAGTGGCTCCGTCAGAAGCACATCAAGATTCTGGAGTGGCCTAGAACCTTCAAGACCTAAACCCAAAAGAAAATCTCTGGAGGGAGCTCAAATTGTTCGTCAGCGACAGCCCAGAAACCTGACTGATGTAGAGGAGATCCGTGTGGAGGAGTGGGCCAAAATCCCTCAGGAAACATTTGACATAAGAGAACAGATATCTCATCTGGTTCCTAAAAACATCTTTAGATTCTTGCTTTTTTTAATTTAAAATGACACCAAATCAAACTCCAGGAAGCTTAAAGGGGTTTAGAAGTGAAATAGATTTTTAATCAATAAAACTTTCCTCAGAGAAAAATCTGTTGAAGAGCCAAAAATGCTCCCGGCGACGATGTTTATTGGATCAGTGATTCACACGGGATTTCAACCGGCCTCTAAATCATTACATGGCACTGATGGATAGAGTGGAGGGATGAAAGAGTAATTGAGGGAGCAGGAGTTTTTTAATGTCATTTATTTCATCAAACGTCACAGAAATCGGCTGGGAAGTGGAGCATCAACTGGATGTCCGACGTCCACAGGATACAGAGGTACATTTCCAAAGAATTATGCATCTCTTTCACCCAAACGTGAATTTGAACATCGTTCGTGCAGCTCTTATCAATAAAGTTTTACGCTTCCTGCCTCTTCGTACGCTCAGATGTCTGTCACAACGATCAAGGTGTTCGCCTCCTTTGTACAGATTCCATTGTAACCGTAGCAACCTCTGCCTTATGGACTGGATTCAATGCATTAAGATTAAAATTGTGCCAGGTCTCCATGGCAACGCTCTGCGTAGGAGTGACATAGGTGGAGTGTGTTGCTGATATCCCTGCCGGGATTCTGGGGTCGATGTGGAGTTTATAACTCCCAGTTGTTTGTTTGGAGAAATGTGTCTGGACTGCGTTCGTCTGAGGGAAGACGTTTCTTTGCTCTCTTTACTCACATTTCCACCTGGGAGCTGCCCGGATGAACCTCAGCCTGCTGCTGCCTCAAGGTTCTGCTCAACAAGAACAGCCTAAAGATGACAATGAAGCAACAGGATAAAGCAAATCTTGACTTTAACTGACCAATTAGAATGGCTTCAAGATCCGCTTTGACAAAAATTGTGTTTGTGACATGTCCTTGTGTCATTTTTCTGATGATTTAGGGAATGTATAAAGAAAAATTGACCTTAAAATTGCATTGAATCAGGAGCAATGCTGTTGAAAAAGCCTGTAGTTGTCATGCAGGTGTGGCACTCAGAAAGCCATCAGCTCCATGCTCCACTGTCTGATGCATCCACTTCCAGACAAATAGATCCATGAACGTCTTTGTTTTCCTCATCTCATTTTTCTCCAAATTGTACGACTGCATAGCTCAAATATTCCGCCTCTTATGTTAGGTTTTAAGGGTGAAGGGAAAAATTGATTTGGCAATATTTTGTTTGGCAAGACAATATTTAATTATTTATGATCATTCTTCAGTGTCTTATACTTTTGTTTTCCACCTAAACCCCTGACCAATAGCAGCACACTGAGCTTCCATTCTATTTCTTTTTTCTTTTACTGTAAAATATTTTTAATTTGATTTGAACATGAATTTACAGGCAAACGTAACTTGTGTATGAGATACAGTTGCAGTGCCTAATGTTGTAATCATTAAATAGAATTAATTTTCTAAGTCAAAAAAGTGAAAAATTGTTCTTGTGCAGTCTCTGGCTATATCGTGATACAGACACGTATCGGAATAAGTATCGTATTGCTAGACTCTTGCCAATACACGCCCTTATTATGTTGGGCTGCGAGGGTCTGTAAGCTAGCCAAGGAGCGTGTAAACAAAGGCATGATGGGAAATGGGAGCAGCTTACTCTGTGCCAACGGTCCTGCCCACTAGAAGTGAATTTTTAACGAACTGCTGAAGCTCTGCAGAAACTATGTCCTCGAAAACAACACAGGTTTTTAGATTTTGCTAAAAACCACATAAGTAAAAAATCATTTAAAATATAGATCAAATGATGATTAGTTTGCTTCAAAACAATACAATATTTACCAAAAAATGAAGATTTCTTTTCTCAACTCGATTAGTTTGGTGAGCTAAAACTAATTAAAAACTAATTATGTTAAAAATTATTTTAAATATTTTTTTAAATATATAATGGGTTTCTTGTAAATCAATGGAAATCACCACCATCACTATCATATTCTATACAGCAACGATTTTATACTTTTTAAATCCAGCACCAGGATCATATCTTAAAACTAACAATCTTTCTTTTATTTTATTAATGAAATATATATATATATATATAATATATGAGTGTGGGTGTAAAAAGAACAGAAAAAAAACAAGCTTAAAGTTCTAAAAGACATTATATTCATTATGTTTTCCTTTTTCATTAAATCAGATAATTTTCATTATTTTTTATTTTTTTCCCCCTGAGCTTTAACTCTGCAGCAGGACTTCCACAGGCTCTGCGGAGTGTAGGAAATGTTTTGGCCTTCAGACTCAGCCATTGTAATTCAGATCAGCCCTTCCTGTGGTTATGTAACATCAATCAGTTCAACATTTAGACATGTTTGCATTCTGCTCGGGTATCATTCTCATACTTTACGCAGAGTTTCTCTGAATAATCTTATGTAAACAAACACATCATTTGCATAAATGTTTAGTTTTCCAACCCTTAATGAAATATTTCAATGCTGTTTGTGGTTACATAATAGAAATTATGTGGACATTGACACAATCCTACTGTAATCTGTCTGTAAGATTAAAGTATTTATAAAAAAAAAAATTTTGTTTTTCTATTTTAAAACTTAAATGTTACTTTGTATAGTTTGTGCATAATCAAAGATAAAAAGACATTTCAGGTCTTAAACATTTCAGCATGAAAAGCTTTAAGTTCTTTGTTCATGAAGTATAAAAAGTTGCTGCTGCCGGGGTTTATTATTCCCTAAAACACAATGTCTAAAACAGCTGATATTTTCGTTCATCTTGAAGCGGGGTATAGAAATATAAGGTTTCTGAGAGTCAGGTTTTATTCAAGTCAATATTTATTCATATGCAACTTTTAAATATCTAAATTATAGATATTTCTCATCTGTTAAGTTTATTTGAAATGAAAAAAAGATAGATTAATGCTTCAGAAGTGATAAACTCAAAAGAAAAAGGTGTCGGAGCAAATAATCTTGCAGTTCTTTGCATATTCTTAAGAAAAAGTGAAAAATGGTGAACTTCCCCAAACAGTTATCCAAGTAAATGTTTATATCATGTTGTAACAAATGTCCATAACATCCAAACTTAAAGCCTTTTAGTGGCAAAAACACAACTATTACATCATATTATCAATATCTCCAATTATAATTAGCATAATTAGCTCACTATACTCCTCAATTATTCCACAGCTTCTGAAACTGTTTATCAATAATGTTCGTTTTACAGACTCTTATACATTTTCCGCTTATAAATGTCAAAAGAAAAATTATTTTGCCAACTTTATTTAAAAAAAAGGACACATACACTATTAATTTTAGTTATTTTTTTAATACATTATTTCCCACAATGAAATGGGTTCATTTTAATACTATTAATACATTTCCATGTATAGAATGTTTAAGAATTAGAATTAATATTTAGATTTCTGTTATCTCAGATATTTGTGCTTTATAAAGTGGTTTTTAATTATAAATCATTTGAAGGGTCTTTTGAAGGTCATGTTGCTCTTTATTGCTGTCCCGTTGCTAAATGTTTCAGTAAAATGTAATTAAGGTATCATTATCAGTTTTTGAAACAAAAGATCTGATTTGGTGAAATTAAAAATGTTCCCACATGACTTTGTGTCCGTGAAGGCAGCACAAAAACACCGTTTGTTTGTCACGGCAGCAACAGGTTGATTGGAGCCCCTCGCGCTCGGCGGCTCGTGCCTGCAGCTCCCCCCCTCTCCGGTCTCCCTCTCCCTCCCTCCCTCTCTCCCAGTGACGTCACACAGCAGGCTCTCACTGTCGGAGACGCCGCGCTGATGCACGAGACTGCCGCGCGACTCGGCTCGTGGACGGTTCGCGTTTTCTAAACTCACCGACAAAACGGTTATTTTTCTTAAAAACTGTGGATTTACCTTCGACTGTCCGGAGCCGAATCTTTAGGTAAGAAAATGTTTTTGTGTTCTTTACATATATAAAAAGCCAGACGTCCTCAGTTACTCTGATAAGCACATTTTCTGGTGTTTTAGTGGACAGATTGCGGGATTGATGGGAAAATGCCGGTCAGGACACAGAAGGTGGTGGAGCTTCTTTAACCAGCAGAACATGACAGCTTTACGGAGAGTTTTTGTGTTATATTTGTCTTTTCTGTTGTGATAGCTCATTAAAAAAATCTCCCTGTGGCGTTATTTACCCATTGCGCCGTGTTTACCCTGATTAATAGCTTATTATTACCTGTTTTGTTTTAGCTTCTGTTAGTTTGTGTGCTGGGAGAAAAATTGGAATTAATGGTTTCGTGTTGGTGACTACTCCACCACGTCTTACTGCAATAACATTTTGTACAGTCCTGACAGTTGTTTGGGATCATCACATATTATTATTATTATTTTTATATATATGGAAAAGTGTTTTTAAAAATGTACGTAAAGATTTGTCACAATTTAAAAATCCCTTTTCCAAACTTGTATTTTAACATCAGTCTTGTTAATGTAAAATGAGATGTTTCTGACTTTTTATTGTATTACTTTAATTGACGAGAATGTCCTAAAAACCCCTCATTAAATTAAATTAATTGGATGTTCAGAAAAGTTTTTTATTGACCGGGATCTTACTAATTTATGTTTTTTATTGTCTTTTTATCTCTAAAAATCATTTTTGCTGCAGGGTCAATCATTCCAAACTGTGCTTGACACAAAATATGGCTTTAAATAAGTTTATAATGTCTCATTTTTCAGCAACAAATAATAAACTATATATATATATATGTGTATATAATAGTAGTAGAACTCAAATATCAGTAGTCTCAGTGTGAGTTTACACCCTTTTTCATGTTGATGATAATATCCATGTTATTTCCAGGATTTTGAGCCCACATCTTTTGTAAAGGTTTGAAGCTTTAGGAATGTCCCCATTATAATAACATAATAGATGTACTAAGTAACAATAGGATATGTTTTCTCTATAAAAATATGAAATTCATCTGATCTTCTCTGGTTTCACTTTACAAGAGCAGCATGTTTTAAACTTCCACTCAAAACTTCAGATGTTTTATATCTATCATTTTACTCACCGATACATTATTTTACCTTTTTGTCAGCTTAAAAATTTACCAAGCATTTTTGAGTTGAATTTGAATTAAATTAATTTACAGCAAGTCCAAAGAGCTGATAGTTATCTTACTTCTGCAGACGTTAATACAAAAGATCTCTGACCTATTTATCTTTGACCTTTTAGACAAATAAACACCTGTTTGCTTTTCTTTTTCTCAAACACATATTCTTAAAAAGAGTTCATTTTTACGCTACCATAAATATTCTGTGCAATTAATAAATTACTTTTCTAGTAATATATGTGTTCATATTATAATTGTGTGAAATCAGGTCACATTTGAGGATGAAAATTCCCTCAGAGTAAAGTCCCAGTCAAGCAGTTAAAGTAATTAAAACATCATTTCTAAGGTTCTTTTTTTTTCATTGAGGCTTTTTAGTCGCTGTTCCAAAAGTCTGGTAGATCAGAACTCACCTATTCTTCAAATTTAAACATCATTCTAATAAGGTTAATAAGTTTAAAACAGAGGCTTTATTTAGATGAAAATCAAGAATGAACTGGCTGGAAATAGAAGTTGTTTTGAGTGTATCTGAGCTTTACATTGGTGTGGTGCGTTCAATGTAAAGAGCAGTAAAAGCTGAGTGCTCTGGCACAGAGGGCCGTATTGTTCTACATCCAGTCTCCTGTCTAAATCGTTGATCTTCTGTCATTATGCACAATAGTACGACAGCGAGGCTGAGTCTGAATTCCCTCTCTACTCTCTAATTACTAAAATACAATATAGTGCAGGATTATCAAGTACTTTGGATTTCAAAAAGCGATGTGAGCACCATTTTTTTTAAACTGCAATTTGATGTCATGGATTTTCCCAAGTTAAAATCTGATAAATATGAACATCTTACAAAGACTATTCATAAATCTGTTGATAAAAAAATACTTGAAATATCTTTATAATTAATTCATGTATTTATTTTTTACATGAAAAATCGTTCAATAGCAATGGATTGTGGTCTGTATTTGTATCTAGGAGCATCAATGCACCACAGAGACTTCTGGGAAATTTTTAGGGCGCTGGATTTTGGAATTATACATTAGGAGAGCACTACAAAAGTGCAATTTAGAGCACTATGCAGTGAATAGTGAAGGAATTCAAACTCCAAGACTTCAAATGACTTTAAATTAAGAAAATAGTGTAATTGAAATGTTATGATCATTAACTGTATCAGAGGACTGGACCAAGTGAGTGTGATGTCATCCACAGAAATGGCTTGCATCTAGATGTCCTTAGTAAGCAGTGGTTGGTCTGAGTCATTGTTTCTATGGGAACCATCTCATCAATCAGGAGAGAGCTTGTTTAACCCTTCCGCTCTCCTTGGGGTCCAGATGGCTCCAACCACATAATGTTATGCGATTTCTTCCATGACAAATGTGGACGAAGGGGGACAGGATTTTATGTCTGCCATGGACATTAGTGAAACTCCGAAATCAGTGAAAAAAAAAAGTTCAGCGCACTGTCCTGTGGTGTCCAGATGACCCCACTTTTAATGTAAACAAGCTAAGGAGAACGGAAGGGTTACACTCCACACCACTTGAAAGCGGTCTACATAAAAGCTGCCAATAAAACGTCTTGACCGTTTGACGCGACCCTTCTTATGATGAGACATCTGATTGGTCATTATATAACTGGAAAAATTAAAAAAAATCATGAAAAAAAAGGTATTGGAGCAAGAGTAGGTGTTTTATTTCTCTAGAAGTCTTTGGGATTTTGGCTTCTTGGAGCCAGTGGGTACTTCCTGTTTAGAATGCTTTGGGGGAGGAGTCACTGAGTCCACTCCTCATATACAGCCGAAGGTTCAGACGCAGCTACTCCTTAAAAATTTCCAGGGAGGATTTTTTAGGTCTAATTTATCCTCTTCTTTAACCTGAAAAATAAAGAAGAAAAGACTGCCATGAAAAAATATTGATAAATGCATTAAATAAAATCATAAAAGTGTGTGACATGAAGAGTATTTTAGAGATGAGGACAAATTCCCATTTTTAAATTGAGAACGAGGGCTTTTTCCCACTACCACTAGACCCAAGATGTCATTTGATACCTAATAATTTACATCTCTTGTAGATGATTTTTCTATTAGATGTCTACCAATAGTGTTCTGAAAGATATCTGCATATAAAGGTCTATTACACATCTACTCGGAGTCATCTAATATTGGGATATTTTTAGAGATCTGTTTAAAAAAATGCAAACAAAAAGAAAAAAACGTTTTTTTAATAAAAAAAAAGTTACTGCAATTTTACATCCATCCTAAGAACCCACTTCATCCCCTTTGGGGTCACAGATTTGCTGGTTCCAACCAAGCTACTGCTGAAGGTGGAGTACACCCATATGAGGTCACCAGTTTGTCACAGGGCCACACAAACACACAGGAGCAGACAGCAGTTAAGCAATGAAACATGTCGTTGAGCTGTGGGTGGAAGCAAAGCATGCAAACTACAGGAGAACATGCAAACTTCACACAGAAAGGTCCCAGCTGGGATTTGAACCAGGTTCTTCTAGCTGTATGAGGACTAACCACTATGCCACAGTGCAGTCGCTTTGTTCGAAACCAAAATCACAATGATAGAAACATGTTGGACTTTTCTATTTTATATGTTGTAAATGTTTAAAGAGACCTCTATATGAACAACACTGCTGGTAGATATCTAATAGTGTAGAGATCTCTGAGATGTCCAGTAGACATCTACAATAAATGTCTATTAGTTAACTAATAGACATCATGTGTCTGGTGGAATGAGACTACTTGTTTACAATAGACGAGACATAATGGTAGAGCTGCCACGATTAGTCGACTAATCGACGACTAATCGGCTAATAAAATAATCGACGACTAATTTAATAGTCGATTAGTCGTAACTTTATATTATGGAATCAGAATGTAGTAAAGTCGAAAGTAATAATGGCGCTAAGCTAGCTTTTTGGACTATGTATTAACGTTTTTAGGCTATTTTGGAGTAGCTAATAATTCACCTACATGCTAGCTATTTTGGCTAATGTAGGCTATTTTTGCTTTTTAGGCTATTTTGGAGTTTAGCTAACATTTCAGCTACATGCTAGCAATTTTGGCCAACTTAGGCTTCTTTCCGTTTTTAGGTTAATTTGGCATTTAACTAATATTTTACCTGGCTATCAGCTTCAGTGTTTTTAGCTATCAATTTCAGTAAATGAGTGAATGATGGCTTTATCTTCAGCAATCAGCACTAGCATCTTCAGCAGCCAAATTCAGCTTACAACATTCATACTCGCATCATCGCAGGATATGCTATGCATCTAGTTTTTAGTCAGTTTAAAGCTAATGATGGTTAGATGTGTTTTACATCCACTTCATGCATGCCCTGATTAGTCGACTAATCAGAAAAAATAATCTGTGATTAGTCGACTATTGAAATAATCGTTTGTGGCAGCTCTACATAATGGGACTGTGGCTCATTTAGCTGTGGGAAAGTCAAAATCTGAACCGCGATATGCGATAGACCTCTATGAACTGATGTCTATCAGATGCTAATACAAATAAAGCTGTGAGCTTTGAAATAGCCATCATTTAGAAATCAAATCCATGTATCTGTGTCTAGTGGATCAGTACCAGAGTGAGCCCTTTATGCTGCCAAAAGATGCCCTTTTGGACATTAAACGACACTTTTTGGAAGACGGTCAGCTCTAAAGAGTTTTCCTCCTGGATGGAGAAGATTAAATACGTGGCATGTCTTCAGGTGCTGTGCTGTCGGGTTTTCATTTTAAACTCGGCAGCGTCACCCAGCAGTCTGCAGTTCTGTCAGCTGTAATGAAGACGAGTGAAACGTGACAAACTTCTAATCTTTTCTGCTCAAATGTCTCAGTTTTTCACATCATCCTGGAATTTTTAATGGTGATCCAGCACTTTTGGTGTGGAAAAGTCCTTTTTTTTTATTATCATTTGGGTTATTAAGCCAAACAGTCAGATTTATTGAATACAATATAAAGAAAAAGACTACTTTTGGGTTGTCTGTTGGGTCCGGTCTGCTGTTGGTGCATTGCAGTTTTTTAATTGCTGAGTGAGCTGTCTGAAGTCAAAAATGCTTCTAATCTTAAGATATGAGCTTTCATGTGGATCAGCTTTCAACCTCTTAGACACAAAAACACAACAGCGAAGCAAAACTACAGCTTCACCCCAACTGTAGCTGTTTAAACAGAATCATTTGACCCGGATACCATCTGATCCAGTTAAGTGAAGTTTCTTTTTTTTAAATACTTTTCAAGATATTAAGTTAAAGTAAAATCTTTTCAAATGTGAGCAATGTTTGTATTGTAAAAATACCAAGAAAAAAAGAAATAAAAGTTTTGTCCTGTTTAAATCTGATCACTTTAAAAGAACAATATCACACATTCAGAAAGTATTAAGTGTGTGTTGTAATTATTGTCTTTTTAAGGTAAATGAAGACGTGGTTGTTTCAAATGGTCTTATTTTGTGTTTCTAATTCAGATTTGATCTCACCTTTAGCTTATTTAGCTGAAGATAAGATAAACTTGATTGATTCAGCTGACAACTTTAAAAAATCTCTCATTATATACACTAAATAAGAAACAGCAGAACAAGAAAGGCTTTAACTCTTGTCAGAAATAAAACTTTCTTTACATCTGTTTTCGTGTTGTACAATCCAAAAAAAAACATAAATTTACACGCAAATGAGACATTTCAGTTTGGCCTTCAGATAACAGAGTTGTGTAATAACCGAGAGCAGCGGCTGAAGATTATCAAACGGCTTAAAGACCAACTACCATGAAAATCTTCTCAACATTTATTTTCTGATAATAAAGGACGTAGATGAAGAAAATGATGTGCACGAAACTTTATTAAAATGTGGGGGAAAAAAAACACAATTTTGCAATTATACTGTTTCCATTAAATCATAATTGTGCAAATCAACACAAACCAACTAAAACAAACACAATTGATTTACACCAGATACATTCACATTTGTCACGGCACTAGCGCTCATTATTATCTATCAAAGGAGACGTCGGCGTCTTATTCCGGCCACGGAGCGCCGAGCTATGAGGGAATGACCACGGATGAAGAGATTTTGGGAAATGTTAGTTGGTGAGATTACAGAGGAGCTGTGGATCCAACAATTCCACATGACACGCTCAACTATAGCTGCGTTTCCATTACACTTTTGCGCAAAACTTTATCGAAATTTCTAGAATTTCGATAAAACACTGTTTCGATAAAACAGCGTTTCCATTAAACCATGATTATGCGAAAAACTCGCAGTAATTCCCACGATAAGTCATTAAAAAAACATGGCGACGGATATAAACACTATTTTGATGTGCAGTAGATTCATTCACATTTCTGCCACGGCGCTAGCTCTCATCCTTGCCATTCAGAGAAGACGTCTACGTCTGATCCGAGCCTTGGAGCGGCAGGCTCCTTATACGTGGGAGCGACGTAGAGTCAAACATTTTTGGGAAATCGTGGTTGAAGAATTTACCGAAGAGCTGTGGATTCAGCATTTTCGCATGACACGCTCAACTTTTGATGAGCTGTGCGATGCTGTGGGACCTCTCGTGGCGCCCGCCGTGCGGTGCCCAAGGCAGCCAGTTGCTGTGACAGTTGCTTCCTGTCCGAAACGTCATATCCGGTTAATGGTCACGTGACTCGTTTGTTTCGAAAAAAGTGTTTCCATTACAGTTTTTCGAAAAACTACTGTTTCGATACGGCCCAAATACCACCTCCTCTAAGCGCAAAAACTTTATTTCGAAAAAGGCGAGTTTTTTCAAAATTGTGGTGTTTCCATTAGGAGAATTTAATATCGAAATTCCGTTTTTCGAAATTTCAGAGTTAATGGAAACGCGACTTATGATGACTTGTGTGTTGCCGTGGGACCTCTTGTGGCGTGATGTCCGGTTGTTGGTCACATCTCATAATTTTGCTGGTTTTGTTGACGGGCCAAAACAGGAAACGCCGCTGGATGCGAATCAGGCCAAACACAAGGGTCAGGACTCGATCCAGACTAAATTAAGTCCGTACCAAATGATTTTTCCAGTCCAAATACACTCTTTATGTGAGTTTTCTTATTGTGAGCGTTGATCTTGGACAGACAAGTATTTCAGAAGAAATTAAAATATTTTTTATTAGATTTCTTTCCGTTCCATCTCTGCACAGTTTTTGTTTTTTTTATAAGTACGAAAAAGAAGAGCTGAATGTCAACATGTTTTCCTCCACACAGAGTTCTGGGTATGTTTTCTATTGATTTACTCTGCAGAATAATCAGACGTCCTTCATTTGTTATGTTGTGTAGAGATCCCTCCTCAAACAGACGCATATGGCGGAGTTCCCACCCCCCCCTTCTGTCGCCGCCATCAGAGCGCTTGATGTCTGTTTGAAGCTGCGCGAAACGCTCAACCTGCTCAGAGATCGCTCTCGTGTGCATTCACTTACAGAGAAGTTTTTGAACATTTTTGTAATAAGCATTAGTTTTCTAAAGCCATTCATTAATGTGACTGATTACTCAAATAAACATTTTTAAGATATGTTCTAATAGTCTGTAATTTTAATCCAATCTGACTAAAATCTCAGCCAAAATGAGGACTTTTTTAACTTTTTTAACCTTACCAGTAAGGGTGGAATGTGATTGTCTATATGGAGATCTTTAAATAGGCAGTGTGTGTGGGCAGGTGTTCCTGACGGGTTAAAAAAAACTGTCCAGTCATGCAGTTTGATGTCAGACCGTGAAAGAACTGACCAGCATCTAAGAACTGTGCAGAAAAGAAGAGGAACATTAGCTGCGCTTCCACTCACTATGAAACTGCACAAATTACATATGCAATAATAAATTCTTCCAATGGAAACACGACAATTTTGAATAAACTTAAAAAAAAAATGTTTGCGCTTAGAAAAGGAGGGTTTTGAGGCGTATCGAATTGACATGTTTCGCCAAACTGTAGTGGACCAAAACATGATCAGCAGCCTGATACCAGCACATCGACAGTCTATTAGAACTGGAACACAATATCCCTCACCCCCCCTCATTGGTCTGGTACCTCTTTTTAACATCTTGCTAATCCTAATTTTTTTTCATTATATATTTTCTTAACCTCAAGATATAAACTGGCCAATCAGAGGCCTCAGTAAAAGCATGTGGTGCCGCCTCGAACGTTCGAAACGGATTCTTCCGAGCCTGCTTTCAGTGGAAGGGGTGTGGCTTTCCAACAATCTCCCTCCTAATTGGAAAGAGTGGTTGTCATAGCAACGTTGACTTAGACGGACTCGGACCAATCACTGCTCACTGATGTTGTCTGGTCCCAAAATGGCCGTCCTTTCTGCGCATAGTTGGTGACTGAATTGACTTATTTTCATAGGAAAAGGAGGTAATCTGTTTTCTATTGGTGATGTCCGAGGCGCTATGTCCGTAGCTTTTTACGTCAATGGCACTGCATAGGAAGAGTTGAGCGTGTCATGCAGAATTGTTGGATTTACCAGCTCCTCTGTAAAATCACCAAAATCTCTTCATCCGTAGCCATTCCCACACAGCTTGACGCTTCGTGGCCTGAACAAGACGCCGACGTCTCCTCGATAGATGATGATGAGCGCTAGTGACGTGGCAGAAATTTTAATACATCTGTTGCAAATCAAAATATTATTCACATTGGTTTACGTGTTTTTGAGTTGGTTTGTGTTATTCACATTATTAGAATATAATAGAAACTGTGTCATTGCAGAATTGTGTTTTCTTGACACGTGTATAATAGAAACACACCTATTGACAGGTGGGCGAAGACATAATGACTGTGCAAGAAAAAGAGCAAAATAAAAACAAAAGTACAAATAGAGATCAAAGATAACTACTAAGAGACTATGACAGAGGAGTCTGTTAAGTAAAACATCAATATCATCTCCATAAGTCCTCGTCTTTTTCTTTTTGGGAATGTTTTCTCCACTGGAGCACACAAGCCTCATCCTAAATTTAAGGAAAAAAAAGCATCTATTTTTACTTGTGGAGCCCAGAGAGTCCTGTAAGTGTGTCACTGGTCTCTTCACGTCACCACCTGTCGTACATCTGACCCACTTTAGGTCCATGTCCATCCTTTATTAAACAGCGGGAAGAAAAAGCAGATAGTGCAAAAAGTTGAAATGGCAGGTGAAATGTTCAAATGTTCTGACGTCCAGTTAAAAACTGAAAATCCAAAATATCCTCTACCAGGACAGGTTCAAATAAAACAGCTGTCAATGTGCTGTTTCACCGAGATGCATTTCTACTATTTGACACAAAAGATGTGAAAAAAACTGTTAAAATGTAATTTTCCTAAGAAGAATACCATCATTTTTTTTAAATTAGAACAGGCTGTCCAGCTTTTTTTTTATTTCAATAATCTTTGCAATAAAACCCCTGCAGCTTAAAATGCTTAATGTTACTGTCAGCCATTTATTTATTTATGTTTTAAGTAAATATTTTAACCCCTTCAAAATGTCACTTCTTTATGGTTTTTGGTTTTGATTGTTCATTTCCTCAGTTTCTCATTTTTTTCAGTCCCCTCCCCTGTTGTGTTTACCTGACATTTTTATTAATTTATTGTATTTAAACTCATTTGCTGAATATATCGACAAGTAAATGCAAAACAGAGAAACGACCATAAAAATAAACATAAAAAGAATAATTACAGTAAAGGTCATGTGAATAAGAAATTACAAGTTAACAAACAGTAAATAAAGAAAAATTAACAAGATAAAAAATTAGTCATCAAACAGTTACACAGCTTAAGGAGCCTCAACATTTTAAGAGTTTTATTTATTTTGATATTAATTCACTAATAATTAAAAAGAAAAAAAAACATTGGAGAAAGTTTTCTTGTTCTGTTTTTATATTCATAAATGAAATGATTATTTCTTATTTTCATTATGTAAATTAATAAACTGTATGTTTGAGGTTTATGATGCTATTAATTAAATAAAAGGCATTCCAACTGGTTCCAAAGCTCAAAAGAAAATCCACAATCCCCTCATATTTGTTTTCCTGGGGTCATAATAACAGATCTGATGTCACGGTTGCCATAGCAACACAGTGATAACTGGACTCCTTTGGAAAGATGCTGAACATGATCGGTGGCAGATATGCAGCATGTCACATCGTCTAATGAACCCTGACTAAAGCCGAGCGCCGCCGTGTCACTGAAAGGAGGGTTTTACACGCCCGACTCAACACGATACGCTGCTGCATACGTGTAGTTGTATGATACGCTGCAGCATACGTGTAGTTGTATGATACGCTCCAGCATACGTGTTGTTGTATGCAGCTCCGCATTTATGTAATGCTGAGAAAACCTTCACTTCGTGGAGGATTATTTTTCATCACTGAAGCATCTGCATCCTGTTACATCAACATATTTCTCAAACCGTGTCACATCTGTTGGACTTCGTCTCATCTACAGTGTGAGAAAGTCCAGTTGGACCTACTTTAGCTGGATTTAGGACACTTATGTGGGTCTGTAATTCATCAAGGTCTGAGGCAGCCGAATGTGTTAGTGGGTCCTTCTGTGAGCCGGACAAAGTCATAATTCTGCAAGTGAAGTAATGATGACATAACTTGGAAGCTGGTGATGTGTTAAAGACTCACTCTGATCATCTTTTGCTCTATTTTTAAAGCGTTCCCAGTGGTTTTTGTTTTTTTTTTACTTATGATTGCAGCCAAAATAAAGAAAAGCTGTGTTGTTTTCAAGGACATAGTTTCTGCAAAGCGGCTGGAACTCATTAGAAATTCTCCTCCAAGTTTTGGGCGAAACTGTTGCGGAGTAAGATTCCTTTCTCATCATCCATGTGTTTACGCACTCTCCTGCTAGCTAACGGCCCCTCACCTCTCCAATCTATCATTACCGGTGCAACAAAAATGGCTAGCAATATTGGGGCAATCTAGCCGTACAGTTTTGGGCCAGATACCAGATCAGATGACAAAAACAATGACGTTGATGGATGGTGCCGGCCCTGGGCATAGGTGACCTAGGCAGCCGCCTAGGGCACCATCTGCTGGAGGGGGCACCAAATTGCAATGACTTTCTTTTTTAAATACAGTTGGGCGGGCCTCTTGTTTCGTGTTAAATGTAAAAAAAAAGGTAATTACAACCATAAAATAGCTCAATAGTTTGACAAAATAAATCGCCTGGTGCTACGCCCCTCCTTGCCTGCCGCTGTCTGAGCTAGGTTGTGGGTGGGGATGTGCAGTGTTGTCGCTGTTAGTGATTCTTTAAAACTTTAAGGAGGAAAAAGCAGCAAAAATTAGAGCGCCATGCAGATCAGGGCTGGCCCCGTTGATGGATCTAATCATGTACGAGTGAATTCATCGGAATAGAGTGGAGCAGGGAACTTGTATCTTGCCACAGTAACTTTTAAGTCTCAAATATGGTTGTTTTTAACCACATTTTTTTTCCTCTATCCTGATTCACCATAATTTGAACAGAGAAACACTCAAAAATAAAATTTTAAACTTAACTTTCTTTATAATTTCTTTTCTTTTAAGTCTTCCATCATAAGAAAAAGGCCAGAGGAACATATAAAAATAAAAAACACAATTTCCTTCAGAATAGGCTATTTTTAAAACACATTTTTATGTTTCTTTCAGCTGAGATTTGTTCTTCTAATTATCTTTATGTTAAAAAAACTATTACAGAGGCAAGTGCAATTGAAAATACTTCAAAATTAATGATAATTAAAATCAAAACCATCTAAAATAACGAGTATTTGATTTGGATATGGATGCTCCCATTGCTTTGTTGTTGACGGGATTCAGAAGATTAGTTGTAGCACTCATGAAGGTATTTTTGCACGAGTTGATCCATCCTGAAATATTACCGTTTTTTAATGTCTAATGTTATTACCTTATAAAATGTTTAATAGTGCCAGAAAAAAATCACCTGTTCTTGTCTGTAGACTTTAAGTCATTTGACTGTTTTATGTGATAAACACGTCTCATTAGCTCTTGATGATTCACAACAATTTAAATAAATAAATACTCAGAAATTAAAATTTCATCTTAATTATCTTATATATGTCATCCATCAGAAAAATGCAACAAGAACATGTTAAAAACACAATTTTACTCAAGATGGAGTTTTAATAGAACAAAACTCCTGCTCTCGTCTGCAAAGTTTAAATTATTTCCGTGTTTCAGGAGAAGACATTATGGAGGATTATGAGAAAAATGTTCACTACTGTAAAACATCAAGAAGGAGGACAGATAATGAATGTTATCAGAGGAAGAGGTGGAGGTTTGAGTGCACTAAAGCTGCTGTTATCTGTCACAGAGAGTGATTCATGTCTTTCACAGAAAAATGATAAACGACCGAGAAGAAACTGGATCCTGTTGAAAGACTGCAGGTTCAGTCGTCTTTCTGAATGCTCTGATTGGTGCACAATTTGGCAGGAAATGGGCAAAGGTCAATCTGCTTTTTATCCACAATAATGCCAAAGATTATAAAGCAAAAATTAGACGTTATCTTTAGAAATCTCTAGAGTAGAGTATATTATGTAAATATATCTAGAGAAGAAACAACCTTTGAACTTACTTTTGCTATAACATACAGAAGAAAATGCTCACTCATCACCTTAAAGTCTCACTCAAAAGATTGTTTCCAGTGATCTTCTAGTTATGATTAGGAAGTTTTTAGGACACTGTCATTTTTTAAGACATATTTTATGCACAGCAGCAGTAGCTCATTAGAAAAACAATTCTAGGTTGTGGGCGGGACTGTAAGCTCAGGGCAACCCCGCCCCCTCCCCGTTGCTGTGAGCTCCGTTTGCTCGGTCACGTGCAAGCTTATAGCCTCAAGCTAACGTTAGCGGCGCAAAAATATCGAAGAGCAATATTGGATCAATCCAGTCGTACAGTTTTGAGCCAGAATTGTAGTTCACTACAGCACGCGTGTTGAACGTCATGTCATGTCTCGCACACTTAAAAGGTAGCCAAACCGTTTTTGGCTGTTTTTTATCTATTAATGGGGCTATAGAAGTCCTTGTGCTATGCTATGTAGGTTGACGTTGGGAGTGGGGTCATCTGGACCCGAAACTTTATTTTTCAATTATTTTTAAGTTTCACAGGCGTCCGTGGCAGACATGAAATTCTGTCCACCTTCATCCACATTTGGCATGGAATGGATAACACATCGATGAAAGGCACACGGGCAAATGGTCCTAACAAATTTTCGACAACTTAAAATTCTAAAACTAATGGTCTAAAACCATCCGTGTGCTGCCTCCTACAGGTTGAGTCAAGGTATTACAGTTGAATTTTGTGATTGGCCAAACTATGTAAGTCCCACGTCATGATCTGCAGCTCCATTAATGATAACAGTCCTGTTCCCCAGCCCCACCTCTGTGACTTCAAATCTTCAAATTTCAGCTGTGGGTGGAGTCAGCCTCCCAACTGTCCTGTTTGGTTACCCTTTAAGTGAGAGTTGGCCAGGGTAAAGGGGAGGGGAGACCATTTCAGTAACCACATCATTAAACTGAGCTTTTTCTAGCATCTGGTTTTCTGACCCAACGCGATTTAAATTAAAGGGGAGTTGGAGGCTGACTCGACCCACAGCCAAAATTTGGAAATCCAGTCAGAGGGGTGGGGCTTGGGAGCTGGATTCATTACTGGAGCTGCAGAAAATTCAATTGTAATACCTCGATTCAACCTTCAGGGGGCAGCACACAGACATTTTTAAAAATTTTATATTTACTATATATTTTATATTTATTTTATTTACTATGTTTTCAAGAATTAAATTATTTTATTTTAATTTATCTAAAATTTGGCAATGACCAACAGACAGCACTTTTAAAACCATGTCAACAGCCAAAAAAAGTCCATTTAGGGTTTGGTTACCCTTCAAGTAATACTAAGAAGTGGTAGTTTTAATCATAATTTATTTTACATAGCCCTCTATTATGACAAAAATGCTTACAAGAGTATGTTAAAAACATAAATGATTTTTTTTGGTGTGATTCTAACATATTCTTGTGACTCTTTTCTGATGATGGAGAACATGCATAAAGAGCATTAAGCTCAAAATTGTATTTCTGAGTTTTCTTTATTGACATTTTGTTGACTTAGGAGCAGAACAAAATAAAAGCTTTTTGAAAAAGAGCTTTTTTGACAAAGAAAATACGCTTGACTGCCCCCTTCAAGCTCTTAGCAATGTGGAGAGGAAATGGGGGCGGGGTTGTCCCATCCTGAACTCACAGATAAATTTTAAATTAACTCCTGGCGCTCTGAAGAAACTACGTCCTAAGAAACGTTACATGTTTTTAGGATTTTGTCTAAAAACGTATAATTATCATAATTAAAAGACAACTGGGAACGCTTTGAAAATAGATCAAAATATGATGGGAGTGGGTCTTTAAATATAGCACAAGCGTAAAGGTGTATTTCCTTTCAAACATTTTGGTTTTTAAAGTTGGACGCACCTTACACCCTCCACGTTTGACGGGAACATTCTTCTCTTTTTGCAGGTGAAGGTGGCGTGGTGTCCAAGTCCTGTTTTTATGACTTTGGTCCGCCCACGCTGCCGCTGCCGTCCCTCAGTCCTCCTGCGCCCGCTGGAGCGTCTCGCTTTGTGTGTGTCTCTGTGATGCTGGGCTGTGGGTGAGGGCAGGCCCGTGACCAGACTGAAGCTGGGGAAGCTAAAGGTGGTGCGGCGGCAGCTGCTGCAGAGGTAAAGAGCCGACATCTGTGCAGGCTCATGGAGCTATTCTGATTTATTAATGTTAAAACAATTTGAATACATATCAAAAGTGGTTCACGTTTCAGTAAAATTGTTCAAAAGAGGCTCTGGTTTTTGTCCTGACTTAAATTGGTCACGTTTGAGTTCTCATCTCCCAAATGATTTTACCAGGTATGAACACCAGCCCTTTGTCTCCTGTCTGGCTGGTCTCTATGGTTGCCAATGGAGACGATACCAAAGAGCCCGCGCACAGCCGGGAGAGTGCTGCTGCAGCAAGGTAAAAGCCCAGACAGCAGCACCTGCAGTCGATGGCTGCTTTGCTGATTGTGCTGAAGGAATCGATTCCCGTGTAGCTTCCCCTGAATCCGCCTCTTTTGGGAGAAAAAACCAGCATGTGCAGTCAAAGTTCAAGTTTTTTATTCGCAGTAACGTGACTTTCCTCTTTTTTAAAGATAAATAATCTATTTTATTAGATCTTGTTTAATTCTCCAGATCTTAAAAGAAAGTATCTTTAAATTTAAATAGTTGTAGACGTACAAAATGATGAAGCAAATTTAATTTATTTTAAAATCATCTTCTTTTTGTGCTTCCAGGTGGAATGTGGAAGCTTTGGCCTCCTGATCCTAACCTTTTTTCTGAGCTTTGTTTTCCTTTATTTCTGGACTGAAGCTCAGAACGACTACAACGACTTTGACTGGTGAGTTTTTCTCAATAGTAGTCTATCAGTTCACTTCACTGGTTTGTTCTTAACTTTTCATCTTGTTCATTAAACTTTCATTATTTGTTTATTATTTGGTTCAGGGTTCCTGCTGGGTCTTAAAAAGTCCTGAAAGCCATCAACTTGAAAATGTGGCCTTAAAAAGCGTTTAATAAGTCTTAATTTGTGACAATTTCGTCTTAAAAATTGTGAAGTTTAAAACTTTCTTCGTATGACTTTTCCGTTTTCTATTTTTTTTTTTGTACGAATTTGTCCATGTTTATAGTTTTTTATTTCAATTTAACCAATCTCAAATTCCTGATTAGCGCACGTGCGTGGGTACTCTTTTTTTTTTTTTTTTGTTTCTTTTTGTTTAATTTAACCAAAAGCCAACTCTTTACACAAATTTCGTTTATTATTCACCGATGGTTTCACTCCACCAAAATGAGAGTAATGAAGTAATGAAGGTTTTCTGTATTTTAGTAATTGTAATTTAATTACTGAAATTTGAACTGTAATTGATTATGATACTCCGTTACTGTTTTTTCTTCTTCCATAAGGCTGGGAATTAGGTAGAGAAATAGGTCTTCATTTTTAATTTTCAAGGACTTAAAAAAAAAGTCTTAAAAAGTCTTAAATTTAATTTGAAGAAAAATGAGAAGCCCTGTTAACTATACAACTGATTTCAACATTTATTATCAATTTTTCCAAACAATTCTCATAGGAAATATTAAAAAAATGCATTGACCTCTTTTGTATTTGTCAAAATGTTATTTTTACACTCTCATATTTTCTTGTTGGATAGCAATAAATGAAAATCTATTTATTAAAAAAAATATATAAAATGCATTTTTTACGTATTATTTTTGTAATTTCTGTTTTCAAATCTTATGTCATCATACATTTTTTCTCTCCTTATGTGTTCCAGGTTTAACTTTGGGACTCTGGGGTTCTGGTTCCCCTGGTCTCTGGTCTTGCTGACTGTTGCAGCAGCTCTCTTCACATACATTGCCCTATTACTGGTAAATAGCAACTCACCTGTTTCTTTTGTATGTGTCAGAGTACGGATTAAAGATGAACACATTCCTACAAAAAGTGTTTGATTGGTGACAAATTTAAATTTGTTTGGGGTTTCGATGTTTTAATATTTGTTTATATATTATATTATTTAATATTTGTTTATATATATTAAATATTTTATTTCACTGGTGTAGCTGTGATCAAATGTGTTATTTTAACTAAACACTGATAAACTCATTGAATTTAAAAGCTTTAGTCGTTTTGCAGGTGTTACTACGAATGTTTTCATTTCATATTCAACCTTTGTGGATACAACAAAATGTTTAACCCTTTAACACCGGAGCTCCAGTGTTTATGTTCTTTGATTTACTGTAACTTTAGCTGCTTTTCTCCTTCAGAATCTGCTGGAATTATCGTGTTAATGGTTGCAAAGTTACAGTATTTCACAGATTTTGTGTTTTAGCGTCACCGGCAACACCTCAGGTGTTAAAGGGTTAAAGTTTATCTCTGTGTCTCTTGGATGAGAGTTGATTGGCTTAAAGTTTGCATCCCATTAATGTATTTAATCTTTACAATTGTTCTGATCAAATAAACTGTTGTAGCTCCTGGCCGTGTGTCTGCTGTCTGAGGGTCAAAGGCTGTACTTACACTGGAGCCACAAGGTACAGTCCAACAGACACAAAAGCATTTTAAAAAGTCTGTTTATTTTCTCTTTAGGTTGTAAATCTTTTTTTTTTTTTTTTTTGTTCCAGACCGGCATCGTGGTGACGCTGGTGTTCTCCGTCGCAGCCACCGCCGTCCTCTCTGACCTCTGGAGCAAAGAATGGAAGACTCTCCTTCTCTCGCTGCAGGTTGACCGATGCTAACGTATAATCACAGGATGAACATGTTCAGAGGGTCTTTTAACTGTTTTTAATCTTCTTGATCTGTTCTGTCTTCAGGTCACCGCACCGTACCTTCACCTGGGTGCCGTCTCCGTCATGGCTGTCCTGTCGTGGCCCATTGCTCTGCACTTTTTCAGAATGAACAAGAAAGGTAAAACTTTGTGCTTCCTGCGAAAACCAAAAGATTACTTAACCAGAGCGCAGTCTATTTATCTTATGGACTATTAAGCATTAAGTGAAACAAAAGAGTGAGAAATAAGCCCATCACTTAGTCAGACTTTATTAACTGCATTCACAGCAACAGTAGTACTTGTTTGGGACACGCTACACATTAGCCAGGCTCGAGTGTTCACATCACCTGTAACTAAGTATGTAAAGAAACGACTGATACCTCTGAAAATAACGTCACTGTCTCCCAACCTTATTAAAACATGTATAAACCTTAATTCTTCCATACTTCCAGTATTGTAGTGAAATTTGGGGAAACGTATACAAAACAAATATTTATCCAATAATTAGACTTCAAAAAAGAGCCATTAGATTAATAAATAAAGTTGGTTTTCGGGAGTCCACTAATGCACTGTTTAAAAAATCGAACACATTAAAATTTGAAGATATTGTTCATTTAAGAATGTTGGAAATCTCTTTTGGTGCCTTTCAAAATAGTTTGCCCTTGAGAGTGCAATCATTTTTTAAGAGAAAAGATGAAGATTATAATTTAAGAGGTAATTTTATGTTTGAATCGTGTAGGGCAAGAACAAATGTAGAATTGAGATGTCCTTCTGTTTTTGGAACAAAACTTTCGAATGCTTTAAATAAAGACCTCAAATTAGTCAATACTCTAAAATTTAGGTTACTGATAAAATGTAAAAAAAATTGATCAATTTTAGTAAAATGCAATATTAGTAAATATTTATGTATGTATGCAGCTGTAATATATTTATTTATTGTATATGTCTATGATTTTGTACATATGGATATGTATTTTGGTCAAATTTGTTTTTTTATGCTTGTGGCATTCTTGTCAATTTTTTCTAAGTTTTGTTTCTGTGTAAGTGATATTTTTTTGGATGGGCTTTTATAAGCATGATGCTTCAGCCCATTCCCTTTTGGTTGATGTAGATTATTATTCAAAGGTTGTGAAATGTTGAATGTATGTAATCAACCAAATAAACTTCAAACTTCAAACACAGTCAAAAAACTGCTAAAGCAAACTTTACTGGGACTACGCTAACTCCTAGCCTTGTTAGTAACACATGTAAACGTCCGGATCACAACGAGCGTTACAGTGACTGATATGGAGTCAAATCAGGATCAGCTTAAAGTGAATGAACAAGTCTGAAAATGTGAATAACATGCTTTGTAAATTTGGAAAAAAAAAATCGAAAGCAGTTTTAAACTTCAGTTTTAAACGCACATTTTTTAAGTGCTTGAAGGGCTAAATGTTGTTGTTGGTATGTTTCAACAATAACCCTAATCCTTCTTCTGCAGAATAAAGCACCATATTTAGAAAATTCTGAGTGAAATGCAATTTTAAAGTACACAAATAAATAAATTATAATTTAAAAAACAGCACGTTTAGAAGATCATCTCACTCTTTGTTTCACTGCTTTGTTAGTTTACAACAGAACTCCATTTTTTCTTCTACAGCTGTTTCCAGTATTTTAGGTTCTTCTGGGCATGTCAGAATGATTTATTCCTATTGAACGTGTGGTGGATGTAAACGTTTGTTACAATCGGATGAAGTCTGTACACAGATCAATTCTAATCCGATCTTTGATCTGATTATATTCATTTTGCACATGTAACCACAGCTACTAACTCACAACTTTTAAGTGCACCGTATGGTGCAGAACATTTAGTACTATTAGTCTGTTTTACTTTCTTTAACAAAAAACTTCCTGTCCATCTGTCTTTTTGGCCATCTGTCTTTTTGTCCTCTTGTGCATTTCCTTTTTTCTGTCCATGCTTTCATCTGGATCTATTTTCTGCTGTTCATTTTGTTTTGGAGAACTCTTCCTCTCCTCTGAATGACTTTGACCTCCAGGTTGCTGCGTCTCTCTTCTCAGCTTGTCACTATGGGAAGTGTGCCTTGTTGCCATGGTGATTTAGCAGCTACAGTAAAGCTGAGTCATGCTGGGCGCCTCTCCTGGCAAAAGATGCAAAAAAACGAAAAAGAAATTGGGAGTTGGCACAGTGAAAGGACTTTGACTTTCTCACATTCTACTTGGTGGAAAGAAAACAGTTTTAAACTTTCACTTGAATTTGTCTTTATTTTAACCTGAAGTTTGATTGATTTAACAGAAAAACATGTAGTAACCAGATTAAGGTTTATGCTTTAAGTGTTTGAGTGTTGCCTAGAAAGATAAACACTGTTATCTGTGCTTCTGCTCTGATCATTGACAAAGCACCATTGTGTGTTATTGGAATGAGTCATCGCAACTGTTTAACTCAGTGGTCTCCAACCTTTTTCAGGCCACAGACGCGTTTAATGTCCGTGCATTTTCACGGACTGGTCTGCACCAGGCTGAAAGGAGAATCAGACTTTTATTTTTGTTTAAGCATCCAGTTTCCCTTTATTTGTACTCTAGATTTGGTGTAGAAACCATAGAAATGTGATATTGATTCCCCTTTAACCCATAACTGTCAAAGTGGAAGCAAAAAAAAAAAAATCAGACGACAACTTCAGCCTCATCCAACTCTATGGAAGAATAAAAAAAATTAAAAATCACTGAAACTGTTATTTAAAAAAAAAAAATGAATCTGTAGGAACAACTTTATTAGCAACATCTTCATAACATTAAACACATGTTTGGAGAATATTCTGCATTATTATTATAGTCTGTGGGAATGACTGTCGTAAAAAATCATTGACTGTATAAAAGAGAACTGAACACACTGATTGTGATGTCACCCACTAAAAATGCCTTACTTCCTGTTCCAACGGGATTAAGTCAATTAAGGCACAATTTTTCCAGGATATTAACTTTGCCATGTAGGAACCAGATGACGTTAGTAAGCTGTGATTGGTCCCAGTTGGTTTCTATGACAACCGCTCTCACTAATCATGAGTCAGCTTGTTGGAAAGCCACACCCTTTCCTGTGAAAACGGGCTCACGAGAATCGGTCAAATGTTTGGGGCACACGTGCTTTAACTGAGGCATCTGATTGGCCGGTTTATAGTCTGAATCCAAAACATGGCCGTTCTAATACCTAAAGGTTCTATCATCAATTTCTTCAACGTAAAGACAAGTTTCTTTGTTGTGTTTTAGTTCGTCAGATTGCAGTGCTGGGTCTCTTCCTGTCTGTCCTGTTCTCGCTGTATCTGGTGCCTCTGGGAATGTACTCCCCCTGCATTAAAGAGGCGGGAACACTGGGGCCTGCACCCACTCTTATTGGACACAGAGGAGCTCCAATGGTAAGAGGGAGCTCTACTGGTCTAGAGTTTATTAAAGCTTCAAATGTCTATAATAAGATAAAGTAACTTTGAAACAAAGAAAATAATTATTTCTACAGAGTAACAAACTCAAAATCCAAAAAGCTGATCTTTGATATTATTTGAAATTATCTTATTGAACAATAAATTATTGCAAAAAAAATCTTGGTTTAAGAAAATATGTCTTAGAATAAGAATTATTGTTAAGACCATTTTTTTTATCCATTGGCAGCATGTTTTTGTTTGCTTAGAGCTGCAGACTTGTAAATAGTTTTTGGATATTTTCTTCCCAAACTTTTGACACATTTTCCCTTAAAAATATATAAATTTCAGGTTATTTTATTGAGATTCCTTTAAAACATTGGACAGAAAAGAAGCAACCAGATCAACAGCTAATCAAAGCCTTCTTGGATTGTAGATAAAAAAATTTGCCATTCTGCATATGATGATGCAACAAATTTAAATGCACCGAAAAGGATATTCTTGTATTACTCACTCAAGTGGAAAACATAGTTTCTGTTGCCTTTTTAATTACAATATCCAAGTGTGACGTTAGAAAAATCAGCTCATCATTTTATAGGTCTGAATGTTCTTCATTGTGATTCTAGACTTTAAAAAACGTGGATTTCCTTTGACCGCGGTGTTGTTATCGTCTGCGTTTGTAGCTTGCTCCGGAGAATACTATCATGTCGTTTGAGAGGGCAGTGGAAGCTGGAGCACAAGGCCTGGAGACGGATGTCACCATCAGGTATTTCCCCTTTTTCTGTTCAATACGTCTGTTTTGTTTTTTTTAGGAAGAAATCCACACACGGATTTTAAACTTCGAGTGTCTGCAAAACTTCTAAGGAAGTTTAACTACTTATGTGTTGCACATTTGATTGTGCATTTTGCATCAAATCCAAATCTGTGCCTCAATCCTAATTATTCAGATCAGATGCTCGCCTGCTCCTCTCCCTCCGAAGGTGATTACCGCTCCCTTAATCCCGCCGGCCTTTAGCTTTACCATTAGCCCGTAGCTTTGGGCCTGGCATTTTATGGGCTGAAAAGAGGATTATCCGCATGACACGACTCAGCATTACCAGGTTAGCGTAATCTCAAGCCTCTGCTGATCCCGGGGACTCCAGTGCAGCGTTCGTGTGCGATAAGGGGAGGCGTGTTTATTTGTGGCGGGGCAGACTCCGCGTTATTAAGCTGTCAAGAGTTTTCCGAAGCAATCCGTTAAGATGTGTATTATTATTATGTAAGAGTGTGTCAATGAGTCGTTGCATAATACAGTCAACTGCAAAAGCAACATCTTAAAATGCCTATTTGTTATTATTTTTCCATGTAATCGATTCAGTTTTGTGAAACATGTAACTTAAAGTCACATTCTGGTTCTCAGCATTCACACTGTGGTGATTCTCCTGCTCTTTTCCATACGTTTGTTGACACGTACAAACTCAATCAAAACGTTCACCTCGTTTAGTACATTACTCCTTGCTCTTATGGTTTTCATAAACTTGATAGTTTTTAAAATATTGAGCAAAATATGTCCCTCAAGAAATGAATGACAAATTGCTAAAATCCTTCAAAAACTTTGTGCACTTTGAAAGTTGTGAACTTCTGCATACTTTCAGCTCGACTCGTAACTTCAAAATGTTCAACAACTACTCGCTTTTTCAGGGTAATTTGGAATTTAGCTTTCAATTTAGCAATATGCTAACTGTTCTTGCTAGTTTAGACAGTTTTGCACATTTTAGGCCAATTTGGAGTTAAACTAATATTCTAACATTATGCTAACTGTTTTGTCAAAATGTGACTTTTTTAGGTTATTTAGGTCAATTTGGAGTTTAGCTAATATGTTAGCATTATGCTAGCTGTTTTAGCAAAATTAGACATGTTTTCAGTTTTTTGGCTATTTTTGCCTTTAGCTAATATTTTGGCAAGTTATCAGCTTCAGCGTTTCAGCGTTTTTTTTTTTTTTTGCTGTCCGTTTCAACATTTTCATCCATTAACTCTCACATCTTCAGCGGTCACATTCAGCTTACAGCATCAACACACTAAGAACGCTCCGTACTTCTTATCTTTTTCTAGCTTTTCAATCACCATCCTCAGTCCCATTCTGATGATAATTGTGTATTCAACATGTTTTTGTGGCATTTTTCTGATAACTGAGCTGTTACGTCCCAAAGGGGAAAAGGTGTAACATATAGAAAAAAGAAACCGGGAGGGATCAAATAAGATTGGCAGCTGGGCCATTTATTACAAAAACGTAAACTAAACCCAACACAAGTAGTCAAAAATGAGGGGAGAAGAATTTCAACTTAGAATCTCAGGCTTTTTAGCATCAGGTAGACATTAACATAAATACAAAACCAAAAAGCAAATCACAACCTCAGTCAAAACCAAAGTCCCAAAACTAAATTCACAGGAAGGGCAACACCAGGCAAAACAAGCTTATTACAGCTGAGGCCGACAACAGGGGCAGGCTGAGGAAACTGATTCCCTCTGGAATTTCAGCCGCCACCTCATCCAGGTTTGGCCACTTCTTTTATATCCTCCCGTCCCGGCCCCTTGGTAATTGGTGAAGGTAAGTGGAGGGAGGAGAGATGGTTTCCTTGAAGGGAAACCAAGATAAATTAAGATAAATATTGCATTTCAGAGTATTTCTTTTTTCAAGTTGTTGTGAATCAGGAGCAGATGAATAAATGCTGCTTGAAAAAGAGCTTATTTGTGACGTAGGAGATACAGTGGCCGGGGCCGCAAACTGCCTCCTCTGCACGAGGGGAAGGGGGGCCGGGGTTGCTCCGCAGCAACAGTTCTACTCACAACTCAGAGGCAAATTTTGAATGAATATTGCTCGTCTCCATAAACTGTCTTTTGGTTTAGGCTGTTATTAAAAGATCGCTGCTTAGAAACTGATTGAAGTGAGACTTTAAAGCGTCACTCTGTCCCCGATGCATCACTGTTCTGTAGATAATAACCTTTGTTTTCTTCTCCTTTGTGTAGTTATGATGGTGTTCCGTTTCTGATGCATGACTCCACTCTGAGGAGGACCACCAATGTGGCAGAAGTTTTTCCAAATCAAACACACCTGGACGCCTCCAAGTTCACGTGGACAGAGTTGCAACAGCTGAACGCTGGCGACTGGTTCTTATCGGTACGACACTCGACAGAGTATTGCTACCGAGCCAAAGGAAACTCCACTTAATGACCTCGACACCAGTCATGAAGGTTAAATGTGTCACGGATAATTCCAGACGAGGTGTCCATTATCAGAAGTTTTTAATGCTCCACTTTGCGTTACTTCCTCAAAGTCCATTAATTTCTGGTAATGAACACCTCACTGGGAATCATCCCACTTATAGTATCCTCACTTACAAAAGAAATCAAAATTAAATCAAATTTTAGTACTTTAAGCTTGTTATTTTTTAAACTGTTTTTCCTAAAAAGTGAACTATTTGACACACGTTGTCATGGTAACGGCTACAGAGCCTGCACCGACCTCGCTCTGCTACAGGGGGGAGGAGTGGTATATAAGCTAAACGTCGTGTTAAGTGATCCAAAGCATCATTTCAGTGAGAAAGTTTGCTTGTTTCATCATCTGTAGTAATCTATAGATCACTTTTATTGCAAACACATTTCAAATAAATATTTCATTAATTAAAAATAAAAAGATTCATAAACATGAATTTACTCTGTATCAAAAAACATGTTAGACAAGGAGCAAACTATTTAAATTTAAACTGTTGTTGATGGTAAATGTGATTGAAATACTGATATGATCATCATAGAGAGATTTGAAGGACAGATCCTGTCTACTGTTTTTCTTTATGTTCCAAGTTTCTGTTGCTACGGTTACCTAGCATCATTTAGGCCAGAGCGTTCAGGCTATGAGACCGGAACTTCTTTTTTAGGTGTCTTTGGTATAAGATGAGTTACTCCACTCTGTTTTTAGGTCATTTTAAGGAGATTATGGGTCTTGTCAGTGCCATAGGTAGATGAGAAAAAATTAATTTTTCCACACAGACTTCATTTATTTGCCTTTGAAGCCTAACATGCCACGAACTGTAAGCCATTCCTTTTTAATTATGATTTTATTGTCATTTAATATCCTCTAGTTAGATCTTCAGATACTTTCCCATAAATAGAAAGAAACAGAAATGATTGAATCTAAATGTTTGGAGAAGTGTCAGTTCCTGTTCTGCATGCTGACGCTTCAAACCCTCCTGTTCACTGCAGAGGGATCCCTTTGGCACGGCGTCGTCGCTGTCTGAGGAAGATCGCTTGCAGGCACAAAACCAGTCGGTGCCCTCCCTGGCCCAGTTCCTGGAGGTAGCTGCCAAAAGCAACAGACTGGTGCTGTTTGATCTGCGCAGGCCCCCTCACGGACACCCCTACCGCCAGACGTACATCAACACCACTCTGGAGGTCGTGCAGGCCCACATCAATTCCTCCCAGGTACTGTGAGATGAAGCTCAGTTCAGTTCCACGAAGCAGACTGGCTTATCTGAGTATTCATCATGTTTAGTTGTGCTTCATGGGTTTGTTTTTACGTGTGTTTAGGTGTTGTGGCTGCCGTCAGAAGACAGGAAGCTGGTCCATGCTGTCGACCCAGAGCTGCAGCAAACGTCAGGAGAGAAAGCCTCCATCCAGGAACTGAGCGATGAGAACATCGTCAGACTCAACCTGCACTACAGCAGCATGTCACAGCAGCAGATACGGTACAAATTCTTAAATAATAAGCAAAAGAAATCTGTCAATGGAGTTAGAAAAATGGTCTCATTAAAAGAAAATTCTAGTCATTAAGACGTGTTAATTTATAAGATTATTTTGCTATTAAAAATTCACTTCAAAGGAATATTTGTCTTGTAAGACAGAAAATAAGACCATTCCTCTTGAAACAATGGTCTTTTTCCCTATTAGGATTTAGTTTTTCTGTAGAGTCGATGCAAAACAGCTTAAATGACAAAGGATTTATGATTAAAATCAGATAAATCCATAAACATGTGACAGTAAATACAGTTTTTAAATAAGATACAAAAATCATCTAAATGTTTGAATCTCTGCTCAAAAGGGAGCAATACAGAAAAAAAGGCAAACTGAAAGTATTTCACACCTCCAGTAAGCTAAAGCTCGTGTTATGTAATCTCCTCCATATAACCTTTAGAAAGTGTGATTTGCAAACGCTGTTCAGGCTGAGCCATTTCTCTTTGAACTTTCTAAACGGCCTCCTCTGCGTTAATGTTCTCGTCTCTCGTTATGTAAGCCGAGTAATATACGGCCCCCGTGAACCGCCGTTATCACTCGAAGAAAAAAAAGTGATTGAAAGGAGGCGGAGAAAGAGAATTAGAAACTAAAACGGCATTTATTGAAAAGAAAGAACGAATGGAAGAAGGGGGAGGACGTGCAGACACACCAGTCTGCATGTCCTTCAGAGGACGCTAAAAGCTCACCCCATGAACTCTGGGAAAAGTATGATAGAAAAGACGGATAGCTGCTGTAAATGACTCTCTGCTTAGTCCTCTAAAGTATTTATTAATTTGATTTTATTGCCTTTAAAGACAGATCACAGTAAAATAATGAGGTCAAATCAGGATCAGATGAAAGGGAATAAAAAACCCGATTGTGAATTTGAAAACAGTTTTAAACTCAAACGTATTAAAGTTGAAGAAATGATTGAAAATGTGAAAAACAAAATTTGGAAACATAATCCAGAAACTTGAGAGAAAAACTTGAAATTTGAAGAAAAAAAAGTACATTTGAATTAAAAGTAAAATGTGAACCTAAAGCTGACTTTTTGTATTTTCAACTTTTTTTCTGTTTTATATTGTCTTTTAGTTTTCAGTTTTAATTTTTCAAGTTTTTAAAACAAATTCTATTTTGCATGGGGTTAGGATTAAACTCATTGGCTATAAAAAAGCACCATGAATTTGCTTGGGTAAAAGAAACTTGTATATGAGATACAGTTGCGGTGCTTAAAATTTGAGATCATTTAATGAAATTATTTTTTTCCATTTTGTTGACAAGTATTAATGTACAGGTAGAGTTTTTTTTTTCTAAGTTATACTTTAAAAAAAAAAAGTTAAACAGTTGCTCTGGTACAGTCTTGGAATGTATCAAATGACCCATCGTATCATGAGATATATATCGGGTACATATTGCATCACTAGACACTTTCCTGATAGAAATCATGTCCCAATAGCCAATGAGCCTAAAGCTCCGCCCCCACGTAAAACTACAATCATCAGCGAAAACTTTGAATCGAAATGGAAAACTGAAGGCAAAGAAAAAAATACAAATAAATATTTTTCTTTTTTTTGGTGAAAGTTTTAGGTTTAAATATTTATCTTTGATTAAGTTAAAATACACTACTTATTTTTCTGTTTTCAATTTTTCTATCAATTTTATTTAATTTAATTAATTTATTTATTTTGACATTATTTTGTTAAATTTTCCATAATTCCTTCAACTTTACAATTTGTACTTTCGGGCTTAAAGCTTAAATTTTCGTTTGTGTTTTTTGTTTTTTTCCTCAAATTCACAATCTGGTTTTTCATTCATTTTTAGTTGATCCTGATTTTTTTCGGTCAGTTTGCTTAGAATGTTTAACAAAATATCAAGATTAAAAATAATAAAAATACATGCTTTTATTGCAGATTTTATTAATTACGTTGAATGTTTTAAATGGATGCATTTTTAACGGACTTGTTCTGAAGTAGTTTAAAGCCTCTAACTGACTTCCTGTTTCCATGTGCAGCAAATATCTGTCAGTGAACATCAGCACCAACCTGTATGTGATCAGCCAGCCGTGGCTCTACACCCTGGCCTGGTGTGCCGGGGCTCAGTCTGTCACCACCAACTCCATCCACATCCTGTCCCAGATGGACAAGCCCCTCTTCCTCATGGTGAGCCGGTCACTCCCCCTCACCTTAAAGTTGTCGTTGTAATGTTTAAAAAAGAAACATTTATTTTTCTACATTAAACTTTCATTTTAAGTTTGCATTCTTATTAGATTCACTGAGCTGTAAATGTGAAGGATCTCCGCTGTTCTGATTAAAGCTCAGAACATTCTGGTTCAAAGCACTTTTTATAATTGAAGCTATTAACGTCTGGCATATTCCCACTGCTGTGAGTGAGTTGGAGGATAATCACAGGTGGCTTCAGCAGGTACAGTGGGCGTTCGAGGATTGCATAACACTTCCCATAACTTCCCACGCGTCTGATCTCATGAATCTGAGTTCAAGTCCTTTTTCTTCTCACAGCTAAAACCAAAGCTTTCTCTGTCGTCTGCAGACGCCAGAAGAGTACGGCCTGATGTGGATCCTCACGGACGTGGTGTCCGCCCTCCTCATCTTTGCAATTTTCGTATTCCACTGGTAAGAGGCGCATTCCTTCTCCAGTTCAGTGACGTGTCTGGTGTGCGGTTATTATTTAAGACTCTGCAAGGCTGAGTCACCCTGACTGTCTGTGAGTTTATGGTTCATGTTTACTCTGGATTCTCAGTGTCCATCAAGTCTGCCATAATAAAAATTAGAAATATGATCTTTATCAATGTTTTAAACCCTCCTGTGAAAATGTTCACCCTGAAACCAACTAAAGTCACTGATGAATGCCGGAAACAAGAAGAGGTTAACTTCAGATCATTTATCATCTTTAAAAGGATGATTGTCTTTTGATTTATTTTTAAAGCGTTCCCAATTGTCTTTTAATTAGATTTTTAAAAGCTTTTTGCAGAGTGACAGGAGTTTATTGAACATTCCCCTCTGAGTTGTGGGGGGCACATAGCAATGCTGCTGAGAGCTCTGTGTTTAAATTCTCTCCCACTAGCTTACAGCCCCACACACCTCCAAGCTAACAAAAATGGTAAACAATATTAGAGCTATACAGGTTTGAGCCAGATGCACCTCAGGCGAGGAAAACAAAGAAGTTCATGGATCTATTTCTCTATTTCTATTATTCTTGTGCGATTAATTAATCGTAACCTGTTATTAATTAATCTATTTCAATCCCATTTGTTTTAACCCAATAATTGCTGTGAAAAGGCTCATTTTTAGGTGTTTTTATTTAAATTTGTGACATTGTGGTACAGTGAAAGATAAATAACTAAGCAGAAGTTTTTAGTATAGACTTTCAACCTCACTTTTACAGCAGCAAGAGGGATTTTTTCAATCTCAAGCAAAAAAAAAAAAAAAAAAAATCAGGTCTTATTGAAACAGCAAGACAGAAACACTTTTCTGAACAGTAAAGATATTTTAACAACAAATCTCTTATCAATACAATAATACATATGTTGGAGTGAAGCTCGTGGTCCTCCCAGTGTCACAAATATGCAGTTTTCCAATCTGAATATTTTTGTCTGCTCCTGATTCAGAATAATGTGAATAAAGAAATACTAAGACATTCATAAGAACACTTAAAACACAATTTTCATCAGTGTGGCTCTCTACATCACTTTAATTCCTTTTGTACGTAAACATCTGAAGCATCCGTCACATTTAACCGAGCTACAGTACCGGAGAGTCACTGGTTACAGCTGTAGATGTTTTCCTGAGCTGTGATCAGACGCAGCAGCCCTGCAGGAGAAGCATCAAAGCCGACGTGGCGCGCAGACGGGGGCGGCGGCGATTCCCTTTGATGAACAGCGTGTGCTGCTTGTTTGTCTCAGGTGGCGAGAGCGAGGCCTGCCCTTCTGGTCCGGCAGCCGTCAGACCCACGAGAACGGACCGTACAGCAAGTTCAGGACAGGTAACGTTACCGCCTGATACAAACCTAACAGGTTTTAGTCGATTTGTTGAGTGAATTTGTTGGTTGCAGAGTTTTTGTGCGATGCTTTGTGTTTTTTTTTGGCTGTGGAGTGTTTGAGATGTTTCTGTACCTCAGAGTCTTCCGGTATCGTCTGTGTTCACTGGAACCCGCTCCACTCTGACCCTCCTGCTGGAGCTTTTGTTTCCCTCCCGTCGGTCTTCAGCCAGTGACACCCTGCATGCCCTCCCATCCCTCCTGGAAACTTGTACGCACACATCCTGTTTGCATTTTACAAGTTTCTGTGTGTTTGTGAAATGAATCCTAAGAGGTCGATTTAGAGCTTTACCAACATAGAGCTTTGAATCCAAACTTCCTAACTAACTCAGCAGCTGCTTAACAAAAACTCTGAATCTTATCAAGTATATCAACCACCATATTACCATATTAATATTCACATTAGACATGATAACGGGTCACATTTTACTCAGGTTGAATGCTTTTACAACTAACTGCATTTCTAAACATATAAAACTTTTTCTTGTGAAGCTTAAATAAATCTTCTGATAAAGATTATGTTTAATTTAGGATCTGTTTTCTAAAAAATTATATCTCCTTCTGAAATTGAAGGAATAAACTTGCAAAGAGGAAGAGTTTTTGTCATGTGGTGATTATAAATGAATATATATATATATATATATATATATATATGTATATGTATATAATGTTCCAATTTTCTTGAGATTTTTAGCAGATTAGGCTTGGAAAACTGAATATTAAAATAACTTTATTTACTGAAATAGCTTAAAGTCCATCTCCAACTATAATTATTTAATAGTATTTTTTTAAATTATAATTATACAGTTTTATCCTAAATGTAAAAGCCTGCTTTATTGTTTTAAGACATATTTTCTGCAGGAGCTCATTAGATATTCGCCTCTGAGTTGTTGGTGGAACTGTTGCGTGGAAGTTGACCTCCGCTCATTTCCCATCAACCCTTTGTTTCCTTATTCCTAGCTTATAGCACCTCATAACTCCAAAAAAAACAATAACATAGCAAAAAACACCAAGCAATTTTGAAGCTAATCAGCCGTACAGTTTAAAGCCGGATGGCAGCTCAGACAATGAAAACGAAGATGTTAATGGATCTATTTGTCTGCAAGTGGATGAATCAAAACTGCAGCAGATAAAGGAGAATTTGGTCCACTTATTGCAGTTTGCTGCATCACAAACTGCCTCTGATCCAACATTATTTGAATTAAGAAATACTCAGAAACTCGGCTTTAATCTTTAACTATTTTACATATGTCCTACATCATAAAACACCTAAAAGAAAAGATTTTCATCTTTAAAGCTCAGCTCAGGTATAAAACAAAAGCGTCTAACTAACGAGCAGGGATGCTGTCATAGGAAAAGAGCAGCAGCTGTGTTTGTGCCTGTTAACCTAAGTGTCTCCTGTTGTTTGAGAGCACACTTTACTGCAGCCCATTTCAGTGAAATCATAACCCTGCAGGATATTATTTAAAACCCATCATCCTTCCCGCCCTTCAGTCATGACTCAAATGTTATTCAAGCATCATAGTTGACGTGATCGATGCCTAAAAGAAAAAGCTGCTCACAAAGTAAACGCGAGCAGCTAAAACTGGAAGGAAAAAGGTTAAAGATAACATCCATCAGCAGCACTGAGCTCCTGCTGAGAGCCAGCGTAAATCAGAGCATGAAGCGATCAGTACAGAACACGTGTCCGGGCAAAGCCAGAACCTCTTTAATTCTGGACTGGATCCAGGTCACCGTTTTACAGAGTGATGGTCGTTGGATAAGACCAGTGACTCTATATGAGAGCTGGACTGAGTGACCCCTCCCCTAGAGTTCTACAGAGAAATAAACAGCTATTACTCAGTCAGTATATTATTCAAAATAACCGTTCTTGCTTGGATAGAGTCTATCCATATCTCAAAAAAATGTGGACTGAATTGACATAATTTGGTTGGATCGGGAAGAAAAACATTTTCTATGGGAGACGTCACGCTCCAGTTCTCAGATACAGTCAGAGAATGTCCTTTCTATCCAATCAGAGCTTCTGTGGATCCACATCTTCTCCGCAGCCCCTTACACACATTCTCAGCTGATCTCTTAAGTTTGTAGGAATCCACCATTTAACCCCTGAGATGTCGCCGTTGTTCTAACAATCTGTCGTAGCATCATGATAGATATAGCTATCCAAATGTCTTATATATGAACAAACACACAGTTTTGATGTCAGGACGTAAACGCAGCAGGTAGAAGAAGGCTCACAGAAGAGTTGTCGCATGTTGTCGTTTGAAGGAGGAGAGTGTAAGAAACGTGCACGGCTGTCATTAGTGAGCACTATGGAGATCGTTCAGCAGATCCGAGCCAATAGTGCCCCTCTGTCCACGCGGTGAACGTTCCAAAGTCCGCGCTCTTCAAACCAAACCCTGTGAACGCGGCGCATAAAAACTTACGCTGGAGCCGAACCGCTCAGCCAAGGTTTAATTCACATTCCGAGCTCACGTCTGTTAGTTTGAAAAACAGGAGCTTGGATTTTGAAGCGTTCCCCGTGTGAACAGAGAGGCACCGTGTAGGTAGGCACGGATCTGCAGCGGAGATACTGTATAGACCAGTGTGAAAACTACTTACGAGTCCCAGAGGTTAAGGAGTGAGCTCGCCTAAAAGTCCAAAACTAAGTTGACAAGCATAGCATTTCATTAGGTACATTAAGCATAAAATCAGGACAGTAAAGAGGAACCACAGATTTATAGGCGGTCCACCGAAACAGATAAATATGACATAAATTTGTCCAGTAGGTGTAGGTAGAAAAATTTATGTGACATCAAAATATCTGCATGAATCAGCTGAATCTAATATGGAGAAAAGCAGCTTTTCATGTTGACTTTGCATTGATATAACAACACAAAGCCACTTTTCTAAACTAAACACTTCACTCCTGTAAAGTGTTGCATATCAACACAAAGCTGCTTTTCTCCACTTCAATGATGGTGTGGATAATTTAAGAGTTACAGTAGCTAAAGCTTTGATGCTCCCCTTCCATCTAATTTTGGCCTCTAATTCCCAGGATGCCTTTCACCTGTGTGTGTAAACTCCTTCCTGTTTGATCTTCTGCTCCTCAGAGATGAGTGACGTGTGGTCCATATCCAGTGTGAATGTTCGGCCTGATCCCAGGAGCACCCCCGGCTCCCCCAGCGTGCCTCACCTGCCCACCATCTCCGAGGAGTGACTCGGAGGAGAAAAGAGAGACGGAGAACGAGAGGCAAGAAGGAACATGAAAAGAACTTGTTTATAGCGTTTGTTAAGCCAACATACGTGCTAGTCTAGTGCCTGAGTTTAGTTTATTCAGCCCTAATTATCATCTAGATAGAGTTGAACTCCAGCTGGTTTGATTAGCAAACACAAAACATTCACACAGGAGGAACTTCAGTAAGCTTTCCTCTGTCGTCCTCACTCTGCGCTCCGACTGCCCGAGTGCCCTTCAGCAACGCAGAGACTCTGGGATAGAGCTCCTGAGATTTCACTGGAGGCATCGAACGCCTGGAAGGAGAAGAGGAAACTGGAGAACACGTTGACATCTGGGCGGAGGGAAACAGATTCTGCTGTAAAAAGACAAACGCTGCTTTAGGCCTAGATATTGAAAACCAAACCTCGGAGAGAGGAAGCTGCTGTTCTCAGAACTCTCAGAATGCAAAGGACGAGAGAGCAGATGTTTTCTGCATAAGCAAAACTTTCTACCACGTCTGAATGAGACACACTGTGCTTTCATTCTACACATGAATAACATGACAAATCCATTTGTGATGAGGTGAGACGGCCTTCATCAGCCCCTCTCTATAAATCTAATGCCCTGTTATTCATTTCTCCTTTAGGATCAGTTTTAAAAGGGTTGGCACTTCAGATACCATCCATCCAAGTCCCTGATTGGTCAACTGGTTTAACTTTTATTGGGCGTTTTGTACTTAAACACCAAAAAAGGAATTAAATTATTAACACAGAAGCCCGAAATGTAAAAAAGTGTGTTTTAAAATAAAGTTTAATTATTAGTTGCTGCTTGAACGGGCGTCACCAGGGGTGATGTGAACTTAGCATGACGCTAACACAGTCAAGATGTCCTAAACCAACAAAATAATGGAACAGCCTCGTTTCCACTGAAAGGTCCGGTACGCTAGTTTAAATGTTTCTATTGTTTAATGGACCCATCCCGTACCTCTTGAGGGTCCCCATCCCTTATAGGTCCACAGAAGATTGGAACAGGACGGTCGGGGTGGAGTCGCTGCAGCAACCTGCTGATTGGCAGAAAGTGATGATAAATATGACCAGTATAGCGCTAAGCTAGCATTTCTGTTTTCCTCTTTAGCCGCTCGTAATCTTCTTTCAAACAACATTAAGTTGCTGTTATACACGATTCAAGCAAGAAAGAGACGAGCTGCTGGATGACCTCCGTTGTTGCTGCTTCTCTAGTCATGGCACCAATGACACGTGTGCTCTACACCACGCATGCGCAGTGAAAACAAACCGCTCAGTGGAAACGAGGCTTTAAATGTTCAAAAAAGGATTCCCAGGAACTCCTAGTCACATTTTTTGGTTGATCATTTCCTAAAAAAAATCCCATAAAAGTGTACAATTGCTGTCAGTATGTCAGTGTCCTGCTAAGGCGTGGCGAGCAGGTGGACTCTGACCTCTGATGGAAAACAGCTAACAACATGGTTGAAGTTGGATTTTATTAGCATTAATATAATCTAGGATTGTAGATTTTTTTATCTAATTAGTATTTTTTCTGTTACAAATAGAACCACAGATGAATAAAGACTGCGGAGCGTTTTTGTAACCACAGGAATAATAGCAGAGGACTCGCTATCTCCTGATGAATGTCTCCAAACGGTTTTCTCCACACGCATGTTGTGGATCTGCCTCTCTGTTTTCAAAGAGGCAACTTATGCAGGATCAAACAATGTCCTGTTAGCAATTTAGTAAGAATAATCCCCTGAAACGACTGATGGATTCTGTCCTGCAGCTGCTGTAAAGGCCGGACTGAGATCCAGCAGAGAAACGATTAGAGAAGCAATCCTTTTAACTGTGAATTCTGCAGAGCTGCTGGATCCCATCAAAGCCCACAGAGCTGGAGGCCAGCACAGTAGGTCTCCTTTAAGCTTCACTCTGTGAGTTATTAGACGAGTTATTTGAACACTCTTCGAGTGACTGAATGTAAACGTTTGAGAAAGGTTTTCTCAGCTTCTATTTGTGTTTGCGCTGAGCTTCTGTATAGACGGAAGCTTCCTTTAGCTCCTTTCAGTTCCGCTTTCAAACCAACAAAGAAACTCACCAGAGACTGATCTTTGTACAGGACAAAACCAGATTTTACACTACATATAAAAGCGGTAACTTACCAAAGTGTTTATTGTTAATGTCATCTGTGCAGTTTTAGGCTAAACTTCTTAAAAGCTGAAATCCAGAGAGTTGGTTAATCAGGAGCTCTGCAGTAAGTGCCAATAAAACAGGATCGTGGATTTGTTTCCACGAATCATTAAACTGTTTATTTGCTCATTGATGGTAATGTTCAGAGGCTTATGTAAGAAATATTAACTTTGAGAGAATAAAATCACCACATTTGTTTGAGTTTTTCTGTTAAAAAAGAAACAAAGTGGTCTAAAGCATTCAGTCAAGTTCAATTTATTTCACATATAATTTACATAATTGTTCTTTACGGCATAAACTGTGTGTGGAAAATGAAAATCTCCCTGTGATTAAAAAAAATTTAGGATTTAGCTAATCTTTTTTGTCTTGAGAATTCTTCAGACTTATGATAGATGTGTTGAAATCAGATATTAAAACTTTCAGTTTCCAAACTATTAAGTTTCATTCATGAGTAAACCTTGGGCCAAGTTTATACTTTATTGCGATTTATAATTCTAATAGCTCGGGTCACATTGATGGAAAGGCCCTCGTAAGGGAGTCACTGTGAAATGAGACATCATCTGGGATTGGAGTTGTATACTCCTAGTACGATCCCGTTCACACGGCGCCTTCAAACTTAAGCGATTAGTAGATTTTAGATACCTTGATCCAGAGAATAGATAGGTTTAGTTGATGTTTCTAAACTGCGTTTAGTCTGAGACAGAGTGGCGACCTGTTCAGGGTAAACCCCGCCTTTGCCCAACTGTAACTCAGAATTTTCTAAAGATGGACGGAAGTGTAGTAATCATCCAAGTTGAAGAATCTTCCGATAATCTCTGCATGTAGACTCCTACATTCTTTAATAATCATTTAAACCTCTGTTTATACTCTTTTAATACCTGTAAAAATATTAGAGGTGAATTTATTTTCCACACACTGCTGATGAATTTAATAATGGTTGGTTTATGAGGCAAAGACACAGATTGTTGTTCAGGTGAAATGGATTGAACTTTAAGACGAGCAAAAGGACCAAATTCAAATGTTCTATTTAGTCTCAAAATTTTATAAAACCTGTAAGTTTAGAGTTTTCGTTATAAACGGTCTTTTTATTGGTGTTTCAGTAAATTAAAATGTTTCACTTCAATATTTTTTTTTCTTGAACTTTTAAGGCTATTAAATGAAAGCCGTCGTCTAAAAAGTCAGAAAATGAGTAAAGAGTCTCATCAGATCGGACCGAGCTTGTAGTTACGCAGCACGCCGTCGTGAGTTTCTGTGTTCAGCGTTTTAGCTCCAGTCATCACTCTAGCTGCACAGCCGTATTTATTCTATGGAATATGATGAATTCTACCATCAGACAGCTTATTTTTGTGAGCGACTCTGGTGTCAATGCAGCGCTGCATTGGTTTTCCTCCCAAGATGCTTTGCATTTTGAGCCTTGCATGTGTTGGATTTATCCGACTTTAGTTTTCTTGATGCTTTCCTGAAAGGATGTGATTCATGTCTGCGTCATCGTCTGCACCGAGGCAGATTCCTGGCTCTTTATAGTGTTAGTTTCTAATAAATATAACCCTAAGAATCAAAGAAATTTTACCAAAATAGGCTTTAGAAAAGCTTAAAATGTTTATTTTTTATTCCCTTAATCAAAGAAAGATGTGATTAGCAATTTTAGAGAAAGTGTTTTTTCACATTTTCTGGTATTTTTGTAAATGTAGTTATAACATATTTTTAAATTTTAAAAAGTTTACTGTCAACTTGAAGGAAAATGTTATAAATCATCTGAAAAGTTAGCTCTATCTGCTGTTGAAGTCCCACTCTGATCTATTTTCAAAGTCTTCCCAGTTGGGTTTTTGATCATCATTATGCTGTTTTTATCCCAAATTAAGCCTTGAACATCAGATCTCCAGTGTTTTATGTTCTTTGATTTATTGTAATTTTTTAATCATTAACACGATTAACGTCATCGAGCCGCTTTTCTTCTTCAGAATCTACAGGAATTATCGTGTTAACGATTGAAAAGTTACAGTATGTTAAAGATTTTGTGGTTGAGCTTCACCAATGACTCATAAGGAAACTGTCATTTTCTGTGGGCGGGGTCACCGACGCAGGGAAACCCCGCCCCCCCTTTTCCCTCTCCATTGCTGAGAGTTTAGCGCCGCCCAGCGTATTTTCTACAAAAAATCTCTTTTTCAAAAGACATTTTTTCATCTGCTCCTGATTTACAACGTTTTGAATGACAAAATACTCAGAAAAACAATTTGGAGATTAATTTTCTTTATAACAGTCCATCAGAAAAATGCCACACCAAAAACAAGATTTATTTTTTTGGAATGGGTCTTTAATGGTTAAACTGTGTTTCAGTTTATTCTCTCCTTTCTCCAAATGTAATTACATAGTCATAGATCAGGGGTTTGCAACCTGCGGCTCCGGAGCCACATGTGGCTCTTTGACCGCTCCATTGTGGCTCTCTGGTTAAAGGAACATTTTTTTTTTTTTTTTGGTAGAACCGTAAAAAGTAAATAAGTGGTAAAAAAAAAAAAAAGACAGATAGCTGAAGAACGTGAAGATCGAAGCTTTTTGACAGATTTTATATTTTTAAACAAATTTAAGGATTTTAAGTGTTTGCAAAACAAGTTATCACTTCTATAGCTCTGATTTGGTTCATTAAATTTGCACATTTTTGTCTGAAAACGGAAAATCTAATGATTTTCTGCAATGAGATCATCCTATGTGACACAGGATGTCTTATTTTGAAAGGAAATCATGTGAAATCTCGGACAAAAATTAAAAACTAATTACTGTTTTGAAAATAAAAGAATCTTCATTTTAATTTGTCAAGAAATCTGCTTATAGTTATCATAATAGTAACATTAATAAAAACAAATCTGTGTCTTATTTTCCTGAAAAGTGAATAAGACTTTGAGGTTTCTGTTGGGATGTTTTGTGGGGGAGAAATTGACCAAAGTGTTGAAGGTTGCCTTTCATAGATGGATGCAAACTGTTCAATTAGTTTGTGCCCAACAAAGAAATGTGATTTTTACCCAATCAGAAACTTTTGTGTACGTAAACCTCACAGAAGAGCAATTTCATTTCAGCTTTTTTTCAGGACGGCTGGGCTAAATTATCGGATGCATGGAAATATTTTTTTATTCTCAGAAAAACCGAAAGAGGAAAAAAGAAGTGCTTTCTCGCTTTCTTATCTGTGTGCTTGCGGATGTAGATTAGATTTTTTTTTTTACATGCAATGGAAGTTCTGAATGTCATTCCAGAGATTCTCTGTTCCCCAAAGTAGAGGGAATCTGAGCTCCAATCCTTATTTCTGAATCAGAAAACTTCAATAATGAAAATGAACACCTCTTACATCCTGAAGTGCTGTTTTTTTTTTTTTTTAGTTGCCACACAGTGTTGTACTAAAAAGTGATGCTAAATTCTAAAATTTGCTATTTTTTAAACTTCTTGGATCATAAATGATGTCATCTGGATTTAACACATTAGAGAATAGTGTGCTTGTATTTAATGCCAGAGGTGTGCAGACATTAGTCAGGTTATGATTTTCAAAATGCTTCTGCCTTTTATGCTTTGATGCCAATAAATGTGGATGACTAAAGACACGTTTCATTGTTGTTTATTTACCTCCCAGCTGCTGCAGCTTTTCAGATCACATCAAATAGATTCATGTTATTGAGCTTTTGTGCATAAATTTAAATCCACTTAGTTTCATTGTAGAGGAGTGTAATTACATATATATGTGATTTTTAAAATATTTTATTTGTATACTACTCCTGCAAATAAATATTTAAACATCTGAGAAAATAAACAGGTGCTTCTAATTTAGGAGGGGGACTATTTAAAGGTGGATAACATGTCTTTGAGGGTCAGAATTCTCGCTGATAGGTAGGTGTTCATGTATGTGTTTACAGCATTAGCATACAAAGAATTATTATTTTTTAATCATAAAATGGAATTTACAGATTTTTTGTATTATGTCTCTCACAGTGGACATGTACCTCAGAGGAAAATGTCAGACTCCTCCATGATTTCTAAATGGGAGAACTTTCAAAGTCACAGGGTGTTCAAATACTTATTCACCTCATAGTATGTAAAAGTAAAGAATTCAACTAAACAACAGTAAACAGAAGACATGAGTCAGTCTGTCAACACAAAAATTCAATAAAACATTTTTAGGAATGAATTTTATTGAATCCCGTCTCAAAACTCTACATCTTTGATACTTTTTACTATGGGTTTTTATGGTACCTAATAGTTTTAACACAGTGATAAAAATTGTGTTTTCACATATCCAGCTGTTACAGACCTGTTCCATTCTTACTGGTCTTGCTAAGGTTTTAAAAACATTATTACACATTACTTTGACTGTCACGTCTTACCTCTTTTCCAATCAGGTTTCATAACAGGTTATGAGTGTACAACAGCAACTCTTATAGTTCTAAATGATATCACTTCTGCCTTACACGCCAAATTAAAATGTGATGCTATTCTTATTGACTTAGAAAAAAAATTCTGACTCTGTTAATCACTTCTGTTTTATTGACAGACTTTGTGATGATTGTGTTTCTGAAAAAGATTTGTCATGATTTTCAAACTATCTTACAGAAAGATTGCAATGTGTTAAATCAGAGAAATTTCTTTCTGAACCTCTTTGTGCCACCACAGGAGTTCCACAGGGATTTATTATTGGACCCAACCATGTTTTTTTTTTTTTTGTTTTCCCTTACCAGGAAGGAGGGTCTAACGCAGGGATCGGCCACCTTTAACAATAAAAGAGCCCTTTGGGCTCGTTTTCTACTGATCATAACCAAGATGAAGACGCAAAGTCTTGCTTTGGTCTAAGAAATTTGGATTTGCCTTTATTAACTTCTTTTTTTAATAACAAATATGAATTTTGTGATTTTTCTTTTTTTTTTTTTTTTTTGGTACAAACAAAAGCAAAAATATAAAAAGAACCTAACTTCTCTCAAAATGTAATTTTTTTTTAACTTATTTTTAAAATAAAAGATGTTCTGTGCCAAACAGGATCTTCTCAGTGCAGCTCTGGACAGCTAGTAACCAGTGTTGTGCAGCACGAGATAATATGTGCTTTTAACTCATAAAATATCAAACTTTTTACCAAAGTTTTGCTTTGCAAATAAAATCTGTTCATTCTGGAGGTAGCGTTGAGTAAATAAAACGTCTTCAGGTCAACAGGGATGTAAATGCCTAAATGATTTATCATCTATGTGCATCTCAGCCGTCTATTTATAAATTAAACTAATCTAAATTCAATAAATGCTAATTAAGTAAAGTTGATTACTTAAAAAAAAAGCCATTTTATTAATTTTTTTAATATAATGATTTTTTGTTCTTTTTCCCTCTTTGTCTTCAGCAGCCTACACTGCTGGGTTTTGTTGTTTTAGTTTGGGATTTGGTAGTCTTAGTTTGCAGGATTTGTTTATTTGTTTTCTTAAGTTAGTTTTGGTTAGACATCCATTGGTTAGACTGACTCCAACGGTCTACATGCCGGGTCAGCAGTCTCCCTGACTTATCTTGTGTTTAGCAAAGGAGCCACCATGGAGAGATAAAAGAGCCACATGTGGATCTGGAGCTGCAGGTTGCAGACTCCTGGTCTAAGGACAGAGATAACTAGTTTTATTTAGTTTGTTTAGTTTAGCTTTTGTTTACATTTTATGACTGACAATCTGCTTCAATAAAATTAACGGCATGAAGCCCAATGAGGCTATTTTTTTGTGATATTGGGCTATATAAACAAAATGGAAAATTGATATTTAAGCCTTTTCTCAATCTACGTTAACAACACAACTCTATCTCTAAGACCCTTCTCTATGCTGATGACACAGTTCTCTATTCTCGTACTTACCCAAACAAAGTGAAAAAAAAGAAAGTTGTAGTGTGGTTTTAATACTACAACTAAACCTAAATGTTTCCAAAACCAAAATCATGTGGTTTGGAAAGAAGGAACATGTTACTTTAAGCATTCTCAAAATCTCCACTCTTGATGAGACTCCTCTAGATCGAGTCACAGAGTATAAATATCTTGGAATCTGGCTAGACGATGCTTCACCTTTTTCGGTGACCATTTGCAGTCAAAAACAGAATGCATTCCTCTCTCACTTACTCTGCAAGAAAAACATTGGACCAAGTATTCCTCGTTGGTGTGACACAGCATATTTATTAAGCACAATATCACAAGCGTCAGTCAAAACGGATACACATCACAAACGGTGCAAAAACACTCCTGTAAACATTTGTGTCTCCTAGAACTGTATATGGTGACAAACAGGGGTGAGTGACAGCAGCAACAACACACAAAGAGGCTAAATTAGATCACAAAACCTGCTGTAACAAATGGATTGGATTGGCACAGTTTGGATCTGAGAATTTCTGATGGTACAAAACAGAAGTTTTAAGAATGATGGGTTTACAAAATACGTACTGTATATCAGATTTTCCCTTAGCAAAAAGTAGTCTAATTAAGTTTACTACAAGTACACTTACTCTATACAAAAAACAAGTATAAATAGTGTTTTATATATTATCTATAAACTTAAAATTGAATTTGAAGAAGTATTTAGTTCACATACTTCATGCTCTAGAGCAGGGGTGTCAAAGTCAATCGCACAGGTTGCCAAAATCCAAAACACAACTTAGTTTGTGGGCCGAACAGGATAAACATTTATTGAACACGCTAAAACTATTTTCTTTTTCTTTAAAACTATAACTTTTTAACATAATTTTGAGCTAGATATATCGCAGATTACCTGTGATAATGCTAGTGGGAATCCTGTAAGCTTTTGACCGCTGAAGATGATAAAATTATTAGTTAAAAATGCTTAAGCTGATAGCTAAAATTGATAACTGAAATCGCTGACACTGATAGCCAGCTAAAATATTAGCAAATCACCAAATTAGCCAAAAAAAAAATACACTAGTTAGCCAAAACTGCTAAAATGTAGCTGAAAAAATAGCTAAACTTCAAAATATCCCAAAAAATGGAAAAAAAAGCTTAAATTAGCCAAAACAGCTAGCATGTAAATATTAGTCCAACTCCAAAACAACCTAAAAAACTTAAAAAGAAAAGCCTAAATTAGCTAAAACAGCTAACATGTAGCTAAAATTTAAGATCTAAGTAAATACCAAAATAGTCCAAAAAGCTCACTGAGGAAATGCCAGTTTTTAAGACTTAAAAACCTTAAGTTTTTTTTACATAATTCTCAAAAATAAAAAGAAAGAACATTATTCCAGATCAAATTAACTTAAATAAATAATAAATATTTTACTCTCCATGAAAATATGTTTTGTTAAAATTATACAAGTTAGAAATGAGAGCAAGATAACATCGGACCATTACTAATAATAAAAATAAAATGATCTGGAGGGCCGGATCCGGCCCCCCGGCCTTGACTTTGACATATGATTTAGGGTATACTTCCTATACTGTATTCAAGTATACTTAATTAAATGCGCTCCAAATGTACTACTTTTTGCTAAGGATTCAGCAAAACAATACGACACTCTTTGTGGCAAAACCTTATTTAACAGTAAGGATGAATTTGTTAGAAATCTGGAAAAAGTTGAACACATCGATCTGTGAGTAAAAATCAGTAAACAAGAACATTTTCTTTATTACTCATCATCTCACACGTCAGTTTTTTGCTCCACCTCCTTGAAACTCAAATAACTTTTTATGCTGAAATTGACATAGTTGTTTACTTTTAAAAAATACAGTTCTTTGTATTTAAACAATTTTGAATTAATCTTATTTTTTAATTAAGGCCATAACTTTAAGGCATTCAGGCAAACAATTTAAGATTTTTTATTTAAACATTGACACGTTTTCAGAAAATTTGCTGTTTTTCATTAGATTTCTCATTTATTACCAGCATGAACAGGTGAGATGTTTGTTTTTCTGACCTGCATCCATAGAGGAGAGTAAACATAATTGTTTTATGCTCAGAAGCATCAAGTTTCAGGTTAGTTGGATGTTACAGCATCTGCTTTAAATAAAAACACAGAAACATGGAGGTCTGGAAATGACATAAACATCCACAAATACATGAAATAATTAAACTTCTGGTTGAACAAAAATATTTTCTCTTTCTACAGTTCTACAAACTAAAGAGTTTCTACATAAATTACTTCATATTTTTGTTAATTTGTTGGAGGTTTGTAACATTTTATTCTGAAAAATGTCCCTAAAAATGAAAAGATTTGACACGGATGCAGCAGGCTGGATAATTCGTTGGTTTTTGTTTCCTGTGAGAACATCAAGCAACCGAGATAGAGCTGGAGGAAGTAGAGCTGGCGTCAGAGCTTCACAAAGACAAACTTTCACCAACTCCATAAACTTTGCTGTAGAAAATGATCAAATGATGAGTCAGCAGTTTTTATGTCCACCTTTTTTGTGCAATTAATTCATTAATATTGAAAACCATAAACTAAAGAGGAAAAATAAATATTCTGAAATGTAAATATTAATATTTTGTACATCTAATGGCAGTGAGTAAAAAAAAAACATCTCACTGCTGCTGGAGGAGCATCTGATAATCTGATCTGACTTCATGATGGACTATATCATAGAATAAAACATAGATTTTTGATTTTGGCTAAAAACTGCATAACCATAATTAAAAGTGACTGGGAACGCTTTGAAAATAGATCAAAAAAGGATTTGAGTGGGACTTTAGCTCTGAGCTATTTGTATCATATTTGATACACACATTTCTGAGACTTCCATCTCATTAGCTTGATCAAAAGTTCCCCAAAAACTTTATAAGTTAGTCCATGTTTTCTGCCATGTAGTTCACTAACATTCCACTAGAGGGCAGTAGAAGGCCTTTGCCTGCTGCTTTCAAAATGGCTGCCTCCATGAAATCTCAAAAACACAAAAGTTTTGCCAATTTTCTCCACTTAATGGTAAGATTAACTCTTCCATTGTTATTTGTTCTTATAAATGACTACTTGCTGGACTGAAATAAAGCAACATTTGTTGATAATTAAATCTGTTTATAACAATTACACCAAGTAAAAAATGTGTGGATCAAATTTGAGACAGTAAATAAGGCTTTTCTTTTTTATTTCCTGAACAATCATATCAGTATTTTTGCATCTTAAACTAACAAGTAACTCACCCAACATATAATAATTTATACTATTTATATCTCATAAAAATTGATATTGCAAACTTTTTTTTTATTTTATCAAGAGAGTTTAAGAAATATCTTGATTTTCAGCTTCCACCAGTAATCCCTTATTTTCAAACGTCACTCTTTAAACTTAAAAAAAAAAAAAAAAAAAAAAAAAGAGTAGGAGAATTGTTTTTGCTGATGCAGCCAAGAAGATCCTGACTGGAAGTCGTTTTATATCATTTGGAAAAAAAACTTTTTTTGAATGTTGAATACTTTTTGGAGTAAACTTCCCTTCGATTAACCCGCCATCTTGTCAGTGCAGTAGTTGTCCTGAAGCAGCAATAGAATAAAAGCCAAAACTAAAAACAAACCAAACAAAACCGGATGGAGGAGTTTTTGTTGTCAGAGTAGTCATCCCGGATGGAGAGTTTTTGTTGTCAGAGGTAGTCATCCTCACTGGACGAGTCGTGTTCATTGAAACTGTAGTGGTAATAGTTACTGGGGCCTTCGCCGGGGTCGCTGCTGCTGCTCGCCGCTGAACTCTCAGCGGCGAGCTCCGACCCGCCTGAACTCGCAGAAGGACAGCGGCTCATCCACCACAGCTGATGGGCGAAGGTCCGCCCCCAGCTGCAGTGCTGACCAATGGGGCGCAGCAGGCGGACGAGCTCAGTGGCCTCCTGCCAGTAAGACGTTCACTTGCTGTGGCCCCGCCCCGAGCGCTGCTTGTTCATAGTGGTCAGCATCTGGCTGATGTAAGAGGTCAGCAGGTCGTCCATCTTGTAGCCCTGCAGGTGTGAACACAGACGGATGCGGGAGTTTGTCTTAGTTCGATCCAGATGCTTCCGGCTCGTGGATTCTGCCGCCACCTACCAGGGACGTCTCGCACAGCAGCTTGCTGCCTCTCACCAGGTTGCCGATGGTGATGTGGAAGTAGGTGTTCCCGCTGCTCCAGTTGGAGATCTTTGTGAAGGGGTGGGTAGTCAGGATGTCCTACATGGAGGTTCAGTGATCATTACAAAATAAACTGAAGACCGAAAAATCAAAATAAACAACTTTTAAGGATAGAACATGAACGGAAGCTGAGGAAGGACATTTGCTGCTTTGGTAACATGCAATAACATTTTTTTTCTTTTAAAGTAAAAAAGCAAAATTTTTAATCATCAGAGGAATTCATGGATGAAAAAAGCATGTGAATTGTGAGAAAAGTGCGACTTCGACTGAAATCAGCAGTTTAAATATCATCATTAAGAGAGGGATTACTAGTTTATATGATCAATTTTCATGGCTGGAAGAGTCCACGCTCCTAATATCGATCCAATAAAACAACAGCAACAAAAACTGATCAACAAATTCTGTTCAAATTTTTCTCTTCACGGTAAAACTGAAAAATCATCATGTAGAACTGCTTTTAATTCAGTTTTTCTTCTATTTAAGGAAAAGTCAGAAAAAAATCAAAGATGAATAATTTAAGTTGATTTTAAAAGAAGTAAATGTCAAGAATCAAATCCCAAAAAGTGCTGAGAAATGGAGAAACTTTGAAACATGATGATGTTGAAGACTGAAGGGTGCAGGGATCATTTGAGCTGCTCTCTGATTTGTACGGTGGCTCTGAAGTGCAAATCCCTTGACTACATGTTAGAAATCAAATCCAAATTCCAGAAACTGAAATATAATTCCAATAAAAAAGAAATATTATAAAAATGAAATGTTTCAGACAGTGGCTGAGCTAGAACATTTTATATGGAGGGGTGGGAGGGAGGCAAATAAGTCTACAGAGTGGAAGGTCATGAAAAAATTTAAATTTAAAGCTTCTTTAAGCATTTGCTTTGCTTCACCCTGGAGCACTATTGCTGGGTGATTTCACCCGAGCAGAAGTATTCACATGATGTTCAAAAAGTTGTGTTATTCTGGGTGTCATGGGTCCCTGAGTAAAGTCTCACATGTCCCAGGAATGGATGGACCAAAGACCAAGTCTCCAGTATCCTTATTTATTTTTTTAGGATTTTTTCCTTTCACAAATTCTCAATTAATTTTTTTTAAATTTCAAGCATGTTTTTAGGATCTTCCGATTTGTTCATTTTTGTCAATAATTATACTAATATTGACTCAACAATTGGAGGGAAATTGGAGGCATTGCTTCATTCCTGACTTTGGAAAATAGAAAAAATTTCCAGAAATCAAAATTAATTTAAAAGAAAAAAAAATAAACACAATAAAAAATTGGAAAGGTAGGTATAATGGGACATTGCTGATTTGATGATGAAGTTTGATGTATATATATATATTTTTTTTTTTTTTTTTTTTTCAAATGCGACTTCGATGTCTGCATACTTCTAAAAGTTTTATGATCAGTACGAAGCAGATCTTGTATCATTTTATGACAAATAATCTTCTGATGAAATGATGGACAAACATCATCAACCTGTGGTTTCTTATAAAACCTACCTCTCCTGGTTTCTTCTTTTGTTTCATTTTCTAACTTTTTATTTTGATTCCTAGAAATTACTGGTTTCCATTTTTTTATTTTTAGGAAACCAGAAACACTAGTTACCATGGGACATCTCTGATTGGACGATGACGTTTGTCCATCACTTCAACCAAAAGCTATGACATGAAGCCGTATCATCCAGTCAGCGATGTCCCGTAGTTCTTATACCATTTCTAGTTTCTTATTGTGTTTAATTTTTTTTACATTTTATTTAGATTTCTGGAAGTTACTTTTGTTTCCAAAAAGGTTTCATTTTTATTAATTTTTTATTGGGTTTTGTTTTCTGGAATTTGGTTTGAAATTCTTAAATTTAATGTTTTTCTATTATTTGTTTTACTTTTTTAAATGATCATTATGATCTATGTTATTTTTGCATCAAGTGATTTGATTGGCGCTTCAGGGCCACCGTACATTTGACAACAGGACTAAAAATGAGGTGTATTCTGATGATTTTATATCCCCAGCTGCTTCATTTGAAATAAAAGCCGATTGGAGATCACATGTGTGAGAATGAAGAGGATTGTGGGTAGAAGACAAACCTTTGTCTTTGGGTCGATGAGACTGACTCCATGCTTGTTGATGGCGATCAGCAGGATTTCTGGGTAGTTGGGTTCAGTGGTTTGCTGAAAAAAAACCCAAAATGTTATCAACACAGGTAAAGGCTAATCAATTTAATCTCTTTTCTAGAAAGAGTTTTGCTTAATTAGTTTAATTTAAAAAATGTGTGTGATTTAGGTATTTTTTTCTAAATAAAAATAAAAAAGTTTCTGATTTGACCAGATCTGACCTCTTCAAAAAAAAAAAGATGTGCCAGTGACAGTTTTTACAGAGGTTGCTTTCAGCAGAAGTATTCATAATTAAAACGGTAAAAATGAACAGAAGAACTCACAAGATAAAACAAGAGGTACTTTTTGTCTGTCCGCTCTGCCAAGAAGATTTAAATTCACAGCGTTTTTTTAAATTCTAAAACAACTTTGTAAATCACTATAAACACGACCCTTTAAGTAAAGGAAAAGTTATTTGAAATTTCCCTTGTTAAGTTTTTGCTCTCAATGAAAAGTGAAGTGACATTCACCTTGACTTCAAAAAAGGCGGAGCCAAAAGTCGGCCATTTGTAGATGATCTTGAGGAACATCAGTTTGGCTTCTTCTCGCGATTTTCCCGCCTGCTTGTTGAAGTATGCCACTATGGACTGTAACCGTCGCCACAAATCAGAAACGTGGAGACGTTTGAATCCATCTTTAAAAAACAAATGACATTTTATCAGGAAGGTTCCGCTTTTTTACCCGTTTCCAGTCATCCGGTGACATCTGGCGGATGAGGTCCTGAGGCACCAGCTCCCGAAGCATCTTGGGTATTGTAGGAAAGTGGGACTTGTCCTCCTCAAACTTGACACGGTAGATGAGCGCTCCGAGCTGGAAAACCTCCTCTCGGGAACACTTGTGGTAGCCGCGCAGGTATTTTGGAAGCTCCTGACATTAAAGGCATAAAACTGATGAGTTTGAACATAACAAAAATGATTAAAAATACATGAGAGAAGAATGACCTGGTAGTAATGGAAAATGGAGTCTGCAAAGGAGTCCTTCCCTGGAACTGTGCTGGTCCACAACTTCTTCATGAAGAACACCTGATAGGTCAGAGAAGGGACGATTCCTGCAAAAACAAAGCACCTCTATTCTCAGTCAAGAGGAGTCAGTATTGAGATTTTTGAAATTTATATATATATTTTTTAAATGCCCTTTTAATATACCAGCAGAAACTGATTTAGTAGAAGAGTTTTTTGGGATTACTTTTATTTTGCTAAATAGAGCAGATTAGCTCAGCGGCCAAGTGGAAGAGTGTCTGTCCCACGCTGGGACACTGTGGGTTCGAATCCCAAATTATGAAAAGAGAATTAAGTGATGACTCAGCGCTGATTTCTGTGGAGAACGTGTGAGCCAAATAATCTCAAATGGGTTCTGCTGCTTGAATAGTAGAAATGGCTGCAATGTGGATTATTACTTCACTATTAGATCAATTTTCAAAAATGTAATTTAAAATGATGTAAAGAAAGCTTTAAAAATAAAATAACGTTATTGGCCAAAAGGGAAAAAAAAAAGCACTAAAGATGGTATATTTTTTCTTTTAACATTAAACAGTGTTCCTCTGTCACTCTTTTTTTTGTTAATATATTTGAATAAAATTCTGGTAATCTATATTTGAGTAAATGTTAATTAAAACAGACAAGAAGAGAGTTTTATTTCTAAGTATGAAGGTAAATTTCACCTGCTATAAAATGTCTTTAAAAGTCTTAAAGATAAACTTTACTTTTATTATTATCTGAAACACAGTTATGAATTAACCATGTATTTACTATGCAGCTACTTTTAGTAGTTTTGACTCATGGGCCACAAGGAATTTCTAAAACTTGACAGATTGGCTGGAGTGTTTTGGTGAGCGACCTCATATGAGAAAGAAACAACACAGAATCTGGAAAAAAAACAGGATTTTTAATTTAAAATCTATGAGTTTTTATCCCATTTTAGTTAGTTGTTTAGTTTGTTGTTTTGAAATGATTGAAAAAATTTTTAAAAACACACACGAACTTGAGAAAAACAACAAATCTTGCAACACAACATGAATACAAAATAATTTTCTGCACCAAAACACAAATCAGTTTATTTGTGATGCGCCCTCTGAAGGGAGAAACCAAAATTACATGGAAATAAATAACATTATATAATTATAGGATTATCAATATAATTTTTTCAGTGTGGGGGGCCAGATCAAATAGTTTAACGGGCCGGATATGGCCCCCGGGCCGTAGCTTGTCCATTCGTGAGTTAGACTGTGAAAAAGTCAAAATATATAAAAGTAAGGCTGAGAGTATGGAGACAGTTGTGCTTCTACACCTAAAAAAATCCAAACTGCACGTGTGTTGGCTTTAAGTGATTGCTTAGATTAATATAATGTCTTTTTGTTATTTGAGAATAATAATTATCTAACATGTTTATTTATTTTTTATTACTGCACAGCAGACTTAGTAAAACAGATTGTGTATTTTGTCTGATTAAGCCAAGAAACTTTGCATAAAAGAAAAATTATTTCACCCTGTAATAACTATAATTAATCTTTAACTGTAACAGAAACATTGTTTTTTACAAACCACTCTAGAGATTGTATCTCTTTATTAAGTCGATGCAAAATAGATTTCTTGTGTGTCTCCCATTGAAGTTATTTTTTATCTCTTCACAACAATAATCAAATATAAAAGTTCAAAAATACTAACATTTTTCACCATATTTGCAGGCTAAAGCACGGGCTGTGAAGCCTCACCAGAATCGATTTCTGCTGGTTATTCTGGCACATTGGAAAAGCCGTTTTTCTACCCCATTTTCAAACAAGCACAAAAGGATAAATTAATAATATTTTTAGAGAAAAGAAAGAAAAGAAAGCAAAATCGACTCAGTCGTCTGAATACTTTTTGGGACTTTAGAGGTGAAAGTGAAGCAGATACCAACCGTCTTTAGCTGGACGGGATTTCTTGATCCAGTCGGTCAAATGTCTGACAAAGTCGAAGAAAAAAATCTCCCTCCGGGACACTGATCACCTGCAAGAAAAAATGCTTTTAAAAGGGACTGGAGCAGCTTTAGCAAAAAGTATCACGAATTTAGGTCAAAATCAAATTTTTTTTTACCTTTTTGTGGTATTTTTTAAAATGTTTTAATGCAAAAGTGATAAATTTGCAAGTAAAGCTGTTAAATGTAAAAATTTTCCAGTTTTATTTTGGTTATAAGTCCCACTCCAATCATCTTTTGATCTACTTTAAAATCGTTCCCAGGGGTTTTATAATTATGACTTTAATGTTGAGTAAACCTGCACTTATTTCCTGTCATCCCGTCGTTAGTGCAACGAAAATGGCGATCTATTTTGGAGCTATATTTGTTTGGAGTCAACACAGACGATGAAAATGATGATGATAACGGATCGTCGTCTGCAGGAGGATGCATCAGAATGGAGCGGAACAGGGAGTTTGTAGCCCAACCGAGTATTTTCTACATCACAAATACGCTATTTTTCAAAGAGTATTTTTGTCTGCTATTGATTTACAACAAACTGAATAAAGAAATTTACAGAAAGGCAGATTTTTATCTTAATTTTCTGTATATTCGTCCTCCATCATTAGAAAAAAGGCTGCAAGAGAAGAGAAACACCAAACACATGGTTTTGATCAGAGTTTGTCTTTACTGGTTTAACTTTAAAAAGAAAAAAGTTTTAATTTATTATTTAGACAGTTATTAAAAAAATAAATAATCAAATGCATCCGTCTAGAAGCAACTCAGATCCAGACAGATCTGAGTCAGAACCTGTTCATCAGTTTGATCTAAACATCCTAAAATGAGGGTAAAAGATTTTCTTTTTAAAAATAATTATTTAGTTAATTAAAATATTTTTAGACTTTTGGTACATTTGGGATAAGTTTAAGTTAGCATCTTTAAAACAAAATTATTTTTTTTTTAATTTTATTTATTTCACAGGGACAGTGCACATCAATAGCATCTCTGCAATGTGCCAGAATTAGCTAAAAGCTATTTTTCATCTGTAGTCCCTGGACAGGTGTTAAAAAATTGTCAACCTAAAAAACTTTCAAACTGGTCGGCTCTGATTTTTAGTATTGAAAAAAGTCAGTTAGTGAAACTTGAATTGACAAAAGAGCAGAACAGAAAACATCACATAAACTCTCCTAAACTGATCGTTCTGGTCTGTCTTTCTGCTTCTCAGGTTCTGAGGATTGACCTCTGACCTTGTCTGAGATCTTTACGAAGAGGCTGAAGCCCTCGGCGGATTTCAGCAGCAGTCTGGTGGAGATATTCTGGCAGAAATCCTTCGCTTTGGTGCTGGACTCCACCTCAAACGCCTGCAGGGTGAAAAGAAAAAACAAATTTACGCAGGAGAAATTTTAAAGGTTATTTTTAAATTTATTGGTTGTTTTAAGTGTGCCGCACCTCATCTGTGTCATCGGGGAAGTAGACCTTGTGGAAGATTTGGGTGGTTTTGTGCTGGATGGCCTCCACTTCCACCAAATGAGGCGGATACTTTCTGGATCCATTACTGTCACCAAAACAAGAACAAACTGAGAACATTATCAACACCAAACATGTTAGTTTGGCTTTAATACTAATGTGTAAGATATATGGTTTTATTCTGTTTCTGTCTTTGAGGCTCAGCTTTTACCGCAGAGCTTTGTGGACTCTCTGCATGCAGTCTGCAGACAGCGGGTGGTGCTTCTTGGACTGGAGGAAGCGCTGGATGTGCGGGAGCAGCACGTTGCTGGGGGGGAACAGGCCCGTGCACAGCCACAGCAGCTCCCAGCCTTTCTCCTCGCTGTACCTGCAGCAGCAGCAGCGCTCAGCGCTGGAAGACCGCTCAACCAGAGCAGCACCCGACGCACCGCTTCCCGAGAAGGATTCACCGACGCACTTGTCGTGGTTGTCCGTGAGCTGCTTGAGGATCTGACAGTAGATCTCGTCTTTCAGAGGCTCGCCCTTCAGCGCCCCCTCAAAGATCTGGTCTGTCAGCTCGTTGACGGATCGCGTCCGCTTGGAGGGGTAGTCGCCCATGTACTTCATCATAGGTGGGTTTGAAGTCAAGAAATTCACAAGGTTAGAATCTGAATTAGAGAGTTATCCAGAGAGTTCCCAGCGGTCTTTTAATTATGATTAAGCCCTTTTGAGGCTCAATTTAGAAAAAAAAACTGTCATTTTCTAGAACATAGTTCTGCAGAGCGGCAGCTGTTCATTAGAAATTCACCTCTAAATTGTGGACTGAACCATTTGCATAGAGTAAACCCGCCCCCATTCCCATTATCCATCTGTTTATAGTCTCTCCCGCTAGCTCACAGCCCCTCACAACCTCAATCTAACATTAGCGGAGCAACAAAAACGACAAGCAATATCAGAGCTATCCAGCCATAAAGTTTACAGGCAGATACCAGCTAAGATGAGGAGAACAAGGACGTTCATGGATCTGTTTGTTTGCAAGTGGATGCATCAGAAGCTTGTGGCCCGCCGGCCGACTGAAGCACCTATGTCAGAGGTCGACAACCTTTAAGAGTAAAAGAGCCATTTGGGCTTGTTTTCTACTGATCAAATCCAAGAAGGAGCCACACTGACATGCATTAGTCTTTAAGAAATTTGGATTTGCGTTTATAACCTTCTTTTTGCTTTTTGTTTTTTTTTTTATAAATGTGAATAATGTCTATTTTTGGCACAAACGAAAGCAAAAAAATATATAAAAAGAAACTAGCATCTCTCAAAAAGGTATTTGTTTACATTTTTAAGTTTAATTACCAGCTGAACTTATTAGCATAACATTTCTCTGTGAATTAAATCAGCCAAAAATTTTAGCATGTTGCTGAAATAAAAACTAAACTCAAAATTAGCCTAAAACCCCCAGTAGATAACAAATTAGCTAAAAATGTTAGCTATTGCTAAAATATTAGCTGAACTCCAAATTATCATAAAAAACTAATTAGAGGTTAAATTTGCCAAAAAAAAGTTAGCTTGTTGCTTAATTACAAGCTGAACTCCAAAATAGCCTAAAATTCCTCAGAAAACCAACTTAGTCGAAAACGTTAGCATGTTACTAAAATAGAAGCTAAATCCTCAATCATCCAACATAAATTACAGTAGATGAAAAAATAGCTGAAAACATTAATATTTTACTAAAATATTAGCTAAACTCCAAATTAGCATAGAATTTCTCAGAAAACTTAGTCAAAAACGTTAGCATGTTGCTAACATAGAAGCTAAAATTTTAAATTAGCCTATAAACTCCAGTAGGTAACACATTAACCAAAAACGTTAGTATGTTGGTAAAATAAATCCCGATTTTTTTTTAAATTTACTGTTATTTTATTTTTCTTCAGCCAGAGAGCCACGATGGAGAGATAAAAGAGCCACATGTGGCTCTGGAGCCGCAGGTTGCTGACCTCTGACCTATGTCAAGTTTTTTCAACTGCATTTTTTCATCTGCTCCAGATTCACAACGATTTGAGTAAATAAATACCCTGAAATGCAATTATTATCTTAATTTTCTTTATATATGTCCCCCATCATCAGAAGAAAACACAAAAAAAACAGTTTTCCTTGGAGTGGACCTTTACAACACATTTTCTCTCTTAACTTGTCATACATTGACCTATGGTTTCAGACCCCTCCGCATCACTTGTTGACGTTTTGGGCGTCTCCAACTTGTTGTTTTTTGACATGCTGGCTGTTTCCATTAAATCGAGGTCCCCAACCTCCGGGCCGCGAACCAGTAGCGGTCCGAGAGTCGCTTAGTACCAGGCCACAGACAGGAAAAAAAAAAAAAGAATACGCTAATCAGTTGTCTTCAACCCTCGGGACGCAGAATCGGTACCCTAATGCAGTACCGAGACCGCGTCCCAAGATTTGAGCCAGCACGTCAAAGTGGGACCTGAACCATACGTCCATATATCACGAGTTGGGATGTGTAGGTCTTAAATTCAGTTCAAAGGATATCGATAAAAGCCATGCAGGCTTCCTGAGCCAGGTCCTCATGGTTGACCACCTTCTTCAGCAGCGGCTGCTTGAGCGGCTCCCTCGTGCAGCTCCACAGCTTATCTTTCCCACGATTCTTAGTGACCATGACTCTGCTCAGAGTGTGCTTAGGAGGAGGCCTGCAGAAATGTAGTTCCACATGCTGAACATCTTGAACTCCAGAAAACGACAACAGTTAGGCAGAATCTTTGGGAAATCTGCATATGTTGAAAAAAGTTAGCGTGATCTTTGAGGGTACCTGAAGTAGTCGTAGGAGAACTCCTCCAGCGTGTAAGGTTTCAGTCGGCCTTCTGTCTCCGGCAGGATGATCTGTGAGGACCGAACCGACTCCTGCCGCTGGTCCGGTGTCATGGTAATCAGCGCCTGATTGGTCGATTGATATTAGCCACCGTCTCATCATTTTCACCACATTCATTTTTTTTCTTTTGAATATAAAAAAAATAATAATTAAGCGCTTTGGACTGAAACAAATTATGATAATTATTGTAGTTTTTAAAACTGATTTCCACTCCTCACTGACACCTGTGTCCTTTTGTTTTTTTTCACTCCCCTTTCTGTATATAATGGGTTCCTCCCCTCACTTCCTTGCAGGTTTGTCTTGTCACCTCATGCACTTGATCCTGTCTCCCAGTCCAGGTTTTTGTGTGGTGTTCTTTTGGATTTTTGGAGTTTAGCCTTGGTTGGTTTATGGACTTTGACATCTTTAGTGACTGATCCCATTTTTTCAGCTTTGTGCTCTTCCTTAGTTTTGGATTTTATGTTATTAAAGACACTTTTTTTGGAGCTCACAGCTGTCCTGCGATTGTGTCCACACACCAAAGCCTGACATTAACTTTTTTTTGCAGCTCAACTAAAGTCCAAACTGTTGTTTTTATTTTGTATTAAATTGAAAGTCCCACTCCACTCATCTTTGACCTATTTTGAAAGCGTATCCAGTAGTCTATAATTATGATCACAATGTTTTTAGCCAAAATCCAATTATCATCTAGAAGTGGATGCATCACAATGGAGCAGAGCAGAGCAGGGACCTCAGGGTATTAGTCACAAAACAGTCTATTTCAAACAGAATTTTTTGTATCTGCTCCTGATTCACAATGACTTGAATAAAAAATACTCAGAAATGTAATTTTGAGGTTCATTTTCTGTGTTAAAAACCCCAAAACTACAGTTTTCATCATAGTTGATCTTTAAAGGTTAAAATGATAAACCTTTTTCCAGATAAAAAGAGATTTACAAACCTTTGAAGTTTATCACAAACATCTGTTTTTAAAGAAAAGATCATCCATGTGGAGTCACAGGACAGGCCTGCCACCTGTGGCTCCAGATCCACATGTGGCTCTTCTTTCCCTTGATTGTGGCTGTTTAGCTTTAATGAAAAATGCTAATAATTGAATAAATAAGTGATTAGTTAGTTAAGTTTTGTCTTTTCTGTTTTGATTTTTAACATGTCAAGCATCTAAGCAGAAAAGTTTAATTTACTGTCAGAAGTTTTGTAGAAATCTTCTTTAAATTTGTATTTCTAAGTTATAGTTAGTCATATAAAAGTCTCTAAAATTATTATTTATTTTGGTAAATTACACTTAAGTGGTTAAAAATTTGGACAAATGTGGTTTAAAATGATTGAGAAAGTGATTTAGAATTGTGTGATTTCAATAAAAGCTTTTGTTAATAAATAGATTCACCAAAATGTTTGTTTTTGAGATTAAAAGAAAAAAAATACACCAAAATCCTAATGAAAAAAAAATCTATCATGCTTGAATGCCTTGCATTTTTAATATGAGAAAAGCTGCTGCAGCAGGAGGACCTTTTTATTTTGAAAGGAACTGGTGTGTGCTGCTGTCAAAAGTAAAAGAAGTTACAACTGTAATTAACATAACCATACCGTCACTGTTTTTATTCAATTTTTGTAGTATTTAAAAACAAAATATATAAATATATGCTTAATTGCCAAAAAAAGCATAAATATTGTCCATTTTTAAAGGATAAAATGAGACTTTGCGGGTCTGGTCTGTAAGCGTTAAAGATTGTAGAATCCTGCACTAGTATCATCTTAAAATGAAGGAAAAACAAGATTGTAGATTTGAAGAAAAAAATGAATACATTTGTAAAACAACCTTATTTGACCCCATACATTTAGTCCTGTAATTAAGATGTAATAACAAAAGGAAAAAACGATTCCTAAGTACAGTAATTATTGTCAAATAAGTTTCCTGTTTTTTAATCTACAGATTTCTACAGAGTTCTTCTCTCAAAGGTTTTTAAACTACTTACTGAAGCTATTTTTAACTGTTTTTGATTGTTTATTTGCTCAATTTGAAGATTAAAATTGTGAAATCTTATAACTCTCTTTATGAAGGGAAAGTTTCTGAAAATATTTTCTGATTTCAGACAAAAAAATGGAGTCTAAAGATCAGAAAACTCACCACGATGTCTTGCTGAGGTCGGGTCATGGCTGGCAGGACGTAAATGCAGTCGACCGGGAAATCTCCCCTCTGATTGGTCCGTTCGTTAATCCCGTGTGCCCAGCCGGAGTTGAGGACCTGCTCGCCGGTGTCCTGGTCCAGAATGATCAGGTCTCCCTTCTGGAAGCTCAGGAACGTTGACTCCTCCCCCGCTGTGGGACGAGAGGAAAACAGTTGATGATTAAGATGATAAACGAGATATAATCCAAATTTGAAATGTTGTAGATGAATCTGGATCACATGAGAGGAAAAGTTCTTTAAGGTAAAATAATGAAACAGATTAACCCTTTAATGCTGGAGTTCCTGTGTTCTTGGATTTACTGTCATTTTTTTAATTGTTGACACAACCAACGTAATTCCAGTAGATTCTAAAAACTAGAATCTACTGGAATTATGTTGATCATATTAACGGTTGAAAAGTTTGTGTTTAAACTTTATCTTCACAGGAAACTTCACAGTTAAACTTTACTGCCAAAGAAACCTCTTTAAATAGAAATGAAAGCAAACATAAGCATTATTTACCTTTCAATTAAAGTCCCACTTCCACCATATTTGTATCTATTATAAGAGCGTTTCCAGTGGTCTCTTTAATTATAATTATGACGTTTTTCACCAAAATCAAAAAGATTTATTTTCTACAGAGCAGCAGGAGCTCATTAAAAACTTTCATCTAATTTGTGGACGAGTTGCTATCCCATCATGCCTTTGTTTACACTCTTTTCCACTAGCTTACAGCTCCTCACGAGCCCAAGCTAACATTAGCGTAGCAAAGAATATTGGAGCTATCCAGCTGTACAGTTTAGAGCCCGGTACCAGTTCGGACGGGGAAAACAAAGATGTTAATGGATCTATTTGTGTGCAAGTGGAGGATTTAGAATTGTAGCAGAGCAAGTAGACTTTGGCCCCGCCCATGTCAGTTGCTGCATCATAAACCTGAGCTTTTTAAAACAGTTTTTTTTATCTGCTCCTGATCTGTCACGATTTGAGTTAAGAAATACTTTATACAGTTTTTACAGTTTTTTTTAAAACACAATTTTCATTAAAGTGGATCTTTAAATATTTCCATTTCAAAGCAAACATTTGTCAACTCAAATCTTTAAGGAAACCCACTGAGTAAACATTCTTATCATGTAATTTTCCTAGATATAAATGTGTGTCTCTGTAATGAACAACTTTCATGTTTGAAAAACTAAAATCAAAAGAATGTCTGCTTATTTCTGAGAGAAAACCCTCCTCCCTAAAAGTAAAGTTTATTATGGAATCCCACAATTCCTCTGAGTTTAATCCATAAAAGCAACTTATTATTTATTCTTTAAGATGGTCAAGTTAAAGAAAATTTTGCAAACTGTTGTGCTTTAAGTTTTCTGAAGTTGATAGCAAAACTTATCATATTTTACATAAAAAGTTTGATTTTAAATTCAATTCTGACAGATTTCTTGTCCAAAATTGCAGCTGCCTTTTTTGTCCACCTTTATTTATGAACATCTCATCTATCCACTGTTTACTATTGTTTACTGTTTAAGTTGTTTTTCATTTAGATTAAACAGCCACTCTTACAAAACTACTATTTTAGGAGTTTTTAAAATGTTCAGACATATTTAAGAAAATTAAGCTAGAAATGCATTTCTGAGCTTTTTAATGAATCGGGAGCAGATGAAAAAAATGCAGTTTAAAAAAGATCATAATTGGTCTTCCTGTGATCTGTGGGCGAGGTTGCTGTTGCCAACGACCCCGCCCACAGCTCAGAGGTCAATTTCTATAGAACTGCTGCCGCTCTGCAGAGACTACGCTCTAAAATATCATCATAATAAACTAAACACATCATGATCATAATTTAAAAACAGCTTTAACGGTAGATCAAAAGATGACGGGAGGGGGTCTTTAGAGGACATCGAAGGCCATACCGGGGTTGGGGTTGTCCTGCAGCGCCACCACAAACTTTGACCTCTTCCTCAGGCCTTCCAGGAAGGTCACCACCAGATCCCGGATGTCCTCTGCGTTGCTGGAGGTGAAGGTGTACTCCTCTCCTTTGATGGTTGCCAGTGTGAAACTCTGACTCTGCATCTTTCCTCCCCTAGAAAGAAACAACAAAAACATGGAAAAATAAATAAATAAACGCAGGCTTTTTCCTGATTTCCACAAATTTAATGTATTAAGTTGTGTTTCAAACTATATTTAAGCTAAACTCTTGAGATGCTAGAAAATTAAGAATTTTTTTAAATAATAACGTCACCGGCTGCTGGAAACTGCAGTGATTTCTGGGAAGGAGAGTTCCAGGAGGACCTGCTCCTGCTCATCCACGAAGTAAACTCCGGTCCAGTTAACAGCCACTATCAGGTCGTCTTTGGGCAGATTAGGACCTGAGAGGGACAACAAAGATAAAGTGATTGGTATTCTCATAAACCGTGTGATAATCCAGACCACAGAGAAAATAAAACTTACAGATGAACCGATTCAGTTGAACTTCTCAGATATTTTAAGTGCATACCAATACTTTATTTTAAATTAGAGGAATTTTAAAGTAGACAATTTTAGGTTTTTCTTAGGGTTGCATAGTGCTTTCGCCTCACAACCAAAATCCCAAATTCTTTCGATGTGGAGTTTGTATGTTCTCCTACATGTGTGGGTTTTCCCCGCCTTCTCACGACGGTTCAAAAACCGGCGACATAGTTAAATTAGCATCTCCAAATTTCCCCCTAATCGTGATTGTGTTTCCCTGCAACAAACTGGCGACCTGTTGAGGGTGTACCCCACCCTCGCCCAACAACCCCAAGACCCAAAAAGGCAGCAGGTTCTGGAAATGTTTTTAAATCTTCAACTTTTTGTATGGAAATCATGCAGAAATACATCAATATGATCAATTTAAGGCAGAAGAAACAGAAAAATGAATTCAATTTTTTTAGTTTATTTATAAAATCAAAATTCTAAAACCAATTAACATTATTATTATTATTATTTTTAGAATCTAATCCAGTCCAGAAGCAGACAAACACCAAAACATCCTGCTTTAGTGATTAGATCAAACAGAATGACTCCATGAAAAAAAAAACATTCCAATGAAAATGACAAATGTCATGAAAAACAACCTCTTTATGGTATTAAAACACACTTCCATCCTCCATAGTTATGCTGTGTAAGTAATTATGATTTTATGAGTGATTTCCGAAGCGTGAAATGTTCTTACCTGAGAACTTAAAGGCTTCGTAAAACCGAGAAAAGAGGAGGGGCCATTTGTGACGAGCAAAATCCACAACTTCCTCCTTCACCTTCTGGGAGTCGAACCTCTTCTGGGTGTAGATGCCCTTTGGAGAGCAGCAGAGACGTTTGTTAGTTTTTATAAAGAAAAACAAAATCCTCACACGTCCTGTCAGAATAAATGCTATCCAACTAAATGTGGATCTTAAAAATGTAACGATTATCAAAAAAAAATCGTAAATCAAATCTCTAGAATATTTTTACAAAACTATTTTGTACTTTTGAATAACAAACGTGGATTACAAAATCTTATAAATTCTTGTTTAAACATGATTATAAAATATTACCATTTTTAGTTTGTTTTAACTTTACAAGTTCATTAAAAGAAAATCATTTAAATCTCTTTTTTTATTTATTTTAGGGACATTAACAAATATTAACCACTAAAATGCACACTTAGGTTTTTGCTTTTATTGGTTGATCCTACATTTGTGTCATTTTGGAGCCAAAATGGTTTGTCACATATTTGCAACAACAGCCTTTATCCACTATAATCATCATGTAAATTATATTAAAAGTTTCCCCAGTTGTCTTTTAGTGACGGTTGTGTAAATATTATGCATAATTTAAAAACCTGAGTCGTCTTCCTGAACATAGTTTCTGCTGAACGGACAATAAAATATCTATTCCATCCATCTATCCAAAATTTAGCCTGCCCTGACTTCCCATCATCCCTTCGTTTACATTCTCTCCCACTAGCTTGCAGCTCCTCACACCCTCACTAACATTAGCAGTGCAACAAAAATGCTGATTAATATTGGAGCCATCCAGTTTTTTCAACTCAGACAAGGAAACCAAAGACGTTCATGGATCTATTTCTCAGCAAGTAGATGCATCAGAATGTATAAGGGAGGTCGTGGCTTATTGCAGCATCTATGTCACCGCTACAAACTTTTTCTAAATTCTTTTTTTTTTCATCTGCCATGAATTAACATTGATTTGAATAAAGAAATGCTCAGAAATGCAATTTAAGTTTTATCTATAAATGTCCTCCGTCATGAAAAATAAGTCTAGAAGTGGGTCTTTAAGATCATAGATAGAGTTAAAAAGTTTGAAGTTGTAAGATGGAGCAGTACCTTTTTGTGAGCAGCCATGATGAAATGAGCCCATTTCTCCACAGTCTTGGAGGAGCTGACCTCTCTGTCGGGGATGTAGGACGGGATGAGGCTCAGCAGACGCTCCAGAAGGATCTCTGAACCGTAGTCCACGTAATACTGCTGCGAGGCCAGATCTGCCAGATCGTCCTGCAGAAACCAGCAGGTTTGTGCTTTCAGAAAACAAACCCAGAACATCAGAAAGAATTCAGAAGTTTCTGAAGCTCTTGGAGAAGATATGAAATTCTGGTAGGAGTAACTGCTGTCACCCTGTCACAGCGGTATTCTCCAAACTTGACGCCTCTGACGATTTGCTGGTAGATGAGGTTGGTGGCGACCTGGTCCTCGGTTGGATCGTGCCAGGGCGTGAAGATCTCCTTCCTGAAGAACAGCCTCCAGGGGGCGTTCCTCTCCTGAGCGCCCTGCTCCTTCGCGTACTGCTCACACTGGGACACAGCGTCCATCACGTGGTCGTTTCCACTGCCTAGGGAGGACACCTGCAGAAAACAGAGGTCAGAAGGTCATCTCACTGAGAGGATTACATCTACTTACAGAGTCAGATGATCTATTAATATATATAAAATTCACTTCCTCCCACTCACTTTCAAGCAGTTTATCATTTGATGCATTGCACATGCATTATATTTGTTTTTAATTGCTTGAAATAAACCATATTAAATCAAATTACTGACTCATTTATTACATAAATCAACAGTAAATAGACAGACTAATGACTGTCAGTAAACCATGGATTACCAGGTGGATCCTACTGAGCTGCAAACTTAATAAAATAAAGAAATATTTTTCAAAATGATTAAAAAAAAATGTTTCAGCAGGTATCATTGACTTATTCGCTTCATAATTTTGTGTTCCTTGAATTTTAAACCTGTATTTTCACAAATATATTTTTCTGGTGTTCCAAACACGGGTGGGCAAACTTTTTTTTACTTTTTTTTGGGCCACAAAGGGCTCCAAAACTTAGCAGAAGGGAGCAGATGCATGGTAGTTCACCTCATAAGAGAAGGAAATATCTGAACAAAAACATAGTTTAACTTTGAACAAAAATGTATTTATTTATTTTAAAAAAGAACATCTTGGAGGTTTTTATTTCAAAACTGTGGCTTTTGATCTCATTTTAGTGACAATTTCCCCAGAAGGTTGAAGTCCTTCAGGAAAAAAAACGCAAATTTACAGAAATGCTGCGTTCATGTGGCGTAGGAATAATCGGAAAAATGAATATCAGAACTGTAAAACACACAAGAATGTTTGAAAAACAGCAAATCTTTCAACTTACAGAATAACTTTCTGCACCTAAATAAGTTTTTGGTTTGCTATATTTCAGAAGACACCTGAATTACAGAGTAAATAAAACATTAGTAATGATTATAGAGAACAAATTCTAAATCTCCACACGAGGGGCTCAGAATTGGAATGCAGGGAAGACGTTAAAAATGAAAAATAAAAACCATTCTATAGGATGATGTCATTATTAGATACGAGAAAGTCAAAAAGATCCATTCATATGTAATTTTTTCATCATAATTTTCAGTGCTTATTTGATGCAATTCTGTTAAAAAAACGTTGTTGTATAAATTTAAGTTTGGATTTAGTTAAAAAAAAATGGAAGTCACTAAAAAGCTTTTTTTTTAACTTTGAATATCTGCATCTGTCATTTTTCTTTAGTTTATTGTGTTTTTTTATTTGATTAGTTCAAAATAAAATTTAAAAAATGTTTAGGTTGTCTCAGAAAATTTCAGGCAGTTTTAAAGTAGGACTTTGGTAACACCATCTCTTTAGAAATGTTTGAACTTTTTTAAATTGATCAAATAATGAAACCATCTTTCATTTTTGTTTCTTTCCCATTGTTTATCCAAAAACATCTAAACGCTCTCAAAGGTTTTAGGTTAAAAGCTCAAAACAAGCTTCTAAAAGCCAATAATAATAATAATGCTGATAAACTTTTAGGTTTTAATGTTGGGATGTTCTTACTTTGTCAAACAGAGCGATGTAGAGGGAGAAGCCGAAGCGATCTCGCAGGTTGACCTTGTCGGACAGGGCGTTGCAGAGCTCCTTGGCTGTGGTGGCAGAGTCCGTCAGCAGCGTTTTGGTGGTGCCGTCCATAAACGTCACCGGCAGCATGACGGGCTTCTTCGACTTGGTGGCCTGGATGTTTAAAAACATCTTTCAGATACGTTAACCTTATATAACCATTGATATCATATATCTCACACACATTTCTGAGACAAAACTTTACATTTTGTGTAATTTGATCCATGTTTTCTGCCCAGTACTTAATCATTCTACTAGGGGTCCTTAAAGGGCTTTTTCTGAGATTTTCAAAATGGCTGCCTCCATTAAATCTCAAAAACACTTTTGGCGGGAAAAGTTTTACCAATTTCTTTTAAATTAGAAATAAATATTTAGTAAATAGGAACATCTAAATATTTAACTTGGATCTAAATATTTAGTTTGGAGCTAAATATTTAGTAAAAAATTTAATATTTAATTTTGTACTAAATATTTAATTTTTTTCATTAATTATTTAGTTTTTAAATATATATTTAGATCCATTCTAAATATTTAGCTTAAAACTATATATTTAGTTAAAAATGAATTGTTTAATTTTAAACTAAATCTTTATTTAAATATTTAGATTTAAGTTAAATATTAAGTCTGCATTTAAATATATAGTTTGTATTTAAATATTTGGATTTAAGTTAAATATATAGTTTGGATTCAAATATATAACTTGGATTTAAATATTTGGATTTAAGTTAAATACAGTTTGGATTTAAACATTTAGATTCAAGTTAAATATATAGCTTGAATTTAAAATCAAATATAAATATTTAAATCCAAACTATATATTTAACTCCAACCTACATATTTAAATCCAAACTATCATTTTAACTTAAATCTAAATATTAAAATCCAAACTATCTAAATGCAGACTAAATATTTAACTTAAATCTAAATTTTGAAATAAATATATAGTTTAAATTAAATATTTTATTTTTTTACTAAATATCTAGTGTTAAGCTAAGTATTTAGAATGGATCTAAATATATTTTTAAAAACTAAACAATTAAGAAAAAAAATAATTATTTAGTTTAAAATTAAATATTTAATTTTTTACTAAATATTTAGCTTCAAATTGAAAATGTAGATTTATTAAATATTTCTTTCTTAATTAAATATTTATATCCAAGCTAAATATTTAGTTTGGATCCAAATATTTAGTTACAAAACTTATATATTTAGTTTCGAAAAATAAATATTTAAATCAGATCTAAATATTTAGCCTGCAAACTAAATATTTAATGACAAAACTTAAATATTTAGTTTGCAGGCTAAATATATAATTTTAAAATAAATATTTAGTTATTAAATGTAACATTTATAAATATATTAATTGATAGGGTGAGAATATGCACATTTTCTCCTAAAATGTGCTAAATATCTGAAAACATTGATGTCAAAATTTTACTTCTCTGATTTACAAACTGCATCCCATAACAATCATTTTATCACAGACATGTTCAGACTTCTTTCATCTAAAAAATTATTTACAGTGAGAGCAAATGTAGAGAAATGAAAATTCCAATGTACTTGTTTTTAACGTACAAATGGTGTTGAACTGTAGAATTAGGTTTCTTGCACAAAGACACACTACTGGGGATTTGAACCTCTGACCAGCCATTCAACACAGCTATCTTTATCATGTTTACTGCTATAGGAGTTTGGACCTGCAGCTCCAGCCAGGACGGAGGCTGAGTTCTTGTCCCGTTGACAAAAGTCCGTCTCAGCCTCTCTTCACAGTACGGAGCGTAGCCCGGCGGCCCGTTGCTGATGAAGTTCCTCAAATACTATTGGGGGAAAACACAAGAAGAAGGAGCGTTTAGGAAACCAAACACATCCTAAACTCTGTGAACTCTCCAAAATCCTGACCTTGACAAATTTGTCGGATGGGGCGAAACAGCCGACGCACAGCGAGATGAGGATCCAGCCGCGAGCGTGAGAGCTTTTAGACGGGTTCTGAGCGAGCTGCTTACAGATCTGGCAGTAGATCTCATCCCTGACCCGACAACACACACGAACAGGCTGAAAGGTTAACTCGGTTCACAGGAAGCAGAAAAACATGACGTGATTTAAATCTAATGAGAAGTCACATGTTCAGATGAGCTCTGACATCAACACACTTGATTTAAAAATGAATATTTTATTCATTTAAATCTGAACTTTTTAAATGGTTAAAGTGCATGTACAGTGCTTATTTAAAATAATCACACTATATATATGTATTTATATCTGAACACTGTTAAAAGTTGTATTTAAAAGGTGAGAAATGAGTTTCCACATATTTTGCTAAAATTATGAAAAGTACTTTTATTTTAAATAAAGTTTTTACTTAACTTAAACTTAACTTGGCTGTGATGGATGATACATTTGGATTGGATTGGATTGGATTGGATTAGATTGGATTGGATTATATTGGATTGGATTGGATTGGATTGGATTGGATAAGTTTGGATTATATTAGATTGGATTAGATTAGATTATATTATATTAGATTAGATTAGATTAGATTAGATTAGATTAGATTAGATTAGATTAGATTAGATTAGATTAGATTAGATTAGATTAGATTAGATTAGATTAGATTAGATTAGATTAGATTAGATTCGACTGACCTCTCGTAACGTCTCGGGACTCAGAATCGTTCTCACCTCAGTCCGGGTCTCAGGATTCCGTTGCCAATAATGAAGTGAAGTTTCTCCAGGTTGGACGTTGGCCGGTCCTCCAACATACTGTTGCCATGGAGACCGTATTCCCCATCGTTGAGTCGCTTGGTGACCTGAAAACCAAGCGTCACACCGTGACCGTTTTTCCACTTTTGCGTCAGAGCTGAGAAGAACCCATCAGACGTGAAGTCAGCTTTTTATTGGTTCTTCTCACCTCCTCTGTGATCTTGGATTTCTTCTTCAGGGTGAGGGAAACCAGTTTGTGTCGAACGCTGTTTTTCTTGTGGGTGTCGGAGAGAGGCGTCTGGAAAGACAGTAAGAAAAGAAAACATGGAGGTCGCTTCACTGCGATGTGATCAGAAAAAAACAGCTGATTTAGAAGTCAAGATTTGCTGGAAATGAAATAATCTGTTTTATTTTAACTTTTGTAGAAAGTTTTGGACGAATGTGAAAACTTTTCATGCCATTCCACTCTCCTTCAACACTTGGGACGGCTTTCGTTTCACCCCGCAGCTCTTCCTCCTCACCTCCCCGTCCGCCTGCAGCGCCTGCAGCTCTCTCTTGTAGGTCTTCTTTCCCAGCGTCTCATAGATCTTGGTCATGACTGGGATCTTCTCACTTCCGTCGCTGATGGCGGTGTGGTACTTGGGCTCTGGCAGATCCCCCATGAACCTCAGAACCGTGATCCAGACTGCAAGAGCGGCCTGCGCCGGTGCGAGGACGACAGGTTTATGAAGGGGAACTTTTGAGGTTTTCTGACCAAAAGGATCATGGTTCTGTGTTCTCACCAGCTGGTCTCCTTCGTCATCGTGGAACAGCAGCGGCTGCTTCAGAGGTCTTCTGACGTAGGTGTGCGTGCTGGTGCCTTGGAAGTAGGTCGCTGCGTACTTGGCAAACTTGTACTCTGATAAATCCTCCTCTTCATCGTCATCAGGAAGAGGAAGGGCCTCGTCCAGATCTTCCTCCACCAGCTCATGATGCGTGCGCTCCAGATCCTGCAGAAGATCCGGAACTTCACAGTCATGCTGTTTCATGTCTCATTTTAAGACACAAATGTTTGGAATTTTCTTTTTAATTATAAAAATATATAGATAGATTTTGTTTTCTGAAGTGAGTTCACCTCAAAGCCTGCAGGCGCCTGCCCTTCCTGACCCGGCAGAGAGCTGGTCGTTCCCAGGAACCCGAACATCTTGTCCACCATATCAGAGTCGTTGACGGGCTCCTTCCGGGCCTTCTCCATCTGCTCCACCATCTCCTTCTTCCTCCGAGCCTCCTCCTTCTCCTTCTTCTCTCGCTCAGCATCCTCCTTGGCCAACTGGGCCAGTCGCTCCTAAAATACAAAAGAAGCGATTCAACATTCAACATTTTTCAGACGTGTTTTTTTTTTTTTTAATAAAAATCTACATAAAAATTAGTTGACTCTGCCACCTGTTAAATTCATAAATGTTTACAGAATAGCATCATCTCTCACTCTTTTGAAGAGGCTTAGAAAAATAGTTAAAGTAAAAACTGGTACCTCTTACATCTTTCTTCATTTAAATATAATTGCTTTTATTGTAATTTATATGGTTCAGTTTCAACTCATTGCTATTCCCAAACTGTCCACCAGGTGGCAGCGTAGTGCGCAACTGCATAGAGTAAAAGCTAACAGAGGAAGAATCAATGCTACAAGCAACTCAACACGTGTGCTGTGTTTCCAAGGTTAGTAAACATTTTATTTAGAGGGTAATATGCACATGTTAAGCCTGAAAGTCCCACAGACAACATGTGTGAATGTGGTGAGAGTTGATGGAAGGTATAAAGAAAGAGGAAAGTTTGTTTAAAGCCAACGCGCTAATGCTAGCGCCCCATTGAAAATGCTAGAATTGATTGATTTGATTGCACTCAACAATAACGCAATCAACTTTTATCGGAAGATAGTGGGTTCGATTCCCTGCCCGCCCATGTGTCGAAGTGTCCTTGGGCAAGACACTGAACCCTAAATTGCCTCTGGTGGGAGGTTGGCGCCAGTGTTCGGCAGCGGAGCCACCACCAGTGTATGAATGTGTGTGTGAATGGGTGAATGGGTCTGTGACTGTGAAGCGCTTTGGGCCCTCGAAGGAGGGTAGAAAGCGCTATACAAGTATATGCCATTTACCATTTATTTTTGGGTTCAATACCAGAAATGATATTAAGGAATTGTGTTAAATACATGGCAGTTATGGGAAAAGACTGAATAAACAGTCAACATGTATTTTTTTATGTTATAACTATATTTTTATTTCTTGTTTTTGTAAAAGAAATAATACACATCTTACCGTTTAATAGGAAATATATTTGACAGTGTTATTATTTTAGTTAAAATAATTCTATAAAAACAATGTATCCATTTGGTTCGGTGTACACGGGTGTACATTATGAATAAAGTGCAATAAATAGGACTCTATTGCTGACAGAACCAGGGAAAGATTCTTAAAGGATTGAATATTATTTAGAAAGATGTTCTAGTCATGTGGATATTGAAGATCCTGATCTTGCGAATATTAGTTAAATCAAAGTTTTTTAACAAGAAATTTGCCTCTGAGTTGTGGGCGGGACTGTTTGCACGGAAGTGGAAAAAATATGGTGAGCAACATCAGAGCTATTCAGCCGTACAGTTTAGATTCAGATGTTGGCTCAGACAAGGAAAATAAGACGATAATAAGCCATATTTACAAAAGAATTTTTATTTTTTTATTTACATCTCAAATATGAGCTTTTTCAAACCATTTTTTTTCTGCCCCTGATCCATTACGGTTTGAATAAAGAAATACCCATAAATGTAATTTTAATCCCTCAGAATCCGTGAGAAAAAAGTTACAAAAAACAAGTTAAAAACATAATTTTTGTCAAGATTCAACTTCAAGACAGCAGGATGAATGACATCAGCTCAGAACTACTTTTAATTCAATTTTTGAGACCCTATTAAAAATGTCATATAATCAAATTTTTCTAAAATAAGCTCTAGTTCATTTTTTTCTATGATATTACTCATTAAAAATATCTTTTTTTTCTTTTCTTTAAGCTTAAAGCTGAAGTAATCTGGTTTAAAACTTATGAGAGAATACTCTAGAGACGGAGGTGTCAGAGATCTTTAGGGACTCACCTGGTGTTTGCGTTCAGCCTCGGCCTTCGCTCTCTTCGCTGACATCTGGTTTTTCAGTTTGGTCTCCTCAGCCAGACGCATCTTCTCAGCCTCCAGCCTCCTGCGGTACTGAGAGCAGAACAACGAGTTCAGGTAGAGGCAGAACCTCTAAACTGTAGTCAAAAACTCAATTTACAGTAAATCAACAATTAGATTAAAAGAAATACTTAGAAAAGTATTTTTCATTTTAAATTATTTTATTTGTCCTCCATTATGAGAGAAATGCTCCAAGAACATGTTAAAAACGTGATTTTCATTGCAGTTGGTCTTTAAGATGCAGAGAGAGTACACCCTTGATGGATGTACTCTCTCTGCATCCCACCACATTTTATCGGTTACAATTTTGTTAAAAATTCTCTAAATTGTCTATTGATGTAACAAAGCACATTCAGTCTCCAGATTGGCTTCTGAAGCTTCAAAGGGTTCAACTGCTTTAGGGACATTTTCCCTTTTGAAGTGGCTCATTTTAAATTCAAATTGATTTTATTTATATAGCACCTTTCCAGTTAAAAACAGCTCAAAGTGCTGTACATAAAACAAATACAAGAAAAAACTATACCCCACACATGCAGTAATATAAAAACATAAGCCCCTCATAACAATAAAAACAGAAACAAACAGATAAAAAAGCAGAGCGAACAGATCACTGAGGAGCAACCTGAAGGCGCTGTACACCCTGTCCTCCTATTGGCTGGACTGTCAGCATCCAGGCAACATGAGGCACGTCCCGCTCATCCCCAGCACCCCCCAGCTCAATGCCCCCAGCCCCCCGGCCCAGTGCACCCAACTGGGCACACAAGGCCAGGCAGCCCAGAAGACAAGGAACAAGGAAGGCCAGTGGACAAGTAGTACCATGACCCCATGAGCCTGAACACAAACACCCCAGCCGAGAGTGAGAAAACGCTCGTGGGCAGATTTAAAACAATAAAATAGACAAAATATAAAACAGCTAAAGTATAAAAACACACATTAAAAAAAAAGTGATAAAATATAGTTAATACATAGGAAGTAAAACTTCACTAACTGGCATAAATAAATACATGGTAAGATATAATAAAATATACGCATAAAATGTTAAATTGCAAATACTATTTACTTAAAAGCTGAATTAAATAAATGTGTCTTTAGTTTCTTTTTAAAAACCTCAACAGTGGATGCAGCCCTCACATCCTCAGGCAGGCTGTTCCACAGACGAGGCCCATAATATCTAAAAGAAGCCTCGCAGTGGATTTTAGTCCTGACTCTAGGGACCTCCAGCAGGCCTGCGCCTGAAGACCTGAGAGCTCTAGGAGGTTCATAAGCTAAAAGTAAATCTGATATAAAAGAAGGACTAAGACCATGTACACTCTTATAAACAATTAAAAGAATCTTAAAATCAATCCTAAAGCTGACAGGGAGCCAGTGCAGAGATCTCAAAATTGGTGTGATGTGCTCCCTCTTCCTGGTTCTTGTTAAAAGGCGTGCAGCTGAGTTTTGTACAAGCTGCACGCGGTTTTCTTTACACCAGAGAGGAGCGCATTGCAGTAATCTATTCTTGATGTAATAAAAGCATGAATTAAGATTTCCGCACTGGCTCTTGAGAGCTGCAATTATCGTAATATTTATAAAGTTTTATCACACAACTCCAAATATTTAAACTAAGAATGTTTTGAAATGGTTTTAGATCACCTGCAGCAACAGAAGGACATCCAATTTTTATATAATTTATTAAATCTGACTGAATTAGTTTTTGGAGCAATAAATAAGCATACTTTTTTTTTGTCATTTTTTTCTAAATTAAACTAACTCACCTACAAATATTTTTAACCATGGAGTTGACTTGAGTTTTTTTTTTTAGCTATATAGTTTTTAGTGTTGAGAAACTTTACTAAAAGTAAAAGTTCAAATATTAAACCACAGTGTTTCCCTTTTTAAACATATTTTCATAGTTTTTGTGCAAACTGATTTTAATAAAGTCAGCATATATTTTTCTTTCCTGAAATATTATGATGAATGTTTGTGAATCTGATGACGGTTGAGACAGCAGCCGAGCGTTACCTCGCCCTTCAGCCTCCTGAACAGCCGCCGCGCGATCATCCCCCGGGTGTACGCCTGGATGGTGATGACGGCCCACAGCCGGTGCCTGAACGCCCGGCGCACCAGGTAACCGCGGCAACGACCCTGGAAGACCGTGATCCGCTGACGGGCCACGTGATACGACGCGCACAACTTCCTGGAGCGAACCAGAGCCTGTAGGCGAGAGAAGCCCGCTCGCATCTGCAGGACAGAAGAAGAAAGGGTGACCATCTTGTAGGTGGAGCTGCAGGATGGATGTGGCGGTGCTCCTCACTGCGCCGTAGTTCTTCCTGCAGTGGTAGCCTCTCCAGGTCTTCTGGATGAACACAGCCGACTTTCTCATCTTCAGGAAATTCGATCTGATGGAAGAAATGTAGAAAATACATAAAATACCAGAACGTTTGAGTCTCGGATAAAGCTTCAGATCTCACCTGTCCTTAAAGCCCCGCACCACCTTCTGAATGAGGATGACCTTATCCGTGATGGCCTTGTCCCTCTCGATCTCCAGCAGCATGTCATGATGATCCTAAATCCACAGGAGAACAAACTCTGATCAGCTTAGTCAGCAGATTTTTTTTTTCTCCTCCGCTCTGACTCATCAGTTTGAACGCTGACATCAGCACGGCGGCGTGATCACGGGAAGCCACAGGTTCTGGGGCAAGAACAGATGGATCTGAGGATTCATCTAAAAGTAAAAATTACATTAGCAGAACTTTTGGGAAAAATAAAAAAGTTTTTCTTTAAAAAAAAATAATAGATTTTTAAATAATTTACATAAAAAAGATATTTTACTTTTTATAAATCTCACCGATCTTTATATTGTCCATCATGCCTGACACTTTCTCTTTTCACGTGTAAAAAATGACAAACTAAAAGCTGGAAGCTTCTTCTTCCTGTTATGGGCTCATCCAGCCGGTGAATGGTGGGACTGCATCCTGTGGGGGAAGTGTGGGTGCTGCCCTGATCTTAACCGCTGCACTTTCTCCTTCCTGTCCTGCTTCCTGTCCAGCTGAGCGGCAGAAAAACCTGAAGCTCCGCTCCGCAGATTACTCCTGAACAGGGACGTTCAGCCGAAGAGTCGAGCAAGAATAAAGTGACTCCAAATGAGTTGATCCAAGAAGAGAATGTGGGAGTTTGTGCAGTTTTTTTTATGTTTTTAAAAAGTTTTACATCTCATTTTAAGCTTTCTGGGTTTTTCTGGACTCAAAGATGAATTGAACTTAATCAGGGGTCTGAACCTGAGGCCTCATGCAGCTCAGCATGAAAATGATTTAAATGAATAATAGATTTATTAGTTACGTTTTGTCAATCATTTTTATATTTTTTTAACTCGTAAGCTTCACCAGGTCTCTATTATGTCAGATAACTGAGCAAAATGATGGTAAAATGTTTGATTTATTGTTAGTGGTTTATTATTTCAATAATTTCAATTTTTACGTCTAGCTGCTGTTCAGAGACAAAGTTCTTAAAATTGCAAATAAAGCAGAATCCTTTTATTTTGAAAATTTTAAAAGCTACATTTTTAGAAAGGAATGGCTTGATGAACATAAAAACATAAATAGTATCCTCCTCTTTGCAACTTCCACTATAAGAAAATCGCTCAAGTGGCTCTTTTAGCACTAAAGGATGCAGACTCCTGACCTAGAACCAAACTTTGGTGAAGAAAATGCTTTTCTGGTTTCAAAATCTAGACCTCTGTAAAGCATCTAACACGAGTTACATTTTCCTTCTGTTATATGACCTTTATTTCCTTTCCTTTGGCAAGAAAAAAAAAATTGTCCTTCAAAGAATCCTCAAAGCTTTTGAAGAAACAGGAAGGCTGACTTTCAAAATAAAACATCAAAGTGAACTGAAATGATAGAGAAAAAGCCCAAAAAAAAGTCTGTTTTGACAGAAGGTCCTCCATATTGAAACAAAACAAACTGCAGAGGCTGAAACATCAGCAGATCCTGTTTCCATTTTGGACGTGACTGTTATGACAGCAGCTCCCCTCACTGATCCAAACACATCGAAACAGGTTAAAAATGACCCTCGGGTATGTTTTCAAGAGTGATCTCCCTGAATATCATGATATCAAGTCTTTGTCTTCACTGAGCCATTTAATGACAATAAGTCTACACTGCATTTTCAGTAAAAGAGTGAAATCTTTTAAAAAGATTTGATCCCTTTAGTTAAATTTTCTTTTTGTAGTTTTGCTCCTCCAGTCACAGTCTCACCAGCTTTCCTTTTTAACGCTCCACGGCTTTCTCCAGGTAAATCTAACATCTTCAGTGAATTTAAGTTGGTTGTTTTCCTCTCTTTCATAGATTCTGACTTTTAGTTTTGATTATTATTAAAGTTTTTTGTTGTTCTTTCAGTTTTCCTTCAGACCTCTAAGAAAACAGAAACAAAAAAATTTAAAGGTACCAATTAACTACATTAAAATAAAGCTTGCAAATGGAACAAAATATTGCTTTTCTTAATGGAATTACGGAACTGGATTAATTAAATAACTGCTAAATGTTTCGAGCTTAACTGTATATCGATGAAAAATGACTTTGATTTGTGAATACCTTGAGGAAGATTTTGGTTTTTCCCATCTGCCAGTCGTCGTCTCTGCCGAGGACGGCCTCTGCGATCTTCTGACAGGTTCCTCTCAGGTCCTCCTGATGACAGAATAACCTGATGTTTATGTGTTATCCTGCTTGGCTTTTGAATTTTTTTCCATGAAAAGTAGATTTTATTGTTTGAAAAGCTTTCGTTTGCATTGGGGTCTGGACAAACATGCAGAGAAATCTTGTTTTTTCTGGCAAATGTAGAGGGCGTGTCCAAGAATAACAGTCAGCTGTTGGATGGAGAGAGAATGATCTCCGAAAACACAGTTAAATAAACATTTTCACTGCAGCACAACATGGAAAAAAAATATCGCACCTCAGAACACAGAAAAAGAGTGGAAACAAAGGTTTAGAAGGGAAATTATGTGTAAATAAAGAGCTGTTTGTAAATCATTACAGCACCTGTTTGTATGCAGGTTTGACTCCGGGCATGAGGACTCGGTATCGGTCGACAAACTCCACAAAGGTGTAGCGGATGGGGTATCCGGCACGACGGATGCGAATGGTCTCCATCATCCCAGAATACCTCAGCTGACGCACGCACAGCTCTCTGTCAAACAGCTGCAGGGAAAAAAGCACAATAACAATAGTTAAACACATCCATAAAAACTGACACTAAAATCACAACAAATACTAAATAAATCCAATATCTTTGGGAGACAGGTTTGTTTAATCTTCCATTAGCCCATCTCCATCTAATCCCCCCAAACAAACTTTGTTAAAGTTCAATAAAGTTTAGCTGCTCACCATGGGTTTCTTGAACTCATTGGGTTTGATGCAGCGGACGAAGAAAGGCTGACAGACGCTCAGAGTTCTCATGAGCAGCTCCAGAGATCTTTTGAACTGACTGCTCAGAGTGGGAGAGCGCTTCCTGGTCTCTGCCCCCTAAAAGACACACATCTGTTAAAAAAAACAATGCAGACTCACTAGGATGTAACAACCCCTTTTTTCCTGTGTGTTTTCTTCTAACTCCCATTCTTAATTTAAAGTAGATTCAGTTTGTTCTGGAGCTTCAGAAAAATTTGGTTTTAAAATGTTTTCCCTAAAAAGTGAATTGTTTAAATGTTTAGCACCAATATGTAATAAACCAGTCCCAAGCACATGAACTCAGTTAACTTAAAACCCACAACTCTTTTATAAAATTGCTTTCAATTTATCATCAAGCTTTACAATTAAAACATTATGACCTAAAACCATATTTTATACTTCGATTTCGTATTTTAATTTAAAATTAATCAATTTTTGTGGTTTTATTTTGAAGATGTACATCCGGTTCCACAACCGCTTTCGCTCTGAAGCGACGGAATATTAAGGGAGTTACTGCCCTCTTGTGGTCACGGGTGAAATAGCAGGGAATTTCACAGCTGTTCACTACAGGAACTTATGGATGTGATGACTGAACACAGAGACTGCAGACACAAAAAATTAAAGATTCAAGAAAAATGTAACAAATGCTCTATTAGGTAAAAAGTAATACATTTTCTTCTTTTGGTTAGCTTTCTATTTCACAAAAAGTCTGGTTTTTTGTCTTTGGTCTTACAGTTTTATGGAAAATATCGAAATATAAATAAAAAAAATAAAGACATAATCCCAAAAGTTGCTTCTAGAAATACTGCTTTTAGTAAAATATAAAACATTTAAATCAAAACTAAAAACTTCTAATCATAATTGTTTTTAAATGTATTTTGTTAAAGAAAAACTAAAAACTGTTCAATTTGCAATTTTAATATTTGACCACCAGAGGGCAGTAACAACACATCATTGGATCCATAAAGAATAAACACTAAATTTTAATTTGACCACCAGATAACAGAGTTTTATGACTGTTTATTAGTAAAGGTTGAAATGAAAATCTTCTAAATATTAAGCTAAAAATGTTGTATAGAGTTTAACAATAATTAAGCATAAAATTGTGCTTTTTGTGATAGACAGTAAAATAAAAACAGAATATTTTTGAGCCATAAAAGTGCATGCTAGAACACAGTTTCTAACTTCAAATAAAGGAAGCCCATCTTAATTAACTAGAAAAGGAAAGAGGCTTTGATCTTTTAGGAACTTTTTGTGTTACCTTGGAAAGAGCTGTAGCACCAGGAGCATAACCACACAGAAACTGCAAGAGCAGCGCGCAAAGAGACACAAACCACACACAAACACACAAATACAAAGAAGGGAGACAGGGGACAGTAATGTTACTGAGTTACAGAGAAGCATAAAAAAAATCAAGATAAAAGAACATGCAGAGAAACAAAACTGCTGGCTTTTGCACAAAAGGAGACTCAGATATTTTGAAAATAAATCTATAAATTTCAGGTAAAAATTCAACAAAATCAGATAATGTTACTGTCAATTTTAGGTCAAACACGAAGGTTAAAAATATTAATTTTAAATTGCTATTACAATCATTTTTGAATTATTTCCTGAACTTTAGGCTTCAAACATTCTCTCAAATGCTTTTTCAAAATAAAAGCTGCAGGACCAGGAAACACAACAAAAAGCAGCAGAGAAGAAGAATCAAACTCGGGGGAGGTCATCATAAAAAGACAAAGCATCTCTATTCATGCAAGTACATGTTAGGAGTCTGTTACCATGGCGACATCCGCCTGAAAGATTTGCTTGATGAACTTGTTTTTGGAGGAGTGAACCAACTGGATGATGTCGCCGTATAAAGTGTCCCTGTTTTTCTCCAGGAAACCTGCCAAAAAAAAACAAACAAACAACAAACAAACATTGTGCTTCAGCAGAACAACTTCCTGTTATTTGCATCCACTCTAGTAATAATCGAGTTTGCATGAAAACAGGTGTTTTGTTTTGTTTTTTCTGCAGAACGGGCGTCATCTATCCGATGTTCAGACATCAGGCATTTCCTGCGCCGACCTCTCTGACCTTTTGTCTCATAGTAGACGACTCCAGCGAAGTGCTGGATGCCAAACTGAGTCTCGTAGTTGTTCTTCGGCGGGATGTAGTTGGTGTTGAGTTTGTGCTGGAAGTTGAGCTTGTTGAGCATGGTGGTGTCGGTCCCCTGCAAGAGGCAGAAGGGATGATGTTTCTACCCTCCTGTCTCTGGTTACTAGTCAACTGGTTAAGCTTAACTATCACCAAACAGGAACAGACAGAGGAACAACAACATGGAAGTCTTTTCAATGAGTAAAATTTCTGTTTGATGTCATTTACAAACTGCAGCAGGTCTTAAAGATGTTAAAATAATTGGGAGGGAGGGACATTGTCTGATAAATGAAGGTCAACCAGAGGAGACGCTGAGCAGGTGCACCTTGGGAAACTTGCTCTCCTCGTCAATCAGAGAGATGATGTTCATGGGTTTGATGGCGATCATGTCCAGGGCGTCCTGGTTGTCGGTGAACTCGATGTGCTGCCAGTTGATGTTCTCCAGGTTGTACTCCTCCTGCTCCAGCTTGAAGACGTGGCGGACGAAGAACTGCTGCAGGTTCTCGTTGGCAAAGTTGATGCACAGCTGCTCGAAACTGAAGGAATGGAGGGAGGGAAAAGACGAATCTGGGATCATTGTTGATCTAAAAATGCTGTTCTGTCGAAACACTTCTTTGTCATATAAATACTGACAAAAATGTATGTTAAATTAAGATTTTTTTACTTAAAAATACATTTTCGTAACGGCAAAAACAGAAAATCTGATGAAAAGATCAATTCAGATTAAAAATAGTGTTTTTAACATGTTTTTGTATTAAATTTCTGATGATAGAGGACATGTTTAAGATTAAAACTGCATTTCTGAGTATTTCTTTATGTGAATCAGGAGCAGATAAAACATGTCATTGGAAAAGGCTTGTAAGGGCTACAATCAGCATGCTGCACCCTCCCAGTTCCTCTCCATTCTGATGAATCTGCTTGTAGACAAAAAGATCCATGAATGTCTTTACTTTCCTCATCTGAAATGGAATCTGGATCAAAACTAAATAGCTGGATAACTCTGATATTGATCGCCATTTTTTCTACAACAATGTTATTTTGGTATCATAAGCTCATAAAACAGCACTTGAACAAAAGGATAATGGGAAATGAGTGCAGGCTTACTCTGCACCAACGGTTCTGCCCTCAACTCAAATTTCGAATGATTGAGTGGGATGCTTTGAAAATTGATCCAAATAAGTTTGGAGTGAGTATTTGAAGGCTAGAGAAGGTGAGCTTATAAACTTTAATAAATAACATCACCTTATTCTTTGCCCTGTTGCATGCTGGGACAGTCGTGTGCCGTAAAACGCCATGAAAATCATTGGTAAGAAAGAGTATTTCCCCCTACAAGAGGTCTATGAGACCTGGATCAAGGGACAGGCAAACAGAATCAAACGTACCCTCCCATCTATTGCACAGCGCGTATGAACTCGTACCACCAGGGCGGCGCTATCGAGCAATAAGACACAAATTTATCCCGACATCTGTTGCACTACTGGAGTCCATTTTAACCAAATTATAAACTGTTGTACTTTATCAAATATACACATATATTTTCTTTTCCTTCTGCTATTTTATCAGTTTTTATCTTAAAGGCAGTTTCTCTACTTTTTGTTTTTTGACTTCGGACTTTTACGAATTTTAAATCTCTTTTTCGATTTTAACCTGACATTAAATTACTGTGAAGTAACTTCTTCCTAGAGGTGCATAACTCCAGCACATTCTAAACTCTGCATGTTATATGCGTGCTGTTATACTTGTACATGTATGTAGTTATGAAGACATTTGCAGTCCAAGATAAATTTCCTCTAGGACAATATTTAATTTGATTTGATTTCTTTTTAGTTTATTTTGTTTTAGATTCTTAAAAACGTTTTTGTGGGGTTTTTTTTCTTTCACCTGTTTACAGCAAAGTTCTCAAAGCCGAAGATGTCCAGGAGGCCGATGGAGCGCCGCGCAGCTTTGGGCTGCGAGGACGGAGGCTTGTAGATGGCCGCATTGATCTTCTCCACAATCCACACAAACAAACGTCCGTAGATGCCCTGAACACACACACACACACACCCACAAACAAACACACACACACAGAGCTCAGTATCTGTAACTCTTAAGTTTCAAATGTGTTCTTTTTTTTTTCATTTGTGAGGCTCATGAAACTAAGAAAGTCTTAATATCTCATGATAAAAAGTGAGTTTTAACCCGATGAACTCTCACCTTGACAAAGGCGTCTCGGACGTCCAGAGCTTGCTCCATGCTGAGCGGAGTGGAGACCGTCTCTCCTCTGGTGATGAGCGTTCGGCTGGTCAGACAGTTCATCAGATCCTTGAAGTCCACCTGATCAAATCACACGACATCTGCATCAGTCCAGCAGGAAGTTCAACAAAACCTTCAGCCTCAGTGAATGGAGATGTGATAAATGTTAGAGCCACTACAACCGTTTGAAGACACAATTAATGCAAATAAATCCAGATTAGTTTTGCCAAATTTGCTAAAGATTACCTCCAGCAGTGTAGCAGCAGTGGTGAGGTGTGCGCTGCGGACGACCTCACAGGCGTCCAGGTTATCGTAGGTACGAGCTGGAAGCAAAATTCACAAATAAAAAAGTCAAATTGACAAACATTTTCAAAGATCCACTTTCGTTTGAACAATTTTTGTGATAGAAACATGTTTAAATATATTTTTTTATTAACTCATCCACATTTTCATCATCAGAATAAAGTGGAGTCATCAATAGACATTGTGAAATGTTTGTATAGATTTAATTGTCATTTTGTGAAATCGGTGACATCATATCCAATGTTTAAAAAAACAAAATAAAATTAGTGAGCATGGGGTCCAAATTGCTTTTAAAATCCAGGGAACCAGTTAGTCCTGCACTATATAGTTTTCTAGTAATTACGGGTTAGGGTGAGAATTTTGACAAAACCTATGTCCTGGAAAAGGGCACAGGTTTATGGGATTTTGTCAAAAAAGCGACGCAAAAATGATGGGAAAGGCTTTAAATTAATATTTAGACACTCAAAGGAAAATGGACCCAACAGCAGCAGCAACAAAGGAGAACTGCAGAGGTCTTCAGCTTAGAGGTGAAGCTATGAGAAATGAAAGGGCATTCTACCTTCATACTGCAGGTTTCCCATGTGTAAAATGGCTGCCAATAGCTTAGAAATCTCCCAGTTTTCCTTGTCTGTGAACATAAGCACCTGAACACAACAGAAGCCTTCATTAAACCAGAGGAAGTAAGACGTTAGAGGAAAATGAAAGTATTTAGTATTGGTGCAGACTCTTCAGTACCTTCATGGCAGAGCGAATGTTGGAGTATTCCTTCATGTCATCACGGCCGTCACAAACTGTACACTTACCCTGCAGAATCACAGAAATGGAGATGAAATCATGTTTTCTGATGTTTTAATTCTTTTTTTTAAATCAAAATTTCTCACAGATCAGTCATGCTATCATCTATAGAAGACATTAGTATCCAGTTAAGTGAGTTTGAAATGCTAATCAGTTGAGGATGTGTAGATGAATTTTCAGATCAAATCCAGCACAGAAGTCTCTGATCGAGTGAGGATGAAGCATCACTGACTATGGTCAGGTAGGTGTAGTCGGTGGCTTTGCTCAGCCCCAGTTTCTTCTTCTCCTCTGCCGTCATGCCCTTCAGCATGCAGTAAAAGATGTGATAGTTTCTTTCGTCGTGAGCCTGAGAGACAGAATGTTACATAAAGATGTTGAAACTGCAGTTTTAGAACGACCTGAGAGATGTCTGCAGAGAGTCGTACCTGTCGACAGACCCTGGACTTCTCCAGCAGGTATTGCTCGATCTTGGCTCCTTCTATAGCCCCTCTCTTGTTGAAGTGGATGTCGATGTATTTCCCAAAACGGGAGGAGTTGTCATTGCGGATTGTTTTAGCGTTTCCAAAAGCTAGGAGGAATGCAAATGGATCATCTTAACCGTATCTAACACTTTTTAGAGTAGACGCACAAAAGAAAACTGGTTAGGTCACTTCTGATCTGACCTTTATACGTCTATAAGTTCCTTTACCATCCAACAAACTAAATTCAACACATTATTTTCTGGCTTTTCGAGTGATTCAAATGTATTTAGATTCAATATCTTTAGATGATACTAATATATTTTGTTCAGGAAAAAATATTGATGAGTTGTTGAACAAGAATTTAATTTAATTAAGAAAAGGTTTGATTATAACAAGTTATCTCTAAATGAAAATAAGACTAAATTTTTGATTATTTTCTGGTAATAGAAAGGTTGGAAATTCTAAAATATATTTAAATGGTATAGAAATACAATATGTTACAGAAGTAAAGTTTTTAGGAGTAATAATTGATGATACATTGTCCTGGAAATCTCATTTTTTTTTTTTATTTTTTTTTTTATAAATAAAGTTTGATTTGATTTGATATAAATTACACAAAACACAAACTTTTCTGTTTAAAATTGGGGATGCATTAAACAAAAAGCGTTTGTATCTTGTTTACTGTTCATTAGTTATTCCGTATATTTCATATTGTGTAGAGATTTGGGGAATCTTTGGTTAAATTACAGAAAAATTAATTAGAATAGTTAACAGAGCAGGATATTGTCAACCAACAAATTCTTTATTTTGTATAAAAGTTTAAATTAAAAGAAATAGTTTATGTTAAGGTTTTAGAAATTGTTTACAGAGTAAAACATAATTTAGTTTAAAAAAATATACAGAAATTATTTACTCTAATATTTAGTCAGTATAATTTAAGAGGTCTTTTATTCTTTGAACAGGTTTATGTTTGAACCAATGTAAAGACGAGTTGTGTTTCAGTTCTTGGAATAAGGAGATAAATTAAAATTACTTGATTCGCTTTTGTAGCTAAAAAATATTTTATAACGTAAATGATTACAAAACACATATGTAAAATTATTTGATTCACTTGTATCTGTTTGTATATTTTTCTTTAAATTGTATTTATTTCTTTGTCAAGCTGATCTGAAGGACATTGTTGAGTTATCAAGGAAAGGCATCGAATAAGCTTCATAAGATTCTGCCTTTTTTTCATTGGTTGTTTATGTTCTTTGTTATGTTAACTTTACAAATGGCAAACTAAACCAATAAACATGAAAAAAGATTCACATTTCTATTAGAAAAACGCAGAACTTGCTTCATATTTTTGTTTTGTTTTGGATCTTCGATCCAAATTTGGGTTCACTTGTAATGAATCGCACCAAGATTCACTTGCAAGTGAACCAAACCCCTTGTTTGGATGAACGAGAGTTCTCTTCTTGGACAGCAACAAAGTTCTGGAGTGTTTACACCTGCCAAACTTAACCAACTGCCCAATGAAAGAAAGGATAGTAGTGTGAAAGCACCTAAGAGTCAGGCAGTTTTTAGGTTTGGACAAACAGGATGTGGTCAGTCCTTTAGACCAGGACAAACAGATGAGACTCAGGTAAAAGTTTCTGGCCCAATCATGCTTGAGTCTTAAATTTGAATCTGTGGTCATGTGATCTCACCCTCTAGAATGGGGTTGGCCTCCAGCACCTGTTGTTCAATCCAGGAGTGTTGTCCGCTGATGGCGGCCAGAAACTGCAGGATCAGTTTGGTGCTCTCGGTTTTTCCAGCTCCAGACTCTCCGCTGAAGTTACAGGCAGTCAAAGCGAGCAAAGACATCAGAAAGACTTTTTATTACTCTACTGCTTCAATGAAATATACGTTTTATTCCATTTGTAAATACAGTCATACCTCAAGTGCTTTTTTTTGTCAGTATAAGAACTCTTTTTCATACGTATTCATTTTAAAATTTTGTCTAATACAGATTAAGGCTTTTATCTTTCTTATTTGTGTTGAAAACAGATTTTCTCATGATAACAATACAAATATTGTATTTTTTGTTTTGGCGTTGGGAACCTCTGCATACCTAATAATGCAGCACTGGTCTCGGTTGTTCCTCTGCATGTTGAAGTAACAGTTGTCGGCGATTGCAAAGATGTGTGGCGGCATCTCGCCGATCTTCTTGTTGGTGTAGAGGCGGATCTGATCAGCCGTGTAGATGGGCAGCAGCTGGTAAGGGTTGACAGCAACCAGGATGGAACCCGTGTACGTCTGCAAGAAAAAGTTTACAGTTTTGATTATGGAGCAGGTTTAGCATCACTTCCTACAAGTTTTAAAGACACATTCTGATAAAAAATTGTGTTTTTAATTTTTTTAACCCGTTTTTGTTGCTTTTTTCTCATGATGTTGGACATTTGTAATGAAAATTAAGCTGAAACTTGCAATTCTGAGTTTTTCTTTATTCATATAATAGTGAATCAGGAGCAGAGAAATAGCATATTTGTGATATAGAAAATACGCAACTCCTGCTCCATTCCACAATGGGCTCTGTGTCAATGGTCCCACCCACAACTCAGAGGTGAATATTATCCTAAGAAATGAGACAGGTGTTTTAATTTTGGCTAAACCTAATAATGATTTAAAAAGACTTTGAAAATAGATCAAAGGATAATTAAAGTGAGTCTTTATGTCAATAAAATGTTATTTTAATGCGATATTTAATCATATTCATGCAGTTACGTAGTATAAAGTATTTTTCTCGTTTTGCTGTCTTAAAGCTAATTTTGTGACTATAAACCAAGAATTAGAGAATGAAAATATAAAACAAAGGTCCACACTGGATTAATGATGTCATCCGTAGGATTCTTCAAAGAAAAATACAGAATGACCCTTTGTTCTAGTCAAAGGGTGGCAGTGGCGCAGCGGTAGGGCGGTTGACTCCTGATCGGAAAAATGTGGGGTTGATTCCTGCCCCGGCCGCCCAAGACACTGAACCCCAAATTTCCTTTAGTGGACGGTTGGCGCCAGTGTTCAGCAGCTGAACCACCACTAGTGTGTGAATGGGTCTATGATTGTGAAGTGCTTTGGGCCTTCGATGGAAGGTAAGGCGCTATACAAATATGCGTCATTTACCATTTGCCCAAGTCACCAAGGTTCCAAAAATAGGTCTTGGGAGCAGGACGAAGTGAGAGTTTTGTAGGCTTTAACCACAATTAGGGGATATTAAATGTGATAATGCAGAAATTTGAGCTTCACTTAAATCTAAACGAAAAAAAAAAAATCAAAGTAGAAGCAACAGAAACGTTTTAAACAGGCCTGAAAATAGGTTTATATTTAGACTAAAGTTTGACTTTAATGTTAAATTTATCTGGAAACTTTCCGTCTAAAGCCTGCCCCCACTGGTCATTTGAGGAACTACAAGATTTGGCAATTTTTGGTTTTCTTGTCATTTGGAAACAGAATGAGAGATCTTAATTTATCCGTGTTTCAGTTTGGTAAAAAAAAAAAAAAGAAAGAAAGCTTTCGTACAAAAATGAATGAATTTTAAAATCTCTAGTCTAGTTTTAGATGAATGACTTAAGAAGGATATCATTTTACAAAAACTGCTGTAGATTCTACAACAGGGGTGGGCAAACTACAGCCCGGGGATGCCATATGTGGCCACATTAAGCCAATTAATCTGCCAAATTGGAATAAATTATTATGATTACCTGTATTCTTTGTTTTATTTTCCTGTAGCTCAGGTGTCTCCCCCACAGATGGTGCACTACAAATAAATTGACCTATGTTTCGGTGTTGACATGCATTCATGCGCTGATTTTTCCAATATTAATATGATTTCCAGGTGCATTTTTCTGATTATCCCAACGCCACATGAATGCATTTAAAATAAACTCCAAATTATTCTGTTTTAAAGGTAATTTTCAGGCGTATTTTCATCCAGATCCCGTGTTATTTCTTTTTTTTTATGAGGGGAATTCCCAAAACACGCCAAAAATCTGCTCCTGGTCCCTTCTGTTAAATTTTAGAACCCTTTGGTGGCCTACGAGTAGGAAAGTTTGCCCATCTTTATTATACAATGTTGCAACTGAGTGGAAATTCAAGGTACAGGAGTTTAAACTTCACAACATGACTGAAAAAAACTCAAGCAATTTAATTTTCTCAGCCTTTTGGCATAGACATCACTGTTTTTACACCGTTCCTGAGCATTCACTCACATCTACGACCACACACGCCTTTCTGTGCAGTTTCAGCACTTCAAGATAAAAGACACAACAACAAATGTCTGTCAAACACAGTTTTTTGTTGTTGTTGCCGGGAGGTAACAGCCAGCTCCTGAGGGTGATGATGTGACGGCGCTCTCGTAGCTCAGATGTTGAAGGCGGACAATGAGAGAGTATCAGTGTTCGCCACAAGAGAGCGAACGGCCATGTTGGAAACAAATCAGCATGCACTCAGAGCTGAACTTGGTTACCGGGAAGACGGAGTGAGACAACTGAGCCAGTAACACAAAGCAGTTTGACTTGAGCTGCACAAACGTGATACGTCCAATGAGATGATTTGTACAAAAACACGAACTCGCATCTTCCCCAGTTTATGACTCAAAATGTTTGACAAGCATGCAGCTATTAAAGTCTTCATGCTTTTGTTCTGCATTTCAGGTGATCAGAACCTCTTTCTGTAGTCATGCTTTAGGTTTAGGGATCCACTCACCCTTCCACCACAGTTAGTCTTCAGAGGAGAGAAGAAGAAAATGATGGAAATAAAGGGAAATGAGCAAGAAATTGAGATAAAATCAGCACAAGTAGGTTAGATTTAAAAAGAGATAGCTGCTATAGAAATAGAAAAAGAGGAAGAATTGTGTTTTGATTTTCACGACTGGTCAGTTGTGGTTGAAATACTCACGTATATAAGCTTTTCTCTGTATCGGATGAGCAGATTCCGAAGGATTCCAGCTTCATTGAGGTCCCCCAGCCGGATCATGTCCTCCACCCCGTGGATGGAGGTGGGGTGCATCGGTTTAATGTTAGTGGCATTCTGGGGGGAGATCCAGTGCTCCTGGAGGAAAAAGGATAGGGACAAGAGCAGACTGCAATTTTAATATATTCTGCACTTTCTTTAGAAAGTAAAAAGACCCTCATTTCAAGACTAAAAAAAGTAATTGTCGCAAGAAAATATTCTTAACAAGAAGGTTTTTCAATAGAAAAAATCCCACTTTAAGAAAAAGTGTCTTAATTTTTTTCCTTAGAATAAGAATTCTTAGGAAAAGCATTTTTTTACCCCATTGGCAGATTTATTTTACTTTTTTAAGGGGTTTTCTGCTTTCCAAAGAAATTTAACACGTTTTTTTTCAGTATTATTCCTTACCCACACATGAATGCAACTTTTAACATTTTCAGACTAGAACTGTGAATGTTTCCAAATGTAAATAACAAAGTTAAAACCCCTGTGAAGCCTTTAAGTTCAGTTTTTGCTGATAAAATCACTTTTATTCAGTGTCACAATTGTGTCAACAACACAGCTGTCCATCTCCAATGTTTTGGAAAAATGCTGCAGATAATTGGAAGAAAATGCTGTATTTAGTTTGACATCTCTGACATACACAGTCATGAAGCAATCGCTTCCATTTATGTTTGAGATTTTTATCTCAAGCTTCCCATCAAATGCAGAATTGAGATCACAAGGAGGTAGACAAGCTTCTGTGCGCTGCCCCTAAGTCCGGGTAACATAAACCCAAAAAACAAAATCTATGATGACAAGAACTTGGATCAATCACGGCCAGCACAACTGGTTGTTAACGAGGTTTAAATTGGACTTTCGTTGGTTGAAGGAGTAGACCAGCACCTGGAGGGCTCAGTTGGCTGCGTGTGGGTCCCCTGAAATGTTTACCAGGGGACACAATGAAGGGAACCCAGTGTGGGTTCTTAGTTAAGAGTATTCATGCTACTGCCTAATTATGAGGGACAAGTCTGGGTTTCCCTGTGCTGGTCCCAAAAACAGGGTTGTGTCAGGACGGACATCTGGGGTAAAGCTCTGCCAAATCAAATGTGTGGCAAACCAAGAGGGGATGTGCTGAGAGGTGAACAATGAGTAGGTTCAAGGAGAAAATATGTGTAAGAAAGAAAAAGAGAGGTGTAGGACTTGGGAATATTAAATGTGGGACTGGCACACAGGAAACCTGGGTTTGCTTCCATTTTTAAATAACTTTATTAGATGTTGACACACTCAACATATAAATCCAAAATATGAAGATTCAGTGTTATATAGGGCTAAAAGAGTGCTTGGTCAACAACACACACAAAAATGCATATAATTTAACATTATTCACACATAGATAAATACATTTGAAGAAATAAGTACAATTTCAAAATTTTATAGGATCCCAAGAGAAGAATGAGAAGAAAGGTGTAGAAGAGAGGGGTGAGGGTAGCCATGTTGTTACTTTAGATCAGGGGTGTCCAAATCCAGACCTCGAGGGCCGGCCTCCTGCTGGTTTTCCAGAAATTCTCCCTTATCTGCTATTGATTACCTGGATCAGGTGTATTTAGCCAATAAGGAGTTGCAATGGCAGGTTGGCTGGAAATCAGGGAAGGCCTGGATTTGGGCACCCCTGCTTTAGAAACTCTGATACAGAAACAGGAGGCAGACATGAAGATGTTGCAAGGATGGATAGAATCAGGAATAAATCAATCAGAGGAGCAGATCAGGGTAAATGTTTAGGAGATTATTCAGGGAATCAGATTGTGATGGTTTGGACAGAAGGATGCTGAGGAGGTTTTCGGATGTAGAAGAGGACATGAGGGTGTGCACTGTTATTGCTGTCAACATGTGTAACATTTGTTTCAGGACTCACATTTCCTTCGTCATCCACCACCTGGATCTGACCGGAGTCACAGAGCTTGACCACCGCGCCGATCGGAACCTCAAACTCCCGACCAGTTTTCAGATCCAGCCAGACATAGTCACCCTGCACGAAGGTAGAATAAACACTGGATAACCAAGCTGTCTGTGAGCAAATAATGAATTGAATATAAAAAAACTGCAACCAGCTTAGCTGCATGAAAGATAAGCAGAAAATGTTCCAGATAGTTTACATCGTAAAGCTAGTGGAAATGGTGAAATAATTTTTTGATGAAAGCTCTTTAAGAATATTTTCAAGTTTCTCTAAAAGACATTAAAGTAGTGATTATTAATGTTTAAAACTTATGTAAGGACTGTTAATGAGAATCAGTTGTAGAGATTTGAAGAAACACTCTTTATAAATCTAACCTTTAGAAAGATAATTTTCTGTTTTATTGTCTTCCAAGACAAAAGCAACTTCAAACTTTGATTTTTGCCTCTGTTCTCCATCACCTCCTCCCAACATTTTAAGTGTATTATGATGTTCATTCCTCAAAAAAAAAAACAAACACCCCAAAGTGGTATTTTGATTCATCCATTCACGCATCTCTGAGGATAGAAATGTTGACTCAAAGTGATTGGAACCAATCACTGCTTACTGACTGGCTCCAACATGGCAGCACACGTATCTGGAAAAAAAAAAGGCCAACTGAAATAACTTCATTTTGTTGAAGCCAGAAGTAAACCATTTTCTCTGGATGACAGACACACTCGCTCAGTAAAGTTCTCAGTTCAACTCTGAAAATATTTTATAACAAGGCTCCTTTTATAAAGTTCAAGTTAAAGTCCTATTAGTAAATTTGTTCTCCGCATCTGACCCATCCCCTGGGGGAGGGGTGAGCTGCAGACACAGCTGCGCTCTGTTAGGATCAGCAGTGTTTGCCCCTCCTCCTTTCCTCTCACCTAGTTGCCACAGCTGCATTACGTTTGTCATTAGTATTTCAGGTATTTAAGTTATGGTCTTTTGGTTTTTCAGTGTCGCTGAGTCTTACTTTGTCACCTACGTTTTACAATTACTCTGGAGTTATTTTGGTTATTAAATCACATTCTTCTTCTACCTTCTGGATTTGAGTTCTTCCTGTTCCTGGGTTCTCTTTTTGCCTGACACCGTGACACGCTCAGGAACCATTTGCCGTTTAACCCCAAAATCCAACCACTTAATCCCGAGTGTCAAGCAGGGAGCCACTGTCCCATTTTTAGAGTCTTTGGCATGACTCGACCTCACGAGCTGGTTAATGCTAGTTGATGCATAATTAAGCATTATTTAGTTATTTAATAAAGGGTTAACAGACATTGTGTGCATTATTTTAAACTGAGGACTAAATGCAAAGAGAGAGAGAAAAAACAAAAACAAAACTTCAAAATACAAAACAATTGTTCATTTGGTAACAGTTTTAAGTTTTTAGCACGTTTTAAAATTTTATTTCATTTTTAAAATCTTCCATTTTTTTTGTTATTTCTCCTAAAGGTTTTGAGTTTAAAACTGGATTTTTTCCATTTACTTCAAGGTGATCCTGATTTGACCCCGTGATACCTCCCTCACAAAAAACTAAAAAATGTTCTCCTCTTGAACTCCAATAAAACAAGCTGTTTACACCCTCACTTCTATTTTTGCAACATTTATCAATAAATGCACTAAACTGTTCTTAATTGTCTGCCGAATGACAGAACATCAAAAGTATCACAGGTGACCTCCATTCTGTGGTACCTGAGTCAGTCAAGGGAGGCAGCGAACCACAATTTGACTGTTTTTGTCACCACAACCTGACTCATGTTCACAACGCACTTAAATACAGTTGTTAAATGTACAATTAAGATTTGTGGTTCAAAGGAGAACATTAAAAACACATGTTAAAGCTATTAATCATATCTCATGTGTGACACTCTCACTCATTCCCACACCCGCTTCTACAAAAATGAAACAATCACGACTTCAAGAGCAAAAACCTGCAGTGTACCGGCAGCAGTGTTGTGGGTTTCACCACCGTGTTGACATTACGGACCAGCGCCCATTTGGCCTGGTCCTTCTCGTACAGTTCCACATAGTCCCGACGCTTGTACATCTTCACGCGTGTGATGAAGCATGCACCTCCCAGCCGCAAAATTCAGCACTTTTGATTCCCTTACAGGCAGAGGAGTTCATAAAAGTTTCCGGATGTGGTTTTGAAATTTCTTTTAAAAAATACCAAGGTGAGGGAAAGCAGATCCAGAGGTTAACACCCAAAAGTCCATCACAAAAAAGGCCAATCCTAGTTTGGGTTTTTTTCGTCTCATCAACTTTCTCTTTGATGGTAAAAACAAAATTAAAATATCACTAAAATCCAGTCTTCTTCAGAGTTTTAGATGTCTTTGGGTTACAGAAACACACTCAACACCCAGACGCACTCATTCCACGTTAACCCAGCCCCCACCACCTGCACCGGTGTCCATGGCAACGAGATGCCACTTCCTCCTCAGGTGTGTCTTAGGGTGTTAAATTTCTATGTAGCTATCCACTCCATACTGCAAGATCATTATAACTTTGCGGATATGCTTTTAACTATTTATAGTTAGAAACATAGGGATTGATATAGTTTGATATAGTTATGATATATAGTATGATATAGTTATTTAGTAGGATGGAGACAAGCGACTTTTGTTTCTGATTAAAATACAATCTTATAGATAAAAATAGAAATAATAACTAACATATATATGTATATGTATTTTTATCATATATTTATCAGATATGTTTGTATTGTACCAATACTGTATGCTTTTATCTATTTTTTTACTTTTATATATTCTATTTGTTCAAACCCCAGACTAATTACAGTTTTTGTTGTACACACACAATCCCCAACACTTGGTTTGTGCCAATGGTAATCTAAACCTTCCTGTTCTTCTTAAGTTATGGGAATTTTTTTCTCCTATAACATATATATATATATATATATATATATATTATATTGAGAATTTTTTTGTCAATATAAGAGGTTCTTCTTGTTGTTTCTTCTTTTAATAAATGTTCATGTGTTTTGATTAAATTCTACATGATTGTTAGAACACAGTTCTACGTCTGTTGATCAAAATCAAAATACTTTGGATTGAAGTGAAAAAATTTTACATAAAGTTTGAAAATGTTTGCAAGATATTGATTATACGTATTTCAAGGATGCATTAGATGACAAATGTATGCTTCTATGTTTTGATTGTGTCTGCGTGAACAGAAGAGAAGTCAATTGAGCAGTAAAGATGCATCTGACTGACTTGTATTTGTGTGTGAAGATGAATGGAGGCTGTAGTTTGTGTAACTTACATGTCCACTTAATTAAGTAAATACACTGTCTGGCAAACTGAGCCACCTGAACATTACACCACCTAGCACCTGTTACACACGGCGAACAATCAGATGCTTCATGTTCAATTATTTAGGTCTGACGATCTGTTGGATTTCTGTTTTAGCCTTTTTTAAAATTATATTTTCCATTTCTGTTTCTACAACTAAAGAGTTTTTGTTCGGTCATGTTTTAATCTTCAAATGTTGATAGAATAAGGATCAGAACTTGAAAAATGAATTGTGCTGCTTATGCGAATAGAAATTGTTGACCAATCAGATGTATAAAAAAAATCTCAATAAGCATTGCAACTAAAAAATAGTAACATGTTTGAAGAGGTGGACTCATGGACCCTCAAAATGTTTCTTTAAAACTACAAAATTAGGTTATTTTGTTGCTATTTTTACATATTGACAAGAAATAAGTCCCAAAGGTCAAATCACACAGTACAATTTGTGTATTGTCCATACATGTCATTTTTCTTTTGTTTATCATTTGTCCATCGATGGTTTCAGCCGAGACGTCTTTATGTGAATTTGGTTTTGAGCTGTTCGAAATTTTTGTTCTGTTGAGAATTCTACAGTTTATTCATATTCTATGTAGTTTATATGTAATTATTAGGTTAATCTTACGCAATTGTGCATGACTTTTGCTAGATGTGTATGCAAATTTGTGGCTTTCCATGAGCGTTCCAGGTCTGTCTAATTAGCTTTACGGTGCACATATCATGTTTAAAATTACATAATTTATTTGCATATTGTTTGATGTGTATATAAATCATCAGATCTTTCACCACTCCAGCAGTCTATGCCGAGTGGGGGTCTCCTGTCCCCCCGTCCTGCTCATCTGGTCATTATTTTTATCACCCCATGATAAAGTTGCATTGCAAAAACTAAGTCTTGACGTAAAAAGACCTTTATTTCAAGAAAAATTGTCTCATTTACAGTCTGTCTTCCAAGTAAAAATAAAATTAACCCCCTCCTCAAAAGACAATGATTTGGACATTGTTTATGACTGACAACATCAGCACAATCTCTCCCTGAGTTAGAAAATTCTTAGAATTATGGATTGTAGAAAAATGACAAAATTCGTCATCATCTGGTTATCAAGACATCAAAAAAAATTTCCTCTCTCATGATAATAAAACGTGAATACTGTAGCCTGTTCTTATGACAAAACAAAATTTATTGCCCTCTTATTCGCAGGGGTTAGGGACCAGATGCATGTGCAAACATGCTAAATCCGCAAATAAGGGGCCAACGGGGTCTATTACTGGTCCATACTTATCAAAAACACTCCAGATCATGCTTTGTAAACATTTATTAAAGAAAATTATAGTATTGCTCAACATAAAGATTTATTTTTATAAAATTTAGGTTGCGTCATAAACGTATTTTATGACGCAGATTAGGTGTGTCACTCTGTGCTATAAAATCAGGAGCGCATGCTTCATCCTTCAAATAATAAACACTTGCTCCGGATGATAATTATTATCCTCCGCGATAATCTTCTTCAGTATATCAGGATTTTTTTCAACCGCTTCTGAGTCTGCTGATGCCATTTCTCCATCCCGGGGCATGGTGTGAGGAGGGGGCGCTCCTCTTGTGGACAGGCGGAGGAGGGGCATGCAGCGCAGCACCTCCTTCAAATGCAAAAATTTCATTGTGCGTCTCTTGAATTGTTAGAGTTTTTGTGACGAACAGAAGACTCTGGTGACTGAAAAAAGTTTCATGAATAAGTGAAACCGTAAATAAAGAAACTTGAATATGCGGGGGAAATACTTATCTCGTTATTTCAACAAAACAAAAATTATTTTCTCACGATGACGAAATCTGATACTTTCTTATCAGGACATTGCATAGTTCCTTTTCTCACAATAACGACATTTACTACCATATTAGGACAAAACATTAGTTTTCTATGGATAAAGACATCTACTACCTTGTTATTACGACAAATGAAATTTGCCCCCTCATGATAAAGAGATCTACTACCTCATTATCAGGACATTACAACATTTCTTTTCTCATGATAGCAACTACTCTTGTTTTTTTAACAAAGCGAATTTTTTTTTTGTGATAAAGACATATTCTACCTCATTATCAGGACGTTACGGTGTCCTCATGATAACTGCATCTTCTACCTCATTATCAGGACAATACAATGTTTATTTCTCATAATAATGGCATCGACTACCTCATTATTACGACAAAATTACATGTGTTTTTCCATGATAAAGAGATTTACTACCTCATTATCAGGACATTACAAAATTCATTTTCTCATGATAGCAACTACTCTTGTTTTTTTTTAACAAAGCGAAATTTGTTTCTCATGATAATGACATCTACTACCTCATTATCAGGGCAATACAATATTTGTTTCTCATGATAATGACATCTACTACCTCATTATTACGACAAAATTACATGTGTTTTCCCATGATAAAGAGATTTACTACCTCATTATCAGGATATTAAAAATTGTATTTTCTCATGATAGCAACTACTCTCGTTTTTTTTTTTTTGGCAAAGTAAATTTTGTATTTTTGTGACAATAACATGTACTACCTCATTATCAGTACGGTGTCCTCATGATAACAGCATCTTCTATCAGGCCAAAACAATATTTGTTTCTCATGATAATGACATCTACTACCTCATTATCACAACAAAATTACATTTGTTTTCTCACCATAACAAGATCTACTACCTCATTATCAGGAAATTACAAAACTTATTTTCTCATGAAAGCAACATCTCTTACCTCATTATCACATCAAAATAAAGTTGTTGTGTTCTCGTGTTAATTGCATCTGCTACCCCCCACCTCAGTTACACTGTCAGCAGAATGTATAAATGGGGAATAGCCGTAGGCCGTTTCATGACCCACTATCAAGCAGCATGGAGGGTTTTTTTGGGTGGAGGGTCACTAATTCATGTTGGAAAAACACATTTAGATCCCTCTCTCTGTTTGAGCTTCTGTAATGGAAAAAGCATCAACAGGATTGGGTGTTTTGAAAGACTTTAAAACAAAATCTATTGTGCGTTCCTGACTACAAGAAACTGATCATTTTCATCTCTCCTGCATAAAAAATAAAAAGAATATGTAATATAAAAAATAGTTTGATCAAGAAAATAAATTTTCCTTACATGGAAACTTATATGTAAATATTTCTAAAAGTTAACTTACACACAGACTCCTTGGGTTTTTTAAATTGACAAAGGTTGACATTTTTTAACTGGGCTGGTTACTTTTTACTCTAAATGTGTGAACTATTTTGATTTATCTGTTCTACAATTTGAGCAAACAATCAGCATTGCATTCTGGGAACATTTTATGCTGTGTTGTCATATACTTCTTGGACAAACTGGGTAAATCTTCATAAAAACTTCTTTTTTATTTTAAAGTAGATAGATTTTTATTGTCATTTTTATCTGGCAATAAAAAAAAATTAAAAGAATTTGTGTTAAATAAAATGCATTAACTATGGTAAACTTTATTTTTATGATTTTTGAGGTTCTGGACCAGATGGAAAAGAGAAAAGAAACAGCTAAAATAGGAGTATCAAGGTATAAAAGGTAAAAACGAAAGCAAACGTCAAATTAGTCAACAAAACTTGCTTATGGGTTAATGTTAAACAAGTAGAAAACTAGACATGAAATTTGAATCAACTGTCTGATTCTTTGAAGTCAGATCACAAACCTTCACCTTTGTTTCTCTTTTCAGAGATTGGGGAAGTTTTGAGCCTGATACAGCCACCTGCTAAAACTTTAAACATTTCGAGCAGTAGTGTTCTGAGGAAGAAAGAACAAACTCCAGGGATTATTTGAGAATTAAAGAAAACAGGAAAGTCAAACATATTATTCCAACAGAAAACTTCTGATGAAAGCCAAACAATAGACTGCAACTGCTCTGAGGTGAACCAATGCAGATTTGAATCATATAAGACAGAAGAATTAAGCTTTTGATAATTAAATGTTTGGTAAGCTGCAGCAAATTCAGGACAGACTCGTGAAACAGTCTGACACCACGATGCCACAAGATCACTGCGAGCATACTTTGGATAATTGTGGCTTTGATGAGCCACAGGCTCCTCAACTGTGATGTAATGCCCTGCAGTGCATGCGTGCATGTTCTCTTTGTTTCTTTCTTCCGGTAAATAATTTAGACTGGACTGGAGCCAGGGATTCACTTGCAGCTACAAATGCAACTCTGGGGTGAAAGACTGTCAAGCATGAAAGAAATCCACCGTCATTCAGTCAACTTTAAATACAATATAATGAGAATAAAGGATAATCTTTCTGTATCATAAAAATGTGATGCAAACAGATAAAAGATTCCTAATAGACTAGTTTTTTTCTCCTGTGAATTAAATGTATTTAAAACATCTTTAGAATATATTCATATTCAAACTGTGCAACACGAAAAAAGGCCATGCTGGTCGTAAATTCCAGCTGGTCTATTTTCCGTTTCAAAATAAAGGTCACTGTGTAAAATATGGTGACAGGATAATTGTGCTGATCTTTGCCACGGAATAAATCTGTCCATAAAAACGGAGATGTGCTCTGGTTTGTGCTTCAGCGAACAAATTAAATGAACGCTTTGTTTTCTTTCTGCTTCCACAAAGAACTGAGGATGCAAATGAAAGAAAAACATGGACACGGTAAACTCTGAGCATACTACATGACAGCTTAAAGAGGCAGAAATACACGAGAATCTTCTACTGATTCAATGAACATTTTTATTGCAAGATAACTAAAAAATCTAATTGATTGTTCAAGTTGTAGAAGAAAATTTTTCAAAGCAAAACTAAGACAATTATATCTTATATCTCTCCCATTTTTTTATCTTATTTTGCAGGAGTTCACCAAAAGGTTATCTGCATGTTCCACAAAGACTACCTGCAGGTCAGAAGCATCTTCAGATGTAAGTCTGCCCTCTGTAGGCGCTAGAGGGAAGTTTTTGTTACTTTTACAAACCATGTAAAATTAAATTTAACCTAAAAAGATGTGTGTGTGAATGCAACCAAAAGAAGTTCACAATATCAGTTAGTTTGTATGATAAAAACAGCGTAAACACAATGATTCTGTGCTGCAAAGAAGCACCTGAAAGTAAATAGATAAAAACTGTTTTATAAACGGAAATTTTAGCTAGTTTTACAAATAATAATCATCCTGATTTCTATGCATAAAGGTTAGATTGCTAGTTGAAATAAAAACAACATTGACCATAATTGCAACAGAAAATTGAGATTTTAAGTTTTTTGTTGATTTCATTGACTAAAACTAAAATAATGAATACACATTTGGTTGGTTTTTTTTACATTTTTTTAAAGGATTTATGAGCGCCAAACACTGTTGTAACAAAATGACAATTAGCTCTCTTTTTTTTTAAAAACATCTGTACATACTCGTAAAAGCAAAGGACAGAAATTGAATTTATTAAATCAGTAGAAAAATCAGTAAAGGTTAAATTAAAAAAACATATATGTCGTCACATCTGCCTGCTTTGGAGATTTCTGAAGCAGTGAAAATAAAAAGCTCACAAATGAGCATCAAGTCACAGTGAAACACATCTTCAGAACCAACAACCTCCATTTTATTTGAAAATAAAGGCTGTGCTCTGTTTAACGTCCTGCAAGCGGGTGATAAGGAAGAATAAACAGATGTGCAAAAGGGATGAGAGCCAGTCACAGGTGGAGGCACTTACTCGCAATCTGACATATATGGTACATGTTTAGTACATGATAGGTAAAGAAAACAAAAGTTTTCCTATGTTAGTTCTTCATAAAAAATTCTTATTTTGTCACTCATTGATTGTCATTCTGATAAACTGGAGCAGGAAAAGGCTCTGTTTGTAAAAGAAACTCTGCAAAAGACAAAACATGTTGAAAGGCAAGCCGGCCTCCAGGATTCATCTTAATGTGATTAACTTCTTATTTGCATATCAAAATAAAGCTCACTGTGTAAAACATTGTGAACTGCACAAAGTAACAAAATACTTTGAAAAAGGTGGCATCAACTATACATTATATGCAACATTTAAATCTGTGTAAAAAACTGTAAAAAGGAAGATCAGAGCTAAAATATTAGAAAAATATATATATGTTGATAGAAGGAATGCCACAATTCTCAGTTTAAAACTGAACTATATGATTTAATGGGAAAGTAAATTGTTGAATCTGTGCTGCATACTGTTTGCATGTGTTCACACAGAAAATGTCAAACACATTTATTGTGACAAAAGGAATATACATGTATTTAATTTGTTTTTTCCTCCCCGAGAATGAGGGTCTAGTTTAGCCATCAGCTGTTGTTTATATTTTATGACGGATTTTATGTTTTTCGACAATTACTGCTGTTGAGACAACTGTGTTGTGTAATTGGGCTATAAAGATTAAATTGAAATTAAATTTTTATGTACATTATACTAGCCTTAGTATGACTCGACTGAAAGGTTTTTCATTGTAGTTACTTGCTTATTACCAGCTTAGTGGTCTTGTAGTAGAGTGTTCACCCTGATACTGGAAGGTCATGGGTTCAAATCCAGGCCTAATCATGCTAAAGACTATAAAAAATTGGACCCAGTACCTCCCTACTCAGAATTAAGGGGTTGGGTTGTGGGGGTTAAACCACCAAATGGCTCCTGAGCGCAGCTGTGTCTGCAGCTCACCACTCCCCCAGAGGATGGATCAAATTGTAAGGACAATTCCAAACATGCGTGACAGCTAATGGGACTTTATTTTAAGAAGTGATGTAACCCTTGTCCTATCCAAGGCATGTTTACATTAAAAGTGGGACCCCATATGATCAAGAACTTTTTTTCAAGGATTTTTAATCTTCACTGGTGTCTGTGGCAGACGTGAAATTCTGTCCACCTTTGTCATGGGAGGGGTCACACATCAATATAAGGGTGGGGTCATCTGGCCATCTTTTTAGTTGTTTTATAAAACATAAATCATGTATTGAACAAACACATTTAAGGTTTGAACTGAATTGTAGGGAATATGAATCACTATATTCCTTTTTATTTTTACTTTTTCAAGTCATAATGTATTTTCATTGACAGATCACCACAAATTTTCACCCCAAAATTTAATCTGAAAATGAATTTGGTCCGTCTCTCATTAGTGTGGGACCCAGGTCCCTGAATGTATCAAGATCATGGAGCTTCAGCTGCCATCACTGCTCCTGAACACACTTTATCTGTCTGATTTTAACATGGAGTTCTGCAGTTTGTCAAAGATGAGCTGTGAAGCTTTGGCCTCAGCTCTGAAGAACAACCCATTCAATCTGACAGTACTGGACCTGAGGAACAATAACCTGCAGGATTCAGGATTCCTTCATTCAATTCAATTCAATTTTATTTGTGTAGCCCAATATTCCAAAAGAATTGCCTCATTGGGCTTCACGCCTGTAATTTTACAGAAGCAGAAGGTCAGTCATAAAATATGAATAATAACTAAAGACTAAATCAAACTGGTTATCCCTGCCGTTAGACCTCCTTCCTGGTAAAGAAAAGCTCCTAAAAAACCTTTGGGAACCTTAGGGATGCCCACCATGTCTGTGTGGTTTTCTGGAGAATCCAGACGGCAGACTCTGATGTCAGAGTCAGTGTTTCAGTTGTGTTCAGATCAACATGATGACAAAGTTTGTTGACACTAAACTGCAAACATGAGGTAATCTTCTCCTGCTGCACACTGACAATCTTCATTCTGAAGACTTTTTTCTTCCTCTGAGCTCCATACCCAGTTGACGGGGCTAACTTTGGGTTGTCTTTCTTTGTTTAAACTATCATTAGTTGCCACAGTGTTTTGAAAATTGTTCTCAGCTCAGAAGTAAAACTGTAGCTTCTGTTTGAACCGGTTCATCCAGTCCTTAGGAACAACTCCAAGACTTGTTTCAAAGTTAAAATTTACACAGACTCAGTTTTATTTTAAATCCTTATAAACACTGAACCACTGCCTGAGACTGCTACATCTCTGGTATAGAAGACAATAAGCTTTGTTTTATAAGAGATTCATTCTGTTTTGCTTGTTTATTTAACCATTAACAGGCACAAGCAGAATGATAACTGTAATACATCTTTTTTTTCGTCTTTTACATTGAATCCATGCATTTCAACACATTTACTGTTAATCACAGCATCGCGATTCAACCTCGACTGACTGACAGCAGAGTTACCTTAATGAGCGTGTAGAATCTGTAGCTGAGTCGGCGAATGTTGGGGTCCCAGCCCTCCAACGGCCAATCAGATCCTCTGCGGCTCATTTTCCCTGTCACACAAACCTACCAGCATCTACACAGCAGCTGGGCCGTGAAAGCAACTCAAAAGCCGGTCATAATTCTGATTTAAAAAGTGAGGAAATTTGTTTTATGGAAGAACAAATAAAAATAGGTCTAAAAAAAACTAAAGAAAAACTTTAAGCCACAAATTCCACAAAGTCCAGCAGCAAATACACCTGAGCAGAGTGTATGAAGGTCAAACTGTGTGCGCTGAAACACATTAAAGCGGCGCTTGGACTAAACTGGGTGAGCTGGGCTGTTTTATTGGTTGCCCCACTTGCGTCTCCACAGCAGGGGAGCGTTGTCAGAGCTCATTAGTCGATCAGAAAGGCAGATGAGTTCAGCAGCGCATCGAGGAGAGGCAGCAGGCTCTCACACGCACAGGAAAATGCATTCAGCGTATCCTCTGATTTGGATCATTACTTACGCGATGTGTGTGTGTGTGTGGAGGGGAAGGAGTAATTATCACTAAAACATCTTCAATGAGGGCTTTATCTTTAAGCAGAAACCTGAAGACATTCATATACTGCAAAAAAATGCCTAAAAATAGGAAATGGACACTAATCTTAAGACGATAATCCCTAGAAAGTAGAAAAATTATCCGTAGCAAGTCATTTTTACTGGAATTACTGACCAATGTCAGTAATTTATTTCTAATTTGTATATACTCTGTTTTGTTAACAGTACAAATGGCAAACTAAACCAATAAACATTTGAAATTCCACCTGCCCTGACCCTCGCCTGGACCCCGACTACTCTGGTTGTTCTCTGATGCCCTCAGGCTTGTGTTTGACCCCTGCCTGCCAGACCCTCATTTAGCTTTGTGAACTTTTAACCTTCACTCTTGTTCTCCCGTCTATGCCCATAAAACCTGCTGCACTTGGATCCAGCCGTCTGCCCATTTTTGACAGCATGGATCCAACCGTTTGAAGCAAAAACTATATTTTTGTGCATGTGTAGGTTTGTGTGTTTACCTGCTGTAAAATGACCATGATTGTAGTTTCTGTGGTTATAGCTGGACATCAGCAGTCATCAGTACACCCTTGAAACAGACAATGAGAAGAAGAAAGACATAAATCGTGTCCTTCCATTTTCTGCAAGTGAACACTAAGTTCTGATTTCTTTTAAACTAATTAAAAGTTTTGCAAAAAAAAATGTTTGTTGAGTTACTCAATTCAGCTCAAACTAGTAAGTGAACTACACTGTAAAAAGTAAGAACCCCTCGACTCAATAAAATTGTGGCAACAAAGTCACAATTAATGATATTAAGTAAATTCAACATGTCCAAAAAATAATTGCTTTTACTAAAATAATTGTTTAAGACTGAAATAATAAACATACTTATTATAAGAAAATTTTTAGCTGAAACCAACTTAAATTACAATAACATGTTAGTTAATTTGAGGATTGCTGTTCGTATTCCTCTCCAATTGAGAGTCCAGACCATCATCAGCCATTTGTTGTTCCTTTGGTCTCTGTGTTGAAACACTTCGGATGATAAATGGTGGTCCTTCTAACTATACATTTTCTTATTCTTAGTATATATTACTTGTGTTTATTATTATTGTTATAATTATTATCATTAATATTATTAACAATTCCTTTGGAAAAAATAATTTATTTTTTGGACTTGTTGAATTGACTTAATATTATTAATTGTCACTTTGTTGCCACAATTTAATTGAGTAGAGGAGGTTCTTACTTTTTACAGTGAATATTTTATCATTGAGTTAAACATCTGAAACTTGTAAAGTGAACTATTACCAGAACAGCTAAAAAGTCAGCAGATAATATTTGGAGGCTCTTATATTTGTCAAAAATTCAAATCTGAGGAAAAAAAATGAATGAATGAATTAATTAAATGGTTTATTTCAAACAATCAGGGAGTAATACATGAAAAAACATTTCACATAGTAAATCACAAGTTGATCACTTGAAAGCGAGTGGAAGGAAGCAAACTTATATAATCCCCCCCCCCGCCGGCTCGACCATACCACTTTTTCTAAATGAATTATCAATATTTGGTTCAGGACTTAATATCAAATATTTATACTCTACAATAATAGATTCAAGTCATAAAGGATAATTAATATTAGTGATGTAATCAAATTTTAAATCATCCACAGACAAATAATTTATATTAATCCGTTACAATCTAAATATTCCTATTAAATATTCTCATATAAAAGATAATCATCTTCTTTAGTTAATGCATAAAAAAATCCAAAATAGTATTGCAGCAGTACTTAAGTTTGTTGTCTCAAATGACACAACTCTTTGTTTGCATATTTTTGTGTGTATGGCATTAGCCTTAACCCTCTTCAATTATTCAACCCCCATCATGACTCTTTGAGGTTTGATCCGTTGACTCTTTGACACACGGCAGCTGTGACTCCTTCACCTCATTAGTCGACGGGTTTGATAAGTCAACCAGCTTCAGTTACACCTGCAACTTACAGTCAAACATCTCCTCTGGATTCACATTTCATCCATGACACATTGGGTATTTATAAATGGTCAAGTGTCATTAATGCATCAGCAGAACATCAGCAGTTTGTTATAGACTGCAATTAATTTCAAATTCCCCTCAGTCATGAGAAAAAAACATTAATTTTGGAAGTTTAGAAGGTAGTTTGGTAGGTAGTTTGAAAGCTAGTTGGTTTTTATTTTTATTAACCTTTATTTAACCAGGGGTAGATCCCATTGAGATTTAAATCCCCTTTTTCAAGGGAGCCCTGGGGCAGAATCAATACAACAATAAAATACAACATTTGCTAAGCATATAAAACAGAATTACAATGATGGTTCTGTAGTTTGGTGGGTAGTTTGGTGGGTAGTTTGATGGGTAGTTTTGTTGGTAGTTCGGCAGGTAGTTTGATAGGTAGTTGCATAGGTAATTTGGTAGTTGGTTGGATAATTACATTGGTTGGTAGTTTGATGGGTAGTTAAGTATATAATGTGGTGGTTGTTTGGTAAGTAGTTTCTTAAGTACTTTTTGATGGGTAGTTCGGTGGGTATTTTGGGATTTGGTTGGACAGATTATTTAGTTGGTAGTTCAATGAAAGGTTCAGCAAGTCGTTTGATGGCTAGTTAGTTGTTGATGGGTAGTTGTGGTTGTTTGATAGGTAGTTTGGAATGTTCTTTGATTTGTAGTTTGATCAGTAAGTAGGAATACGGCTTTTCCAGGACTTTTTGTAAATAATTAAAATTTTATTTTAATTAAAATTAAATATATTAAATAATATCCTGCCTCAGTACTAAAACTTTAATATTTTGCTCATTTTATATTTATTGTACTTTTTTTTTTTGTCTAATTCTGTGTGTGTACTTGTACATTGAGATTTTTATTGTGTATACTTTGTAAGCTGCTGATAACTTAATTTCCCACAGGGTGCTGTCCCGAAGGAATCAATAAAGCTAAGTCTAATAATATTAATGATATATCTCTGTACTTTTAGTTGAGCAGCTACAGTACAACAGAGACGAGTTGTCTTTTGAGTTGTGGGTTTTCAGAAGCTGCTGCCTGCCAGACTGAAACAGACATGAGTAACAGGAAGCTTTCTTCAAGCTGAGGTTTTCTGATTGCAAATCTTGTTTTTAGTTTGCTGAGAGAACCACAAACTTTTCCGGTATACCTTTTTCTAGGTCATTAAGTTCCAAGATCAGCAGGTTTGAAGATGTTAATTTAGTTTCTTTATTTATAGTTGAGAAGGTTCAGGAAAATCCATTTGTTTAAACTGAAACTTCCACTATCTAGTTTTCATTTAAACGTTTCCTAGAAACTTCTTCTACATTAATAATAAATGCTGAACAAGCAAACGTGCCTAAATGGTGAAACCATGAGGAGAAATTTTATTTCATCTCAACTGTTTTCCAACTTTTTTTTTTACTGACCCCTCTTGACATTTTTTTTAAATAAAACTGTTAAAATTGTGTCATGATCAAAACACAACATGAGAATGTGCCTCTCTGTCTCTCTTTACGTCACACTCACTCCCTTTCAATAATTCAGAAAGTAATTAACCCCTGCAGAGGCCTGGAACGAGGGTTTTTGTGCACCCTTGCCACACGACAGATTTCCTTTTATCTGCGGAAAACCGACCTAAAGGGACTGAGAGGAAGCCCACCAGCAGTTTATATGGAGAAATAAGGGAAGACAGAAAGAGAGAAAGAGAAGAATATGTTTTAGTAGCATGAAAATGAAAAGTGGAGGAGAAAATGGAGGAGGTTCAACTTCCTGTAAAGTGTTGGGCTGCGTAATGATGACAATCCAAACTCTACAGGATACAGAAAATACTTCAAACACCAGAAGCTCCAGACCACAGAACCAACATTTCCTTAATAAAATCGGCCTTTACAGAGAACAACATACAACCTACTACAATCCGTCGAATCGAACTCTATCTATAAGAGAATCGTTCCAAAATTAGATACATTGACAAACTGTGAAAATATTGAATTGTGACATGTTAGATTTATTTTACCTTAACGTAAAAACGACCAAGGTCCATCACAGTGCACAACAAACATGTGATGCAGCAAAAAATGATCATGTCATTGTTACAGTCCATTGTATGGAAACATTTAAAATTTTGTAAAGACTTGTGATTCGATTGTTTCACTTTAATGTGGAAAAACAACAGTGAGCCGAACTCTGAAACTAAATTGTTAATGTATTTTCCATTAATTCATGTTTAACTTACACTTGATTATCTTGAAGAAGTACAAGGAATCCGGAAAACTTCTCCTGCACTGTTCAGTACCAGATATTTATCTCTAAGTCACACTGGTTGAAGTTTTTCTGGATCCATTTTAGATCAGTGAATCGGAACATTCAAAAGGAACGAATATCGACAATGATTCGTATCAGAAACCCCAAATTATAATATGAATTAAGTCGTTAAAATAAATTGTTAAACCCCTATTAAAAACCCTCTCTAATGATGGTGTTTTTGGCATTTTTTCTGAAAATGGAGCACATTTGCAAGAAGAAAATTAAGATTTAAGCGACATTTCTGAGTATTTCTTTATTGAAATCATTGAGAATCAAGAGCAGATGAAAAAAAGGATGTTCAGAATAAGACCACAAGCTCCCTGCTTTGCTCCTTTCCGATCCATCACTTCGTCAAATTGATCCATGTACGTCTTTCTTTTCCTTTTTGTACGCATCTGCACCACAGCAGCCGGAATCGTTTGGTTGGAGATAATCCACAGTTTTTAAAATAATTATAAACAAAGCCATCAATCTTCACTAACCTACTGACTGAGTGTTTATTCTTACCTTTTCGCCTGGTCAGAGTTCTTCTGGGTTGCTTACTTTCTTCTGGAGTATCTCAAAGGTCTCATTTGGTTGTTGGATCCTCTTTTGATCTGTTTAATACCCTTTAAATTCCAACTCCTTCTTTAATCTGTTTATAATTCCCAACCGTTTACACTAAATTCTCTTTTGTCCTTCCTTCTCGTCCTCCATCAGTTATAGAAGAACAGCAGGTGATATGGCTCGCCACTCGCTCTGCCACCGATCCCTGCGGACGAGAGTCAGTGGGGGGTGAGGTGGTCCAGCGCAGAAGAGATTGTAATTAGACACACACAAACAGAGAGCGTGGACAAAGAGGCTGACATGGATCAGAGCGGCACAATGACAGGGGGAAGATCTGCAGTGAGACAACAAAAACAAAACACTTTTTTACTCGTGAATCAATTCTAGAAAACATTTCTCAAATTATAACCTTAACTCCAACGCGAAATTACTTCTGAATTTAAAAATAGTGGTTAAATTAATTGACATGGACCTCCAGTCTTAAATTAATCAAAGGTATAGAGCAATTTTACTCATTTATGAAGGTTTTGATGGATCTTTTTTGTAGTACAGCTGCAGTTAGAGACTGAAACCATTCATCTATTTACTGAACCTGTTATATTCCCATTTCAGGTCACAGGTTTACCAGAACTGGAGGGCGCTGGTGTGGTACAGCCTGGACAGCTCATTGAAGGACAACATCAAGACAAAGACGCTCACAATTACACTTCAGGGAGGGTTTGGAGTCTTCTATGAACCCACTAATCTCGTTTCTGTACTGTGGCAAGAAAGGCGACAGCCTGGAAAATGCCCGTACATGTCATTTATTTTATTTATTTATTTTACCTTTATTTTACCAGGAAATCCCATTAAGACTACATCTCTTTTTCAAGGGAGACCTGGGCCAAAAAGCAGCAATACAAGAAAATACATTTAAAACAATTGAAATTGAAATAAAATACAATTAAAAAAATAGAAATAAAATAAAATGCAATTAAAATGAACAATAGGACAGTGATTAAAAGGTCAATCAAGTGTGGTACAGATAGGTCAAGAGTGACAAGAGTTCAGAAAGCTTTGCTTTAAAACAATGTCCAGTACGCAGGACAAGGAGGCCAAATGAGATTTCATTTTGGTTTTTACTGACGCCTGCTGGTCAAAAGAAGAACGTGAAAATCCAGTTGAGAAGTTCCACTCTTCAACACTTGAAGAGCTGTTCGATTTTCCACTAACATAATCAAGTCTAACTTGACCCTTTAAGAAAATAAGACACTGAGTTGTGTTGTTATTGTTACTGTTGGGATAAATACAAATCGAGTTTTATTCATCATAAATAAAACAGAAACTAAAGCAGAAAAGATGAGGTAGTTTATAACTTCTGACAGAGGTTTATGACTTCCTTTCCAAATAAAGCGTAATGTCAACAGTGATTAAAATAAAACATTTATTTTACCATTTTGGGTGCATCTCTACTAGATATTTGTACATCTGACTAACCTTAATTAAATCTGAGAAAGTAAGTGACTTACCATGTTTTTCAAATAATAAGACAAAATTAAAACCCTTGAATTTATTCAAAAGTAGACCATCTGCCTTATATTCCAATGCACCTTAATTTTGATTGAGCTTACTGATCCCCAATTGATTTTCTGTAAAACACATCGCATGAAAATCTGTCCTTCAGTTCCATGTGAATAAATAGAATAAAGTTTAAGTATTTTTATTTTGCTTTTATTAATTTTCAATTCAATTTTATTTATATATCCCAATATAATAAATCAGTTGTCTCATTGGGCTTCAAACTGTTAGTTGTATAAAAACAGAAAGTCTGTCGTAAAATATAAAACAACAGTTGGTTGCTAAACTAAACTAATAAAACTAAGCTCAATTGGTTATCCGTGCCCTTAGATCCTCCTTTACTCCTTACTTTACACGTACATTAAAATAAACATTTTTTTAATTGTTATTTTTCTTTAACTAGAGAGCAAAAACAAATGGTAAAAAGCACCATGTGGTTTCAGAACTGCAGGTTGATGATGCCTACCCTGCACACATTAAAAATTACGTATTGTAAGTTTTTATTGTTAAAAATGTTATTTAAGGCAGAGTAACCCTTAGCATAAAGTAGTCTATTTAAGTGTACTACAAAAACAATTAGTCTTTGCTGAAAATTAGGCAGTATACTTAAAGTTTTCTTAAATTCTAAACTTAAATATTCCAATTTGGTCTGAAGAAGTATTTAGGTTTTTTGGGTTTTTTTTTTTTTTTACTTGTTCTGTCCAACAGATGAGCTAACAGATGCGGGCTGAGAGCCTCTTGTGTTGGGCAGATTTTACTGTCACAACAGGGGTTTATTGTATTTCATGCTAAACTTTATTTATATTGATTAAGTTTGTTTTTGTTTAGTTGGACCGGACGGAAAAGAAGAAGAGGGAAGTGAGGGGGGCGGTAAACGAGGGGGGGTATAGAGAAAAAAGATGGCAACAGAGGAAAGCAACATCATAAAACAACCAGGTCTAAATAGTAAACTAGAATAGGCCTGTCTTCACACACACTCTGTAGTTACACACATACTTGTTGGTTGAAATAGTCCCCACATTTAAACTAGTCAAAATGTTCACAATATAACTGCCCCCCACTGCGCCAGGAGGTCCAACGTGAGTCCCCCAACTTCAGAACAACCCACCATCACCCAGCAGCACCGAGCATCCCCTCGCCCCACCCCAGGTACGAGTCAGGGCCCCCCAAGGGAGACCCACTCCCATGCTCCAGACAACCGCCTGCCCCGCCGCGGGAGGTCCAGGGGATAGCAAGGAAGGGGCCGCCCACCCCCGCCGAGGAGGGGCGCACCCAAGAGAAACGGAGGCCCTAAAGGAATGATGTAAACAAGACCCGATCAGGCCCACCCACTGATGGAGTTCCTGGGGAGGCCCAGTTCTCGAGAGCAAGGACCAGAATTCACACCACCGAGACCTGGACACCCTCAGGCTCCGATGTGATTTGATCCCCTGCTCTAGATCTTAAATATCAGGGATCCCACTCCCGGCGTGGAGAGGAGGCCACCGGGCCCAGGAGACCGGCACCCAAGAGGCAAGACTACCAGGACAAGGGTCCCGCCCCCCCACCGGGGATGGGGTAGAGGACAGAAGGTTCCACCTTCCTTGTGTGCTGCATACGTGTTTGTTTGTTAGAGTGTATATTTTGAGGTGTTATAGGTGTGTTAAAATTGGTGAGTAGGGCCTTGACAGGACATCTCCTGATTGCTCACAGTGATGCCCCGTCACCCTCTCACCAATGACCCGACATGTCTATGGTGCGGTTAAAATTGACGGAGAGGACGCTGAGCGGATATCTACTGCTTGCTGGCAGTGATGTCTAAGCACCCCCCCACCAAAGGTCCTACATGTCTACGGTGCAACTAAAACCAAGGGGAAGGCAAATCCATGCAGTGGCCACAGGAGGGGGGCCACTGGTAGACTTGCTTATACTCAAGTATACGTGATAAAATAATTGTCAAGTGGACTACTTTTTGCCAAGGGTAGTTTCACACATGTTGTCATGTGTTGTAAAATTATGACTGAGAACTAGTTTTTTTTTTTCCCTAAGGTTATTTTCCACCCTAATAAAAGAAGCATTTGAAACACCTGTCTGAAACATTCACATGGAAGGAATGACAACCATCGAGTCTTGACATGAGTTGAGTTGAGTCACGAAACCAGAGAAAAAAGTTGGTTAGTCAGAAAGAAAGTGAAACCTTGGCATTCAGAGCCACTAGAAAGAAAAAAAAGAAGGGTAAGTCGCAAAGGTTTTAGAGTAGAAAAGCTCATTTAAAGTATTTTTTAATTTTATATAAAATGTTATTGTTTTTCCATTGGTTTTGATTGAATACATTAATAAATTTTACTTAATTGTCAAAATTAAACATTAGGATTCAATTTATATATATTTTTTTATATGTAATTGTGATCATTTCACTTTTTTAAAAATTTGTTGTAAGCATTGAGTGAATATGTCTACGGCTTAGTGACCATGACGTCATCGCAGTGTTGGTGTCCGGGGCGGGGCTTCTCTGTTGTTGCCGTCGTGAGGGGCGTGAGTACTTGAAGGCTGCTCCACGTCCTGCGCTCACGTTTCAAAGAAATTCAACAACAAAATATTGATATTGCCCCCTTCTAGCTTTAACGGAACACAATTCTCCTCGAAGCCCTTCATCCCGCCTGCGCTCGTGGACCATGGGGAGCTGTCTGACCGTCGGGCCAAATAAAGCGTTGGTGGTTTCTGGTGCGTATTCCTCTGCTGCGCTCTCAGAGCTTCGTGTCATTGTGGCAGGCAGGCGGTTCGACCGTTAATCCGCCCCCGTCTGAGCTGCTCACCACGGCCGGGTTATTTTAAGGATTGGCGGAGGGAGAAAAAATATATATATTTATTTACCGGGAACGGATTAAGGCGCAGTCTAATTGCTGGATGTTTCCGATTCATTCAGCGACGGTATGCGTAAGGTGGTCGTGTCACGTGACCCTCAAACTGCGGTGTGCTCCAGTTAGCTGTCACAGGTGAAATAGCATAAGACGCTGTTTCTTAATCTTACTTTTTATTTATTTATGTTTTATGCTTTTTTCCTCCCAATTCATCCATCAGTCTGCTAAATCTGCTGGTTAGGCTCACTGGGATGCTGGAGCCTATCCCCAATGGATAAAGACAGGTTGACTAGAATTTCTTAGAATCCCATAGACTTCTATAGAGAAGTAAACAGCAGTCGTTCTTTTTGTCAGATTAACCATTTTTGCTCTGCTGCTTAAAAAACAAACAAACATGCTTTTAAATCATTGATTGTATACAGAAACTGGACCGAGTGATTCCTCTCTCCTCTTCCACATAGAAGTATCTGTTGGCTCCAAAAAGTCAAAATCCCATAAACTTCTATTGAATACTAGATATTTTGTATTACCTGCAATAACGCTAGTGTGAATCCTGTAAACTGAATGTGGCCTCTGAAGATGCTGAAATTGATCGCTAAAAATACTGAAATCGCTGAAGTTAATAGTTGAAAAACTGGCGCTGAAGTTGATGGCAAGTTAAAAAATGTTACCTGATTGCCAAATTGGCCTTAAAAAGCTGGTTAAATGTCTAATCTGGCCAAAACAGCTAGCGTAAAGCTAAAATATTATCTTAAATCTAAAATAGCCTAAATAAACAGTTGTTCTATTTGTCAAAAATAACTCTTGTCTTTTTTCTAATCCTAATTATTCGTAAATTATATTTTTTCTATTTCATTCAAGTTATAAACTGACCAATAAGGTGCTTCTGTGGAAGCATGTGGTGCCCACTGGCCCCCACCTCAAACCTTTTATTTTACATATTCCCACTATCAGTGGAAGGAGTGTGGACTTCAGACAAGCTCACTCATGATTGGCAACAGTCGTTGCCATAGAACCGTTGACTCGGGCCAATCATTTTCTGCTGGCTTCAAATGGCGGTGCCCATAATTTGGAAACACGATGACTGAATTGCCTTAATCTCTGTTTACAGCCTATTCTCACGCCGAATGTTCAAAATATTTTATTGACAGAAATTCTGCCCAAATCATTGACATAAATATAGATGGACAAGACAAGGCTGTGTCTATTTTGTGTCACCAAAAGAAAATGCCTTACCTCGGGTTTCAACTAAATGAAGTAATTTCAGTTTTTTGTTTTTTGCTGTACAGAAATCGCCTGATTTCGCCATTTTGGGAGCAGACGACATTAGAAAGCAGTGGTTGGTCCAAGAATTTGTCAATGAAATACTTGGACTGTATGAAGTGGGCCCACCGGGCATCTGATTGGCCAGTTTATAACTTGATTAACTGGCGATAAAGAAAATATATAATGAAAAAAAAAGAGGTTTACCAAGAAAAAGAGAAACCAGATCAAGAATAATTATTCTGACAAACATAATGACTGAGCAATAGCTGTTTATTGCTCAATACTAGTCTATGGGATGTCTGCAAGGGGGGGAAGAGATGATCAGTTCAGTTCTCTCTACGGTCTATGGTCTGAATTCCAGTTCCTTCAGCATTTGGTAGAGCTGTCCTGATTTACAGTTGCATTCAGATCTCTTCTCTCCTCACCACACAGTGCCCTCGCCAGTTGGCAGAGCTTCAAAGTCTGTGAAAAGCCAGTGTGCATCAATGCTCACTAGATTGGTTCACATAGACCACAATGCATTGCGTTTGAACAATTTGACATGTGAAAAAATAATGCTTTAATTTATTCTTTGTAAGCCATCCAACTTTTTTTTTGTTGTTTTACCAGAACACAGTGGATTCATACTTAGTTTTTGTAAAATGTTAATTTTTATTAGATTTTTACCTCGGTAAGTCTGTGATGTCACATTTTCCGTTTAAAAAAAAAAAAAAAAGTAGTAAGCATGGATTCCAAATTACTTTCAGGATACCAGATAATTCCCTGCTATATAGTTTTTTAGTAGTTATAGGGAATAGGGAGGGAATTCAGACACTTTCAAGAGTAGCTTCCAACAAGCTCACTCTTGATAGTGATAGTGGTTGCCATAGAAACGTTAGCTCAGACCAATCACTGCTTACTGGTTCCAACATTATGCCGTCCATATCACAAAGATTTTGGAATGAATTTCTTTCAGTTTCATCAAGCCAGGTGACACTCATCCGGTCCAGTTCTCAGATACAGTCATTGACTTCACCCTATATAGTCTCCAGCACAATTTTTAATCAGTAATTTTACATTTTGACCCATCATTGCTGTTGCTGGCTGTTTCTATGTCACTATTGCGGATGTAAGTGCTCTAAAAATGAAATTTATGATGTGTTTTTGTAGTTCATTTTTGCTCGAATCACCTTTAACTGTTTTGCAGATCATATAAAGTCCCTCTCTGGCCAAAATCAAAAAATTTGCGTTGTTTTCTAGAACATAGTTTCTGCAGAGCGGCAGGCGTTCATCAGAAATTTGTGGTGCAGAGTAAGCCTGCACTCATTTCCCATTATCCCTTTGTTTGCACACTTTCCCGCTAGCTTACTGTCCCTTACACCCCCAAACTAACATTACTGGTGCAACAAAAATGCTGAGCAATTTTGGATCTATCCAGCTGTTCAGTTTAGAGCCAGATTCCAGCTCAGATGAGGAAAACAAAGACTTTCATGGATCTATTTGTCTGCAAGTGTAAATGCACCAGAAGCAGGGAGCTTGTGGCTTGCCGTAGTAACTTTTATCTCACGAATTCAATCTTTTTAAAAATTGTTTTTTTTTGTCTGCTCTGATTCACAACAATTTGAATAAAGAAATACTCAAAAATGCAACTTTTACTCTAGATGTGCTTATTTAGTGGGTCTTTCAACTAGATTTGCTGCTTTCATAAAAATGTAAAAGCTGCTTGTTGATTCATAACAAATGACATTTTATTTGTTTTCAAATGAAAACTTCATATATTTATGTGCAAATATTTTTTAGAATAAATGCAAACTAAGTTAGGAATCATGTAATATTACAACCTTTATCCTGCATATTTGAACGTTTCTAGAATGGTTTTGGAGGGTGCAGCTCAGAACACAAACATACTTAATTGTTCAAACATTTACACGTGTCACATTTACAATTGGACATTATGTAGTTTGTGTTCTGAATAGTTCAACACATGGTTTCAACATTTTCTTATTTTTTTTTTCCTTCCCGCAGGCGGTTGCTGTAACTATAACAAGAAGTCTTATATCATTGGAGGATTCACATGGGCTTGGTGCTGCGTTACAGATGTTCAAAGGTACAAAATATATCATTTCAACTATTTTTTTAAAACTAATCACAGCTTAAATTAAATGTTTCACAACAAAATCTTTCTTTTTTTTTTTTAAATATCATTTATTGCTTTTGTAATTCCTGGATGCTTCATGATAATTGCTGATCTGGCATTTCCTCTTGTTTATGACTGTTTACACTCATAACCTGAATGAAGCTCGCATCTTCTGCTCCCAATGGAGTTTGTTTGGGCTTTAAACAAGCCACTGCTTTGTTGATAGAGAAACATGCTGATAGGGCTTTTTATTATAGCATCACATGGTTATAAGAGGTTTGAGATGAAGAAAAAAATCAAAAGGAAGATTTAAACTGATTTCCTTTTACAAAATACAACATTGATTTGTCAAAATTAGGGATCATGTTTACTCTAAAACAACAGATTTAAAAACTCTGCTATTTTTATTCTTAATTTTCTCACTCATTCATTCATTCAATTTTAATGGTAAAAAATAACTTTTGAACAGTTTAAGTCTCTAAAGTTTTTATAACCAAAGTGAAACAATAAGTTTGATGACCAATTAGAAACATTAGTTTCAAATTTAGACACAGAAAAGTAAAAAAAGACTCATTAAAGTCCCACTCCGATCATCATGTTCTCTATTCTTAAAGTGTTCCTGGTCTTTTATTTATGATTAGTGCTGTTGAGAAATTATAATCATTTTTTAATCTATTTTAATTGAAAATATTTTTAACCTTTAATTTCTGTGAATAGTCTAATTTACTGGTATTTTTATTCAAATTTATGGCACAGTAAAAGATCAAAATACTACTAAAAAAGTCGGTCAGTGCACGCGCTGTAGCTGTTACCATGACAACGCGATGCACTGTGAATTAAACAGTCTTAAACAATTGAATTTCTAATAAGTTAAGTATTATTTTATATTTTTCGTAAATGGCCATGGTATGAGCCGGATAATCCCCTTCCAGGTGTGCATTATCAGACATGAAGGGACCTTAGAGAAGCAAGAGATTAACATGATTTAAAAATATATATTGCACTTAAATGTCTATAATTAATTAATCCCAGTTAACTCGATAATTTGACACCCCTAATTATGACTATACTGTTTTTTTAGCCAAAATCATAAATTTGTGTTGTGTCACAGAAATTTGATATTAGAAATCAACTTCAAGTTTTCCAGGCAAGAGTGACGTCTGCACCCAGCCACCCCTACCACTCTGTTTGCAAAAGTGTCCTTAATACTAACTTACAGCCCCTCACCCCCCCAACCTACCACTACCAGTGCAACAAAATGGTGAGCAATCCTGGAGCCGTACGGTTTGAGGCAGATGTCAGCCCAGACAAAGAAAACAAAGACGTTCATGGATCTATTGTCTACAGGTAGATGCATCAGAATGGAGCAGAGCAGGGAACTAGTGTCCCGCCAAGCATATTTTCTAACTAACTAATGAGAGCCTCTTCAGCAGTATTTTGTCGTCTGCTCTTGATTCACAAGTTAAATAAAAAAATACTTAAAAATGCAATTTATAACTTAATTTTTTTTATCGTCAATCATCAGAAAAATGCTACAAGAACAATTTTCATTGGAGTGGGTCTTTAAAAATGGACCAAAAGCTCAATTTTGCAGGGAATTCTTGTCACTGGTTCTTGAATAAATGAGAAATAAACTTTATTTGCAAATCAGTTTTTATCAGGATACCAAAATGTTTTGTAAAAGTTGAAAACAAATGCAGCTTTTCTGTTCTCCTACAGAACAACTGTGCATGACTCAAAACATTTGAATTAGGGTGCGGTTAATGCAGGTGTAGTTTGCATGGAAGCATGCTGGCTGAGTATCCCTGTAAAGACAAGCTCCCTGGAAATTAGTCAATAATTCTTAACGTTTGACTTTAAAATATACCAATAAGTTGAAAAAAACTACTAAAAAAATGTTATTTTAAGAATAAAATTATATTTACTACGATGTGTTTTCTTAAACTAAGATTATTTTGCTTTTGAAAAACTTCCTTGATGACATTATTTTTCTTCCAAAACAGATATTAAGACTTTTTTTCTTAAAATAAGTGAATTTTTACGTTCTTACGAATTAATATTTGCAGTGAGAACGATCCAACTGACTGAAAATGGCCCCAACAACAAATCTGTGGAATATTTGAGCTTCTCTGATTCATGTTATCAGAATAATTTCTATGTTTGATTAGACAGAGGTTATCTAAAGATTAAAAAAAATAATAAGAATGACTGACATCAATTCAAAATACTTTAACCCCTAATGAAGTATAGTGTTTCAAAACAATACTAAGTACTAGCTTCTTGGTTCTTTTAGTACCAGACATATATTTTTATAAATATTTCTGTCAAAACATGTCAGGAATGTTCGAAAAAGTATATTGCGTGTCTGATACTAAAAGAACCAAGCAGCTATGAATACTATACACTCTATGAACTTTATGGTATTAAATACTATCTTGTTTAAACAATCTAGCATTTGCAGTATAAGTATTTTAATGAGCGTATACTTTAAAATACCAAATATTTGTTTTTGTAAACTAAAGAAAAAAGCATCAGAATCACAAAGACAAAGTACCACACAGGTTACTAGGTAGTTCCTCATCAGTTGGTTTTTCTCTAGAGACGAGATCCTCAGGTAGACTGACCCAATTATCCACCTGTTTACATGGAAAGTTGTCAACAGAAAGCTGTCTGCGTGCACTCAATGCTGCTGCGTATCGTAAACATCTACAGGTTCTCAAATTTATCTTGAGCTCCTTTATTCTTCTTTTTTCCTTCTCTAGAATAAGCCTAGAAGTCATGACTCTCAACCCTATATGTGAAAGCGTGGAGACGGCCGAGGGGGTGGCCATTACGGTCACGGGGGTGGCCCAGGTGAGTTCTCTGCTCCGAATGCCACCTGGAAACTTCAAAGACTTCGACTCACTTTGCTTCTTTTAGTTCTATCATATCACCATGAAAAATACTGGAAAATGTTCTTCTCAAAGCAAGCAAAATAATAAAGGAAACAATGTTTTCCCCTTGTTATCTGTGAAAAACTATGCCAGTAGATCTAGTAGATCAGATTTTTAGACTAAGTCATGATGTCCTCACCTTTAAAACTAAATTATAGCTTAAAATAAGCTATAAACACATATTCAAGTATTTTTGCAATGATATTAGAAATATTACATCTTAAAATAGGCAGCTTTTGTTCAAAGAAATCATTTTATTTCTACAAAGTAAACACTTCTCCCCAAAAATCCAACTGTTCTTATTTCTAAAACATAGTCATCTTTAAATAAGACTAATTATACATTTGAAGGTATATTTATAAAAAAATATATATATAAGTAATTGTTATGTGTCAAATAAAACTTTCCAGTTCCCCTAAATAAAGAAATCCTGTTTATTGAACTAACTCACCATTTGTAAATAAAATTCCTGCTTTAAATTACTGTATAAAGTGAAAAAAAACAAGTGGTTTATTAGAAATATTACTTAAAATAAGATGTTCTTATAATCAAATCACTCAAAAAGATATTCGAGATTTATTGTCTTTTATGTCTTACTAAAAAGTTAGTTTCAAATCATGTATAGTAAGATTTTTAAACTCAAAATTATAAGAAAACACTTTGAAATTTTGTGTTTCGTCAGAAGACGTAGCCAAAAAATTAGGAAAAGTACACCAATCTTAAGAAAATAGTAAAAAAATATATTGTAAAATTATCTGTCTGTGCAGCAAGTTATATTTTTACTAATCAATAAGTCTTATAATAAAATATCAAGATCTAGAAACAAGGAGTTCCACATAAGCTTTAAAAAAGGAAAAATAAGCTTAAAAAAAGTTCGATTTACCTTAAATTAAATGTCATATTGCCCAACAATTTGTGTTTTTGGTTATTTCTAAACAAATGGTTTGAATTTTTTTTGTAGTTTATTTTGATTAAAGTAGCAACAAACTAGTGTAATAAGTGGAAATGACTCATTTTAGAGCAAACTGTGAACAAAATGAGAATTCAATCTCAGTACGAGTTGGTCCATCTTCACAAATCCTCATAAAATCTAAAACTATCACTTATTTTTATAACATAAATCAAATATTTTCCCCCCAAAATAATTACAATTTTTTATTAAATTTGAATTCAACATCTTTAAAATTAAGCCATTAGAGAGAAATGTGAGTTTTTGGAGTCTTAAGTTGAGTTGAAGCAAAAATATTTGGACTCATTTTAACGTTAATATTTTTATTTCCAGATCCTAGCTCTTAATAAGGCAAAAATTCTCCACCGTGTTGATTTTGAGAAAACCTTTTAAAGGTTTAGAGCAAAGAAAAACAACTTCAGACCTGTTAAAATGTCTCGAATGTCTAAAAATAAGATTTTAAATCCTTGCGTGAATGAAACAGTATCCAGGGGCAAGACGGCAGTAAACTGAACCCTAAAAAGGAGTCCGTCAAGCCAGTCTTCATAGCATTTTTGTAATAGTTGATGTGTAAAGTCTTTTCGGTTGTCATGTTGAAATGATGAGCTGCTTTTTCACTTGGATGTTCTTGTGTGTGCTGCTGACAGCTTAATGTCAGCAGATGACCTGAGCTCGCCTCATCTTTGGTCACCTTCAGGTGAAAGTCATAACGGAGCCGGACCTGCTGGCCGTGGCTTGTGAGCAGTTTCTGGGTAAATCAGTAGACGACATCAAACTTGTTCTTCTGCAGACTCTGGAGGGACATCTGCGCTCCATTCTAGGTATGATCAACCAACGACCCTGACTAGAAAATGTCATTTTATTTTATTTACGGGTAGATACGTGTTTGGATCTTTCGGATTTGGAAAAAAAAAAACAAAATCAGGTTTGACAATGAGCTTTTTTCCTCCTTTGGCATCATTCACACCGTGACCCCGCCCACTTTTATAAATACTGCTGCTTTTTTTCAATAAAACTTCATAGTTTCACACAATGTACATGACTTCCTACGTGACAAAATTCCTGTGTTTTACGCCCCAACAGGGGATAAATTTCACCTGTGAGATGACAGGCCTGAGCCTGTGTTTGTGGACCTGCGTGAGTGGAAAAGTCGCAAAGCGGATCTGCGAGCTGTTGCACACGTTTATGAATGCACAAAGCTGGTTTTTTGGGTCATGTTTTTAGTGCCCCAGCTGCTGACAATTATGAAGTTATAAGTTCAGTTTGTTGAATAATAACCAAACAAGGTCAGATTATACCCAGACTTCCTTTCTGTTCTGCCAAATGTCATGTTATGAAGAGTGATCGAGTTTTAAATTAATGCTACAGTTGACAGAAAGGAAGAATGACACTGTCCAATCGCAGAAGATTCCTTTTACTGTAATTAGCATGCTAACCAAAAAGTAAAAACATTTAATTTTACATGCAATGAAAGCACCATCAAAGAATGAACTTGCATTAAGTTAATCATAGTCTCATAATGTAACAAAAGATGATTAAGCCAAAAGCATAAACTTGTTTCTTTATGATTGTGAAGTTGCTAGAAATATTTATTGTATTTTGTTCTGACATATTACTGTAGGTTCTACATACCACAAATGCAAAACTTTGTTTCAAACAAGCATAGTTGCAATACTATTTCAACATTGTCCTGTTTTTTGTGCAGTATTGTTATGAAAGCACTTGTTTGAGTTAAAGCCAAAAAAGGTTTAAAAATGCAATTTGACCGGCTGTTTTTAGATATCGGTGGAAATGTTTTTGAATATATTTGTGTTAGAGTTAATATTATAGTTGACTGTCTCACAGAACGTCTGGTTGGCTTTCCAGAGTGACAATAAGATTAAAAAAATCCAGTGTGGGTCTTTAGATAAGACCCTTCACGCTGCCGCCTAACCGGGTCTCCCTGGACCCTTTGCCAGTGACCCCTAACAACAAAGGTCCAAGGTGAACAACAAAAACAAGGCTTCACATCAAAGTCAGTTTGGAATTGATACTTTAAGTCATAAACGTTGGTGACCCCAGCCGTAGAGTGAAAATGGTCATGCACACTTTTTCTACGGGTGTGCTGCGGGCAACAGGTCATAGCAAAACTTATACAACACGCAAATAAGGGCAAAGTAAGTGAGACATTTTTCTTTTTTGTAACTTTCCCCCAATCTGCTCGCTGTGCAATGGAACCATTAGCGTTGTTCAAGGGTCAAGTGCGTGTCAAGTGCATGCTGTGTTTGCAGTCTGTTAAAAATCTGGATAATATACAATCAGAACATAAGTGGTAACGGAATCTTGCTGGAATCCCACGAGTATTTACATATCACCTGCACGCCCTGTGTACACAACATTTGAGCGGGGTTGGTAAGGGGCCAGGCCTTCTTAAACTAGGTCAAAGATTCTTAAAATTAAAAAAAAAAAAAAAAAAAAACTGCCAATGGGGTGGGGAAAAATGGCCTTACCTGAAATTCTTATTTAAAGAAAAAAAAATTCTAGTCACTAAGCGTGAATTCAGACCGGACATATTTGGTCCACTTAAAGTCAATTAGAGTTTCCTCTAAAAATCTGTAATAAAGCGCATTAAAACATAGTGACATGTGAATGCGAGAGTTTTGAATCTGGAATCCTGAATCGTGCGTGTACACATAACATTTACATAGATTTTCTTTGAAAGTAGTTGCTTGAACTCTCATTGCCGAGCCAGTTGTGAGCGTAACGTGAGACACGCATGCGCCTCTCTCTACAACCCTCCACAGACCCAGACAACCCAAAAATCTGCAGAATCCATACAGGCCACCTGGCGTATGTGACTAAAGCCTAATGTTTCATCAAACTAATATGTATTATTTCAAATGAACCTGTTCTCCGTCTGCTCATTTGTCAAAATTCAGATAAATTAAACTTCATTTCCTGCTTCCCTAAATAGGTGCTCTGGCCCGTTCCAGCTGTCTAAAAACATGTCTCCGAGTGTCACGTGTCCAAGCAGCTGTTTGTCTCAGTTAGTTGGATGTATTCTTATCATGCAGGAAACCTAGGTTCACTTTCCATGGAGCATAATCCAGTGGGGGTTCCTTCTTGCTGCCCTGTGCCTTCAAAACACAGGGTTTTGTCAAGAAGTGCAACCGCAATAAAACTTTCTGCCAAACCAAAGCTGAGCAGTGAACTATTACAAATCCAAACTGTTCACCTTAAAATAACCGGGAAATGCTCCAGTGACAACAGATAAAGAAGCAACATGTTAGTTAGTTGAATATTTTGTTCTCTCTCGCTTTTGGTTTCAACTTGACTCTTGAAATGTTCCACTGTGAGGTTGTTCATGAGAATGTGTTTGTTTTATTTTATTTTACAGGTACATTGACCGTGGAGCAGATCTTTCAGGACAGAGACCAGTTTGCCAAGCTTGTGCGCGATGTCGCCGCTCCGGACGTGGGCAGGATGGGTATCGAGATTCTCAGTTTTACCATTAAGGTCAGTTCAAAGCTACAGGGTCCTCAGACAGCTGACACGAACAGCAAAAACCACAAAAACAAAACATGTTTGTTTACTGAAAATAAGGAAGTGCACCATATTCTGGTGCAACATGTAGTTTACCATGTTTACTAAATCTATATTTTTCTTCCTATTAGATTTAAAGAGTGAATTGTTCTGGTCAAAACAGAACTATAATTGTGCACGTAGTAAAATGTCTAAGCTCTTAATGTGTCAGAAAAGGAAGATAGACATCAAAACAATGGACAAACATTTAGTTGGAATTGTGAACGTGTGCTTTTTTGAGGTTATTTTCATTTACGCTTGAAATCGTGAAGTTTTTACTGCTGGATAATTATGTTTTACTCTGGAATGCATCATTTTTAATTGATAGATTCTAGCTCACTTTTTCTTTACTTAGAGTCAAAACAAACTTTTTAGAAACACAAAATGATCTTTTTTTGTTTGTTTTGAGTATGGATATGCCTGTAGAGTCCCGTTTGGTTTTCCTGGTCGGCCAGTGTTCGAGCAAGACATTTTCCTTGCGGAGCTGATTGGAGTGTTTTCTAAAGTAATGGATAAGTGAAGCAGAGGGTTCTGTTGACGGGAAGTCCACTCAAAGCGTATTTATTATTCTAAATGTGCTGTTTTGTGGGGCATCGGGAGCTTATTACTCGAGCGCTTAGTGGTTCTTTTCATGCATGTGCTATAAATCTTCCAGATTAAAGGCACAGCTGTTTTAAAGATCATTGAAAGTTTTCGTTTATCCAAGTGATGTTGTCGTCATGACATCTGGACGTTGAAGTCCCACTCTGATCGTCTTTTAATCTATTTTCAATGTGTTAGTTAGCTGTAATGGTGCCGTTTTTTTTTTTGCCAAAATCACAATCTACTGAATTTGAATAAAGAAAATGCAATTTAGAGCTTAATTTTCTTTAAATATGTCATCAGAAAAAGGCCACAGGAACTTGTTAAAATCACCAAAAACCCCATTTTCATCGTAGTTGTTCCAGTTTTCTAAATAATTTCACCTTTATTAAATTTGGCTTCAGATACTCATGACTCAAAACACATTTTTTTTAATTAAAGGAGAATTTAAGGAGTGTTTTTTTTTCTAAATATACCTTTGACTGAAAGTTTGATTTGTTGGGAATTTGACACGTTGTAGAACAGTGTTTTTCCACTAGTGTGCTGTGAGAGATGGTCAGAGATGGGAAATTACTGATTTTCACTAACCTTAAAACATTTATCATCCCCAGGATATAAACTCTGTGTTGCCCTGATAAAACACTGAGTAGTTAGGAATATAAAGGATCTCAAAATACTTTTTTTCTTTGCTCTTATTTGATTTTGTTGTCCACAATTTGATAAGATTAACGGTACTGCGATTTTGCCGTCTGCTGTTTTTTGGAAAAGTCCTTCCCCTTCAATTGTCTCCGCCAATCATTCTTCATGGCTTAATTATCCCTCTGACCAATCAGAACTGGTTAACTTCCTCTCTTTCTGGTGCCGACATGGATCATAAAGTCTCTTGAAATAACAGCTAAAGCTCATGTTTAGCGATGTAGCTTCCCACAGGTCCCGGTGTCAGACCTTTTTAAAAAGTGAACAACATGCACAAACATTAAAAAAGAGAGAGAAAAATTAAAAAACATTACTGTTTTAAAAGACTATATTGTTGTTGTTTTTTTTTTGTGGGTTTACATAAAATTGTATATTAATAAATTGGAGGCAAAATAAAAATGACCTGGGAAATTTTTCAACTAATTTAATTGAAAATTAGTGTGTAAAACTGTCACAATTTTTAGGAAAAACAGCTACAACTTGTAGCTTTTTCTGCCTCAATTATTCAAAAAAAATGGAAGGGAAATCGTATTCATGTAAAACTGTTTACACTTACACATGGATTTTTTAAAATCTTATTTGTTTTATCAATTTAGTGAAATCTGTTCACGTTTTTTGTTCTGGAAAGTCCTTTTTGGTTCTATTTTGACTCTGCATCTCACCCGTTGTCCTGTTTTTCTCTGTTCACAGGACGTGTTTGATAGAGTGAACTACCTGAGCTCTCTGGGGAAGACCCAGACGGCTGCTGTGCGCAGAGATGCGGACATCGGCGTGGCCGAGGCGGAGAGGGACGCGGGAATACGAGTACGGACAGCTCAACAGCTGAGAGTCCGCGTCAGCTGCTTCGGCTGCATTCTCATCATTCCTGTTATTTCTGCATCCTTTCACAGGAAGCAGAATGTAAGAAAGAGATGATGGATGTGAAATTCGTGGCTGACATCAGGATGGCTGACTCCAAACGAGAGCTGGAGCTGCAGAAATTTGCTTTCAACCAAGAAATCAACACTAAGGTGGGAACGTGAAACTCTAACATGCAGTTTGAGGATACCAAATGCTTTTTGAATTTGGTCTCTGGTCGTAGATTGATTACAAAATTGAAATCATATTGGCTTTAATCTAGGGTTTTCAACAAAATATGGTTAAATATTCTCAAGTTTTATACTTGTTGTGGAGTTATTCAAGTTATTCTCCCTTCTAAAAGGGCTGTGGATCATTACTGCGGTGGTAATCCTATTCAATTCACAAATTCTTCCTATTTAATCTAAATATGTATGAATGGCTGTTATTTTACTGGATGAATGAAAAGTAAAATATATATTAATCAGCATCATTTATGTCTTTATCTTGATCAGAATAAACAAAAGACAAATATTAGATAGAAAGAAATGCTATTTATTGCTTTAAGCAATGTGACACTCAAATGTTTTTCAGTAAACAAAACATAAACGTCACTGTTGTTGTGGATCATTTTATAACGTATCCGGAAAATGTTTTCTACAAGTTTTCCACCCTGAAAGTTTAACTAACTTCTAGTACACAGCAACACTGGCTTATGAATTTAGCAACTAGAGAAGTGCTTTAATCTAAACCAGTTGTCTGCAACTCAAGGCTCTTTACCCCCTCTATTGTGGCTCTCTGGTTAAAGAAAAATACAATAGTTTTTATTTTGAAAAAGTGACATATTTTAGGTTTTTTGATGAGAAAAAAAAATAATAAAAGTCAAACGTTTTTCCAACTCCTTCCCAAACAGATGAAAGACAGAATGTATCACTCCACCAGGATCCAGACTACATTACCCATAATGCTTCAACTATCCATCAAGCAGTTTGGTTTCATAGTTTACCAAAACTGAAACATTTTGACATATGTTTGAGGGCTATTTACCACAGAAAATCAACCTGAAGTTAGTACACACAACCAGAATTTAAGATGCACTTTCTGTTTTTGAATCAAAAAAAATAATGGATATTAATAATCAAAACATAATAAGGGTCACTGCATTAGCTCTGTTTTCTTTTTTCTTTTTAATATAGATTCATGAATTTCTGCTTTTTCTACTACATTTCCTGCATTGAGAGGATTTTATGTGGTGCAGATGCCTTTTATTTAAAAAAAACGTCATGTAGACTTCTACAGAATTAGAAACTAATTCCTATTTTTAAAAAATACTATTTTCTCTTTATGTTTCTGTTTTATTTATGCTTGAGAAAGCACGTGTATTTGTATGTATCATAATAGCAACGATGCCATAAATACTTATTTTTCTAAAGGGTGAAATAAGACTTTGCAGCTCCGACTGGGATGTTGGCAGTAAAAATTCTCCAGAATTGGTTTTTAACTGTTCAAGGTTGAAGACTCCTGATCTAAACTGATAACGTGTTTCCAAAAGATGTTTTTAAAGAAACATTTTTTTTTTCATATTTTGTGGAATTTATCACGAGATTGCTGTTATATTCTTAACTTCGTTTTCATATATTAAATTTGTATCAATTAACTTGCATAAAGTGATTTAAGTCAACTGAACTTAAGTCTCTTTTTCAGATCTTTTTTTTAATTTCTCAATAGCTTTATTTTGAAAATAGAAACCTTCACAGTCACTTTACTTTGAAGTTGTATTCCCTTCCGGTGTCAGTAGAGTATTCGCTTTGTTTAGTTTGTGTTCTTAAAATCCAACATTATTCTGCATTTTAGAGAGATGATCAAAATGTCTGAATTGTATTTCTGCTACACTCTACTATATTTATAAAGATTGTGAATCAGTGATATTGTTTTTTTGCACATTTTTCTGATGATGAAGGAGGTAACATTTGGAAAATAAAGCTCAAAATTGCGCATCTTAGTATTTGTTTATTCAAATTGTTGTAAATTTGGAGCAGATAAAAAAAAAACAGTTTAAAAAAGAGCTTAATTGTTACATAGAAAATACACTGGGAGGAAATCACTCCAAGAAACCAAGAAAATGATGCGTGATCTAATAAAACATAAGATTCTTCACTTCTGTTTTGAGGCATTGAAAATGTTTTTTGTGCTTTTTTAAAACATCAATTGTTTCTTTTTTTTTATTTAGAAAGCAGAGGCGCAGCTGGCGTACGAGCTGCAGGCGGCTAAGGAGTCCCAAAAGATCCGGCTGGAGGAAATTGAGATCGAAGTGGTTCGGAGGAAGAAGCAGATCTCCATAGAGGAGAAGGAGATTGACCGCACGGAGAAAGAACTCGTTGCCGTTGTAAAGAGGCCGGCCGAGGCCGAGGCCTACAAACTGCAGCAGCTGGCTGAGGGGCAGAAGTGAGTGAAATAGGGTTTATTTATAATGCGTGCTTGTAGTCCGTTCTCCCAGTTTAAACAGTGAAAAACTCATCACGCTACATTAAGATGTTGGAATATTTGCACAAATCCAAATCCCCGTGGCTACTTGAACCCATCCTCTGTTTCCCTGCATCAGGATGAAGAAGGTGCTGCTAGCACAGGCCGAGGCAGAGAAAATCAAAATGATCGGTCAGGCACAGGCTGCCACCATCGAAGCAGTGGGAAAGGCGGAGGCTGAGAAGATGAAGCTGAAGGCGGAGGCTTACCAGCAGTACGGAGACGCCGCAAAGACCGCCCTGGTCCTGGAGGCGCTGCCCAAGGTACTGCAGCTCAGAGGAGCTGCTCTCTGAAAACATCTGTTCTCTTTGAAACAGGCGTACATCAGTCAAGGATTTAGAAGAGTAAAAACACGTTAATACAGGCGTTCTAGTATTTTCACATCATCAGATCATGTCAAACACAAAGTAACTAGAAAAAAAAAAGCAGTTCTATCTCAAAAATCTCATAGGTTTTCACACAGATTATGCATACTGAAACTGTAATGTTTGTGTGTAGAAACTTAAACCTATTTACAGTCTGACTAACCTCCGTTGCTAAGGTAATCTAAAATTTACTTTTGCCGATCCTTATGATATTGACGTCAAATTGTTCGGTGACCACAAACGAACAAAACATAAAATGGTTGCTATGGAGATTAAACCAACAGAAAAGCCGCCATTTTGAAAAACGTGCTTTTTTTAATCAATTTCTCACATTCATCTCAGACCAGCTATACAGAAAGAGAAGGGAGGGATTTAGGGATACATAGTAGGTGCGTCGAAGGTGAGTTCAGGTCAAAGGTCGGCGTCGAGGGCGGCGATGGTGCGTATAATCGGCTAGCGGGGGAGAGGGCAGGCTGCGTGGAAGAGGGCGGGCAGCGAGGGAGGAGGCAGATAGCGGCGAGGGTGAGGGCGGGCAGCGACTGCGGGCCATCCAACGCCGCTTGCGATGACAAAATAGCATGTATGACAAGTTTTCTGTATTTTCCTTTGCTTGAATGTTTTCTTGCAGATTGCATCTAAAGTGGCTGCGCCTCTGGCGAAGACGAATGAGATCGTCATTCTCAGCGGGGAGAGCAGTCGAGTGACGGGTGAAGTGAACCGGCTCCTGGCAGAACTCCCCGTGTCGGTCAATGCTCTCACTGGAGTGGACTTGACAAAGGTACCTTTGCTCTTTAGGGGTTCAGATTTTTGGATCAGTCTTTTATCATATAGTTACTACTAATTTTGATCAGAAATAAAATAAATAGCAAGTTGAAAATACTTTATTTGTTCTATTCACCGTTTAATTATGGTCTTTAAAGTCGCCCTCCAATGAAAATCCTGTTTTTCGAGTTTTTAACATGTATGTGTGGTATTTTCTTATGAAAATATATTTATATTTTAATGTTTACGCATAAAGAATGAGATCTTTAAAGCTTGTCTGAGACTTTGTGTCAAATTGAGCAAATGTTTGTTTTTTTGTTACAGATCCCTTTACTGCAGCAGGTGGGAGCCTCTCGCACCTGAAAACCGAGAACTCCATGCGACATGCGCCGTCGTGGACTGCCTTGAAAACTCTTTTTAGTTGCTTTATATGTATACTTTGTATACACAGAGAAATCTGGAAACCTCTGGTGCCTTAATTTATACAGGACCAGAAAATCTGCATGACGTGTTGTTCATTATTAATATAATTTTTTTTTTGTTTAATAGTAAAAACATTTTAAAATGTCTAAATAGGTCAGTTGTTTTGTTGTAAGAAGGGGAACTGAGACCAGACAACTGAAATTATGAAATATTCTGCCATGTGGCGCTGCTCTTCATACACACAGCCACTCTCATCGCTGAGTTCAGTCACAGTTACCAGCCACCACATGAGGTGAGCATCAAGGATGTGATTTCTTTACTGGATATTTGCATGAGCTCACAGTGGAACAGGTGTAACTTGAGCCAATCCGTTCGTGTTTCTATTCATTGAGCCACCTCTTTCTTAGGAGACATATTTAAGTTCTTTCAATTAGCACTTGTTGTTGGTGTAAATCTGTCTTCATATTCCACTTTTTTGCATTAAAATGTGTTTTTTTTTTTTTAAGGAAAAATAGGTGCTTAAAATCATAAGCATGTATTTTTGTTAACTTTACTTTTAATTTAATGTTTGCAGTTTTGAGGATTCTGTGATTCTTCATTTTCGTTACAAAACCTTCTGGAATTTGTTATTTTTACGGGTTAAAAAAACGGGTAGCAGACACTGATCTTGTTATGATGTGATTTTTCTTTAATGTAGTTTAGCATTTAGAGTGAGTTTTAACTTTTATTTTTTAATTATGACTTTCATTGAAACAAAAAAAAAAGTGATATGAAAAAGAAGCAATAGGAAAAAATAATTCAACATTTTACTTTATTGTTCTTAATGTGTTTCTGTGGTTGAAAAATATGAATAGATTTAAAGAGTTTAATATTCTAGTCATTTTTAATGTTACAAAGAGGCACTTACATAACAAATTTAGGGTTTCTTCAAAGTTTAAGTTTATGCTACAGTTATCTGTAGATGCAAAGCCATGTTTGATAGAGGGAGGAAACAAACCAAATTTTATTATATTAGAAATGCACTGTCTGTTTTAATTTTTTTCTATACTATCTCAAATGTAGTCTTTCTTTGAGTTAGAATTATCCATCCATTTTTTTTTTAACTGTAAAGTGAAGCCATGTACGCAAATTTACAGTCATGAACAAACAGTTTACATAACATTTTTTACTTTTTTTTTTAATGGGCAAAATAAAAGATCGTCTCAAGTTAACATATGATTAACACAAACTTTTTCCTGGCTCATAATAATATGTTGAAGCAAAACTCACAAATGACTGTTATAATTATTAATATTACTGTTGATGTTTGTGGGAAATCATCCAACTTCAATTTGTACTTCTACTGTATGCTGTATGTCTGAACCATCCATGATATTTATACCTTTTTGCATGTCAGTCATCTTATATGCGGAGGAGCATTCTTTTTCTTGGCCATTATTAAAATAAATTTAAAAAAAATCTGCTTTTATTCATGTGAAAATTTTCTAATGTATCATTTACAAACTAAAGGTATTAAACCGTGTTTTCAGGAAACATGAAAAATATTTAAAGTAAAATATTGATGTAGAGTTTTAGTACAGATAAATGACAAACATTTCTCCATCCATTTATTGGATTATTACAGTAGTTACAAATATGCAGGGAATTCAAGGAAACAAACTAAACCAATTCATTTGAAAAATATTTAATTTTCTAATCAATTATAAAAAAAGGAACAGATATTAAAGTTACACTATCTTATTTGAAAGTTATCAAGAGGAGCATATTTTTAAATTTTCATGAAATAAAATTTATTGTATTTTGAGTAAAATATAAAAGACTTGACGTGCGACCTGAGTCCTTTAGCATCTTGACTAGATTCTAGACGTTGAGTATTGCATGCTTGGAAACAAGTATGATGTAAAGAAACCATTGTGTAAATATTTCTAAAATTAAATTTTCCAATTTTGCCTCTCAAGATAATATCACTATGTTGAAACAGACAGCAGATAGATTTATTATTGTCAACATTAAACAAAGAGTGATTTCCCAATTATTTAGAGATTTATGTTCAGAATCCTAAAAACAGTTTCAAGAATGTTTTTTTTTACATTTATTCAGATGGTTTTACAATATCTTTCCAATTGTCTCGTTTTATCAACATATTGAAAGTCAAAAATCATATGGTCATAGACCATAAACCAACAATAATCTCCCAAAAAACACAACATTGGAGTAAAGACCAAGCAGCAGACACAAGAATCAAAAACACCAAATGTAATACAATAAAGTAATAAAAACAAACACATTTTTAAAAAGTAGACATTGAAAGGAAAAATGCATTAGTTTACTTAAAAAGATAAATAATCTGATATTTTTATATATTTACTTATTTCACATTCCTGAACTAATTTGCTAAATAAATTAAAGTTCCAAATAATTTGGGTCTCAGTTTAGAAAAACAACATTTATGAAAAAAAAAAAAAAAAAAAAAAACATCTAAAATGATTGAATAGTTCGTTAAAAATTAAAAAATGTTGTCTTTTTTTCATAAATCTAAACTATATGTTGTTACATGTAAAAAAAATTGTTTTTACTCTAGAGAAAGAAATTATCTTAGATATTAAATATATTATTATTATTATTATTATTATTATTATTATTATTATTATTATTATTATTATTATTATTATTATTATTATTATTATTATTATTATTACATGGGTATATATTACGGAGTTCAAAGGGGAAAAATAGTTAAAATATCGGGAGCACACCAGCTACAGGTAGTATCTGGTGCGCACCAGTCAGTTTTTCAGGTTTGCATGAATTTTACTGAGCATTAATATATTTTAAATTATAAATCATGAATATTGAGCAGGCGTTTGCGATCGATGCCTAAATGCAGATCTGGGGTCTTTTCTTTGCGCATGCTCAACAGATGTTGCTACCGTACCCAGACAGAAGCACGGAGTAGCAGCCACACCGAAGATGATTTACTTCCCTTATATCTAAATTATATCAACCGATAGCTGCTCAAAATGAAGTTTCCTTACCCATCGCTTCGTGAGGAGTAAGTATCTCCCTCTTTGAGTTTGAGGTTTGCTTTTTTTAACAGCTTGAGTTTGCTAACCAGCTGGCCTGGTCACAACAAGCACAAAGAAGCTCGTATTAATTGAGGATTCGGGGAAGCCTTTCATACAAGCTAATCCCAGCATTTTATGAAAAACCTGAAAATGTAATAAAACTTCTCTGGGCTTCATTTTGTTCTGAATTAGTGCGACTGCGTTCATTGTACCCGTGGAGTCGAAAGGTGACTATTTAGATGCAGGGTCTGTTAATCCTGGGAGGCTAGACAAATGGCTAACGTGACCTAGCTTCTCCACTCTTATCCGAAAGTAAAGTCGCCCCTGACACCAAATTAAATATGTGAACTGGCTGAGATGTGTTGCAGCTGCACAGAGATCGTGTAGATCTATATTTATCCAGATTGCTAATGCTACTTTCCGTTTACCTCAAAGCTGTCATGCCACTGCGTCGTCAGATGGGAAATTCGTGTATGTTGAAAGCTGTGATGCTCTGGAGCTAGGCCCTGGTGCTCCTTTTATGTAAGGAAATCATGATGCGTCAATAGTCCGCATGACTGCTTGCATGCCACAACACTTTTCCCGCTTTAGGCTCAATAAAATCTTTAAGACCTTCTGGTAAAAAAAAAAAAAAAAAAAAGTTCGTCCAAAGAGAGTCACCCACCCCAAAGTGTCTGAGCAGAGGAAGTGAATCACAGCCTGTGAATGGATGATGAGTCTGCTGGCATGGCCTCAGTCACAGCTCTTCAGTGGCAGAAGTGGAAAGGGAATTCCACATTACAGATTAAACTAATGTGGACATTTATTAAGATTTGATTTCTATGTATTTTACTTTTTATCTTCTTGAAGTGTTATATTTAAAGTCTCTCTCCAATCATCTGTGCTGTTTTTAGCTCAAATACAGAAACCCTGTGTTGTTTTCTTGGTCATGTTTGCTGCAGAGCGACGATAAGACTGTTGGCACAGAGTAAGCCCGCCCCCTTCCCCATCATCAAAAATGGTAAACAATATCGGAGCAATCCAGTCGTACAATTCACCAACTCAAATAGGGAAAACCGAGACGTACATGGATCTATTTGTCTGCAAGTGGATGCACTGAAGTGGGCTTGTTAGATTGTTTTATTGAGAAAGGGACAATACATATTATTGAATATTTAAACAAATGTAAATATGGCAGATTATCACCACAGGTTAACTTCCATCTGGAGTTCCTACGGTAGGTTAAAGAAATAAAACAGACTTTAAGAGACAGTCCATTATGAAACAAAAAACCCCAAAAACAATATACAAAATCTCATAGAAATCTTTATGCAGTTGTTTTTAGGTGTGCCTGTTCTAGAATGATGAACAGTAGGAGTGTAAGAAATGGTTCTAACAATTCGATTCTTATCATAATTTGTGGTTGCTGATACAATTCATAGTTGTAATTGGTTCATTTGAATAATCTGATTCACTGACATAAAATGGATCCAGGACATCTTTCAACAGAACTTCCACCACTGTGACTCAGAGATAAATACCTGGTAATGAACAGAGCTGGGGAGGTTTTGCAGATTCCTTGCAAGATAATTAAGTGTAATATAAACATGTCCAAACAAGTAAACAAGAATTATTGTCAAATTTATTCACATTGTAGTTTGATAAAGTTCAGCCAACTGTTGTTTTTCCACATCAAAATAATACTAACAAAATAATACTAACTATACTTCCTCACATTGAGCGGTAATAATGGTCAATCGATTTTGTTTGCTGTGATGGCACTTTTTGCAATAAAGTAAAATGAAACCTACCATGCCTCAATCCAGATGGCATCTTCCAATATTGATATGATCAATGTATTTAATTTTAAAACGATTTTTCAACTGTATAGGTCTGTTTGATTAAAAACTAGTGTCAGGTAGATCGATCTGGTTGGAAATTAATATAAATCAATTAATCCATAGTCAATGTATCCTTATATCCCTACTGAATTCATAAAGAAATATATCTTTGTGTGAAATGTGTAGATGGTGATATTCATCCTTCAGCAAAGTGTAAATAATAAAGCTCGCCTTTGATTGGCTTAAGCTCTTTAGTGTTATCTTTGAGACTATTTATAACTTAATTTACAACTAAATCACAACTCAAACTGATTAATCCTTTTATAATCTCCAAACCTGCCTTCTGAGTTGACCACCATTAAATGTATATATTTTTAATTTATGCACATAGTCTCATTTAAAGTAGTTTTTATAGGCAAAGGCTTTTGCCGTATCTTTTTTGTGTCTATGCTGACTTCAGAGTGTGCTCAGTACAGTTTACAGCTTACAGAGCCGCGATTTGTGCCTTGTTACAAACTCCCTCTTGCTAAAGGTCAGGCTGAAGTGGATGTGAAAATCGGTAGAAGTCATTTCACACAGACGTGTTTGTCAGCGACTCACATCACCTGCTCTGTTTGTCCTCAGTACGATGAGATGGTGTCTCATGCTGCATTAGTTGAGGAGTGACATGCTGGCCTGCTTGCCGGCATCAGGTGACCCTACCATCCGACTTCTTCCCCATGCGCAGATGAACACTGGACTTCAGAGATGTAAGTGCTTTCTTTCTTTATTTGTATTTTTAGAGTTCAATCAAACATGTTAAATAGAGCTGGGTATCGATCAGGATGTGTTCATTTCCTATTTAAATGAGGCGTTAGTCCTACCATGACAAAGATGGACAACGTGTACAAGACTTCACGTCTGTCATTGGACACCAGTAAAGATCGACAATCATCAAAAAAAAGTTTAGCGCACTTTCTTGTTGGGTCCAGATGACCCCACTTTTATGTAAACGAGCCTATGAGAGCGGGAGGGTTACGTTTGCTCATGATGGTGGTTTCACATAACGATTTACCCAAACTTTTATGATAGAATTTAGAAAAATAATATGTAGAATTCTTACATTAACACTCTACTTTCATTTATTGCTACAGTTTAATTTTAACATTTAAATGATGTATTGTAGCTTGTATATGTAATTAACTAATATTGCATTTTCTTGTTTAAAACTGATTTGATTTTGATTCAGTAATTTAGTTTATTTCTTTAATTTTTAAATATGTATTCTTGGTTTAACCCTGGAGAACCCATGGAGTCAAATTTGGCTGCTGTTTTTATTGATCTATTTGTTTATTTATCATATCTATATGTTCAATTATATTTAATTATTTAATTTTTATATGCTTTTTTTTTTTTGCTGCTTCGAAATGCTGCAAACTAAAATGATCAAACAAGAACAAGATGTCAAATTAACTCTAAAAACCTGGAAAAAAAATTTTCTTGGGTTCTCCAGGGATATATAGACTCAAAAGATGGAATTTTATCATTGTCTTGCTTTACTAAATCTTTAACAACGCCTCTGTTTTTTTTTTATCTTTCTTTTGTTTTGATTTTCTACTACCTGTACTTCTTTATTTATTTGACAAGGAATCAACTTTCGGTTCATTTCCTGGTCCACTGACACTACTTCTCTTCTTCTGCCCCTAAATTTACCACAAAAAAGAACATCTTTGTTTTTTTAGATCATATATTTTTGTTTATCAATGTGCCTTAGCAATAAATCATGTTCAGTTGAAAAGCCTGTTTTACTTCCCTTTCAAATTAGACCACATTTGTAAGTAACGTCCATAAAAATGCCAAACATAAGATTACGAGAACCTGTTGTGTGGCGCTTTACAATTCTATGCATTACTGGGCCAAAAGCCTGAGGCAGTCCTCTTTATCATCCTGTATCTCTGTTTCACTACGTCTTTCTCTACATCTTTCAGTTTTGATTTTCTTTACCTGAGCTTAGATTTTTTTTTTTTTGGAAAGTTTTGTTTGGTCACTTGCAAAAAAAAAAAAACAAAACATGAATAATCAACTTAGATACAGCAGGAAAAACGGTATTTACTCAGCTACCAATCTTGTTGCATTTTTCTAATTATGGAGAACATATATAAAGATTTACTTTAATATAGTATTTGCCAAGTATTTCTATAGTCTGATTGTTATGTATCAGGAGTAGACAAATGAAATATATATGACAAAATTTTTATTTATATGGCGTAAAATAATAAAGAATACTCCTGCATCTGCATTCACCTTCCTAAATCTGGCTCAAACTCAACTTGTTGAGAAATATCTAATGACTTACTACCACTGTGCAGAAACTGTCCTAGAAACGACAGGGTTGGTTTTTTGTTTTATTTTTTTTAATTTAGTCTAAAACGGCATAATCCTATTTAAAAGACTTCTGGGAACACTTTAAAAAATAGATCAAAAGATGATCAGAGTGGCACTTTAAAAGTGTAGAAAGTACATCTAAATAAAAGGAATGGGAGGGTGTGTATGACTTTCCCTCTGAACTGTACACATTTCTTTCACTGCATGGTATTCATGGCTTTCTGCTGACAGTGTTTCTCTATAGATTTTGGACTACCTTATTTGGTTCACACGTTCATTAGTGGTGTTTCATTTAAATAATTGTGTTTAGGGATGGGTACTGAAGCTGGATCGCTGGTACCAGTACCGACGTATATGGTACTCCAGGTACCGCATAAAAATGCAGATTTCAGTACTTCATTTCAGACATAAGAATCACTTTTATTATGTTCCGTTTTGCCAGACTATTCTAGCCGATCGCTTAACTTTTTCGGGGGGGTCACATAAGAATGGAAATCCCACAGGTCCCAGAATTCCCACGGGATTCTTGTGAGCAGTGGAATAAAATACTTAACAGGATCAGGTGGGAGCAGAAACAAATAGGAAAGACAGCAAAGTACAGACGGAGCCATTTTGTTGTTTTCTGTGGGAGTGAGACAGAAGGGAAAACCATTGACTGTAAATAGAGGTGGACACGACTGAGTGAGGTCACCTATTGAAAATACCTTACCTCTAGTTCCAGGGAAAGGAAGCCAATTCTGTCCCCATTTTTCTGCTTTTTCCTGACCGCTATTTGGGAGGCAGGTGAAATTGATTGGTCCAAGTCATATGAGTCCATATTTCTATGGCAACTACAGTTGCAAATCATCAGTAAGCTTGTTGGAAGTCCCCAACCCTTCAAAATAAAAAACAGGGTTGGGAGTATCTGTCAATCAAATGTTCGATGTGGGGGCCATCAGGCACCATATGGTTTTGCTGAGGCATCTGATTGGTCAGTTTATAAAATTCGGATTGGGCCTTGCTCTGATACCTTCTTCTTAACATCTTCTTTCTAATACTAATTTATATATTTTTTTCTGTATTCCATCTTAGTCAAGTCAATTAGATGCCTCAGTAAAAGCATGTAGTGCCTGCTGGCCCCACCTCAAACGTTTGACAGATTCTTGTCCTGCTTTCAGTGGAAGGGGTGTGGACTTGGAACAAGCTCCCTCATGATTGGTAAACGTAGTTCCCCATAAAACAAATCATTTTCGACGGGTTACAAAATGACATCACACGTATCAGGAAGCAGTGGTGATGGAATTGTCTTGATTTTGTGAAAGCAGCACTCTCCTTCACCCGATCATGCTGCTTCATCACACTTTATTGTTTTTGGGGAAAAAATTGGCACGTTTTTATCTTTTTGAAACTCCCATTTGAGTACCATTTAGGCACTGGAACAATTTCAGAAGTGCAGTTTCAGCACCAGATAAAATCCAAATGGTACCCATCCTTACTTGTGCTTCTGTGATTGTCTATTAAATTACAGTTTTATTAAACTCTGTACTCTTTTCAGGGGAAACTACACAGAAGATGAGATCTGCCAGCTATCCAACTCCAGCCCAGTTGGATGCCTATGCTAAAAAAGTTGCCAACAACCCTCTGACCATCCAGATCTTCCCTAACAGCGTCAAAGTACCTCAGAGAAAGCACATACGTCGCACAGTCAACGGGCTCGACACGTCCTCATCCGGCCAGCGTCACAGCCCCTACCCGTCTCAGATTAGCACCAGCGGTGGCCTTCTGGCTGTCCTCCGTGCACCTGTCAAAGGTATCATCAAAGAAGCAGGCGGCATCCGCAACCGACAACATAAGGCAGTCATGAACCCTCAAACTGGGCCGTATGCCTCCCAGAGCACTTTAAATCCACCCCATCCTGCGGTTCCTCAACTACCGGGCCCCCCGCAGCCTTCAGGCCAAAAGCAGGGCATGGTTCACTCGCAGGCATTGCAACAGCCTCAAATATTAAACCATCCGATGGCTTTGCAGCAGCAGCAGCATCATCCGCAGGCTTTGCAGCAAAGGAACATGACTCATTCTCAAGCTTTACAGCAGCAGCAAAGCCTGTCGCAGGTCCAGGCCGCTCATCAACAAAAACTGGCTCATCAACAGAGTCTGCAGCGGCAGCAGAGCATGCCTCACAGCCAGGCTCTGCAGCAGCAGGACGCCCCGTGTCCGTCGGTCATGTCACAGAAGCATCTTTCACACGTGCAGACGATAAAGCACCAAACCATTCCTCCACAAGCTTTACTTACACAGCAGGGAGTGACTCAGGATCTGCGCCTTATATCTGATGGAGCTCAGCTTCCCAGCATGCGGCACGCTCAGGGGCTGGCGGCCTCACAGGCCCTTCCCCAGGCTGTTGCTGTAGCCCCTCCCACCATATCCAACAGCCTCCATCAGCCCCAGCAGGGACACTATGCTCCCCGGAAGCTCCCGGATGCCGATGCTCCACCAAATGTAACAGTATCTACCTCCACCATCCCACTGTCAATGGCTGCCAGCCTGCACCAGAACCGGCCCGGTGACCTGAGCAGCATCGTGCACCAGATCAACCAGCTGTGTCAAGCTCGTGCCGGCATGGGCACCACCTCGGTCTGCGAGGGCCAGATAGCTAACCCCAGCCCCATCAGCCGAAACCTACTGATCAACGCCAGCTCCAGGGTGTCGTCCCATCACCCGTCTCTGAGCAACGCTCCCAGCTGCCACCTGGTGACACACCCAGACAAAGCTCCGCCTCAGACCACCAGTGCTGCCCTGCATTCACAGCCTAGCTTAGCTGCTAATAACAGTATGGCTGCTTTTCACGGAGACAATGAGAAGGTACAGCTGCAGATTCAGCAGCATTTACAGCAGCAGAAGCAGCAGCAGCAGCATCTACAGCTGCAGCAGCAGCAGCAGCAGCGCTCCTGGGCCCAGCATCAGCTGGCTCACATGCAGCAGCCCCCTGAAGGGGTTCATCCCTGCAAGAACCCGAGGATGGAGCCCCCGGCCGAGTGCGCGTTCCCATCTCGAAACCTCAGCTACTCTCACAAGCTGCCCAACACTGGACAGGGTTTTCCTCTGAAGCATCATGCAGAGAAACCGCAGCCCCCCTCTCCTGCCAGCTGCTCCTTGGCTTCCATGCCTTACACGAACGGCCAGTACATGCAGGCGCCGTGGAATAGCATCCCGACCACAGCAGGTAGCAATGGATCGTGTCCACAGGACGTTTCTGTGGTGTTCCTTGGAGGGCAGAACGCCTCTTCTGTAGACCGCATTCCAGGGGCAAAGTACAGGCCCGGGGCGGATGCTGCCCCCGGCCAGGCAAAACTGATGCAGAGAGTGGACTTCCTGGGCGGAGACTTTCAGATGCCCGGCTTTCAGGGGCAGAACATGGATGTGATCGAGAAGCTTCACCGGTCGTCTATGGGCCAAGTTCAGGAGACCAGCAATAGCGGAGGGGTTCCTGTTCATCACTCTGGATACCGTTAAAGTGAGCTTCAAAGCCAGTTTAGTGTTTTTTTGTTTTTTCTTTAACAGCACTTTGAGAGCTTCTGTGTTTCGTTCTTCAAACCTTGCAAGTTGATTTTTTTTTTTTTTTTTTATTGCTGGTTCATAAAGCCACAAGGTTGCAGTGTTTTCTAGTGTTGCTCAGGTCTTAAACCAAGTCTCACCTTTGTGGAACATGAAGGGTTTTTGATGGGTTTTTTTTTTCTTTCCCCACCACTAGCATGAACACGCTGCTCTTTCCTCACGTGTGAAATTGCATTTTCAATCGTGAATGAGAACACCGTTTCCTGTTCGCCACGGGGCTTTTCAAGGGTTGCCACGGGAAACGTCAGCATTTTTGTGGCCTTACATCTGCCGAATGAGGAGCTGCAGGCTTCGTTTGCAACGCATTTTCCTCCCAACAGGCTGTGATCCGAAGGTTGCATGGATTTGCAATGACGCATTGCTTTTCAAAGTTAATGTTTGTCAACAGGTTGAAGTGTGAGCCACAACTTGTCTTTCTGGACTCTGGTATATTTTCTATTGTTCAGTTTTAAATAATATTTTAAGAGTTGATTTTAAAGTAGATATTTTATTATTTTTTTCGTTCTTTAGCTATAGATTTTCCTACTTGAAACGTAGAAACTATTTGAAAATTTGGCACAAGGAGCGCCGGCTCCGTCAGCCCATAGTTGTTTTTAGCTAATGTGAAGCAGGTTAGCATCCCATCATTACTGAAATGTGTGTGTGTGTGTTTGTGATGACTTGCAAACATGCAAGTACTTCAAATAATGCAAGCAGGAAATATATTTGCCTGTTTTACCACCACCTTACTACTGTAATGCAACCGTACTGATGTGCTGTGGACATTTTTACTCGCCTACTAACTATCATCTCGATTTATTTAAGAGCTTTTTGGGCTCCAAACCAGTTTGATTTGTTTGGTAAAAAAAAAAAAATGTATCTTGGATATATTTCTTAAGCCCTCTGGGGGGAAAAAAGCCTTAAATGCCACAGAAGTCACGTTCCAGTTTTGCTCACGTTGAAGTTTCTTCATCTGGATCCCACCTTAGATATTCATGTTTGGACTCATTTCATTAAGATGACAGCCTTAATCAGACTAATCGTGATTCTTCTACTAAGCTGAGGGAAAAAGGACCCAGTTTTTACTGTTAAATGTCTTTTTGGGTTTTCAGGTCGTTTTGAAACATGCATAGCATCATAGAAATGTACGTAGACCAGGACTGTAGCTGTTGTTTTGAAGTGTTTTGGCGTGTTTTAGCTGAGCCTCAAGCTGGTGTTTTCTTTCCTTTTTCCCCGGACGTTGCATCCCAAAGCCATAGACACCGTTACAGTAGGTGCCATAGTTGAAATATATTGAGGTAGATGGTAAAGCGGCGGTCTGCACTCCACAGCTTAAAGGGAAGTTTGCATCAACGCTTTCAAACGTCTCCCGGAGCTAAAGGCTGTTAACTTGTTTCCTGAACCGTCAGAGCGTGTAGATGCTGAGGAGTTTGCTCTTCATACTTGATGGCAGTGATTGTCTTTCCTGGCTGTTGTTTTGTTTTTGTTTTTGTTTTGGGTGTGCCTGTTCCTTGAAGCTGCTATAGAAAAATAATCAATAAACAGTAGTGCGATTAGTGTGTGTCTATAAATAATCACGATGGATGGGCTTGATTGGCAAAAAAAAAAAATCGTATTTATTAGTTGAGAACGGCGCAAACTGCTCACACCTATGAGTTTGGCTGTTTTTAGACACAATTGGAACATTTTCTGTAAATATGAACTGACCAGTGTTCAGGAGAGTGGAGCGATTATCTGAAGTCTGACCCAGTCGGGCTGCTTTCTGTCAGATCTAACAAATCAAAAACACTAAAGAGTTTGCGGCGCGCGTGGTTTGAACTGCCTCAATATAGCCCGACAGTCAGGTCCTACTGTTTCATATGAAGTGCCTACACTGGGCTTAGTGTGCAGATGTGTGAGTTTGTGTGAGAGGATGTGTGTGTGTGCGTGTTTGTAAAGCTTGGGTACTTGCACACAGGTGTACACGCAGACAAACGTGCACTAAGTGGATCTCTCTGGAGGACCAAGCTACTTTGTCTAACTACTGATACTGTGTCCTGGACTGAAGTCCTGAAGTGTGCCACGATTCCTCGACACTGTCGGGATGCGTCAACCGTTTGCTGCTGACTCACTGACCAAAGTGACCAAGCGTCCCTCTCCAACCACCCTGTGAAAGCAATGACAAACTATCTACTGGGGACTTTTGTTCCTAACTGTAAGAGGCAACATTTTTTGAGACTTTTTAAGGACAACCACAGGCTTCATTTAGGGGAAAACTGTACAAGTGGGCGGAGCATGACAGAAAATCTGGAGTTGATGGTCCTTTTCTGTGCATTGCACCCCAGTTTGTGTGTGTGTGTTTTTTTTTATTTTATTTAGTTTTCTTCAATAAGTATACTGAAGGGTCCTTTCTAACCAAAACTAGGGTTTATGGATTCATTTCCCACTTTATTGTGACGCTGAAGTCTGTTCAACCACTGTACATGCTCGTACGAGTTGTATGAGTCCGATGTAGAGCCAGGACACCGGAGAGGAACAATTCTCCAAATCTGTTTGCTCTGATGTGACTGTCCGTTCATGCTACGAATGGTGGTGGAGGGGGCTGACTTTCTCTACTTTGTGAAAATGTGATCCTCCCTATCCTTCAGGAATAAACTGTCTTGCACAAACATTCCCCTTAACCAAAATAAAACTTTGGAAACTGAAAATACACGTGACTGACTCTTTATTCTGGAGATTCAACTGCAAAATATGGTTTACATGTTTACAACAGAACGTCCAACCGCAGTTTGGAATAAAAAAAAAAAAAAAAAAAGACAAATCCCTTATTGGGGTTTTGGGCCCTCTGAAGCCAAACCAGATACTGTTGGTCAAAGGCGGGATCTGTCCTGAGCAGGTCACCAGTCTGTTGTGAGGATCCACACAATGTGAAAATGTAAACGCCTATCGTGTGTTTGAACTGTATGAAGAAGTAGGAGTGCCCACAGAAAAGCTGGGAAATCTCAGAAAATTTTATTTTTGCAAATATGAAGTAGAACTCAGCAGAAGAAATTGTTTCATTATTATATTCAACAGGGTTAGTGTTTCTACACATTACAGCTCAAACGACTGTGTTCTGCTGCTGTCGGCCTCGTCTAGACCGGATTCTCTGGAAAAAACCACCGATGCTCCACGAAGTTTCTGAAAGGTAAAACATATTTTGGTTTCGAGTTCTCTGCAACAGCGGAACAAATGTAGAAAACAGTCCCAGTCAGTCGTCTAACCGGATTCTCTGTTGTTGGTCTCGGAGCCTGTTGTTTCGTTTTCAGTCTCTTCTTCCAGCTTGAAACCGAGATCTGACCTCCATTTCTTCCAGTTGATTTCAGACACCCTGAAGTCAAAACAATTTATCTGTGAAGGTTATCTGTTATGAATGATGAACACCCCCCAAAAAAATGTGAAATCACTCTAATAGAACTTATGAGAACTTTTGATTGTTCTAATAAGCAAGGTTTTTGTGTGTCTTTACCGAACAAATTCATGATTCCGTCCCTGGCCAGGTCGTGAACGCACCGTCTTTGAAACCTTGCACTGGATCTTGTTACTCAGCTTTAGTAGCAGAGTCTTTTCCATGTCAAGAATGGTGAAGGCTCTCTGCAAGAGTTCAGCAAAACGGTTTGATCTCATTTACTTAAAAAAATAAAATAAAATCTGCTCGTACTCTCTTCTGTGAAGTTGTTTGTGCTTCTTGCTTGTGTGTTTTTTTTTTTTTTTTTTTTTTGTGTCTCACAAACAACAATATTACAATACATATTAAACGTAGAACATCTTATTGATAGTTTTTTGCAGCTGGAGTGCTTATGAGCACGGGGTTTAGAACTGATGGTCATTTTTCTTTAAGATTTTTTTCACTTAGACAAGTCATCCACAAACTGAAGCTAAAAAAATTAGTTGGTCAAAAAAGTATCTAGTTGGTCACCAATTGTTCAATTTCTCCTAATTAAAAACCCTTAAAAGGCCTGTCGCTTTCATCATACCTCAACTATGAGAAATAAAATGAGAGATTTTAATGCATGTATTTAAATACACACGTTTCCATGAGTTCTTGTTTCATTCACTTTTAACCCCTTGATGCTTATTGATCCGCATGTTTCTCACCTGGAGGTTCCAGATGGTTTCACTTTGTTCTGAGATCCGTTCCACCGTGTTCCCCATCAGTGCGATGAGCATGTTCAGCATTAGGATGTAAGTCAGAATGATGTAGCAGATGAGAAGGATGTGGAAAACCTCTTTGTATTGAACTTGATCTGTGAATTCCAGATCTCCCATTCCAATGGTGAACTTGAACAGCTCCAACGTGGTAAAACCAATATCGTTGTAACTTGGTTTCTCGCACAAGACGGTCTCCACAAAAGAGCTTCTTCCTCTTGGATGGGCATCATCGTGAACGGTCGGTGAGTTGTCCATGAGAGTAACCACCGCTGTGACAAAAAAAATAATAGAACAAGTTTGTAAGAGTCATCCTTAAAGAACACGTTAATTTACTTTGCTACCCAGCTCTTACCTGCAGAAAATCCAAAAAGTAAGACACAGTAGACAAATAAAAAGTGAAACAGATCACCGAGGACCATCTTTACAAAACAAAAACATGCAAATGTTGTTAGTAGGTACATGAGACGCATGTTACTAATACATTTTTTTTAAATGACTGTAAAAAATAACTAAAATTGTAAGGAAGTTATCAGATAAGTGGTTCTTACTCTTTGCATCATCACATGGTACATCCCCAGTTGTTTAGATCCTCTAGTGTAATAGAGTACATTTATCCAAGCCAGAGCTAGCGACAGAACGAGAAGGCTGACATACTCCTTGCATCCACAGAAGTACAAAAGTGTGCAGCATAGAAGCAGGGCGGCCTGCAGGAAACTGCAAACAGGAAGCACAAACAGGTGGATTTTAGTTGCCACGTGCAGGTATTCCTACGGATCATGTTGGCAAAGAAAACAAAGTAGGAAACACATGATGACAACTTTAAAACTTATTTTCTTTCTCCTTTGATTTATATATATATATGTATTGGGGGGGTTGAGGCACCAGAGGTGTCCGAACATGGAGAATCCCCACCCCTGCCGCAGATTATTACTTTTTTTACATCAAATCTTCTTTTTGCCATGAGAATGATTCAGCAGAAGTGTTACATTTTTGCTTTAATTTCTTCCCAAAATCATGTCCAGTTTTATACATTTTAAAACTTTTAGTGCGGTGTTTCAAAATAAAAGAATACTTACAATAGAATTTCACTGACACCATCGGTAAACAACAACTGGAGTTTCGGAGGGTTCTTGTGGAAAATGGTTATCTAAAGAGGAGGATAAAACCGTTAATGTGATTTTTTTTTTTCTTTTGCCTAAATGAGTAGAATATTCTTTTAATTATCTCACCGCTTTATAAAAGAATCTTACTGCTCCAAAGACACTGATAAGCTCACCGACACAGCGTAGATAGTCAGATGGGTGGTTTTCTACTGGAAATGGCGGCTATTGGTCAAAATGAGAGGCTTAATCCCAGCTTGGACTAATATTACTGTCTTTTTAAAGTAAGAAATTACTCGAATTTCCTTTTTTTTTTCACTCACCTGTCCCTCCTTTCTGTAGAAAGCCACAGTGGTGAAGATGGAGAGGTAGATCAAGTAAAACAAAAAGTTCAGGAGGAATTGTTTGGCGGCAAATCTCTCCCACTTGTCCTGAAGAAGACTGCGGAGAGGCTCCAGTTTGATCATCTCAGGTCGATTCTGAAATGGAGCGGAAATTTGATTTAAAGGTTTCTCTTTATTTGCTGATACATTCTCAGGTTTATTCAGATTTTTTATGCTTTTTGTAGATGTTGCATCTTTTGGCTCTGAAATGCCCTTTTAGACATGCGTGTTTTTACCAGAACACACGTTGCTGAGTCATGTCCTAAAGCAGGACCCAGCTAGTGCAACTATGACGATCATGTGCATAATCACATTCCTGAAGGTTTGTTAACAGTCAGATGTTCTTTCTTGTCTGTTGTCATTAAGAACACTCCAGAGCCCAAACTGTTCTCCATTCTTCTCTAAGCTAATAGAAAGTCTTTTTAAGATTTCTTTAACAGATGATCTCACACACAAAATAGTTGAAATGTTTTGTTCTCACTGGAATGTTATTCCCATAGACAATAATCTCCAACACAGAGTTGGATTCGCTGGTGTCAATGGAACTTATGTCATAAAGTGAAGAATGAACGGGTCCGTAAACACACTCGGTGAATTTCCTTGACAGCGGCCGTGTCTCCTCGTCCATAAACTCCCGATTCAGCATGTGTCGGAAGAGCTGGAAAGGGAGATGAGAGAGATGTTTGCAGAAATTCTGTGCTTTACAGGATCAATGATATCAATAGTTTTACAAGGAACCACAGTGCAGGAACGTATACAAGAAATAACAGTAAGAAATCTTTAAAAATGACTCAAACTGAATTTTTCAAAATTACCCCAATCTTTCCGAGCTTAGCAGCCAGTTTCAAAGGAGTCAGACCTTGATTATTTTCAATGTCCTCAAGATGGATTTGGCTGTTTTTCTCAATCTTATTGTGCTTCACAAGAATGTCATCATAGATCTTTGAAATCATCTCTGTGGTTTCGTTTGAGTCGTCCGCGACGATTATTAGGACGTGTAACACGGTGTTTCCTTGTGAGTCTTTGTCCGTCAGGTCAGCTCTTCTGTCGGGGTTTTCCATGAGAAAAGACACGATGTCCGGTTGGTTCGTGCAGGCGGCCAGTGATAATGGGAGCTCCCCTTTAAGAAACACACAGGTGAGCTCAGATCAAGAGAAAGAGGTCCGGAAATAAGGCTAAAAGAAGAAATCACCCACCAAAATAAAACCCCAGTTTTCCATTATTCTGGAAAAATGTGCCGTTGGCTTTAGCTTGCACATCGGCTCCTTTCTGGACCAGCAGTTTAACAAGCTCCAAACTCCTTCTCTCAATAGCAACATGCAAAGCAGTTTGACCTGCAAACAGTAAAGATATTAGCCACCATAAAACTATTCGTCCTTTCTCTTCTTCTTAATCAAAATCCAAATTATTCTTATTCATGTGTTTTGCTTACCTTTGTAGCAAGGGTCCGTGTAAGACGCATTTATTAGTTCCTTCAAGTCTTGAGTTTTCTCTGCTATGTCCAGGAGAACCTCGATGGTGTCGTTTTTGCCATTTTTGAGGTTCAGCAGTGCTTTCAGTAGAGCCGTTTTCCCATTTGTCTCATCTGGAAAAAATTAATTTCTTTATTTGTTTTCACAAAATGGGAGAAAATGTTCCTTTTTTGCTTCCACCTTGCATGAAATGTTCAATAAAGTAGGAAATTTGTTTAATTAGCTTATTTTTCTTAATTATTTCTCCTTAGTGAGTAACATTTTTAGTCAACTAAAGAGAAACACATAATTTTTCTGTTGGGGTTGCTTTGTTGGAGTTTATAAATAAAGGTTGAAGCGGTTAAAGACCTTTATAATTCACTCACCTATGAAGTCTGGACCTGTGAGTTTCTTGTCGTTTGCTTGGAGGTAGTGTAGCAGTCCCTGGAGCTGAGCCGCGTCTCCCTGAGATACAGCTTTAAACACTTTGTCCCTTGTGAAAGTCGCACTGGAGACGTTGTCACGCTCAACGAGGCTTTGGCTGAAATTAAACAAAATACAAAAGAATCAATCAGCTTTTACTGCTTAATTAGAGGATACAAATTGATCATTACAGTAAAATTTTTTATCGTTCTTTTTTATTAGGCCCTCATGGCGAAATAACTGTCTTTTGGGCAAACAGAGGTTTCAACTTGCTAACACCTGTTCATCAGAAATATGACACCACTCCAGCAGACATTACCTTTGTAAGAAGACTCGGATATCTCAGTAGGAAAAATACCAGTGTTTTTCTTTTTGGTTTTTTTTCGGAGAAAAACCTGATTCTGTCAAATAACAAAATGTTTCTGGATTTCAAATAGTTACCTTGTCAGAGGGTTATTGGTGTCCATAGGTATGAAGATCTCTTTTCTAAGCAGCGGGTCATAACTGTCCTCTTGTCCTTGTTCTTTTGAGTTGTCACCATCCTGTGGCTTTTCCGTCTCCATTTTATTAGTTGTAAATAATCCAAAAGAATCAGTTTCTTCTCATCAGCTACAAAACACCACCTCTGTCTAGAGGAAATGCAAAGGGGGTTGTGCAAACCTGTACTTCACATACAGTTTGTTTGGTTTTTTTCTTTTTTTTTGCACCCAAGCTCCGCCCAGTTCTCTGTGCGCTGCCTCTGTTTTCCTGAAACAATCCACCTTCTGTCCTGTCATGGCATGAAAAACATGACTAATACATTTTTACTGTTAAATAATCTCCACTACTCAGTTTTATTGTATTTTATTCAATTCAGTTTTATTTATACAGCCAAATCCAGTTGTCTCAATGGTCTTCACACTTGTAATTTTACAAAAACATATAGTCAGTCATGAAATATAAACAATAATAACTAAATTAAACAGCTAGGTAATAAAAAACTACATCAAAAAACCTGATTGGGGGGGCTAACAAACCAAGGGTGTCCACATGAAGGAGAGATCCTCTCCCAGGACGGACAGACGATGTACCTGGACTGTTAAAGAATAACTAGCTTATTAATTAATTAACTAATTAGCTTCATCCAGATGGAGCTAGGACAGCTGGGGGGGGGGGGGTGTCTATGGCCAAGAACAGGAGCACAGACGAGCCGCTGGGAATATGGAATTTCTCCAACTCTGAGAAGCAAAATGAGCCAGAGGCGAGGTCCCCAGCCAGGAATCTGAAATCTCTCCCGCTCCCCTGGAGAGGAATGGGAAAGAGGGACAACACATGAATCGCACTGCACCAAACAGAGGTATGGAAAACTAAAAAGAGAAAAACAGATGATAAAGAGTAAAGGGAATGAAAATAGAGGATAGAAAATAAATGTGTTCCTGGGGAGGGATCTCTGGGCCCCCTGGCAAGGCAGGGACTTATTTTTCTGGCTGTGCTCCTGAGCCTCCCTGCTCTCTGGTATTGGGGCCTCTGTGGCGTTCCCTGCTGGCCCTGGTCTGGGTGGTTGACTTTTTCTTTTCACAAATATATGACACATACGTAGTCTTTTAGGCTTAATTCCACATTTTTCTGTCAATATTGTTTTTTTTATGTAGTCAAATAGTGATTTGTTGCTCATTACACAACATAACTTGTAGGTATTTTATACCTATTTTTAATTAAATATATAACGTTTTAAAGGATTAAAACTGCATTCCACGTCCTGGCTTGTACTGGAATGCTTGTACTGTATTTGTTCATTTCAGGGTCATAAAGCTGCCGGAGCCAAACCTGGCCACTTCTGGGCGAAGGCAGGATACACCTTGGGTATGTCCCCAGTCAGCAGAGGATAATAAGGCTATCATCAGAGCAGGTGTTTAATCTTTGCCGAATTGCACACTCCAGATTTTAAGATTTCACAAAGAGACAGAGTCACTGCTGCTGTGGTATTCTTTTGTTCTGAAAAAATAAATAGAATAAACTCTTTATGTTGAGCAATACTTCAATGTTATTTAATAAATGTTTTACGAAGCATGATCAGAAGTGTTTTGGATGAGTGTGGATCGGTAACAGCATTGGTGAATATATATCAATGGGTAACAGACATCCATCGGCCGTGGGGGTGAGGAAGTTCTCTGCGTTTGCGTATTCATATATATATATATATATATATATATATATATATATAGTGTGAGTACCCCTGATTCAGATGGTTTTGGGAAACTAGGCGAAGCATGACAGAAATCTGGAGGGGGTGGTCCTTTACTGTGCAGTGTACCCCAATTTTTTTTATTTAATTTTCTTCAATTAATTTACTGAATGGTCCTCTCTAACCAAACCTGGGGTTTATGGCTTCATTTCCCACCTTATTGTGACTGTATAGCACACAGGTAAATTAAAGAGAAATGTGTAACAAAAACACAAAGAATTGTCTCCATAAAAAGTTCAACAAGTTGATTTTTAGTCCTTGTTTTACTATGTCTTATTGAGTTTTACTGTGTTTTTTTTTTTTTTTTTTACTATGTTTTAATTGTTTTGCTATTGGTTCACCTCTACTGCTTCACTTAAAAAAAAAACGAATAAACTACACCAAAGGACAGAGTGGGAATAAACAGAATACCAAAGAAACTACAAACACCAGTTAACTATTATGTTTTGAACTGTATGAAGAAGCTGGAGTGCTCACGGAAAAGTTTGGAAATCTCTTATAAGCAAATTTGAAGTAGAACTCACCAGAAGAAATTGCTTCATTATTACATTCAGTTAGAATTAGTGTTCCTCAACAGTACAGCTCATTGTTCATATTTCTAACCTCTTTAAACAACCGTGTTCTGCTGCTGTTGGCCTCGTCTAGAGCGGAATCTCTGGAAAAAGGTATTCTTATTACTCCTTCGAGATTCTGAAAGGTGAAACAAATGTTTGTTTTATTGACTTCTCTGCAAAAGCAGAACAACAGAATGTAGAAAACAATCCTAGTCAGTTGTCTTACCAGATTCCCTATTGTTGATTGTTGTCGTTGATTGTTGATTCCACATTGCCTCTTTTTCTACTTCTAACTCGAAACTGATATCTGACCTCCATTTTTTCCAGTTGATTTCAGTCACTCTAAAGTCAAAAATTTTTTTTTATAGAAAGGTTATCTGTTGTGTGAATGATGAACAGCCCAAAAAATGTGCAAGCACTTTAATAGAACATTTTAAATGTATCCTTTGTGTGTATTTACCGAACAAATTTTCGATTACGTTTCTGGGTGGAGTGGAGAAACTCCAACTTTGAAACTTTGGACTGGATCTTATTCCTCAGCATTAGTGGAACCTTCTCCATCTCCAGAATTGTGAAGGCTCTCTGCAAGAGTTCAGCAAAATGGTTTGATCTGTAGTAACTCACTTATGTATATATATATATATATATATATATATATAATATAATATATATATATATATATATATATATATATATATATATATATATATATATATATATATATATATATATATATATATATATTATATTATATATAATATAATGTAATTTAAATCTGCACATACTTTTTCTGTAAAGTTGTTTGTGTAAAGTTGTGTGGGTTTTTTTTTTGTGCCTCAGCAACATCAACGACACATTTGTAAACTGGGTTTGCAACTGACAGTCGGACATTTTTCTTTGAGATTTTTTCTGAAGGTTTGAACTCTTGGTTTCTTCCCCTTTGGCAAGTCATCCACAAACTGAGGCTGCAATATATTCCCCATACCATTATACTGCCTCCACCGTGTTTGATTGTTGTCATGATGTTCTGGTATAAATTTAAAATAATTTAGATATAAATTTAACAAAAGGTGCATTACAAGAAGTTCATCTTTTTTCATTTCAGAAAGTCTTAATTTCATCAAGACGTTTGAGTCAAAGTTCAGTTAGCCAACCTTTTTTGATTGTTTTGATCTGCCATCCACTTTCAGGGATATAAAAGTTATTTTTAAAAATATATTTCTCTATGTAAATCATCTTTCCTAGAATATTTGAAATTTTTTTGATGATCACATATATTTAAATAAATGCATTTCCATGAGTTTTAACCCCTTGACGCTAATTGATCCAAGGTGATCCGGATGTTTCTCACCTGGAGGTTCCAGATGGTTTCACTTTGTTGTGACATCTGTTCCACCGTGTTCCCCATCAGTGCGATGAGCATGTTCAGCATCAGGATGTAAGTCAGAATGATGTAGCAGATGAGAAGGATGTGGAAAACCTCTTTGTATTGAACTTGATCGGTGAATTCCAGATTTCCCATTCCAATGGTGAACTTGAACAGCTCCAATGTGGTAAAACCAAGGTGATTGTAACTGGGTTTCTCGCACGAGACTGTCTCCTGGATATCATTGTGAACTGTCGGTGAGTTGTCCATGAGAGTAACCAACGCTGCGGGCAAAAAAAAAAAAAAAAAAAATTGAAGATTCATCCTTGAAGAACACCTTCATTTACTTCAGTCATCCAGCTCTTACCTGCAGAAAATCCAATAAGTAAGACACCGTAGACAATTAAAAAGTGTAACAGATCACTGAGGATCATCTTTAAAAAACAAAAAACATGCAAATGTTGTTAGTAGGTGCTTACCAAAGTAAGACGTATGTTAATTAATAAATCATTTTTGAATATTAAAAATTATCAAATAACAAGATTTCAAACACGGTTTCAAATTAGTGGTTCTTACTCTTTGCATCATCACATAGTAAATACCCAGTTGCTTCGATCCCCTAGTGTAATAGAGTATATTTAACCAAGCCAGAGACAGAGACAGAACGAGAAGGCTGACATACTCCTTGCGTCCACAGAAGTACAAAATCGAGCAGCACAGGAGCAGGGCGGCCTGCAGGAAACTGCAAACAGGAAATATAAACATGTGTGTCTTAAGTGAGTTTTTGGTTCAGACAGGAATAAAGCACAACTGAATTTCCACAAAGCTAGATCAGGGTTAAAAGGGCAGAGGTGAGTCACGGGCATGGGATCATCCAAGAAGAGACAGGTGGTGTTGGAGTCCAGGCGAGGGTCAGGGCAGACAGTAGGAAAACAGAGCATAGGCAGAAACAGAAGATCAGGTCCAGATCGAAACGCTCAGTAACACATGCATGGTGGGACAAACAATATTTTGCACAGAGTGAGGCTCTGTGTGTTGCTTAAGAAACAGGTTGGTGATTGTCAGGTTGGAGTCAGGTGAGTTTGATCTCTGGAGACTGCTCCCACCAGAGACCAGAAGGGGGGACAGAGCTCTGACTCCTGGCACAGGTATTCCTGTGGTGCATGTTCGCATAGAAAAAAAGAATAAACATACAATAACTCCTTTGTCCCAGTTCAAACTTTTTTTTTCTTTGATGAAGCTACATTAATACAAAAACATGTTTTGACTACATCATTTTTACATTCATTTTTCACAACTCCGATTATGGAAGGGAGCTGTCTGAAGAATAAGATTCCTATGTTATCTTTGCACCTTGCTTTATGTATACAGTACATACAGTATAGGATCTCCTCCAGTTTGGAGGTCACACTCCCGGGTGCTCCAAATACCACAGACACCACTGTCATCTTTCAAGCTTTCTCCAGTTTTTCTCTGTGTCTCTGGTATTTCTCCCGTTTCTCATGTTCCTTGTTTCTTGACGTTAGCATCTCTTGGTACTGCCACATCCACCTCAACGGCTTTCCTCTTTTCTTTATCCACCACTAAAATGTCTGGTTGGTTTACCATTACCATCCTGTCAGTCTGTTTTCTGAGGTGTTTTCCATTTTGACTTTGGGGTTTCAAGTCAATCTTCTCAAGACACATTCCTGTTTATTATTCCTGCTGCTTGGTTGTGTTGCTCCATGTATGCTTTCTCTCCCAGCATCTCACACTCTGCAGTTATGTGTTGGACTCCTTCATGTACCTCTTTACACAGCCTACACCTTGGGTCTTGTCTGGTGTGGTAGATCTGAGCCTCTATTGCTCTGGTGCTCAGGGTTTTTTCCTGAGCTACCAGGATGAGCGCTTCTGTGCTGTCCTTCAAACCAGTCCTTTTTAGTAATTGGTAGGACTTCTTGATATCAGCCACTTCAGTTTTGGCTCCCATGGTACACCCCATGAGGCTCTGTCCTCCAGCACCGCATCCTCTACTCTCCATTGCCTGAAATAGTCACTGAGAACACCGTCAAGGGTCCAATTGACGGTGTTCTCAGTGAAATAGTCACTGAGAACACCGTCAATTGGACCCTTGAGCTTGACATATTCTAGTGGCTTCCACGCTCACTCATCCTCGGCCTTTTTCCTTGCAGCGAGTACACAGTCTCAGGGTGCTGGATTTGGGATGGTGAGGAGCTTTTGCCTCTTAACATCTTTGGTCTTTATCTCTTCCTTTGACCATCTTATTAATCCTGAAGGCTATCGGGCAACTGACAGTGCTTAACTGATTGTCTTGTTCTTGCCATTGAGCTGGCTTCTCAGGACTTGCCTTACTCGTTGGAGGTATTTGGCTGTTGCAGCTTTCCTTGTTGCCTGTTCCAGGTTGCCATTTGCCTGTGGAATTCAAAGGTTGTACCTGTCCTCCATGTCTGCCATTGTTTCTTCTGGGAGTGAGACCCCTTCTGTGTGGACTACCTTGCCTCTAGCCCAAATGACATCCCAATGTCAGTACTGCAGATCCTGGTGGTGTGGATCAGGGAGTCAATGTCGCTCTTAGTGTATAGCTTGATGTCATCCATGTAGAGGAGGTGACTGATGGTGGCCCCATTTCTGAGTTGGTATCCATAGTCAGTCTTATTGATTATTTGGCTTAGGGGGTTCAGACCTATGCAGAACAGCAGTGGGGACAGAGCGTCACCTTGATATTTGCCACATTTGATGGACACTTGTGCAATTGGCTTGCCATTGGTTTCAAGGGTGGTTTTCCACAACTTCATTGAGTTTCCTATGAAGGTTCTTAGAGTACTGTTGATGTTGTATATCTCCAAGCATTAAACGATCCAGGTGTGTGGCATTGAGTCATAGGCTTTCTTGTAATCAATCCAGGCTGTCCACGGGTTGGTTTGTTGTGATAGGCAGTCTTGAGCGACTGTTCTGTGAACCAGGAGTTGGTGTTAGACTTCTCTGGAGTCTCTACCATTGCTCATGAATTGATCCATGTTTCGAAATATTTCAATGTTATTTTTACTTGCCGGTAGTTGGATGGGACTGCACCCTTTGAGGGGTCCTTCTGGATAAGGATAGTTCGCCCTTCTGTTAGCAATTCAGGGGGAGTCCCATCTCCTAGTAGCTGGTTAATTTGGGCTGCCTGGCACTCATGGAGTGCTGTGAGCTTCTTTTGCCAGTTAGCCTGTACCTGGGCAGTTTTTTTTACACCTCAGGCTCTTTTTTTGATTCTGCCACTGTGATGTTTACTGGGTTCTTATGCTCTTTTCTCAGAGAGGCCAGTCATTGAGCATTGCTGTTATGTGCTGTCTCTTTCTCCCATATATTTTTCCAGTACTGTTCAGTTTCCATCCTTGGTGGGTCTGCTCTGCTGCTTTGACCCTGCCACTGACCGTACACTTCTGCAGGTTTAGCCTGTTTATTCGTCTGCCTTGATTGTCTCTCGTGCACCTCTTTATGCAGCCGCTCAAACCAATAACTTTTTGTTTGGCAGTTTCCAGTACTTCAGGTATGGGCATCTGGTTGTTATTTTTTACTCACTTCCTTTTTCATTGCAACTCTTTAGGCATCTGTTTGCTGTCTCACATCTCTCCCAGCTGCCGTTATCTTATCTTATCCTCCAACCGCTGCTTCCACAGTGAGTTTGTTTTCTCTCATGGTTGCTTTTATAGCCAAGCGTTTCAAGGATCACTGCTGCTGAAGTATAAACCAGTTAATTGGTTTCTGTGATTGTTTTGGAAGAAATTGCTCTCAATGTTTTATTAACAGTTTCCAGGAGACTTTCAGACTATCCAAAGTGTCCAGTTTGATATTTTAAAAGCTTTTTAGTGCAGTGTTTCAAAATAAAAGGATACTTACAACAAAATTTCACTGATACCATCGGTAAACAACAGCTGGAGGTTTGGTGGTTTCTTGTGGAAAATGGCTATCTGATAAGAAGAATAAAATCATGAATGTGTTTTTTTATTACATGAGTAGAATATTGTTTTGAAACACTCACCGCTCTAGACATGAATACTACAGCTCCAAAGACACAGATAAGCTCACCGACACAACGTAGATAGTCAAATGGGCGATTTTTAACTGTAAATGGTGGCTGTGGGTAAAAAAAAATAAGTTTAATCCCAATTTGGACTATAACTACTGTCATTTTAAAATTAAAATGACACTAAATTTATTTTGTTTCACTCACCTGACCCTCCTTTCTGTAGAAAGCCACAGTGGTTAAGATGGCGAGGTACATCAAGTAGCAGAAAAAGTTCAGGAGGAACAGTTGGGCACCAAATCTCTCCCACTTATCCTCAAGAAGACTGCGCAGAGGCTCCAGCTTGATCATCTCGGGTCGATTCTGAAACAGAGCGGAAAAATCTGCTTTGATTTAAAGGTTTCTCTTTAATTCCTGATACATTCTCAGGTTTATTCAGATTTGATTTGATTCAGATTTAATGCTTCTTATAGATGTTTCCATTTTAGACATGAATGTTTTTACCAGAACACACACACATGACTGAGTCATATCCTAAACCAGGAGGACACAAGTACTATGAAATATGATGATTTACAGCTAATGTGCATCATCACATTCCTTAAGATTTGTTAATGTCAGATGTTCTATCTCAGGGGTCTGCAACCTGCGGCTCCGGAGCCACATGTGGCTCTTTTATCTCTCCTATCTCTCCATGGTGGCTCTCTGGCTGAAGAAAAATAAAATATTAGTAAATTTTTTTTTAAATGGAGATTAGCTATTATTTTAGCAACATACTAAACTTTTTGTCTAATGTGAGTTTTTAGGCTAATTTAGAATTTTAGCTTCTATTTTAGCAACATGCTAACATTTTTGGCTAAGTTGTCTGTGAAATTTTATGCTAATTTGGAGTTCAGCTAATATTTTAGTAAAATGCCAATGTTTTCAGCTAATTTGTTATCTAGTGAATTTTTTTTTGATAATTTAGAATTTAGCTTCTATCTTAGCAACATGCTAACATTTTTGACTAAGTTAGTTTTCTGAGGAATTTTAGGCTATTTTGGAGTTCAGCTAGTAATTAAGCGATAAGATAGTTTTTTTTTTTTTTTTTTTTTTGGCAGGTTTGGCCTCAAATTAGTTTATAATAATTTGGAGTTTAGCTAATATTTTAGCAATATGCTAACATTTTTTTAGCTAATTGGTTATCTACTGGGGGTTTTAGGCTAATTTTGAGTTTAGCTTTTATTTCAGCAACATGCAAAAAATTTTGGCCAATTTAATTTACAGAGAAATGTTATGCTAATTTGAAGTTCAGCTGGTAATTAAGCAACAAACTTGCTTTTTTGCAACTAAAGTTAAAAACATAAAAAAAAAATACCTTTTTGAGAGATGCTAGTTTCTTTTTATATTTTTTTTTGCTTTTGTTTGTGCCAAAAATAGAGATTATTCACATTTATTAAAAAAAAAAAAAAAAAAGAAGGTTATGAATCCAAATCCAAATTTCTTAAAGGCTAACGTAAGTCAATGCGGCTCCTTCTAGGTTTTGATCAGTACAAAACAAGCCCAAATGGCTCTTTTACTGTTAAAGGTTGCTGACATCTGTTCTATCCTGTCTGCTGTCCTGAACACTCCAGAGTCCTGACTATTCTCTTTTCCTACTTAAACCAAAAGAAAGTTTTCATTTTTTGAAGATTTATTGTCCAAATTATCTCTCTCACACACACAATAGTTCAAATTTTGTGTTCTCACTGGAATGTTATTCCCATAGACAATAATCTCCAACACAGAGTTGGATACGCTGGTGTCAATGGAACTTATGTCATAAAGTGAAGAATGAACGGGTCCGTAATCATAATCTGGAAATTTCCTCGACAGCAGCCAGGTCTCTTCGTCCGTAAACTCCCGATTCAGCATGTGCTGAAGTACCTGTAAAGGAAGAGGAGAGAGATGCCAGGATTGTTTGCAGCGATCCTGTGCTTCAGTCATGCTTTACTGACACTAGAAAAACAAGAAACCACAGTACAAGAAATGTAAACAGGAAAGGCCAAAAGAAATATCAGTAGGAAATCTTAAGAAAATGGTTCGACATTAAACTAAAGTTGAAAAGAATTTTTCAAAATTACCCCAATCTTGCCGAGCTTAGCAGCCAGTTTCAAAGGAGTCAGACCTTGATTATTTTCAATGTCCTCCAGCTGGATTTGGCTGTTTTTCTCAATCTTATTGTGCTTCACAAGAATGTCATCATAGATCTTTGAAATCATCTCTGTGGTTTCGTTTGAGTCATCCGCAACGATTATTAGGACGTGTAACACGGTGTTTCCTTGTGAGTCTTTGTCCGTCAGGTCAGCTCTTCTGTCGGGGTTTTCCATGAGAAAGGACACGATGTCCGGTTGGTTCGTGCAGGCAGCCAGTGATAATGGGAGCTCCCCTTTAAGAAACACACAGGTGAGCTCAGACCAAGAGAAAGAGGTCTGGAAATAAAGCTAAAAGAAGACATCACCCACCAAAATAAAACCCCAGTTTTCCATTATTCTGGAAAAATGTGCCGTTGGCTTTAGCTTGCACATCGGCTCCTTTCTGGACCAGCAGTTTAACAAGCTCCAAACTCCTTCTCTCAATAGCAACATGCAAAGCAGTTTGACCTGCAAACAGTAAATCTTTTCATTAAACTATCCGTCCTTTCAAACTGATCATGTGTTTGCTTACCTTTGTAGCAAGGATCCGTGTAAGACGCATTTATTAGTTCCTTCAAGTCCTGAGTTTTCTCTGCTATGTCCAGGAGAACCTCGATGGTGTCATTTTTGCCATTTTTAAGTGTTAGCAGTGCTTTCAGTAGTGCTGTTTTCCCATTTGTCTCATCTGGAAAAAATACATTTATAAATGGATTCATCTGTCATTGTTTTTCAATTATTTTTTTGCTCCCATCTTACAAAAAAATGTTGAATGAAATAAGAAATCTCTTCAATTAACTTGATTTAGAATTTGTTATAATTAGAAGATAAGTCAGACTTGTCTTTTCCTCATTTATTTTTTAAAGTCACCGCTCATAACTATTTTTAAGTCAACTAAAAAAAAAAACACATTATTTTTCTGATCGAGTTACTTTATTGGAGTTTATAGATTAATTATGACGCTAATAAAATCAATTCCAATCCACTCACCTACGAAGTCTGGACTTGTGAGTTTTTTATTGTTCGTTTGCAGGTAGTGAAGCAATCCCTGGAGCTGAGCCGCGTCTCCCTGAGATACAGCTTTAAACACTTTGTGTATTGTGAAAGTCGCACTGGAGACGTTGTCACGCTCAGTCATGTTTTCGCTGAAATCAAAGAAAATAAAGAAATAATTTTTGGACTTTTACTGCTTACTTAGAGAATACAAGTTGATGATTACAATAAACAGGTCCACAGGGTGAGAAAACTTTCTTGTAGACAAACAGAGGTTTCAACTTGCTGACACCTGTTAAGCGAAAATTGATACCACTCCAACAGAAACTACCCACAGTGTGTGTTTTTTTTCAAGAGAAAAACGTAATTCTTTCATATAACAAACAAAAAAAGCAACAACGTTCCTGGATTTAAAATAGTTACCTTGTCAGAGGGTTATTGGTGTCCATAGGTATGTGAACTTTCTTATGCATCGGGTCATATCTGTCCTTTTGCCCCTGTCTTTTTGGGTTGTCACCATCCTGTGGGTTTTTCTTCTTCATTTTATTAGTTGTAAATAATCCAAAAGAATCAGTTTCTTCTTATCAGCAACAAAACGTGAAAAGGAAATGCAAAGAGATTGTGCAAACCAGAATTTCGTACACAGCTGAGGTTTTTTTTTTTCTGCCAAACTCCGCCCTTTTTCTCTTTGTTCAACCTCTGTTTGCCTGAAATGATCTATTTCTCTGAAACAAACGCGTTCTGTCCTGTTAGGGCACACAATTAATGAATTTTACTGCAAAATCATCTGCACCACTCAACTTTATTGCATTTGAATATTCTTGATAAAACATGTTACTATGGTATGATTAACCCTTAAAGATAGTTTAATTATCTGAAAAAGTTTTTTTTCTTTCTTTTTTTTTAAATTACAAGCTAGATCTTTTATTTTGGAACCATTGGAGACAACTGCAGACTTATTTAACTGTTGGGCACTTTTATTTATATAGTTTAACAAACAAAGCCAAGTTAAAACTTTTAATATTTTAGATTTTATTCTTACCTGAAGCGTGTAAAAAAGCTTCAGCAAGAAATGTTTCTTAGAATGATAACCTGCAGGCTGCCATTGGATGTGTTTTCACCATTCATTAATGCATATTCTATCTAAGATAGACCTAAAAACATTCTCCTTTTATTCTGTACATAATAGTTTCAGTTTTCTGCCCAAACTTGGAAAGTTTGTATAGTTTTTTTGTTGTTGTTTAAGTCTTTAAATCTTTAAATTTAAGATTAAATCGGTTATAAACAGGTGGAAGTTGCCATAGATCGATTGGGATTCAGTTATAACAGAAACAAAAATGTGGAAGGACTGAAGTGAATTGACGGAAGTTGAAGTTCCAGATTCTTCTCACGTGAACGTGTTAGATTTTTTCATGGAGAATTTGAATAGAACAAGGAAAATGTGTTCTTGTCAAATCATCTTAAACTGCCAGTAAAACTGATTTGTCCTGTTTTTCCTGGTTAGTAAGTTAACAAACCCTCAGGTACCATTTCTTTTAGAAGTCATTACCCCGTCTTTATGCAATGAGTTAACAACATTTTCATTACTTTAATGAGAAAATTCTGAGTATTAAACATAAACTTAAGCAAGAGACACTTGGAGCTTTACACAAACTGAGAGCACAGTCTTTCAAGAATTAAAAAAAATATATATTTGACTAAAAATAAGTACTGACAAACAAAACCAACAGTCTAAAACAGAAGAACAGATTGTATTCTTAATTTATATGTTGATGTCAATGGTGAACCCATTTACACATAAAAAACTGCAGGAACAAACATGATTGTTGAGCTTAGAAGCAATCAAAATACAAAACGAATAGATATTGTTTATTTTGTGTCAACATTTTTGTGAATAATTTAGTTTATAAATGTTTTGTTAAAAAAAATAATTGGATTAACCACTAAATAAAGCTTTTCAAGTTATTATTTTATACAATTTTTGCTGTTATTTTATTTTTAAAAAAACTCACAAAAAAACTTTAGAGACCATCAACTGTAATAATTATATTTAAACTTTACGACTTTAATTTAAATTTTATGTTAATTGGTGATTAATTGCGCAACCTAATGTGACGCGGTTTGCGCATGTGCAGCTTGGAGCACGCTCCTGTCTCGTGGACACTTTTCTTCGGTTTGCACGGAAGACGTCGAATGTGACACGGTTAAAGTAAGTCCGTTTTCTCTTGGATGCTCTTTAAGCGGTTTGTACTGATGTGATTTGTATTGTTGATCATTTTTCCGGAGAAAAAGGGGGAATGTTTAATGTGTTTTATGTTCTTTATCGACGAAGCACCGCGGCCCCGCATGCTAACTGCGCTAACAGGCATGATTAAGGCGTGACTTTTTTCCTTTCGCTTTTATAAAATACACATTCGCATGTTTTGGACTTAGTTATCCACTTTTCTGTTGATCTTAGTTTTTTAAGTGGTTAAATTGTGATTTGTTGTTCATTACACGACGTAACTATAAAGTATTTTTATACTTTTTTTGGTATTAAGTTGTTAAGCGGGTGTTTATTGAACCTGTATTTCACGTTATCATTTGTGCTCGGTTAAATTATTAGATTTAAACGTATATTAATTAAAAAGAAAGTGTCTATTCGCACGTAATTTTCTATTGGAGTGTTGTTTGTGCATGTATGCAGACGCTGTCGGGTGACATGTTATTATCTAGTCTTAGATTAATTTTAGTGGTCCTTAAAACATGTATTTTTTGTGTTTGTTGCTTTCTCTTTTTTGAAAACGTTCACTTCAGTTCTCAGATTCAGCAAAGTTGACCTGTAGTTCCCCTCCCTCTGTTTTTTTCCGCTGAACGGCGCTGTGAGACCTCTTTTTTTTTTTTGGGAGTCGACATCGTTTAAACATTAATTTGACCTCACAAATCAAATGTAATTACTTGTTTATGGTAGTAGGAGTCTATTGAGGATGCTTTATAATGTTATATTAAAGATGTCGATTTAAAAAGAATAGTTTTATGCTGTTTCGGGCTCTCGTTTTCTAATTGGACGAGATCACACCATGTGACCCGGAAGTCATGCATATGTTTAGTCGGTCTATTTAGTTTAGCTATTTTAGCGCTAATCGAAGCATTTTCTGTAGACAATTGCTATTGTTTATTATTGTAAATGTATGCACTTTAAGGTGGTCTTTGTGGTTATTTGAGCAGACTAAAACCGTCACGTATAACAGCAGAAAGCTGAATGACTTCGTTTGTTCCGACGAGTTGTCAGTATCGCTTCTCGGCCTTTTGGCTAAGATCAAGTGTAGTATCTGTTCTTATCAGTTTAATATCTGATACGTCCCCTACCCGGGGACCATATATTAAATTGATTTTTGGAACAGGGAGATGGAATAGGGGCTTGCTCCGTCCACTCCACGCATCGACCTGGTATTGCAGTATCTCCAGGAACGGTGCACCCCCCCTGAGCATGTTAAAGAAAATCTGTCAGTCAACATTGAAATCCTGCATTCATATGATGGTGGTCTGTGCACATCCACTCTTGAACTCTGATATTAGTTGAGTATTATCTGAGTAAATGTTCAGAAAGTATTCACTGTATTGTGATGTTGTTTTTCTTTATTATATATTTATATTTTTTATCAGGGGTCCTCTACTAATATTTCAAAAAGTCCAGTTATTCCGGGTCTGAACATGCAAAAAAATAATTCCAGACTATATTTTACTTTTTTGTTTTTTTATTTAATTGCAATGCATTGTTACATTGGCAAATAACTTTTTTTCTGAGCTTATTGTCTCAACAAGTATTTCTCCCATTTCATTTTTGTACAAAAATACATAAATGTACATTTAGCTTCATTGAAGAGTTAAAAAAAAATATTGCAAAACTTGCTTCCTTGTAATGCAGGGGTCACCAACCTTAATGAAACTGAGAGCTAGGTACTTCATGGATACTGAGTCATATGACGGGGTTACTAGTTTGAAATAACAAATGAGCTCAGTTTACTTTAATTATGTATAATTAATAATGCATAATGATACATATCAATATTCAACACTTTATTAATCTTAATGACTGTTACATTTTCAGATGATCACTTACATCACTACATTTCATGGGAAAAATGTCAAATTTTGTCTTTATTTTACCATGTTTATCAATTATGTAATGTTATAGAAAAATTACACATTTTTTTTAAACATTTTGTCACATTTTAAACCAATGACCAAATCTGCAGTATTTTTAATGATGTTTGAACTGTAGTAGGTACATTAATTTATCTGAAGTTCATGTATTATGAAGATATTTTTAAGATGTTTTAGATTTTAAATCTGTGTTAATGCAAGTGTAATTAAAAAAAAATAGCAACAGAATAAAATGTAATTTTAGACGTGCGTTGTGCTATTTTTAGAGGAGACCTGTGAGCACCTTGTGTGGTCCGTGGGGGTGCCTGCACCAAGCAGGTTGGTGACACCTGTTGTAGTACAGTATGTGTGCTCTTAAAAAAAAAAACAAAAAATAAATGTACTTAACATTCTGCTGTATTTCACTTGAAGTGCAACAGGTAACATGATTGTACCTCAAAAAGTATTCATAATTAATACCTTTTGGTATTGGGTATTTGGTGTTGGGGAACCCTGCTTTGTATCTTTCCGTACGTTTTTTGACAAGTAAAATCTCAAACACAATTTCAGCAATTAATGCCATCTTGATATCAAAACGTTCAGCATGTTAAGGAGAAGGGGGCTTGTACTTTTGGTTTTTGCAAATTGTGCTGTTGTCAAACAATATATGCTAATTTTCAGTCAATGTTAAGCCACTGAGAAAATGCTCAACTTTTTTGTGCACTTTGAAACTTGTGCAAAATTGGTATCAAAATGTTCAGCACCTTCAGGACATTCATGCTACTAGTACTTTTGGTAGTCATACATTTTACGGTTTTTAAGATCTTGTGATCTTATATGTTTATATATTGAGGTATGTTCGAACTAGTTTTGAGTTACGCTAGTATTTTGGCAACGTGTTAGCTTTTTTGACTAATTTGACATCTAATGAGGTTTTTTTTGAGGGGGGGGGATAATTTTGAGTTAAGCTAGTTTTTTTAGCATCATGTTAGTTTTTTTTGGCTAATTTGGCATCTACTGAGGTTTTTAAGGCTTGTTCTGAGTTGAGTTATTATTTTAGGAACATGTTACCTTTTTTGGCTAATTTGGCATCTACTGAGGATTTATGGGGTAATTTTGAGTTAAGATAGTATTTTAGCAATGTTTTTCCTTTTTTAGCTAATTTGACAACTACTGTGATTTTTTTTTTGGGCTAAGTCTGAATTAAGATTTTTAACAACATGTTAGCTTTTTGGTTAATTTGGCATAATTTGACATCTACTGAGGTTTTTAAGGCTAATTCTGAGTTAAGCTATTATTTTGGCAACATGTTATCTTTTTTGGATAATTTGGCATCTGATGATTTTTTTTGGGTAATTTTGTGTTAAGCTAGTATTTTAGCAATGTTTTTGCTTTTTAGGCTAATTTGACATCTACTCTGATTTTTTTTGGACTAAGTCTGAATTAAGATAGTATTATAGCAACATGTTAGCTTTTTTGGCTAATTTCTTATCTACTTAGATTGTTTTTTGTCTACTATAGAGTTAAGATTGTATTTTAGAAACATCTTTTTTTTGGCTGATAGTCAAGCTAGTATTTTTCCAATGTGGTAATGTTTTTGACTTATTTAGCATCTACTGAGGTTTTTTGGCCTAATTCTGAGCTAAGCTAGTATTTTAGCAACAGACTACATTTTTTAGCTAATTTGGCATCTACTAAAGTTTTTAAGGCAATTTTTTAAGTTAAGCTAGTATTTTGGCAACACGTTAGCTTTTTGGCTAATTTTTGCATCTATTAAGGTTTTTAAAGCTAATTCTGAGTTAAACTAGTATTTTTTGCTACATGTTAGCTTGTTTGGTTAATTTGGCATCTATTGAGGTTTTTAAGGTTAATTTTGATTTCGGCTATTACTTTAGCAAAATGTTTGCTTTTTTTTGCTGATTTGAGATATACTGAGGTTTCAGCAACATGCTTTTTTTTGGCTAATTTGGCATCTACTGAGGTTTTTTGTGCTTCGTCTGGGTTAAGATAGTATAACAACATGCTAGCTTTTTTAGCTAATTTGTTATATACTAAGGTTTTTCTATCTTATTTTGATTTAAACTAGTATTTCAGCAACATGTTAGCTTTTTTTTTTTTGGCTAATTTGGCATCTTCTGAGGTTTATTAAAGCCAGTTTAGAATTTAGCTAATATTTTAGCAATATGGCTGCTATTTTTAGCTAATTTGGCATGCTCTGAGAATTTTTTAAATTTATTTTGGCATTTAGCTAATTTTTTATCAATAGGCTTGCTGCTTTGGCTTATTTGACATATACTTGGGTTTTTTAAGGCAATTTGTCAATTTGCTAATAATTTTGTGATATGCTACTTCTTTCATTAAATTGGACATTTCCGTTTTTGAAAAACATTATGATATGTCTTAGAAAAAAATAGCAGTATACATGACTATAGTGTGTTTGACCACCATGCCCTCCTTGCATGTGCATTGTGAAAAGATTTAATGGACATCCTGTTCACCTTTGTACATGCATTGGTGGTTCAGTGGTAGAATTCTCGCCTGCCACGCGGGAGGCCCGGGTTCGATTCCCGGCCAATGCAAATTACCTTTTTTTCTATGCTCTTCAAACCCTAAAAAGTTTTTTCCCCAAAGTAAGACATTTTTTGTATCACAACTTAATAGTTACCATTCTAACTCAAATTATTTCAGCTTTTGTAGTAACCAAAGCTATAAAGAAAACCTTTAAAGTACTCTGAGTCTACGATTTGTGTATACTCATGCACAACTCCTTGTTGAATCTCTTTATCTGACAGAGAACAGATTAGACTTATGTTATAGCCTTCTTCAAATTTGTCATAGAAATTAAACATTAATCTTGTCTGCACATACGGGTATCATAGGTAAAGCCTACAACCTTGCAAATAGGAGGCCATGTTGTCTCTGTGGCGCAATCGGTTAGCGCGTTCGGCTGTTAACCGAAAGGTTGGTGGTTCGAGCCCACCCAGGGACGATATTTGCTTTCTTTTGTGTCCTAAATCATGTTTCAAGAAGTTTGAAAATTTATTTATTTATTTTTTTAATCCACCATAAAAAGCCATTGATGCACGCTAGTTTTTCGCAAAGACTTCTTGGAAATTTCAAGGGCACTGGATTTTGGAATTGTAGAAATGGAGTAAGGGAAGTCAGACAAAATTGCAGTTTGTAATGCTAGTGTGCAGGTTTTCGCTGGTATTATCTATCATGTCTGGCACTTTGTCCTCTTTACTGCCACAGTAAAGACGATATTTGAGTGGATCTGTTGTTTCTGTGAAAAAATATTGCAGTTAGTTTCATTGTCCACTAGAGAGCACCAGATCTTGGTCAATTGTGTAAACTACACACACACAGTGACCAAATATAAATATATATATTTTTTAAATGTAATAATTAGTTAAACACACCTTAATGCATATTTTCAGTTTTTAGTTATTATGAATACTTGGTTTTATTTGAAGCTTTACAGTGTAGTTAACATGCCAGACCAGTAGGTGGCAGCAGGAAGACTTTGTTGTTCTAGTTAGCAGGAAGTGAGGAAACAGGAAGTGGTTTAGTGTTAGCAGAAAAACGTTTTTGTCTATTTTAGTTTCACTGGTGTTGTCTTTATTATCATGTTATGCCTAGAACAGTAGATGGTACTGGTCAAATTCTGACTTTACCACCTGAAATTTGTGCGAATCGGGTTAAGGAGAAAAAAATGAATGAAACTCTGTGGAGATCTGTTAGCTTCTGCTGTTCAGATACAGCAGTGCATCATGGGTGTTTTTTTTTCCTGATGATGAGTATTAAAGATGTTATTTGGTGGTATACTGATGTGTCTCTGTGTAGTGCAGTGTTGAATGTGAGTCCTTCAGTGTGTGGCTGAGTCAGTATGAAGTGTGTGAATACCTTAAAGTTACACAGTGTGTGTGTGAAAGAGCGCAGTGAGTGTGAGCTGAACAACTCATACTTACCTGGCAGGGGAGATACCATGATCATGAAGGTGGTTCACCCAGGGTGAGGCTCAGCCATTGCACTCCGGTTGTGCTGACCCCTGCGAATTCCCCAAATGTGGGAATCTCGACTGCATAATTTCTGGTAGTGGGGGACTGCGTTCGCGCTCTCCCCTGATGTGCTGTTGAAAAGAAAAATATCTTAAACATCCTGTCTCAGAGGTAATGTCAGTATGAAGACTGACTTACTTTTGCAGTCATTACTACTGTTATAGAATATTTTGTGAGAACATATGATTATTTTTACATGCATTTTTTAAAATATTTTTTGTAATTATTGTTACTTGAATGTTCTATAAATTTGTTTATACAGTCAAAATTAACAGCAGCCTAATTAAATGAAGTGAAAAAGAAAACCACAAATCAAAATTTTCTCATATATATCACTCGTGAAGGTGTGCTGATGGGGCCCAAGAGTCTCTGTGGCGCAATCGGTTAGCGCGTTCGGCTGTTAACCGAAAGGTTGGTGGTTCGAGCCCACCCAGGGACGGATAAGTTTTGGTTTATTGTTTCAGTTGAACTCTCAACACTTTTTCTGTTCCTAAGCATTTTATACCCAAGGCCCTGAAACTCACTTAAAAATTTTGGTAGTGACACATCAATGTGAGTATTTAGGATATGACGTCAACACTAAAACAAAAACCTCATCCCCAGGATTAAATGGCGCTCTTTTGCTTTCAAATCTAAATGTTGCTTCATGATAGACTGAGAAGAGGAAAGGTTTCCTTAGCCAAAGTCGTCGCCCTGTACTAGGGCTGGGCGATATGGGATTTTTTATATCACGATATAGCTTTTTACATATTGATAACGATATTGATCACGATATAGACCAAATAACTATATTTAAACACTTTGTGGCTCAAAAATGAAATGTTAACTCATCAGCAGGTTGTTAAATTTAAATATGTATTTCCTATCACACTAAACATAACAGATCCAATGGAAATTATACAACTAGTTTTTTAATAACCAATAATATATATGTATAAATGAACTAAGCTGAAAATTAAAGCAAAAGCTTTCAAGTTTCAAAAGTTTATGAAATAGATACTAAACTGTTTCTTCAGTTCCATTAAAAAACAAAGCATTAAGTCTAAAAACAAATTCTAATGTTTTCAGGGTTCACATAACAAAAATGTATTAATGTACTACAAATTATTTTTGCTATATTTAGTAGGGGTGTAACGGATCACAAAACACACGGCTCGGATCGTGTCAAAGCTTTAAGGTCACAGTTTGGATCATTTTTCAGATCAGTAACAAGTAAGAAAACAACAAGAAAAAAGAAGATAAAAGTCTAAAATTAAAGTACTTAAAAGTAGGGGTGTCGGAAAAAATCGATTCACATTCGAATCTAGATTCTCATTTTTAACGATTCAGAATCGATTCTAAATATCCAAGAATCGATTCGCCCCCTCCCGCCATATTCCTGCATTTATATGTTTTATTTAATGGCTCGAACCTGCTAGCTTACTTGCAAGCCGTAGTGTTTGTCCCGAAACGGCTACCGTAGTTTGTTTTCCCTGGAGGCGAGCGGAGCTTACTGAGAGCGCGCGCTACGCAACATGAGAGAAAAAAAAGACTCCTCCTGTCCCGTTATAAATTGGCAAATGTATGGGCTCACTTCGGATTCCACAAATCCTGGGGTAAGGAGCTTGACATGACGTGCAGTGTGTAAAATCTGCTAAATCAGACACTTCGGGACCACTTCAAATGCTCGCTCATATCTCGTCCATCACCGGAGCTTAAAGTTTGAAAAGTCTTTCTCTGCCTTCATACTGTTGAAATCATTCGTCCCTCCAGGATTTCCTGATGTTTCGATAACAACTTTTAATGCAAATCCAATCAAACCCCGAGATTTGTTGCGCACCTTGCAGCTTTTTATTTTCACCGCAACTTTATTGAGATCAATCTACCGTGACAACAGTCATGGATGATCACGTGACCGTTTCCCTTCCGACTCGGCCGTGCTCTCTTTAATTATAGTTCTATATTATCCTCTCACACTTTTTCTCTTCATAACGCGCGTGAACGGTCACCCCGCAGGTGAGCATGCGCTGCGTGCACGCGGAAGTGTAGGTGCGCTGTCCCCGGGCGCGCACGCGGCACGGGGGGCGCAGGTACAGATCAGTCTGTTATATTGCGCGGGACACAGCTGCTGCACAACAGGTACCGAGTATGAAGAGAAATACAGAGAGAGACTCTGGAAATCTGGAACTATTTCACTTTAACTGGTAATGTAAATGAAGAATTTAGAGTCTGCAGGAAAAGAATTCAGTATAGAACCTCCTCCACAACAAACCTACAGACACCTGAGAGAAGCTTCTTTAAAACAGAGCAGATCAATATAACCAGATCAGCTCCTCAAAGTCTTTGTCTTCCTCTACCAGAAACTCAGCAGTGATGCTTTTGAAATAGATAAAGAGGAAGATCCCTGAGAACATCTGAGGATTCTTCTGTTTATCATGTTTTAAGTTCATGTTTTTTCACTGGAAATATTTTACTCTAAAATATGTTTAAATCAACACATTTGGGTTATGTTAGCAGGAAAGACCAAAATTCATTTTATGTTTGACAGTTCTATTCAAGTTAAATGACAGCTCAAGGGGATGATGCTGTGCTGTATTTACTTTGTGCATATGTCATCATAAAAAGAATTGGAACATGAGAATATGATTTGTATTTCATAATTTAAATTTTTAGGCACTTTTAAAAATATGTATATATTCAAACACATTGCAACTTTTTACAAAAGCTGCTGCAACATCGGCCATTTCGGGCCAGAACAATCATAGAAATCTTCTGTGAAATCCTTGAGGGTCTGAATAATATAAGTTTGCACAGTATCATAAATACATTTCTTTTTTTTATTAAAATTTTTCCTTTATGTTTTAAATGTCTGAATCGAGAATCGAGAATCGTTTCAGAATCGAATCGGCACCCCAAGAATCGGAATCGAATCGAATCGTGACTTGCTGTAAGATTCACATCCCTACTTAAAAGCATTAACTCACACATTTTGAACTTTGAACATAAACAAAACATGTATTTTCTGATTACATGTACATGTCTGAGACAAGTCTGCAAAAACTGAGAGAAAGGAATGCTCAATATGCTATGCACCAAATTAAACTGCAATTTTGAAATTAAACTTTCATTATTTTTGGTATTAATTGTTGTATTGAAATTAACTGTGGCAACATTTAAATATGTCAAATAAGTATTGTTAACCATAGTACATGTCCAGGTGACGCACTAAGTTTTCACATTTATCTCCAGGAAATTTCCAGGGTACTGGATGATGAAATTGTACGTTTATTTTTGCAAAAAAAAAAAAAAAAGTGAAGAACCGTATTCAGTGCACAGAGTAGGGAGGGAATTTAGTAGGGGTGTAACGGATCACGGAAAATCCGTGGTCCGTACGGATCAGAGGCCACGGTTCGGGACACGTGTGTACCGCGGACCACTCCACCATCCCACCACCCCCCACACGCGAACACCTCGCGCTAGCATAATTAAAACCAATTGTCCGTTCACATCGAATGGAATTCGTGTCAAATTCCTGTAAATCCTCTTTGTTTTGACAAGCACTAAAGTAGCCGCTTTATTTTTATCTTAAAGTCTAACCACCTGTCCTGAAGCTGCATGTGGGAGGAGCCTCTGTCAAAAACCTCTCTCGACTTCACAATGAAGGAAGCAGATCGATAAATATCAGGTTTATTTAATTTTAAGAGCTGACTAAAAGCATCGGTACGCGTTTCCATTACTGGGTTCAAAGAATCTCCCAGGTAAGAGCAGCAACTGTCCTGCACAGCAGAAAGCTGCAGCTCTGTTACGGGCTTTCCGGTGGCATCGCGGAGCATTGTATGGCAAGCCAGAGATGTCAAAATTGACCAGGAAAAGCTGACGCAGAAGTGCCATGTTTTACAGAAAATTATTATTTAAAACATTTAAATGTTCCCACGGTTAGTTTCAATAAAGCAATTAATGCCAGAAAAAAAAACAATTGTGACAGTTTTATTTATGATTTAATTTTAAAGGATAATCCAGATAGATTTGGTATTTTCAACACTGTTTTTAAGCATTCTTTTCTCTTTGTTTTTGTAGATTTGGTCTGAAAACATTTAAATGTAATCAGAAACTACATGTTTTAGTATTTTGTTTGTGTTCAAAGTATAAATATGTTTAGTTTTAATAAATAGGCTTCAATGACCAAATGTTTTGATGTTTGCATATGTAAATATTGTGTGTGTGAGGTACTTTAATTGCCAATTGAATATATGATTTAAAGCGTTTCCAAAAATGTATTTAGCTTTGATACTGTTTTTTTTTTTTCTTTTTTACTTTTTGCTGATCCGAAAAATAATCCGAACCGTGACCCTAAAACCGTGACACGATCCGAACCATGGGTTTTGTGATCCGTTACACCCCTAGAATTTAGACACAACCCTGGTTTATAATGAGGTGCAGATGATTGCTGGTATTGTCAATACTGTGCGAGTTTGTTAAAGGTCTTATTTACCGCCACAGTCACTGTAGATGATTTTCATAATTAACAGGATGATTTTAATCTTTTGTCGTGTTTCTCTGAAAAATATTGCAGTAAGTTTCATTGTCCACTAGAGAGCAGCAGAGCTTAGTCAGTTGTGTAAACTACACACACACAGACCAAATATAAATATAATTTTATTTTAATTAAATAAATAGTTAAACACACCTTAATGCATCTTATCAGTTTTTAGTTATTATGAATACTTGGTTTTATTTGAAGCTTTACAGTGTAGTTAACATGCCAGACCAGTAGGGGGCAGCAAGAAGAAGAATTTGTTGTTCTAGTTAGCAGGAAGTGAGGAAACAGGAAGTGGTTTAGTGTTAGCAGGAAAACGTCTGATTTGTATGTTTTTATTGACTTTAGTTTCACTGGTGTTGTCTTTATTATCATGTTATGCCTAGAACAGTTGATGGTTCTGGTCAAATTCTGACTTTACTGTTTGAACTTTGTGAAAATCGGGTTAAGGAGAAAAAATGAATGAAACTCTGTGGTGATCAGTTAGCTTTAGCTGTTCAGATACAGCAGTGCATCATGGGTGTTTTTTTTTCCTGATGATCAGAATTAAAGATGTTATCTGAAAGTATACTGATGTGTCTCTGTGTAGTGCAGTGTTAAATGTGAGTCCTTCAGTGTGTGGCTGAGTCAGTATGGAGTGTGTGAATACCTTAAAGTTACACAGTGTGTGTGTGAAAGAGTGTAGTGAGTGTGAGCTGAACAACTCATACTTACCTGGCAGGGGAGATACCATGATCATGAAGGTGGTTCACCCAGGGTGAGGCTCAGCCATTGCACTCCGGTTGTGCTGACCCCTGCGAATTCCCCAAATGTGGGAATCTCGACTGCATAATTTCTGGTAGTGGGGGACTGCGTTCGCGCTCTCCCCTGATGAGCTGTCGAAAAGAAAAATGTCTCAAAACAACTTGTCTCAGAGCTAAATTCAGTGTGAAAACTTACTTACTTTTGTAGTTAATCCAATGCTGTAGAATACTGTATGACCTCACATTATTAAGATTATTTGATTGTTCTATCACTTTGTTTATACAGTCAAAATTAACAGCAGCCAAATCAAATGAAGTAAAAAAGAAAACCACAAATTATGTTTTTCTCATAGATATGATTTGTGAGGGTGTGTGTAGGGGCCCCAACAGTCTCTGTGGCGCAATCGGTTAGCGCGTTCGGCTGTTAACCGAAAGGTTGGTGGTTCAAGCCCACCCAGGGACGTTTTGTTTTTGGTTTAAGTTGAACTCTCAATGCCTTTTCTGTTGCTAAGCATTTTATACCCAAGGCCCGGCAAACTCACTTAAAAATTTGTGTAGTGACGCATCAATGTGAGTATTTAGGATATGAGGTCAATACTAAAATAAAAACCTCATCCCCAGGCTTAAATGGCGCTCTTTTGCTTTCAAATCGAAATGTTGCTTCATGATATACTGAGAAGAGGAAAGGTTTCCTTAGCCAAAGTCGTCGCCCTGTACTAGTGTTCCCTACATTTAGAAACAAAATCCAAGATGTTAGCTTTGACTGGAGACCTTGACAAGAACTGTTCATTCTACACTTTGATTGGGCTTCATGCATTTGTGTGACTGAAATCTCGTTTGTCTTTGAGATTCCTGCTTGTTATCACATAACAAAGAAAACAAAAGGCACTCCGTCATACCAGGCATTTCCTGTGTCATGGCAATATTTGGCAAGCACTGATCTCTATGTCTGATGCTAGTACTCTAAGACACCAATCAACAAAATCCCGGACGAGACCCCAAATGTTACAAACCAAACTTAAGAACAAGAAACACTCCGTTAAATGGATCACAACAAATTAGCCAAATACAAGAATATGGAGGTTTATCCATTTATGTATTGATTAATTTCTCTGCCGCATGTAGGAGGAGACTGTTGTTTGACAACTGAGCTCTGTGTCATGAAAAGAAATGTTATACAGTTCAGGTTAACATTTTAATACTGACAGATAAGTGATTTATATCAGTGGTCCCAAACCGTTTTTAGTGCATGTACTACTATGGACTTAATCATCACTTGTCCCTCAGCTCTATATGAATGAACTCAGCTCTATATGAATGAACTCTACTCATATATGCAGTTTTAGCAGCTAACTTTTCTTTAACCGTTCTGGTATCGCCTGTCCGTCCTGGGATGGGATCTCTCCCTCATGTGGGAATCCCTAAGGTTTCTTCTTTTTTTTCCTGACTCAGGTTTTTTTTAGGAGTTTTTCCTTACCGCGAGGGAGGGTCTAAGGACAGGGATGACCTGTTCTTTATAGTCTGTTTAGTTTTTACCTATTGTGCATATTTTATGACTTCATCTGTGCATCTGTAAAAACTGCAGGCATGAAGCCCAATGAGGCAAATTGAATTTGTGATATTGGGCTATATAAATAAAATTGAATTGAATTGAATTGAATTGAACTGGTTTATTATCAGATAATATTTTCACGTACCGGTCCGGACGAAGACAAAATTAGCGTTAATTTATTTTATGCTACCAGTTTCTGAATAATCTTTTATTTTTTTTTTCAAATTGTAATGCAAATACATTAGAATTAGTTTTAAAGATAATTTGAAACTGTCAGATGTTTTACAGATGATTAAGATTCCATGAAACAGAGTTGTTGTATTGTAGAAGTTGTTTTCTGATTTGTAAAATTCAGTAGAAGCAACATTACAGGGTTTTTTTTTAATGCCATCATATCAATGAGAACTTAATTCAGGCTAAAACCAAATTTCAGAACAAAAATAATTAAGTTTCATTCATAAATGAATAAAAAGTAGGTTTTCACATATATTTCCAGGAAATTTCCGGACACCGGATGATGGAATTGTAAGTTTGTTTTTGCAAAAAAAAAAAAAAAATAAAAAAAAAAAAGAAAAAGGTGAAGAACCGTATTCAGTGCACAGAGTAGGGAGGGAATTTAGACACAACGCTGGTTTATAATGAGGTGCAGATGATTGCTGGTATTGTTAATAGTGTTGGAGTTTGTCAAATGTCTTAATTACCGCCACAGTCACTGTAGACGATTTTCATAATTACAGTTTTTCTCAATCGCTTTGGTGCGTTTCTCAGATCAGAATTGAAGTTCTCATAACTATTAGTTCAACCTCCACAACACTTAGTCATTTGTGCTCATCATAGTAGCAAGATCTCCTCTCTCTGAACAAACTGCAAATGATTTTGGACATCAATCAGTTGCTTTCATACATTCTCTGCTGTTTTTTGACATTTTCATTTGCTTTTGTCATGTCAGTCAAAATTAATTATACTTATGGATGCTGAATAGTCGTTCTCAATAAAACTAATAGTCTTACTTTCATTGCTTGAGTCATTACACTCAAAATTGTTGAACTAGTTATCAAATGTCAAATATTAGCCATCTGTCAAGCAAATTCTGGACCTTTCTTTATCATTTTTTCCTGAAAATGTCTCCTAAATTGAACATTTGATCTCAGGTGAATTTCAGCTGTCACTCATGAGGAGGTGTGTGCAATTTTACAGTAGTTGTAACCAACGACAAACAACTTGTTCACTGTCAATTATGATGAATCCTATGAATTGTCAATGGAAGAGGGGTGAGATGTGGGGAGGAAAGGGAAGGGAAGAGGGGGAAGAGGCAGATATAGGCGGATTCCTAATGAAATAAGGGCTACAATTGTGGACCATGTTGTCAATCACGGCCTCACCATGGAGAGGCTGGTCGAAGGGTGCAACCCAATATTGGAAGAACTACTGTCTTCAATAATTCAAACATTCTGTAGGGGAAACAGGTATGCAAACAGTAATTTACTGTACTGTTACATGTGCTGTATATTGTTCACAGCTCTACCAAAAGGTGATCTTTTATGTTTAACATCTACAGTGACTTTACTGCACATTTCAGATGGCTGTATAAGTAGGCCATAGTGCTGTCTTGAACATTTTCAGGTGTCACCAAATATTTTTGCAATGGAAAACACTGAAATGATAAACTGTCATAGTGAAAACATGACAAAGTCATTTGACTATCTTGTTCATAAAGATGGAGTCAAGACTTTTCATTTTGATGGCACTGACAGTTTCATTGACATGAATACTTGCTTTTGAGGAATGGATTATCAGTTTTGAGCATGTGACGTGCTTTTGCAGGTTATCCACTAGGTTTTGCAGTTTGCACTAATTGTTTAGAGAAATGCACTAACTGTTGTGCAAATGTTAATAGTGTTCTGAGAAACGCACCAAAGCGACTGAGAAAAACTGTAACTGGAGGATTTTAATCTGTTGTCGTGTTTCTCTGAAAAATATTGCAGTTAGTTTCATTGTCCACTAGAGAGCAGCAGAGTTTAGTCAATTGTGTAAACTACACACACACAGACCAAATATAAATATAATTTTATTTTCATTTAATAAATAGTTAAACACACCTTAATGCATCTTATCAGTTTTTAGTTATTGTGAATACTTGGTTTTATTTGAAGCTTTACAGTGTAGTTAACATACCAGACCAGTAGGTGGCAGCAGGAAGACTTTGTTGTTCTAGTTAGCAGGAAGTGAGGAAACAGGAAGTGGTTTAGTGTTAGCTGAAAAACGTCTGATTTGTATGTTTTTATTGACTTTAGTTTCACTGGTGTTGTCTTTATTATCATGTTATCCCTAGAACAGTTGATGGTTCTGGTCAAATTCTGACTTTACTGTTTGAACTTTGAAAGAATTGCCTCGATGGAATTAAATGAATGAAACTCTGTGGTGATCAGTTAGCTTTAGCTGTTCAGATACAGCAGTGCATCATGGGTGTTTTTTTTTTCTTGATGATCAGAATTAAAGATGTTATTTGATGGTATACTGATGTGTCTCTGTGTAGTGCAGTGTTGAATGTGAGTCCTTCAGTGTGTGGCTGAGTCAGTATGGAGTGTGTGAATACCTTAAAGTTACACAGTGTGTGTGAGAAAGAGCGCAGTGAGTGTGAGGTGAACAACTCATACTTACCTGGCAGGGGAGATACCATGATCATGAAGGTGGTTCACCCAGGGTGAGGCTCAGCCATTGCACTCCGGTTGTGCTGACCCTGCGAATTCCCCAAATGTGGGAATCTCGACTGCATAATTTCTGGTAGTGGGGGACTGCGTTCGCGCTCTCCCCTGATGAGGTGTTGAAGAGAAAAATGTCTCAAAGAACAGGAAAACAAGAATAAGTGTGTGAGGAGAGACTTTATTTTGTGTTTAATTTGATGATTTTGTCTATTTTGGTTTTAAAATAATGGCCACCGTGGTTACATCATATGGTGGGAAATAAAGTTCTAATTAGTATAAGCTCCACTGCGTTATCGGTTAGCTCATCTGGCTGTTTACTGAAAGGTTTGTGAGTTGAGCTCACCCAGAGATGGATGTTTTTCCTTTTTATGTTTTGGACTTTGTTCGCCCTAAATCAAAATCCAGAATTACCATTTAAACAAAAATTACAAGTAATAAATGATTTGCCCAAAAAAGGTACTTTGTTGGAGCATTTTCTTATTGAACTCATTAAATGATTCTTCATTTAGCGCTACAGACCAAAGATGGTGAAAACCTTCACTAATGCATGCCTCCCCCCCGACGGAGAAATCAAATTCTTCACCCAGAGTTTGCCCTAAAAGCAAATATGAAAAAAAAAAGCCTGAAGGAAGAACTGTTATTACAGTTTTTCTCAGTCGCTTTGGTGCGTTTCTCAGAACACTATTACAGTTTTTCTCAGTCGCTTTGGTGCGTTTCTCAGAACACTATTAACATTTGTTAACATTTAGTGCATTTCTCTAAACAATTAGTGCAAACTGCAAAACCTAGTGGATAACCTGCAAAAACACATCGCATTCTCAAAACTGATAATCCATTCCTCAAAAGCAAGTATTCATGTCAATGAAACTGTCAGTGCCATCAAAATGAAAAGTCTTGACTCCATCTTTATGAACAAGATAGTCAAATGACTTTGTCATGTTTTCACTGTGACAGTTTATAATTTCAGTGTTTTCCATTGTAAAAATATTTGGTGAAACCTGAAAATGTTCAAGACAGCACTATGGCCTACTTATACAGTCATCTGAAATGTGCAGTAAAGTCACTGTAGATGTTAGACATAAAATCACCCTTTTGGTAGATCTGTGAACAATATACAGCACATGTAACAGTACAGTAAATTACTGTTTGCATACCTGTTTTCCCTACAGAATGTTTGAATTATTGAACTGACAGTAGTTCTTCCAATATTGGGTTGCACCCTTCGACCAGCCTCCTCCATGGTGAGGCCGTGATTGACAACATGGTCCACAATTGTAGCCCTTATTTCATTAGGAATCCGCCTATGTCTGCCTCTTCTCCCTCTTCCCCTTCCCTTTCCTCCCCACATCCTCACCCCTCTTCCATTGACAATTCATAGGATTCATCCATAATTGACAGTGAACAAGTTGTTGGTCGTTGGTTACAACTAAAATTGCACACACGCCCTCATGAGTGACAGCTGAAATTCACCTGAGATCAAATGTTCAATTTTGGAGACATTTTCAGGAAAAAATGATAAAGAAAGGTCCAGAATTTGCTTGACAGATGGCTAATATTTGACATTTGATAACTAGTTCAACAATTTGAGTGTAATGACTCAAACAATGAAAGTAAAGACTATTAGTTTTACTGAGAAAGACTATTCAGCATCCATAAGTATAATTAATTTTGACTGACATGACAAAAGCAAATGAAAATGTCAAAAAACAGCAGAGAATGTATGAAAGCAACTGATTCATGTCCAAAATCATTTGCAGTTTGTTCAGAGAGAGCAGAAATTGCTACTTTGATGAGCACAAATGACTAAGTGTTGTGGAGGTTGAACTAATAGTTATGAGAACTTCAATTCTGATCTGAGAAACGCACCAAAGCGATTGAGAAAAACTGTAAAAAATAAATAAATAGCTAAGCTGGGTACTCCTTTATGAATTGAAGAAGCCATGAAAAGCCAAGGCAAACATTGGGCCACCACAAAAAAAAAAAAAAGATAACATAATACATACACACCAAAACCAATGAACAAAATCCCGGACGAGCCCCCAATTGTAACAAACCAAACTCATGTTCATGACGTTGCTGAATGGTTGCAATAAATTCATCAAATTCACCAAAAATAAAGATACAGAGGTTTACGGGTTCATTTATTATTTAATTTGTCTGCCAGATGTAGGAGGAGGCGGTTGGCTGACAACTGAGCTGTGTGTCATGAAAACAAATGTCATTCAGTTGAGATTAAAATTCTGATGCTGTCAGTTAAAGGGATTCATATCAGTGGTTCCAAATCTTTTTTAAGGCATGTACTGGTTTATGACGTGACAATATTTTCACATCGTGATTCCAACAAGGTCAAGTTTGCTTTTAATAAACTTTGAGCTTCCAGTTTCAGAAAAATTTATATTTAAATTGAAATACTATTACATTATTTTAGGTCAAAAATACTATTTGAAACTGTCTTTAGATATTTTACAGATGATTAAGTTTCCATGAAACAGAGTTGTTGTTTTGTAGAAGTTTTTTTCTGATTCAGTAGAAGCAACTTAATATAGTAGTGAGAGAATTTAGACACAACCCTGGTTTATAATGAGGTGCAGGTGATTGCTGGTATTGTCCATACTGTATGGCTGTTTGTTAAATGTCTTAATTACCGCCACGGTCACTGTAGAGGATTTTCATAATTAACTGGATGATTTTAATCTTTTTTGTGTTTCTGTGAAAATATTGCAGTTAGTTTCATTGTCCACTAGAGAGCAGCATAGCTTAGTCAGTTGTGTAAACTACACACACACAGACCAAATATAAATATAATTTTTTTTAAATTTAATAATTAGTTAAACACACCTTAATGCATCGTATCAGTTTTTAGTTATTATGAATACTTGGTTTTATTTGAAGCTTTACGGTGTTGTTAACATGCCAGACCAGTAGGTGGCAGCAAGAAGACTTTGTTGTTCTAGTTAGCAGGAAGTGAGGAAACAGGAAGTGGTTTAGTGTTAGCTGAGAAACGTTTTTGTCTATTTTAGTTTAATTGGTGTTGTCTTTATTATCATGTTGTGCCTAGAACAGTTGATGGTTCTGGTCAAATTCTGACTTTACTGTTTGAACTTTGTGAGAATCGGGTTAAGGAGAAAAACTGAATTAAACTCTGTGGTGATCAGTTAGCTTTAGCTGTTCAGATACAGCAGTGCATCATGGGTGTTTTTTTTTTTCCTGATGATGAGTATTAAAGATGTTATTTGGTGGTATACTGATGTGTCTCTGTGTAGTGCAGTGTTGAATGTGAGTCCTTCAGTGTGTGGCTGAGTCAGTATGAAGTGTGTGAATACCTTAAAGTTACACAGTGTGTGTGTGAAAGAGCACAGTGAGTGTGAGCTGAACAACTCATACTTACCTGGCAGGGGAGATACCATGATCATGAAGGTGGTTCACCCAGGGTGAGGCTCAGCCATTGCACTCCGGTTGTGCTGACCCCTGCGAATTCCCCAAATGTGGGAATCTCGACTGCATAATTTCTGGTAGTGGGGGACTGCGTTCGCGCTCTCCCCTGATGAGGTGTTGAAGAGAAAAATGTCTCAAATGGCAGGGAAACCAGTATAAGTGTGTGAGGAAAGGGTCTCTAAATTCTTCACCCAGAGTTTGGAAAATTGACATAAAATGATAGTAAGTGCCCAAAGGAAGAAATGTTATTAATAAATAAATAGCTAATTTAGGTACGCCTATGTAAATTGAAGAAGCCATGAAAAGCCAAGGCGAACATAGGCCCGCCACAAAGAAAAAAAAAGAGAAAATATAATACATAAACACCAACACTAATGAACAAAATCCTGGACAAGCCCCCAATTGTAACAAACTAATTCAATTGGGATTAAAATTCTGATGCTGTCAGTAGAGGGATTTATATCATCGGTTCCAAATCTTTTTTAAGCCATGTACTGGTTTATTACATGACAATATGTTCACGGCTGATTCCAACGAGGTCAAAGTTGGGGTTTAATAAACTTTGAGCTTCCAGTTTCAGGAAAATCTATTTTCAAATTGAAATACTATTACATTAATATGAGTTCAGAAAGACTGTTTGAAACTGTCTTTAGATATTTTACAGAAGAAGATTCCATTAAAACATAGTTGTTTTAGATTTTTGGAATTTGTTTTTAGATTTTTTAAAATTCATTAAAGGCAACATAAGGTTTTTATTTAGAATGCCATTATAACACTGAGAACTCAAATAAAACTTAAATCTTTTTGTATTTTTCTGTAACACAGAGTTGTCTGAGATAGTTTCTGGACCGATAACTCCCTAATTTAGCTTTGTTGTAGGAACATTTTTAACTGTCTCTTGTACAAGTTTTCATGAATCATCAACTTCATTTTATAAAGACGTGCATATGCATGCAGCTGACCTAGTTCACGTATTCAAATTAGGGATGCACTAAAGTAAAATGTTTCTGCTGAAGATGAAAAAAAATTAAAACGCTCTCCCGAATACCAAATACTGACTACAAATCAAATGACAATGTTGAGTTTTTCCTTTATTTTTTTTTAATATTGCAGTGATACCCTTGAATAAATTTTACACAACTTTTTTTCAAATAATTTTTTCACTTGTTTATGTTTTATTTCATTATTCAAGCCTTTGCAGAAAGTGTGCTAGTGCATTTTATAAGGCTAGGCCTTCAAACAAAGGAATGATTTTAACAGATTATTATTACCATTAAGCGTGTGCATGTTGCCTCATACACCTATAAAAAACATAACTTATTCCAGGGCCAGAACAGATTTTTCAAGAACAGTAATTCAGCTTCAAAATTTTATTATCAACTAGATCTGTTTCTGTGAAAAATGTCGTAGTTCATTATTTTGTCCTCTAGAGAGCAGCAGAGCTTGGTTAATTGTGGCAACCGCACACACTGAACGTTAATAGATACATATATGTATTTTATTGTATTGCAAAGTTTTACTTTTCACTTTAATGCATCGTACCAGTTTTTAGTTAAGGTGAATAATTTGTGTTATTTGACACTTTGGTGGTCAGTCAGCATAAACTGCAAAGTAGTTAACATGCCAGACCAGTAGGTGGCAGCAGGAAGACTTTGTTGTTCTAGTTAGCAGGAAGTGAGGAAACAGGAAGTGGTTTAGTGTTAGCAGAAAAACGTCTGATTTGTATGTTTTTATTGACTTTAGTTTCACTGGTGTTGTCTTTATTGTCATGTTATCCCTAGAACAGTTGATGGTTCTGGTCAAATTCTGACTTTACTGTTTGAACTTTGAAAGAATTGCCCAGAGGGAATTAAATGAATGAAACTCTGTGGTGATCAGTTAGCTTCTGCTGTTCAGATACAGCAGTGCATCATGGGTGTTTTTTTTCCTGATGATCAGTATTAAAGATGTTATTTGATGGTATACTGATGTGTTTCTGTGTAGTGCAGTGTTGAATGTGAGTCCTTCAGTGTGTGGCTGAGTCAGTATGGAGTGTGTGAATACCTTAAAGTTACACAGTGTGTGTGTGAAAGAGTGCAGTGAGTGTGAGCTGAACAACTCATACTTACCTGGCAGGGGAGATACCATGATCATGAAGGTGGTTCACCCAGGGTGAGGCTCAGCCATTGCACTCCGGTTGTGCTGACCCCTGCGAATTCCCCAAATGTGGGAATCTCGACTGCATAATTTCTGGTAGTGGGGGACTGCGTTCGCGCTCTCCCCTGATGTGCTGTTGAAAAGAAAAATGTCTCAAATTGCAGGAAAACAAGTTTAAGTTCATGAGGAGATCATATAATACTACACTGTACTGGATGCATTCATGTTTTTAAACAAAATTTGATGTTTTGAAGATGTAAGATTGGGATCAAAGGTCACAGCAGTTGCATCATATGAAGAGAAAAGACAACAGAACTGAAAGCTCTCTGATAGTTATCAGTGGTGATAGTGTGCTTTAAAGGCCCAAGAGTCTCTGTGGCGCAATCGGTTAGCGCGTTCGGCTGTTAACCGAAAGGTTGGTGGTTCGAGCCCACCCAGGGACGGACATTTTTGTTTTTATGCTTTCGAACTTTGTTAGTTCTGAACAAAAATCCATAATTACAATAAAACTAAACTCCCGAGCTGTAAAATTTTTATTTAATAAAACACATACTTCGTTGGAACACCTGCTTACTGATCTCTTCCTCATTTGTAAAGACCTTCTGGTACTAGATAGCGAAAAATCCCATGTTTTTCTGTTGAATTACTCAGCTACAATATTTATATAAATTTTTTTCATATTTTGTCTTTAGTGGAAGTTATTCAAGTTATAAGCTGACCAATCAGATACTACAAGAAAAGTATGCTGTCTCAGGTGGCTCAAAAAAGTGTTTGGTCACTTTGACCGATTTTGTGTAGCCCTCTTTCAAGGGGTGTGGACTTTCAACAACCTCACGATTGATTGTTCACTAAGCCCGACACCAATATATACTCGCTGACGATATCTGGTTCCAATTTGACAAAGCCCCATAGGCTATTGTGAAAAACTGGTGACTAAATTAACTTATTTTATTGGAACCGGAAACAAAAAGAGGAACCGTAAAAATAAACTGCTCAGCTGGGCACCTTATGGTAACCGAAGCTGTGAAAAGCCAAGGCAAATATAGGCTCATGAGAACAAAAGAGAAAAAAACAGTGCGCACATAAACACTAAGATACAAAATCCTGGACAAGCCCCCAAATGTTACAAACCAACCCCAAGTCCACGACACACACAGCTGAATGGATCACAGCAAAGTTAAGGATTTACCAGTTTATTTGTTTAATTAGACAATAGAGCTGCCACAAACGATTATTTTAATAGTTGACTAATCACCGATTATTTTTTCCGATTAGTCGACTGATCGGGTCATGCGCAAACTGAATGTAAAACCCACATCTTAACCATCATTAGCTTTAAACTAACTAAAAACTAGATATAAACAACTACCTGCGATAATGGTATTGTGAATGTTGTAGACTGAAATTGATAGTTGAAGATGCTGAAATTGTTAACTAAAATTTTAACTAAAAAGCCAGCTGAAACATTACCTAAACTTTAAAATAACCTAAAAAACAAAAAAAAAAAAAAACGCCTAAATTAGCAAAATAGCTAGCATGTAGCTGAAATATTAGCCTAAAAAACTGAAAAAAAAAATACTAAATTAGCCAAAATAGCTAATATTTTAGCTACATGCTAGCTCAGAGGTGTCAAGATCCAGTCCTCGAGGGCCGGTGTCCTACATGTTTTCTAACTACCCTTTCTATGGAAGCTCTTCATTGGCTAAACACACCTGATCCAGGTAATCAGCAACAGATGAGGCGGGATTTCTTAAAAACCAGCAGGAGGCCGGCCCTCGAGTTTGACACCCCTGTAGACAGCTTGCTAAACACCAAAACAGCCTAAAAAACAAAAAAAAAGCATACATTTGCCAAAAAATAACTAGCATGTAGCTGAGGTATTAGCTAAACTTCAAATTAGCCTAAAAAACTGAAAAAAAATCCTGAATTAGCCAAATCAGCTACCATGTACCTGAAATATTACCTAAATTGCCAAAGAGCCTAAAAAACAGAAACAATCCTAAATTAGTCTAAATAGCTAGCATGTAGCTTAAATATTAGCTAAGCTCCAAATTAGCCTGAAAAAAATCATCCAAAAAGCTAGCATAAAGCCATTATAACTTTCAATTTTTCAACACTAACTCCATATAATATAAAGTAACGACTAATTGATTATTAAATTAGTCGTCGACTACTTTAATAGTCAATTAATCATCGATTAGTCGACTAATCATGGCAGCTTTATTAGACAACTGCAGCCCTCCCTCACACCATCAGCTTCTCCTACCAATCAGCTGTCCAGATGATAGCTCTTCAATCAGCTGATCCACCTCAGCTGTTCCACCCCTCAGCTGGTCAGGAAACAGAAAAACAAAAAGATCTGAAGGAAACCAAAAGAACCAGAAGGCTGCAACACTTACCTATAGTCATGATTTCTGTGACATGATTGGTAGAACAAGGTCGCTTCCAGATGTGGTTAAAATTTCAGATTTTTTAACTCTGAGAAATATAAACTCTACAAACTATATTAGACTATAATAAACATTTTAAGTTGTGGTGTGCAGACTGGCACTTTGTAAATGTCTTCTTGGCCCATCTGAATGTGGTACAGTCAGCAGAACAACACTTCTTTTTTTAAAGGTGTATAAGAAAAGTAAAAAGCGCCAATTTTATTGGTGTTTCCTGCTTTTTTTTTGGTTTTTGTTTTCGAGGCTATTTGTCATTGCCGTGTTTCAGTTTCCCTTTAAGGATCAAAGGAACATTTAATAGATTCGTGTCTGGGTTGTGGTGGAGGTCGTTATTTGTGGTCATATGAGCAGTTTTATGTGTCTGCCACACGTAGGAGGAGGAGGCCGTTAGCTGACAACTGAGCCGTGTGTCATGAAAGGAAATGTCAGTCAGTTGAGGTTAGCATTTTGGAGCGGTTAGTAATGTGCTTTATATCAGAGGTTCCCAACCTTTTTTAGGCCAGATACTAGTTTATTACCAGACAATATTTTCATCTACCAGTCCAAACAAAATTCAAAGTTGGAGTTTAATTTATTTTAAGTTTTCGGTTTCTGATAAATCTATTTTTCAAATTAAAATGCTATTACATTAAATTTATGTTAAGACATATGACCGAGGTGAAGGACTTGACATGAGTCAAGAGCACGTATGAGAATATCTAGACGCACATGAGTCCAGTAGTTTTCCAAAATCAAACGTCCTTCAGAATCAGAAAATAATTAAATAAAATAGAAATTATCCAAGTTGACATACTGTATGTATTTCTTTTTTTGTCTGTAGCCTGGTGCCAAGTGACCCGGAGGTTAGGAACCACTGCCACATTGTGCTGCATTCACACCAAATGCCATCCGCGCATTCAATTTGCGTTGAATTGCTCTCTTTTGACATGTGACAAACTTGCTGCTCGACGCGTGTCCAAAAATGTGTTCATTGGCTTGACTCTCCAGATGCTTGTGGAATGAGCTACTGCCAAAAGTTGTAGCCTCATCACTAAATGGAAGCATCGACTATGTATCCTGAGGTACTGGGATGTGAACCGGTGCCGTAACCCGTTACCGGTCCGGTCCGGTCCGTGTCCTGAGGGTTGAGAAGCCCTGATTAGCGTATGCTTTTTTTTCTCTGTCTGTGGCCCGGTACCAAATGGTCCCCGGACCGGTACCGGTTTGCAGCCCAGCAGTTGGGGACCTCTGGATGTCCAAAAACGACAAGTTGGTGACACTCAAAATGTCAAAAAGTGACATTTTGAGGGGCTGGAACCATACATCCATGTGTGATGAGCTGGGAGTGAGAATGTGTTAGTATATCTTCATGAAAATTCATTGAAGACACTGATGATGTTGACAGATTTATTTATTTAAAAAAGCTCTGTTTATCCATGTCTGGGTTTATGAGATCATTCAAAAACTCTCTCAGTAAGGTCAGGTTCACCATCTACTGCAATGACGGCCACTTTCAACGGTACATCCATCTCAACTTAATGTCCCACATTAGTCGAAGGAGAGAAAAAAAATACGATTTTCGTTTTGAGGACATTTTAATTATTGTCTCAATGAAAAAAGGAAGAATATTACAAAGTTCTATAGGAGAACAATCAGATTCTTCTACGTGTTGGCTCCATTTGCTGATTGCATCATCAATTGATTGGGTCGCATGTTGTGTTTTCTTTGACAAAGTTGAGATTTTTGAACTCTAGACACGCCACAATGTCCAAAACATGCTGTCGTCAGATTGATGCGTCGCCCCCAATAATCACATCAGTACATTGACTTGGCATTGAAACTTGGATTTCAGTTGCAATGATACTGTTTTAATTTTGTGTACTTTTTGGGTCTTATTTACATTAGAAGTCTCCAACAGCATTAGTGCAGCAGACATGCTGTAGGCTGCAAAGTCTGCAGCATGGAGGCCCAGTTGCACATGCTTGTGTCGGTGCACCACTTCCAGCTCAACTATTTCCTGAATTCTCATGAGGCTTTCTGCAGATTCTTCTGTTAACCAGATGATGCATTTCTCTGAACCGAAGCTGCACTTCCTTTTACAAGAGCATTTCTTCCTTACAGGTATTCTTACCGTAGTGAATACGTTCATGTGCCTGTCATAAAGTTACAGCTCATTAAAAAAAAAAAGTTCAAAACTGGTTCTTGCTTGTTAACAGGATGTGATGGGTGCCCCCCTATGAACAGGATATGAACAGGAAGCCAAAAAGGGAGCTCCAAGCTTGAGTGACTTTTCTTGCAAGGCTGCAACACACACACGTTGTTTCAGTGGGCGTCAAGATGAGACTGAAACCGCTGCAGAAAAACCCCCCAACACAATCGCAGTTGTACAGTGACAAGTCAAACATCTGCTAGTTCTGACACGGCTGCCGTACGTGTTCACTGACGCAAACATCCCAACCTGACGGTTTAACTCCATCAACGAGACACGTTGACCTCTGCACACCATGCAGCTGTGCAGATGGTTGTATTCTTGACCTTTAGAAGTGCCAGACGCAAACAAAACAGGAAGTAAAGTTGAATTATGCAAATTAGCTGAGAAAACCTGCCTGAGAGAGAGAGAGAGGGAAGGTGAGGGAGGATCAGCAGCAGAGAACGAGGAAGGCGTGAGACGGCAGCTGAGCCAAATACCAGTCACTCTCCAACACAAAGCCTCTCATTTCACAGCTCCTGGAGCGCTTTCTCTATGACTCGCCGCTGCTGAGCGCTCGTCGGGCTTAGATGGGGCGCGTGAATGTGTGAGGGGTTTTGTGACATGCTCAAGGGGAGTTTTTAGCGAGCAACAACATGGATTTCCATCACAGGGCAGCTCTGGATATCTCCACCAAGAACCCCCAGGATGATTTTGAGATCCTTTTAAGAGTTGGAGGTGGAACCTACGGTGAAGTCTACAAGGTCAGAGTCCTCTGCTGCTTTTTATTCACTTTGTAACAGAAAAAAAATGTAAATTAGATTTCATAAGAATGTCTTAAGAAGCCATGGCTGGAGGTAGGGCAGCATTTTTTTTATTATTTAAATGAGGGTGATACTATCTCCAGTCAGGCTTTTTTTTTTTTTTTTTTACTGCTGCATGCCTTTATAGTTTCTCACTTCACCTTGGACAAAATATCATTGAGTTTCTTTGTAAACTGAAGTGATTATATTGAATTTTCTACCAATTTGAACTGAAATTCATTGTCAAATTTCAGCTGCTTCTTTACTCTGCCAGAGGAAGTGATTCTTTACATGAAGTGAAAGTATTTTTGTCGTACTTCCAGCCGTCAATCTACTATTAAATGTCAGGTTTGTTGAACGGAGTGAACTTGTGTTTCTGTGTAAAGTTGATGCATTATGTTTACAGATTTCAGTGGCTTTCTAGCTGGCTGACTTTACTCATCTGCATTTAGGTTTTTTTTCTTCTCTTTTTTTAAGTTTATTTCCATAAACCGTTGTCCTCATGTGCGCCTCTGGGAGTGTTTTCAGATCACTCTTTCTCGTCAAAGAAAGGGAGGGTTGTTCTTGTTTTGGACTCACTCCACAGCAGATATTTAGGTTGCGTATAAATGTAAAAGTAAAAACTCAAAAGAACATCCATTATCTTCCCCTGTGAAATTATCCATAATGTTGGTCCGTCTTATCAAGGATTCTTTAGTCCTATAATTTTTTTTTATCTACAAAACTACAAAACATTTTTGTAAAATGATACTGGTGACCTTTCCAGGGTGTACCCCACCCTCACTCAATAGTTGCTGGGATAGACTACAGCGACCCTATGACCCCTAAGCAGATTATAAAAATGGTTCAAAATCTGTATTTTTGTGCGATTTATAAAATCTCCAAACCGTTTTTTTCTCTCCACTCTGCAAAAACTAAATCTCAAGAAAGTAAAAAAGACCCTCACTTCAAGAAAAAGAAATAAGTTTTCTGTTGCTAGAAAAAAAATCTTATCAATAAAGCTTTTTAATAGCAAAATAATCTTAGTCTAGTGACTAAAATTGTATTTCTCAAAATAAAAACCCCCCTTTTTTGACTTATTTTGAGAAAATGGGGTAAACATGTTTGACCTTTTTCTAAGGGGCTTGTTATTGCATTGCAGTCAGCTGTTAAACGGTCTCTTCCCAATTATTAGGATCGTTCTATAGCAGACTCATACAACCGCTTTCACTAGTAACACTGACCACTATGTTCTTTAAAAAGAGTAAGTCAAATATAAACTGTAAGCATGTCCAAAATAGTAGATATGCATTTATTTATTTAAAATCCACATTTTTTGTTGTAAGTCATCTGGAAAGACACTGATAATTAGTTGATAAAGATTTTTAGAGTTTCTTCATGTTGTGACATTTTGAATCTTTGCAGGAATCTGTATAAGGGTCCATTCTTCAGTTCTAAAGCTCTACAGCAGAAATTCACGCAAAGCAATGAACTGAAAGATATCTGAACATTTCATAAAGTAGAATAGAAAATCCTCGTGTCAATCTTCCAACTAACTTGTGTTCGATTGAAGACCAAATCCAGTGATCTCTTCAACTATTTTAAAGGCATTCTCAGTGGTCTCTTAATTAGCAATGGGCGGGACAGTTCGCATGGAGCAACCACACCCCCCTTCCCATCACCCGTACACTCTCCCTCTAGCTTACAGTCCTTGAAACCCCCGACCTAACAAAAGCAACGAGCAATATTGGAGTTTTAAGCACAGACGAGGAAAACCAAGACGTTCATGGATCTATAGTCTACATGTGAAGGCATCAGAAGGGAGCCTGTAGCTCTTTTTCAAACTACATTTTTTTCATCTGATTTACAACAATTTGAAAAAAGAAATACTCAGATCGTTTTTTTTTTAATATATGTCCTCTATCATCAGAAAAATGCCACAAAAACATGTTAAAAACACAATTTTCACCAGAGTGGGTCTTAAACTGAGCTCTCCCACTAGTCTGTATTTAAACTTCATTGGACTAAATGTAGCTAGATTCAGAATTGTCTCTGAATCAAAAACTGTTGCTGATAACCAACAAGTTCACCTTTGCAAATGTATGTGACAACCTTTGTGAAAACCTTACATCTTTGGCCAGTTATGACTTAAAACTTTTTACAAAAAGTTGCCACAATTTTAAAATGTAAAATCCCATGAAAATGTGACATTTCAGGAACTTTACAGTTGAAATGGTTCTTATTGTTTAGTTTGAACAGAACTTTAAAGTCACCAGTGCTGCTCCTGCAGACGTGCACACTGATCAATGCACATGCATTCACACCCCCACACGCAGCCCTGCATGCTGTTCGCCACGTGTTGTTTTTCTCTCAAATTTAACAGGTTCATGCTCTAAATGCCACACGTCTGCACCAGCAGCAGTCCTGAGAGTGCAGCTCTTTCGTTTAGAAGTGTGTTTTGGCTGAAGACTGCAGCTCTTCAACACTAATGGATGAGTAAAAAGTCCACTCATGACTCAGCAGTACTTAGAGGATTTGTTGACATAAAAAATCATAAGAAAAACCTTAGTTTTTATTGTATTTAAGAAAAACACATTCAATTTTATTTTATTGTTTTTTTAAACGACAACTAAGGTTGCATATAAAGCAGCTTTTTTATGTTCTTTATAGTTTCTAATATAAACCTAAATGAAAAGAATATTTAGGGATTCATCAAATTGGTTAAAAAAAAATAAGCGTATTGGTATTATGTGGACCTAATGGATAAGAAGTTTGGTTTTGTCCTTAGTGTATCTCAAAGAATCGGAAGAATTTCACTTTTCTGAATTTAAACTTTAATAATGGTTTCTCGTCTGTCTGTTTCTATAGTTGAGAAATAACGTTATGTTTGACGAGCGCCCATGGTGTTCACACTGGACAGGCAGGGAGGGGCTTCTTCTTCTTCTTTATCAACTGTTTACTAGCACGTATGCCCAATTGGAAGCGGCTTGTTGCATTATGTCAAAGAAAATAAAAAAATAAATCTTGCTCTAGGCTTTTTCTTTCACAGCTCTATTCCGATGAATAAAAGACTCTGAAATGATGGTAGAAATGTGCACATAACGTTCATCGGAAGTGGCTGCTTGAATTTGCATTGCCGAGGACGGCGTGAACATGGATTCTGGTGTTGACTGTGAAATGATCATCATTCGTCCGTCCGTTGGTAACTGCATGGCAGCACCTGAAAACCATTTGAAACCCTTTTCAGAATCTAAAAATACCGTCTGAGTTTCAATTACAGCAGTAAGGGGTTTTGTGAGTGCTGTCAAATCAGACGACGTATATTCCAACCAATTGAAATGAGACAGAGCAGAAGTATAAATGCACGTGCTATTGATGCAATTTTTTCTTAATTTACTGAACAAATATTTGACTGCATCTTAACATTTAATAGTATTTTATAACCTTCTATTGATCATCTGAAATTCTTGTCAGTGGACTAAAGAAAATGCGTTTTTTGGTTTTAAACTGGCCATAAAATATGAACATGTCTTTAAATATGATGACACGTCACATGGCCTCAAGATACACCATCAGTTAGTTTGTGCAGGAAATGGGCAAAGTTGATGAGGTGAGAATTTCTTCTCACCTCATACAGCTACTCTCGATCTTTCATCTGTGTTCAGTGTTATACTGATCTGTTGAACGGTCGCCTGATCTACAACATAATCCATCTTAGCATTTTTACAAAGTGAGTGTTTGATATGAGGAATTAATAATGACCCACTTCAATGACAATCGCTCTAATCTCGGTGTAATCATGGCTGCTTCTGGGGTCTTGACTTAAACCAGGACCTACGACCACATCAGTGTCTCTGCGCTTCTTGGCGTCCTGTTGCTGGGGCAATAGACTTCAAAGCTGGTCCGCTTGTGCTCAAGTCTTTTTGTGGTTTAATACCAGGGTATGTTTCTGACACATTGGTCCCACACGAACCACTTTGGACTCTGGAGCTTCTGCTGGTGCCCCATAATCACTGAACTTTATATGTGCTGATTAAATACTTAATTAGTAATTTTTTGAATTGGTTGGTTTAGTTCCCATGCTGTTTGTTGTGAATAGAGCATGCAATAGTTCTTGTTGGACAGATCTTTTTTCAGGCTTTTTAGTGATTAATTCATTTAATTCTTCTGGCATTGGCTGATTGTGTTGCAGGTAGGCTTAAGCTACAACTTTTATTCAAAATGAATTTGTCAGTTTGTGGTTGAGAAAAGCAAACCCTTTTCCTCTGCAAATGCTGGTTAGCAGAGGACGATGCATGAAAATCATCACAGTATTTTCTATTGTAAACTGCTCAGGAGCTTCATGTTGGAAGGAGTCCGCTTTTGTTCAGTGTGACACGATACCGTTAGTTCTTGTGCATGATTTGGAGACGCATTAACAAAAGGTTACTTTGAAGTTTCAAGACTGCCAGGTTGACTGAAGCAGGACTGGATACAGGGTAAGCTGCTGCGTTGATATTCTCTTAAGACAGATGAAAATGTTTTTTACTGCGGTCTTGTGGCATTTTTCTGATGGAGGACATAAGCAAATGAAATTAAGCTTAAATTGTATTTTTTAATGGTTTTTTATTCATTTTGTTCTGAATCAGGAGCAGACAAAAAAAACGACGTTTGACAAAGTTTTTCTGTGATATAGAAAACGTATGCCGGGTGAACCGCAAGCTCCCTGTTCTGCTCCATTCTGATGCATCCACTTGTACGTGACTAGATCCATGTATTGGGGATGCTACGGATTAAAAAAAAACACAGTTTGGATCATGGTTTAAGAGTTTGGATCAGTAAAAAGGACAAAAGATACATGTTTAATTTATTTTTTTTTTAATTAAGTAAAACATATATAAAGTACTTTAAAACACACATGGACATATCATCTCAAAACATTTGTTCATTGAGTCCTATTTATGAAAAATAAAACATTAAAGACAATTCTGAACCCAAAATATTCCTATAAATATAATACTCAAGATGTTCATATAAATAAAGTGCATTATGGAGCAATGAATCTTAGAAATGCAGAAACGAAATCATTTCCTACTACATTTGTTCTCTTTCATAAGAAAAATGCCACAAATACAAGTTAAAAACTCAAAAAACTGGATTTTCATCCGAGGTGGACTTTAAATAGCAGAGTACACAGGTGATCTGCAGGGTGTGGCTGGGCCAAATCCTGACACCCCTAACCATGTAGGTCTTCATTCTCCACGTCTGAGCTGGCATCTGGCTCCAAACTCTACGGATGCATGGCTCCAATATTGCTCACCGTTTTTGTTACACTGGTAATGTTAGGTTGGGGGTGTGAGGGGCTGTAAGCTAGCAGGAGAGTTCTCAGCAATGGGAAGGGGCGGGATTACTCTGCACTAAGAGTCTCACCCACAACTCAGAGGTGAATTTCTAATGAACTACTGCCGCTTTGGAGAAATTATCCAGGAAATGTATAATTATCACGAAAAGACCACTGGAAACGCTTTTACAACAGATCTAAATATGATCGGAGTGGGTCTTCCAGTTATTTCTGTTAAGATGTTTAAAACAAATCTGGTGCTCCATGATAGCCGATTTCCAATAAAAGCTGTTTAATCGAATCAGATCGCCAGCTAAGTAACAAACCACGCCCCAATACTTTGATACTGCTTCTTGTAACACTAGTTAAAAAACTGCCTTACTACAATTTTTCTAAATAAAGATCCAACTTTTTTTTGTTGTTCAAATCCCCAGTTATGCAAAAACTCATTTTAATTATTAAGAAAAACAGGTTTGGAAATAAAAATAAAAAAACATTCAAATCTAAGGGGATCATAAATTTTGTCCTGAATCAAATCATTTCAGTCAGACTTGATACATGACCTACATATGTTTAGAAAGATAAGAAGAAGATGTTAAATATTTTACATTGAAGGTTATCTTTTCCTCTATTGTTTAGGCTCTTATCTTTAAAAAAGTATTGCTGTCTGTTTAAGGCATAATCAGATACTTGTGATCTGAAGAACAATAACAAGGTTTTTACACAAAGACAAATTTGTGACATATGCAGTTGGTTTTGGTGAATCAAATCTGGGAATGTTGCCTTTTGGTTTACAGAATAAATATAACGAGCACTAGATGTGCTTTCTCCTGGACAGCCTGGTCAGGTTTTAGGTCAAAGCTTTAAGCAGACTGACTTTTACCGCATATATCTTCAGCGATCTCGTCTCAAAGGTGGTGATGAAAGCCTCAGATAAACCCGTCAAAGTCCTAGATGGAATTTCAAACATGCACACAGAGAGACTTTATTTTTAGAGTTCAAAAACCGGTCAAGGCAGATGACTGACAGTTTTTTTTTGTCGGTTCTTATTATTTGTGCCAACTCCTACATGATCCTGTGATGATGTCTTTGCATTTCCAGAAAAGAACATTCTCACAAGCCAAACCGGCTGGGAAGACTTTACTTCTTAAATTCTTATGGGGCTTGAACAGTTAGTAAAGCCAATGATGGCAGCATGGCTGGTGGGGCTTTGGTGGGAAGAAATTCTGTTTTTGCTCTTTGTTTAGCAAATGTTTAAAGTTTTGTTTTATTGCTTCATTAATCCAGTTTATTTCATGTTTTATGTGTCTTAAGTGAGATAAAAATGATCTTCCTATATTTCAAAGGGTTGAAATTATAATGATGGTCCTACGACAGGCTGGAGGCTTGTTCAGATGGTAGGTTAGGCTCTGGCACCCTGAAAAGAATAAACTGGTTCTTTGGATGGATGGATTATAGTGATTCCTCACTATAACGCAGTTTCACAGATTTTTATTACTGCTATTTTGCATGCTTTTATTTTTTTACAGTGCAATTGGTTCTGCGTCCTGACCAATTTCCTCTGTCTCTTGTACAGAATGTGTTCATCTAAAGAGGATCTTTGCTTACATAAGAGAGAAAAGTGTTAAAGTATTCATGGCTGTCTGAGAAAAGTGTGTAGTGAGGAGTTTTACAGCCTTTAAAACATCTAGAATAGACGTGTCCAATGTCTGACACATTTAAATTTCAATAAATCCGCAGACTCTTTTCACAAAAACAAACATAAACGGACCCCAGCACTTTCTCAAAACTGTGCAGCTAAACTATTTTAAACCGTTGCTAACCTGTCATGCAACATTTCTGAAACTTTTTCCAAAACTTTAACTGTCAATAAAAATAGAAAAGTTGACAGTGAGGCCCAATGCTTCCAGACAAAAGGGTAAATTGGCAAATTGTTCTCTGAAATATGAAACAACTGTGTCTGAGGAAATATTAGACACAAATGATATCTGTGCAAGTTAACTGGAAATGAACAGGGAAAGTATCGTCCACAATAATGGTGAAAATTTCAGGAAATTTTATCTTAATTAAATGGTTATTTTGCAATACACGCTTAAAAATTCTTCAAAGAATGTTGATTTTAACTCCACCAAGTCCGGCCCTCTTTGTAAAAAGTTCTGATACCCCTTATCTGGATAACGCATAAATAATAAAGCTGACTACTTTGCAGATTTGCCCTATCGTGGATTATTTGAGGTCATAGGTTGATACTTTGTTATGCAAATGTGAGTTCTGGGGTCCAGATGACCCCACCCTTAAACCTATGTGTCATCCCCACAAGGTGGACAGGATTTCACATCTGCCCATGAACTCCAGTGAAAATAAAAAACAATTGAAAAGAAAGCGCTGCATGCTGACTTGTGGGTTCCAGATGACTCCCACTCCCAACGTTAATGTTCCTTGGATAGAACAAAGAGTTAAAGAGTCATTTTGATCAACTCTTAAAGATGATGAATTGTTAAAAGTTGTCTTTTAATTATGAATAGGCTGTTTAAAACCTTATCTAGGACATAGATTTTGCAGAGCTGTAGTAGACTATTAGAAACTCACCTCTGAGTTGTGGGCAGGACTGTTGGTGCGTAGGAAGTCCACCCCTATTTCCCATCATCCATCAGTTTAAATCCCCATCCAAACATTACCGGTAGTGGTGTAGGGAGATATTAATTTGGTTATATACCGCGATATTTCGTCTGGCGACAAGACGACGTTTAATAAATTATTTATCAATGTCCTTCAGCCTCTTCTTTTGGTTTTCCACCTAAACCCCGACCACTAGTTGGCAGCACACTGAGCCTCTTTGAGCATCTCTACACCGCAACCAAAACAACAACATCTGAAGAGAACCAGCTTGCGATAAATGTTCAGTCAGCCTTGCTAAACCCAAATTCTGTGCCACGTTGCTGCCAGTATCAGTATACAGTTGCAGCGCTTAATGTAGTGATAATTAAAAATGTATTACAATGAAACACATATTAATATTCAGGTTGAGTTGTTTTTTTCTAAGTCACACTCTTATAAAAACATTTGAAAAATTGTTCTGGCACAGTCTGGGTATACATGTCGAATGGGCTGGCTCTTGCAACAAAAATGGCGAGCAATATTGGAGCTATCCAGCCGTACAGTTTTGAGCCAGATTCCATCTTAGACAAGGAAAATAAAGATATTCATGGATCTAATCATTTGGAAGTGGGTGTAATGTAAAAAAGTTGTATTTTTTTACATCACATATAAGATCTTTTTGAAACACAATTTTGTGTTCGCTCCCGATTTGAATAAAGTAATACTCAGAAATGCAGTTTTAAGCTTAATTTTCGTAATCATCTCCAAATGCTAAAAACACCAAAAACACATTTTTTATTGAAGTAAAAAAATTTTGTCTATTAAAGTGACTTAAATGCGATAATGAAATAGTTTTATTTAACGGCAGCATCAGGTCAGACTTTACACCACAAAGCAGCCTATGAAAAACAGCTCATTTCTAAGTGGAATCATATATTTTTTTAGTCATCAAATGAGTCACAAGGTCTAGAAAAATAGTCTTTTTTGTTCTCTTGAACGTTTCAGTCTTTTCATACCTGCAGAAGCTCAGCATTTATTCGTCAAACTTGTTTTGACCACATGAATCCTCCAGTACAGAGGAGCCTCACGGTCTGGAAAGTGTAACAGCTTTGCTCTCACACTCTTGTGCTCCTTTACTATAAAAACAACATTTTTGCGAGCCGAGATCTAATCTGGTATGTGTTACATGAGAAGACGTTGCTTCCTCTGTGTGCAGTCATATCTGATCAGAGGCTGATGACCATTGGAGCTTTTCTCTTTCATCTTCCTATAGCGACCTTTTTCAAGTCAAAGTTTTGTACAGCCAGTTCTTGTTTTTATTCGGTTACTGCACATTTGTTCGCGGTTTCTCACAGACACTTTTTTTTTCAGAAAACCATTCAGATTTAAAAAAAAAAAAAAAATTCTTATCTACTTTTAGTAATAGTGAGATGTGAATTATGAAAAGACAACATCTTTGGAATGAGTGAGAAGAACTGAACATCACTGGCATCACTATGATGATTTTTTGATTTTGTCTGCTTCTAGTTTTGTTCAAATATAGACGTTATTAATAACTCTTGGTGGTGTTAGGCTTTGAAAGAAGCTTTCAACTGAAATTTGGTGCTACTTCATGTGGGCAAACTGTGGGATTATGTCAGTTTCTGTCTGCATTACAGAAGGAGATAGAACATTTTTTTTATATTTAGATATTTAAAAAACCATTGTTATGCACACTAAGATATTTTTTGGTAAGATCAATCCTGGGTTGATTTTCACTAGAGTAATTGAATCCAGACTAGTACATTAAGTATTCACAAGTTGGCATTTGATTTGTGCAGATTACTGTATTCTTCAGACTATAAGTTACAAAAAATACATCATATATAGAAGTTATACTAAAGTACAAGTTGTACTTTTGGGAGAAAACGTTTCTGAGAAATCCACCAAACCCAATGTAATGCTATGTTTGCACAAACACGATTCAAGCATCATATTTGCTGTCTGAAGCGTGTTCATAAACTTCACCCTCCAAGTGGGAGAAGTTACTGTTAAAAGTTTTTAGCCTCATTGCTACTTAAGTATTATTATCTTGATGTCTCTTTGACAATCCATGGAGACGTTGGTCATCGTGTTTCCATGTCTGGGTTCTTGAGATCATTCCTTTTTTTTTTTTTTGATGAGTTTTACCTGCTACTGTAGGAGCTGCTTCTGAATGATGGACGCTTTCAGCGGTACTTCCGTGTCTCTGTAACCCAGTTTGATGACTTGCTGAGGAAGGACAAAAATCAAAACAAGAAGCTGCGTTTCCATTACACAAATGCCCAAAACGTTATCAGAACTCTAGAAGTGTTGAAAAAGCAGTGTCGCAATTACACCGTTTGCATGAAATCATCACGCAAATAAACACAAACCAACTCACACGATAAATCCTTCAAAAACGTGGATGTGAACAATATTTTCACTCACAGCAGGTACATTCACTACATACACATAGCACTTATCATCTATCAAAGGAGATGTCGGCGTCTTATTCACACCACGCCATATTCAGGCCGTGGAGCTACAGATGAAGAGATTTGGGGATCTGTGGATCCAACAGTTTTGCATGACACGCTCAGCTTTTAATGAGCTGATATCCAGCTGTCGGTCATGTGACTCATTTAGTCTGAAAAAGGTGTTTCCATTGCAGTTTTGTGAAAAACACAAATTTTGAAAAACCACAAAAAAACATTTTTTGATAAATTCAAGTTTTTTTTTTTTTATTTATTTTTGGTTTCCATTAGCTACAATTATTATCGGAAATCCAGTTTGTGCAATTTCATAGTCAATGGAAATGATGTCTTGATGCAAATAAGAAAAATATTAAGTTCAAGAGACCAATCAAATCACAGCGCCCTCTAGTGAGTATTAGTGGGATATAACCGCTAAAGGACAACCGGTTGTGCCATAATGAATATATGATCCTATTTATTTTTAAGCTCATAGTCGATCCTGAGTTGCACCCTTCGTCAAACAAGGCAAAAAAAAAAATTATAAATACGATGGTAAACAAACTTAAAGCCTATTTTTAAATGTTTTTTTTTTTTTACCTCTGGCTGTATTTAAAACATAAAAACTGTGTTCTTATTTATTGATGTTCATTTCTTTGTGCGGTGCTGATTTCCTTTCTATCCTTTTGCAACATTTTCTTGACATCACTTTTAGGTTCTTGGTATCTGGGTTTTGATTACCTCAGATTTGATGGAGTTCCTTGCAGCCCTGCAAACATGACCCTGTCGAGGCATTCCTGCTGTTACCGTAAAAGCCAGATTGTCCTTATCTGATGTGGGTTGTGCTACTAAGACGCTCTACATCGTGGTGCAGCTCCGCTGTCAGCCATGTTGTCCTGAAGAAGCTTTGAGCTGCACCTGGTGCTGTGTAAGATCAACCTCAGATGCAAAGTGAAGAGGGCAAATGGAGGAAAAGAACTCTGAAGAAATAGACTTTAAATGGTAAAAGCATGATTCTGTGCACGTGTAAACATGTGCTTTGCAGTTTATTCAGCAAATACGTAAACTATGAAACAATCAAATGGTATTTGGTGAAGCAGTCGACAGTTTTTTAATACACTGCATCCATAAACCTCCTCTAGACCTCTTGGCAGCTCTAGACTCAGCATCCTTCTACCGATATATTCACTGTTGCTGTTCTTTGATATATCTTCATCCAGTGAAGCATATTTATGGAAAAGAGTTTCTTTGGTCTTGATCTGTACTTTTTGCATCCAAATATCTTCTTGTCTTTTTCTATTTCTGGTCGTCCTGTTTCCTGTTTAAAGGTTAATAGTAATTTATTTCACATTTCAGTTGAATGAGTATATCTTGGCGTTGACGCCACAGTTTACAGCAACCAGAAATGTCAAGTTAATGTGTTAAAAATATTTTCAAGTCAAGTTCAAAAATAATCACAAGACTAGTGAGCTGCACTACTGAAGCAGAACTGTTTACTTTGAATTTGCATAACCTCAGACGCACCGCTGCCATCAACCCACTTCTTTTGACTATTTTCCTGACTTTGACTTCTTGTTCATGAACTGACATCGTTGTGCGAGTTTTCAGTCCCCGCGGAGGTCGTCCGGATTCACTTTTGCTGATGACTCCTCCTCTTGCGGAGGTGATAGAGGCTTCGCCCTCCACCAATCACCAAGCTGGGAGCTTTAAAAGCTTTAACCTAGAACCCTGATTTTTGCCCTTGTGCAAGGGTGGGTAAGCGGCTGCTCAAATGATTTAAACTGGATTAAATTATATTGATGATCACTGTTGTTTTATTTTGTAATCTGGTGTATCTTCATAGATGGTGCACTACAAATAAACTGACATCTGCTTTTGGACAGAAGGTTATTCTGCATCTATGTTCTGTTGGAAGGTTTGTCGTTTTTCTTAAATGCGTTTCCTGAGTCCAACAGTCATTTTTCCGATCATTTCACCACCACAGGAACGCAACATTTGCATTTTTCCCCTCTATTTGGCATTAAAATGAGAACTAAAATGCCACACTACAGCTCAGCACAATTTCTGCATCGTCCACTTGTGTAATTTGGGTATTTTGAGGTACATGTATGATTTACGTCATTCATAAATATTTCTTGCTTTCATCATCCGTCGTAGTGCGCAGATGTCCGTCGAGGATCTCCATGGATTGGATTTTTATTAACAGATCGTAAAACTCACGGTCGGGATCGTGTCACGGTTTTAAGGTCACGGTTTGGATCATTTTTCAGATAAAACATAAAAAAAAAAAACAAGAAGATAAAAGTCTAAAATTACTTTTTGGAAAAGCTTTAAAACATAAATAAAGTACTTCAAAGCATAAATATACACTCAAACATCTTTGGACTTTAAACATAACATGTAGTTTCTGATTACATTTACATGTCTGGAGACCACGTCTACAAAAACTGAGAGAAAAGAACGTTTAATATGCAGTTTTCCATTACCCTCACCCCCCAGCCCAAATGAAAATGTTAAAATCAAAGTTTCATTATTTTTTGTTATTAATTATAGTATTGAAACTAACTGTGGTAACATTTAAATATTTCAAATAATTATCATTATTGGTAGTACACGTGCAGGTGAGCCACTGCCACGATCGCTTTTCCTGGCAATTTTTGATCCTTTTGGCTTGCCATACTGCCTTACCCTGTTGCAGGAGCTGTGGGACAGCATCTGCTCCTCACTGGGAGATCTGAACCCACACACAGAGACACGCACCGGTGTTTTTATTCAGCTCTTCAAAACAAATACATCTCTCAGTATCCGCATCATCCAGAACAAGTTCAAGAAAAGTTTTTGGCGGAAGCTCCTCCCACATGCAGCGGTAGCTTCAGATCAACACAATTTTAGATAACCGGCAAGCAGCAAATTTGACGCACGAACCGTTGAACCGTGGCCAGTGATTCGTACTGACCATGGATTATCCGTGGTCCGTACGGATTATCCTTGATCCGTTACACCCCTAGTCCTAATGTGTATTTGGTTTTGAGCTGTTCAAAATTTTGAGTCGTTTGAGAATTACGCAGTTTATGTGTATTTTACGTAGTTTTTTATGCGCAATTATTATGTAAATCTTGTGCAATTGTGCAGATTTTTGCGATATGTATACACTAATTTGTGGCTTGTCACGACTGTCCCATAAATGTCCGTGTATGTCTAATGTCTTTTCACGCACGTACCACCGATGCATATTGTGTATTTGGATCACATATCAAGTTAAACTTATGTAATTGTCATACAAATCACTAGTGAAATCCATTTAAATAGTGTCCTAATCATGCATAGTTCATTTGTTTGTGTATTGTGTGTGACAGGTATATAAATCTATGGATCTTTCACACCTCCAACAGTGTTTTTTGCGTAGTTTATTCTTACTTCTTCTGTGGTTTTAACGTGGTTCATTAGTTATACATCTGTGAAAGTTTCATATAAAGACCACAACTTTTCGTACTTTTTCCACATATTCATGTGTGACCAATTTTGATAGGCGGAATTAGCACAATTTGTACCTAGCGGCAGTGTGACACAGCTTTTAGTTCGTCTTTGGTTTTCTCTTTGTTAGCTTTGATTTGTTAGTTTTCCATTTGATTAATTGTTATATCTTATAAGAAACCTGAGAATCAATGTTAATTTTAATACATTGCTTTACTCAGTTTTGTCCCAGTCAATTGAATTAATTATTTTTATATTTGTTTTGTGTTACCCCTTCTTTTCAGACATTTTCCATTTTTAATATTTTCTTTAAAGATATCTATATCTCCTTCAAAAAGGGACATATTTAATACAGATTGATTCAGTCTGACGCTGATCTGGATAACAGATTTGTTTTTTTTCTAGTGAACTTTTGTTTTGTCTGTATGAAGAAAGTCGTGTGAAGTGGGATGTAGTGTGTTAAATGTTTTCTCAGGACAGAACCAGGTCGACCCACTTTGACACATCTGAATCTGTTGTTCTCTTTCTAGATACCTAAATGTCACCTTAACAAGAGTTACAACTTTCTTTTAAATGGAAAAAAATAACTCACAGTCACTGCTGTTGTTTATTCATCAATTCATTTTGTATTTGGATATAAACCTTATTCACTATTGCCCTTACGGGTAGATACGAGCTGTCTGTGGGCAAAACATTGGGCAATGTGCGGTATTAAGGTAATCGTACACCGTCGTCATTACTGATGTATTAAATACACCAATTTTAACTGCACTCTTTAGTACACGGACCACAAATACCTCAAAATATGCACCCTAACACACACACAAACATCACGCAAGGAAGGTGGGACCTCTGACCTTCTGTCCCTTACCCCATCCCCAGCGGGAGGAGCAGGGGCCCCCGGCCCGGTGGCCTTGCCTCTTGGGTGCTGGTCTCCCGACCTCCTCTCCACGCCGGGAGAGGGATCCCTGAGATTTAAGACCAATGGCATGGGATCATATTAAATTGGAGCCTGGGGGCGTCCACATCTCGTTGGTGGGGGTTCTGGTCCTTGCTCTGGAAGTCTGGGCCTCTCCAAAAACTCCACCAGTGGGTGAGTCTGGTCGGGCCTTGTTTAGAGCACTCTTCCGGGACCCCCCGCTTCTCTTTGCTGTCCCTCTCCTGGGTGGGGGTGGGCGACCCCTGCCTTGCTCCTCCCTGGCGGGCGGTTGTCTGGCTTGTACGCACCGTGTACGAGGCGGTGGGCTGCTCGTTTGGGTTGGGGGGGCTTTCGGGGGTAGGATCTTGGACTGGCCATCCTGGCGCAGTGGAGGAAGGGGGGTGCTCTTCTGGCGGGGCTGGGGCCTGCGACAGAGGCTCTCAGCGCTTATCTGCTTGCTCAGCTGTTAAACAGGACAAAATAGGTGAATAAAAATGTCTTTATATTTGAACTGATATACTAAAATAAACAATTTAACTGAAACAATCATTGAAACATTTAAGATTTTTTTAATTCAACTTCTGACTCTCCTGTCTCTTTTTCTCAGTTTGGCCTTTTAGATTTGGTTGTTGAAATTTCAGTTATTTCTTGTTTAAAAGGAAGTGAGCAGGGTTCACTTCTTTATTTTCCTGATCTTGACTTTTAAAGTTTGAGTGTAGTCATGTGTCTTCGCTGAGCACAGTCAAGAGGAAACTCCTCTGCACCGACGATCAGAAGACACTCGAGTGTGGTGCAGAGGTTTTCGTCCCGAGTCCTCAGCCTCTGCTGCGACTGCTCACTTCGTCCTTGTTTTCTTGTTTACTGACTTTCCTCTCTGTGACCCGCCTGGTGTCCCACACGGTGACACACAAACAAACACAAAGACCTCCGCGGTCGAATGGAGTTTCCATTATAGCTGTTGTTTTTGTTGTTTTGCCTCAGAGACTATTTAGAGCTGCTGGTCGTCTTTCAGTACAAAGAGAGAAGGGGGGGTGGGCTTGAATAGTTTTTGTCACAGCTTTCCACATGATGCTCTCCTACAATTTGCATAGCTCCATTTAACAAAGGAACAGTCTTTTCCCAGAAGCCCTGTTAGCAGATCGTCTTCACGCTGATAGTGAGGTTCTCTAGAATTGATCACAATGATTTTAGCTTTTCAGGCTAAAAACCACAGTTGTGGTCAACTGAGCTTTATTGCAAGACTAGTGTTTTGGCCTTGACTAATATTTTTCTTTTATTAAATTTCACTAAAATGTTTAATTTGGCTTTTATTGATAGAAAATTAATTCAAACAAAAAAAATGAGTTTCTGTGCGGCTATACATTTATTTTATGTACTTTTATCTGAGTGCTAGCAGCGCTACAATAGACCGGCCAACAATCCTGCTTTTGCACAACAGGGATGGGGATAGGCTCCATCAACCTTTTATTACGAATAATTAATTAGTCATTACACCCTGTGATCTTTCACTTTTCCAATTGGATTTTTGAATTATCACAGAAAATTTACCTTTTGTCTCAACCTTAGAACTTAAACCTTTTAGAAGGAAAATCCATAATTCATTTTTCAGATTAGTAGCCTAATCGGGTCATGCACAAAGTAGATGTAAAACACATATCTTAAATATTAGCTTTAAACTAACTAAAAATAAAACAATTAAGATTGTAATGTATTAATCTTTAATGAATTGTCCAGCTTCTGTCCATCATTAGTTTCTAATATTAAAACAAGATTAAATCAAATGAAGTCGGCATCTGATACAAAGAACAATGTTTCACAAAAATAAAGTTTTATTCTCTGATTCAAATATTAAAAAGTATATTTTTTGGTGCTGAACGCTCTTAACTTTATTCAACTTTACTTAACTGTGACTCCATATAATACAAAGTAATGACTAATAGACAATTAAATTACTCGTTGACTATTTTAATAGTCGATTAGTCAAGTAATTATGGCAGCTCTAATGAGCAATGTAGGAGCCATACAGCAGTACACAAGAACTGCATAATTTTCATTGGATTGGGTTTAAAAATCCATTTAAATGGATCTCTACCTGTATAGATTCATTATTAGACCCTTTTTGTTTCCCTTTAATGCCTTTTTTGTGTTTTGGGGGGCATAATGTAAGGAACAAAAATGCAGACTTACAAATATTTTTATCATTATGATGTGTCCAAATTGTAAAGTCCACATTTCTGTGGATACAGTTCCAAAGAGTACAGTAAAAATATACGATGACACTAAGTTTAAGGCTTTAACACCAGAGCTTCTTTGATTTATTTATTAGTACGTTTTTAGATTTCAAGTGTCACCAATGATGCTGGTGTTAAAGGGTTAAACCGTGAACCTCCTACAGTTCTACGTGGGAAGTGTCTGAGGAAAGTGCAATGGATTGACCACCCCCTTACGGCAACTTCACCACCCCTACTTTCCACTTATGTCAGCGGCAGACTCGAAATGGCGTGCAGACCAACGCCAACAACACTCCCAACGGCAGCTTCCGCTGACGTGACGGTGTCTATGGGTTGAGAAAGTAAGTTACCAGGTGGAGGTGGACGCTGACCGCTATCCAGCCAAAATATATATATTTTTAATTTGTAGTGAAAACTTATCATTGTTTGGTAGAAGAGACCTATTGTCATTGGTGACTTTAGGGCGGATGCACCTCCTTCTCTTCAGCGTGTGGACAACAGGCCTCACAAACTCACATGTCCCACTGTGTTTTAGAGCTCCCTCTCTGAGACAGTGGAGTTTCCATTTCACTTTGAACAAACGGTCCTGCCCCGACGGTGATACACAGAGTAACTTTGAGACGACTGTGTGGTGGGAAGGGACTGTTACTGTCTAACATAAAGTGAAAAAAATCAGTTAAATTCTCTCTAAGAGGGACTGTTGCACCCTGTTTGATGGGGGATAACATAAAGGTAAATCAAGAAAAATGTAACAAAAACACCAAAAGAGTGTCTGTAAGTACAGCACAGCTCAGTGAAAACTTCAGGAAACCTCCTCTAACTGCCTCCCAAATATCGGTAAAGATCTAGATCTTTGATGAAACAGAGAAGAGGAAAATACAAACATCAACCTGTCCATTTTCCAGCTACTGTAGGGCAAAGGCATGGTACACCATGGATGGTTGACTACGGTGGCCCTGAAGTTCACATCGTATCACTAGATGCAAAAACATTTTAAAGATCATGACAATTAAAAAGGTTTTTTTTTTTTTTTTTTTTACATTACATTTTAGAAAAGAAAACAAAATTCCAGAAAAGACAATCTGAAAAAGGTTAAATCCAGAAAACAAAATGAAATGCTAGAAAAACAAACACAAAGGCTGTGTCAGAATCCCCACCCTATTCCCTAACTACAAAAAGACTTATGAAATGCCCTCGATTTTAAAAGCACTTCAGACACCGTGCTCATTGCTTTCTTTTTTTTAATCGCTGGATATGAAGTCACTGATTTCACAAAGTGATAATCTAATCAATTTGAACTCTTCACAACATCTTGTTGTGACTCCACTGTGTTCTGATGATAAAAACGTGAATGGTTTATTAAATAAAAAAATCACATTAAACATGTTTTGTTTGCAAAAATTATTTGTTGGCAATGCATTGTGGTCTATATTTGCTAAAGTAGTGAGCATTGATGCACATTGTTTTTTTTGCAAAGACTTTTAGGAAATCTCTATTTTAGACAGCACAACAAAATGACAAACACACTATACAGTGCATTAAATGAGGAGTAGTAAAAGAATTCGGATATATCCTATGATAAACTGGTAAAAGTAGGAACTATTGGGCGTTAATGACTGGATGATGATATCCAGGATCGCTTCATGTCAATAATCTCATTAACGTCATCGTCCAATCAGTGATGTCTCGGAGTATCTTGTGATTTTCTTAAAAAAGAAAGAAAACATTTAGGAAAGCAAAGTATTATACAGAAATCATAATGAAATGTTGAAAAACTAAACAAAAGAAATGGAAAAATATATTTTTTTGCAATTTAATTTAATTTAATTTAATTTAATTTAGTTTAATTTAATTTAATTTAATTTAGTTTAATTTAATTTAATTTAATTTAATTTAATTTAATTTAATTTAATTTAATTTAATTTAATTTAATTTAATTTAATTTAATTTAATGCTGTTTCTTTTTTAGGAGTGATTTTTGATGAGATTTGCACTTCAGGGTCACAGTACAGGACACTCGTTGTAAAAAGATTAATTAAAAAATATGAATTTATGAACTCAGAAGAAGTTGAAAACAAATTAAAATAAGTTTTTGACTGATTAATGATGCATATTTATTAATCAAACTTTCATTCTATAACCACTTTTTTTTTAGACATGAAAGCGTTTAAATATTAACAATTTAAATTAAACAAAAGTGGAACTTTCATTAAGAATTTTTATTAAAAACTAACTATAAAAGCTAATGTTTTAAAAATAAAAAAAATTAAGCAAAACTGTTAATAATCATGAACTCAGATTTAATTCATTTATAATTGATTCAACTGATTTTCAATGACAGTGTTGATGCAGGAAGAACAAAAATCTTATTTTAAACTATGGAAAACTTAATTTTTTAAATAAATAAAGTTTGATTTGTTTTGGAGTGTTGTTTGTGTTCACACAAAGACGTGGGAAAGAGGAACGTTCACTCCAAATCTCCTACAGTAACTATATCAGTTATCATGATGCAAAGATTGCTGCAAAAGGAGGTTCTGAAATACCTTTTGTGAAGTCTGTTCTGCGTGGACTGAGATTTGCAGACTAAACTGGTTTGCTGACTCAACCACAAACTTTAAATCTGAAACACTGAGCAAAATCAGCAAGACGGGAACCAAACGCAGTGAACTGCAGGTTTGCATGTCTGCCCGAGGCCTTTAAAAAAAGAAGAAGTCTGCAGAGCTCAACAACTTCAGTCCCCTCAAAGTTCAGACCTTTACGGACCGCACAGAGACGGTCACATAGTTACTGTTGCTTTAGCTGGTACAAGTTTACACATGATCGAGTGAAGTGTATTTTTACATCGTGTGAAAAACCTGCTAGACTTCTTGGTCTCACGTCAGTGGTCGGCGTTTGGGTTCTGTGACTCCACGGCAGAACTTTGTGAACATAAAGGTTCGTTCAACCGACATCAACTTAGTCTTTCACACCTAAAGGTTATAATAAAAGTGTCTAATTTGGCAGTGTCAACAAGAGAAGGTATAACACCGTCCTCTGCTATCACACTTTTAAATGTCAAGATGGCTACATAGATTTGAACACCTTTGCTGGGGTGTTTGCTGGTAACTCTGTGTGTTCTGTTCTCAGTCATGTGGTGAGCTGTTTCTTGTAAGTCCACTTATCTGGACAGCAAAGTGCTTTTTAAAAACACTCTTTTTTTATCTTTGTAGGCACGAAACAAGCAGAATGGAGACCTGGCAGCCATCAAAGTTATTAAAATGGAACCAGGTGAGCTTTTTTATTTATTTTTTTCAAAGCATTTTACATTCAGATTCAGTTCAATGAACTGGTTGCATCTGAATATTTACCTACTCTGCTATTATATCTATATTTTCAGCATTAAAACCAGGTGTAATTGTGAAATTAGCAATAGTCGTGTGAGAATGAAGGTTGTGGTTCCTTTGTTTTGTCTCGTCTTCTTACCAGAGTCGTTTTTTAACACACTGAGATTTCATCAGTTGCAGTTTGAATCGGGGAAAGACCTGAAACCGGTTTTAATTTATCAGTGACACATTCCAGACCTTATTATGACTGTTTTACACAAACTAAAAAAAAACAGTACAGTGAATACAGATAAAAGATGGAACGGCCTTTATCTTATGTACATCAGAAACACTCAACATAAATAGAGGTCAAAACAATCGTTTTTAATATTTCAGTTACTATTTGACAAAACTAGAACATAATTTAATTGGATGAAGCACATGGCTAACTCTCAGATTATAAGAAAACAGTTGTATATATACCATAAAAAGCGCTGCTACAACAATGACTTTTGAAGTCAAACCAAACTAAAATGAAGTTTTATTCCATTCCGTCTGAATCTATGGGGCTATCCCTGCATGACATCTACCTAACACTGTACTTTTACAGTTTTGACTCACTAAAAGTTCCTTCTAGTTAATTCAGAAAAGTTTGAAATGCCACTAAAAGTTAATCGGAACCATTGGCTGTATATGAGAAGTGGCATTCCAAACAGGAAGTGCGCGCTGGCTCCACGAAGTTAAATTCCCGTAGACTTATATAGAGAAAAAAACTGCTATTACTCAGTCACTCTATTTGTCAAAATACCCATTCTTGCTCTGATACTTTTTTATTTTAACACGATTTTGCTATTACTGTTTTTTTCTTGATATTTTTTTCTGTTGTGCAAGTCATTCAAGGTATAAATAGACCAAAAAAAGAGTTCACACCCACATGAAGAAATTAGTTTTTCCTCCACGGCACAACGTGACGCGTATCACCCTCGCGGCAGAGGGGTGCGTAATGAAAAGTCCCTAAGATTACCCTTAAAAAAACTATTTTGGACATCCTTACCCATGCAAATGCCCCTACGATTGGAGAGGTAGGGAGAAGCCGTAGGGGCAGGGGAAGAAACCGTAATGGAAGTCGCTTTCCCGTGTGATGCTGTTGTACGGTGCCCTTACGCCCCACTCTGAGGTCTGATTCGTCTTTGGTGCGTCTCTGTCCGCTTGGACTTCTCTGTTAATTTTGACTATGAAAGGGTCAGAAAATCGATTAAATCGATTCAAATCAATTAATCGATTTTATCAACCTCATACTTTAATGATTCCATACAGTGGCTCAGTGAAGACGGCCACAAGGAAAAAGTGCCACGAGCTTCTTGATACAGGGGTAAACACTTCTCTGGAAGCCAGTGGGTGAGGGGGGGTCGATCGAAGACCCAACAGAGAGAGTGTAAATTAACTGACAATTGTGAGACGGCTCCACAGACAGACCTGTGTAATCCAGGGATATATGTATATACGTTGTATAAGAGTTCACTATTAGGGGTGTGTGAAAATATCGATATTGCAATATATCGTGATATTTAGTCCCCCAATTGATTCTCGATGGGTTCTCACCAAGTATCGATCTTATATTTTCATTTGAAAAGGCTGTTGCGCTGAGCGTTTGAGTCATGTGACATGGAACTGTTGCTGCGTCGGACATTTTGTGGCGACGCACGCACTTCGTTCAGGAAAAAGCAGCGGCGAGATGAGAAGTGAGTTTATCTGAGCGCTAGAATTACCGCCATCGCTTATTTCCTGTTTGATCGGCGCGCTGTGGAAACGAGGCGCACGCTTCGTAGATGTTTGTGTGTACTTCAGGTACCGGTCGGAATTTTCGTTTTCATGCAATTTGATGTTTAACCTGCTGGTGTATGGTGTAACTTCGGTAAATTTATGGTGTGAAGTTTTCAAATGAATGTAGTTACTTTTTGCTAAAGTTAATTTAAAGTCTCTCTTAAATGTTGGATTTGATGCATGAACTTAAATAAAAATGGAATTAAAATAAAGTAAATTAATTCACTGTAAAATAAAGTAGGTTGCTAGTTTATTAAAGCACTGGAAATTATATAAATTATTGTTGATTAAAGTCTTTTATTGCTAATTTCTAATGGAATTTGAATTTGTAAATATTGATTGCCATTATTATGCATGTTACAGGGTTTATACCTTTTGACTGCTGATTGACCAAATGGAAAATAATAAAAGATTGGAAAAATACTCAATAATAATATCAATCAATCAATAATAAAGTGGCATTCTGAGTAAATCAGCCTTTAATCTTGAGTGTCTATAATTTAAAATAAGACGCAGGTTGTTTATTATGATTGTGTTTAAGCTAAAAAAAATAAATGGGGATATACTTTCCCAAAAAATATTTGTTCTTCTATATAATGTTAGTTATTTGAGATGATTTTAACCAATTATGTCATTATTGCGATATTATCAATATCGTGAGCCATGTATCGCGTATCGCATCGTATCGTGAGGTACCCAGTGACTCCCAGCTCTATTCACTATGGCCACATTTCATCTGTGGGCTCACTGAGTGGTATACGACCTTGATATACAACCTTGCAATTTCCCCATAGTGGAACTAATAAAGGTTTTCTTAATATCATGTGCGGTGCAACCTGCATGCAGGGATCCACCTGTTGGGGCATTTAGGACTGTGACTTAAGAGAGAACAGGAAGCAGTTTGTCAGATGCAGTGAAATACTTAGTTGTAGCTTCGGTTCAAAGCCAGAAATAAACTCAAAGAAACTGAGTTTTAAATGTGTCACATCCTTTAAAAAATTGTTACTAACCCCAGTTAGTTATAGTTAAACTTACTGAGATGCTGAGGACTCCACTGGAGCCTCACTGAAAACCACAAACAGTCATTTTTAAACACTAGCCTTTACTATAGGTGTTGAATGATTTAGTTGTTGCACATTTGCAGTCTGAGTTAAAACCAATATTCCAGGATTATCCCAGATGAGCCTAAAAATTCCAAAGTTTGAAAAGGGAAAGTTTTGGCGAGTTCTGAAACCTGTCACTTATTGCACTTTTTTTTTTAGTTCTTGCAACTAAAAAAAATGTCATACCTAAGTAGCTTAATGACACTTACTGTTAAAAGCACTACTGAAGGTCAGTACTTGTCTTAAATATTTTTGTCTTTATGGTCTCAGCTTCTGTATCTGAGGTGGGAGGGAGTGACAGTAACGGTCTTTGTTTGACTCCGCAGAGGACGACTTCTCCATCATCCAGCAGGAAATAGTCATTGTGAAGAGCTGCAAGCATCCAAACATTGTGGCATATTATGGCAGCTACATTCAGTAAGATTTACTCACCTCTGTTTATTAGTCTTTAATCCCGAACAGATATTTTCTCACGGCTTCATTTTTGTTTTCGCAGATCCAATAAGCTGTGGATCTGTATGGAGTTCTGTGGAGGCGGGTCACTTCAGGACATCTACCACGGTGAGCACCTCTACATATAATGCACTACCATTGGAACACTTAACAACATGTTTATATGAAATATGAGTTATTTTTGTGAGCTCCTTTTCCTTTTCTATGGGTGACATCACACTCACTTGGTCCAGTTCTCAAATACAGTCAACGATGCTGATATTTTTCGTTGTTTAAACCTCTGTCCGCTCAGTCTTCCCACGTTCTGCGCAGGCAAGTTAGAGGTTGCAGTGTCACTGAGGACCCCCCGCCCCCCTTCTCTCTCTCTGGGGGAGCTGTAGTCACAGCATTCAATCCTCCCCACCCCCCACCCTTGATGGTGAGATTCAAGCGGGGGAGGAGTTCCGTTTTTAGTTTTTGGAATCGAAACTGTAACCTTCCAATCTCATGGGGGAAGCTCCATCACCGGGCTGTGTTTAGATTCTAGTTCAGATCATTCAGAAGCAGAGATGGACATCAAATCCAGAAATTTAAGTAAGAACATCTACATTATTGTTGTTGGAGTCCAAAAGTCAACTATCATTTGCATCTCTGATTAAAGCAAATTTATTTTGGGTTGTGCGAGTTCCACCTTTAATATGACGATCAAAATATAGATAATATCAATTATGTTATGGATAATTAGGAGATGTGAATTGATAAATGCGATGTGGAGGAAGGTTCATTAATTTCTGATAATGGACACCTCATTGGGCATAGTCTCTTACAAAACAAAGAAATATTAATCAAGTATTAAACATTTTAATCTTGCTTTTTTATTTATTTTTTTTTAAATCAAATAAGAAGTGAACTACTTGATGATACGGGGTATAGCGTGTTGTCATGGTAACAGCCACAGAATCTGCAGCCCGCTCTGCTGCAGCTGGTGTATGGACTAATTATTGACTGTAAATAGAGAGCTGGACCGAGTGAGTAATTGAGACATTACTTATAGAGATGTGGTTGCTTCCGGTTCCAACCCAATGAGATCAGTTCAGTTGCCATTTATCCTCAACATGTCAGCCGCCATGTTGGAACCAGACAACCTCAGGAGAGCGTAATTGGTCACTGTTGGTCTAAGTCTACGTTTCTATAGCAACCACTCTATCCTATCAGTAGTAAGTATGTTAGAAGGCCACACACTTCCAATCAAACGCTTCAAACATTCATTCCACTTACTTTTATTGAGCCATCTAATTTGTCAGTTAATAACTTGAATTGCTTGTACTACAGAAAAAATGTTGTGAAAAAAAAAAGATTATCAGGAACATGTAAAAAAAAAGAAGGTTGCAGAGCTATTACTCAGTCACTGGGTAATAATTTGGACAGCTACAGGATTTTGTGTTTTTGGAACCAGGAAGTACCAGGAACACAAAGGGGGAGGTCCGTCCAGTTCTCTATATACAGTCAACAGGACTAACTAGTGTAGGAAAGTTGTATAAAAGAGGAGCATCATGCTAAGTGATACAAAGAATCATTTCAGAGGGAAAGTGAACCTCTTAAAGCTTGTTTATGTGCAGATGAAGCAATAGTTTATTTTAAAGAAGCAAAGTGTACAAGAAGTGTTTAGAAAGGTGTTAGTACTGGCACCAACACTGCGCAGCCAATCAGATTACAGAAAAATAGTCCACAACCCAAGGCTTTCTCCAAAATCCACACATTACATGACCAACCAAACATGATGATGACGTCTATTGTCAGAACTCTTTCTTATTAGAATAAGTTTAAAGCATATATTCTTATCTTTTGTTGCACAACAGTACTAGTTTCTGTTCAAAGCAATGTTTATAGATTATAAAATTGCATAATTAGGATAACTGCAAAAAGAGGATCTTTTTTGACAAAGAGTACATTTTATTTTGAAAGGAACTTGTTTCTTATATGCTGTCAGAATACAAGAAATCAAAAATTTTATATATTTAAAAGTGTAACACTGGTATAGTTCAACCATTCTAAATATTCAAAGCTGCATTTTATTAAAAAAAGAAGAAAAAAAAGGATTAATAGTTTTTTTAGCATTTGTGGTTGCAGACTCCTAATCCCGACCATGGTATAAAACCCTTTATTTAACTCAGCTCCATGTTTGTTTATGTAGGTTACAAACATGCAACTACAAGGCTCTATCCTTGTCATCCTGCTTAGTGTTGATTTCTGAGGTCAAATGTGGTCAGACTGTGTGAGGACACGAACAGATTAGCATTGATTCTTACTGACATATTAAGAAACCTCCATTGTGTTTTTACAGTCACGGGTCCTCTGTCCGAACTGCAGATAGCCTACATTAGCAGGGAGATGCTGCAGGTAATCAGTTTTATTTTCTGCGTCTTGCTTTCTCCCAAACTGTACATTTCTGTTTGAGCAGAGAGAGTTAGCTGTCATTCTGTTCACGTTCTGTGTTTGTCTGTGTGAAAAAAATCAGGGCCTGGATTACCTGCATTCACAGAAGAAGATCCACAGAGACATCAAGGTCAGTTTGATGTAAACTCCTGACGCTCACACATAAACTGCTGGTAAACCAGGTCAGAGTAGCAAACGTTAATGTTAACTAGGACGTGATTGTTTCTTAAAGTTTATGTCTTAGGGGAATTCTGCTGAAACACAAGATCGACTTTGTTTCATTCGTTTTAGAGGTCTCTCTCTCGAAATGTCCTAAGTTGGTAAAGATGGGTTTAAAACTTGATTAAAGCTTCTGTTATCGTTTTAGGGCGCCAACATTCTCCTCAACGATCTGGGCGAGGTCAAGCTGGGTAGGTGGATGTTTGCACCGTGTGCACTGCACCGTGCCGGTGTGGTTTGCATGAGTCACTCACCACAAACGTGACGGCTCAGACGACAGTGTCTGTGTGAGAAAGGAACAAACTGTGCAGGTTCTCTGCAGGTTTCTGCTCCTCTCCTGTCCTCATTTTCTGTCTGAAATCAGAAATGTGACGGCCGTTGAGTGTCGTTTGACAAAGGCGACGTTTCGTTTGTTGTGCAGCGGATTTTGGGATCTCTGCTCAGATCACAGCCACTCTGGCCCGGAGGATGTCTTTTATTGGAACGCCGTATTGGTGAGTGGAGAATAAGAACGATGCAGCGGAGAAGACTGGAGCGGAGTTATCAAACAAGAACAAAAGTGGATTTTTAAAACCTTTTTCTACCTTTATCTTTTAGGATGGCGCCAGAGGTGGCGGCCGTGGAGATCAAGGGTGGCTACAATGAGCTGTGTGACATCTGGTCTGTCGGCATCACCGCCATAGAGTTGGCTGAGCTGCAGCCTCCTCTGTTTGACGTCCATCCTCTGCGGTAAAGACAAACGCACGTTTCTACATGCACACATTCATGCACAAACACGACTTCGTCCGAATTGTGTCACAACCTTTGACTGTATATGGAAACTGGATTGTGCAACCCCTCCCCCCAGGATTCATAACAGGAAGTACCTGCTGGTTCCAAGAAGCCAAAATCCTGTAGACTTCCATAAATAAATGAACAGCTATTATTCTTTATTAGAATAAACATTCTTGCTCTGATTCCTTTTTTTTTTTACATGTTCTCGATAAACTGACCAATCAGAGGCCTCAATGAAAATAGATCCCCCCACACACTGGCGGAACTAAAACATTTTATCACGGGGGAGAAAACATCAGGGTGGAAGGCCTTTACTAATAACAGTTTAATTACTGTTATTAAAACTAAAGCAGCAGTTATTTTAACTGAGGTGCTTTTACTTATGCTTTATGAAGCTTGTATTGAGGATTTTTTTTTTCTTTGTCAATGATGCTATTATTGACTCATAAAGTGGGATGAGGGGGAGCTTTTTCTTTCACAGCTCTATTCCGATAAATGGAAGACTTGGTGTCAAATAATTCCAGCCGGGGACAAATTGCATTTCTTAATTTGTCCTCCAACCAGCTTGCATTTTGAATAAAAAAGGATGCAATTATACCTCACTATCAAATCCAAGTCAGTGATTGGTTAAAATTCAACTGGTTTAACTTACAACGTGCGTTCACTAGCCAAATGATTTGTAGGTAAAACTTGAAAACTGTAGTAGAAACTTGCGCAGCTTTGCATGAACACGAGAGTTTTGAAAAGGTATGTCAGAAACCCGCGTTCATTTAAACTTTTCACTTTTACATTCTTATTGTAAAATTGTAAATATCCTACAGTCATCGTTTTTTTTGTTTTGTTTCGGTTTCTTTATAGTGTAACTTTATTTACGTGATGTGTGCTGCTGACCTCAAGTCACTCTTAAAAAAGAAATCTTGATGCCAACAGGTTTCACCTGGCTAAAATACTAAATCCATTTGGAAATCCACTAGTGGGTGTTTTGGGAGAAAAAAAATTTGTTTTTTGCTTTTTATTCTGAGAGTTTCAAATAAAATTCGTTGAGCTGTGAGAATAACAAAGTAAAAATATTTTCCTGAAGAGAATAGTTAAGAGTTCACAAAGATTTTAGCCCAGTTTTAGTTAATAAAAAATCCATGACTACAGCCTCCTCATACAGCACAGGATTTAAATTAAACGTATAAAACTAAAACATGGCTAGAAAAGTTGCATTAAAGCTAGAGTGAATGCTTTATGCTGAAAGTAGTTGCTGAAGATGCTGAAAATGGTGACAGAATTTACTTTAATTGCTGAAGAGATCTGCTGAAAATGCAAAAGATTCTTGCAAGTTACATATGCTAAAAGTATAAGGAAAAAGCAAGAACTATGTGTTTCAACCTTTGCTGAAGTTGACCTAAATTTCTAAAAGAATTGTAGTCAAATTGCTTAAAAATCCCTGATACATGCAAATTTTGCTAAATTTATTAGTATGCTGCTTAAATGTGAGCTAACTTCAAATTAACCCAAAAAGCTTCAGTAATTAGCCAAAAATGCTAGCTCGTTGCTTAAATACTAGCTAAACTCCAAAATAGCCTAAAATTTCTCAGTAAACTAATTTAGTCAAAAATGTTAGCTTGTTGCTAAAATAGAAGCTAAACTCTAAATTAGCCCAAAAAACCCCAGTAGATAAAAAAAATAGCCAAAAACATTAGCATGTTGCTAAAATATTAGTTAAACTCCAATTTTTTTAAAATAACTATAAAAGTTGAAAACATCCCTTTAATATATTTAAAGTTTTGTTGCTAATGTATTTGAAATTTGAAGACTTTCTCATTCATTTCCTTTGGGGCGTATTTTGTTAAATATTTAAAAAACTACAAAGTTTGTGAAAACCAAAAATACAAGCAGTAATGTTTTGAACGAGGTTAATGTTTTGATTCAAAGATTGCTGAAATAGCTGAAAGTGTGATTGAGTTTTTATGTGAAGAAAAACGTATGAATTATTGGTTGCAGATTTGACTATAACATGGGATTACTCACTCCGAGTTCAAAATACTCTGCAGAAGTTTCTTAAAATGTCAGCAGATAACATTGAAGCTCACCACAAATGTTTCCCCACTGGTGTTCGTGTGGACACGAACGCCCACACATGCGTGCTCGCTGCATGGACCCTCACTCCCACACTGACGTCGACAGAAAACATCGGGTTTCCGTCAGTCGCTCATCCACATTATTATGCACAAGCTTGAGTTTGCAGGCACGACTGCGCCTCTTTGGTTGATTTCTTTTTTTTTTCGTAGAGTCCTGTTTCTCATGTCCAAAAGCGGGTACCAGCCTCCAAAGCTGAAGGACAAGTCGAGATGGTACGTGACCGAAACGCCCCCAATATTTAACATTCTTCAAACTCCAGCTGAGCTCGCCGCCCGCTCTTCTCAGGTCGTCCACGTTTTACAACTTTGTGAAGGCGATGCTGGTGAGGAACCCAAAGAAGAGGCCGAGTGCCTCCAAGATGCTCTCGGTGAGTATTGCAAGTGAATCAATTGGTGGAATTATATATGTTAGCCTGAGATTAAAAGCATGTATGTATGAGGAGAACGAGGGTCTTCACAGCGTTCTACATGAAAACGTTTCAGATCAGGCTTTTCTTCTGACTCATTAAACGTGATTCATGCTTCCAGAACTGAAAGAGTCATCTCTCATACTGTTTTCAAAGATTTTAAAGATCTGAGGAAAAATGTGTTTCTAACATGCATTTTTCTGATGTTAGAGGACAAAAATAAATAAAAAATTAAGATTAAAACTAAATTTTTGAAGTATTTCTTCATTTGAATCGTAGTGAATCAGGAGTAGCTTGTAGTTTTGACGTAGGAGCTACAATAAACGGATGATGGGAAGAGAGGGTGGGGTTGCTCCACACCGATTGTCCCGCCCACAACCAAGAGGTGAATTTTTAATGAGCTACCGCCAATCTGACATATGTTTATTAATTTTAGATGAAAACGGCATAATCGTAATGAAAATACCACTGGAAACACTTTGAAAATGGATCAAACAGACTTTAAGCAAAATCTCTTATTGTTGCACTTTAATGAACAATAATCGATGAACACGTCCAGAACCGAAAGCTTTCTTCAGGTGTTAGTGAATTGCTGCATCTGGAAAACCAGATTCTCTGTGTCTCTCTCTTTCTTCTGGTCTACTTACCTTCCTCTAACCCAGGGGTCTGCAACCTGCGGCTCCTGAGCCACATGTGGCTCTTTTATCTCTCCATGGTGGCTCTCTGGCTGAAGAAATATACAATAATAGTATTTTTTTTTAAATTGAAGATTTGCTATTATTTTAGCAACATGCTAACATTTTTGGCTAATTTGTTTTCTTGTGGGATTTTTAGGATGATTTAGAGTTTTAGCTTCTATTTTAGCAACATGCTAACGTTTTTGACTAAGTGAGTTTACTGATAAATTTTAGTCTATTTTGGAGTTCAGCTTGTAATTAAGCAGCAAGCTAGCTTTTTTGGATGGGTTTGGTCTCTAATTAGATTTTTATGCTAATTAGGAGTTTAGCTAATATTTTAGCAATATGCTAACATTTTTAGCTAATTTGTTATCTACTGGGGTTGTGTGCTAATTTTGAGTTTAGCTTTTATTTCAGCAACATGCTAACATTTTTGGCTGATTTAATTACAGAGAAATGTTATCCTCATTTGAAGTTCAGATAATACATTTTTTGCTAGTTAAAAATGTAAAAAAAAAAAAAATCCCTTTTTAAGAGATTCTTTTTTATGTTTTTTTGCTTTTGTTTGTGCCAAAAAAGGATATTATTCAAATTTATTTAAAAAAAACAAAACAAAAAGAAGGTTATAAATGCAAATCCAAATTCCTTAAGGACAAACATAAGTCAATGCGGCTCCTTCTAGGTTTTGATCATTAGAAAAAAAGCCCAAATTTACTGTTAAAGGTTGCCGACCCTGGTCTAACCTGTGCTTCTTTTCGTCTTCTTTCCTCTTTTCCAGCACATGTTTTTGACCCAGCAGGGTCTGAGCCAAGAGCTGACCCTCAGACTGCTGGAGACCTACAGAAACCCTGAAAAGTTGAAGGCCTGCATGCTGACAGACGATGACGACATGGAGGTCAGAAGAAGACTTTCATTCAACTTTATTTATAGCATAGTATTTATTTAAAATAAACAATGCACATACACATTCTGCAAAAACTAACAGTCCATAAAATTAAATTAAAACATGAGGAAATGTAAAAACAACTCAACAGCTGAGCTGAAATGATTTTTTTTCCTTGAAAATCTTCGCAGTGGATGAAGCCTATGAGTTATACAGAGGCTAGAGCTAGCTTGTTGCGCACACAAAGTTGGATGCCATATTGGATAGGGCGAGATGCCTCTTCACTGCTGTGCTACAGTTGCACAAACAGAGCTGGAAAACAAAGAATTGGACGTTTCACATTTCACGTTTGATTTATAAAAACCTTTTTATTTATAGAAAATTTTGAAATGTCATTCATTTGTTGCAGCATTAATACCACGACCTGGGGAGCAGAGTTATTTTCCTTTTAAAATCGGACCAAAATTCAGCATTTCATTCAGCGTCTCATTGTTTTCTGCCCTATCCAATATGGCCCTCACATCCTCAAGCATCCTCTAACCCAGTGGTCCCCAACCTTTTTGACCTGTGGAGATCATCTCATTAAAAGAGATAAAATAAATAGGAACAAAAAGTAACACACACATAAATCAGTTATTGATGCTAAAAAAAAATCTCAACACTTTGAAGCTCCATGCAAAAGCTTCAAGTGAAGATAGTTTTTACAAAACAAAACTTTAAACTCGTGACTTTGATCATACGTCTACCTGCACGCGCTTACCTGCACGCACTTACCTCCACTCCCAACCCCCACCCTGCTCTCTGCACTGCTACTTTTTGCATTAATCAATCGCGTGTTCACAACTTCTCTGAAATGAGCATTTGTATAGATCAGCTCGTTTCAGCGTTTCTATGACCGCTCTAAAGATTAGATTCGTTCATGAAAGTCACATCTCTCTGTAAACCAGCTCGGTGTGCGGGAACCACCTGTTCTTGCATCTGTTCTGTCCCTCGCTTATCCGATCCATTTGCAATTGTGTTACACGCCGCCAAACTGCTTTTAGCGCTCAAGCAAATCGAGAGAATCCGATCGATTTTCAAAATAAAATATTTCCGTCGCAAAAAAAAAAAAAAATTCTCCTGCGGCCCGGTGGTTGGGGACCACTGCTCTAACCCATAAGACCACCAGCAGACCCGCACCTGAGGACATGAGGGCTCTGGGAGGATCATAACTGTTGACTAATAATAGAAATCTTCAAAATTTGAGTAAATTGAAGTTCTTTCTGGTTTTGGTTTAAAGGCGTGCAGCTGAGTTTTGAATTATCTACAGCTGATTGATGGTGTTTTTCTTAACACCTGAAAGAAGGGCATTACAATAATTTTATATTAACCCAGACCTATTTTTCTTACAATAAAAATGATGTGGGCTTTACAACAGAGCACAACTCTGATGTTTTTCTGTTACACTGACGTCATCATTGGTTCTTATTGGTTAAGAAATGCATTCTGGCCCATTCAATAGAACAGGAATAATATAGAAAAATCTTCAATGTCACAAATAAACCAATTCAAGAGGAAAAATTAACACATTTTCAAGAAATGTAGAAAATATTTTCCTTTCAGAGAACTTTATGACTTGGTCCTCATTTTGTTTTAAATGACCATAAAACAGATCAGAAGATGATCTCAGGAGAGGTTTTTGAGGAAAAACACCACTCAGAGATACTTTCATTTAATACATTTTTTGGGTTTCTGAGAGAGATTCAAAAACTTTACCTTCAAAGTTCTATAATTTTATTGTTTATTGGTTTTTGGGGTTCATGTCAGAGGGGCTGCCTCCTCATTCAAGAAGTTCTCCGGCTCTTCTGAGAGGAAACCTCCTTTTGGTTGGACTTCAATGCGTTTTTGCAACATGGAGGAGTTGCTGCTTTACAGTTTTTAATCAGTTTTTACAGAATCTAACCATCTTATGTGTCACTTTGACTTTAAGGGCTTTCGCCAAAGGTGAGCTTTTTGTTCTGAAATGGTGCAAATGTGAGGCGGACAGGACATTAGGATTAACCTGCTCCCACATGTGCTCTGAGAAACAACTGGAGGGAAGAAAAAAAGTTTTAAATAACTAAAAAAGTTAGCGTCATCAAGCTTGTACTTCAATATAAAAGTCCTCCCCGTGACTGGACTAAAAACTGCATTTTTCTGCTGTTTTAAACGTGGATAAAACTGTTGCTTATTGATGGAACAAATAGCTAAATTGTCTTGTTCACGTATTTATTTTTTTCTGATTAAAGGTGGCGCCTCAGGGAACTTTGAAGAGGATTCAATCTATCAACAAACACAACCGAGCAGAGAGAACCAACTCGGACGTGAGCTGTAAGAAAATCTCATTCGTTTTTTTTCCCCCAACACTTCCTTGTTGTTTTTTTAACTCTATAGTTTATGCATCTGAAAGTGGATTCTTCTCATTTCACTTTCAGGTCTAAAACTAAAAGATCTGCACTGAGTATTATTATTATTTTGACCTTTATTTAATCTCATTGAGATTTCAAACCTCTTTTGCTAGGGAGTCCTGTCCAAGAGGCAGTCACAGTTGGTTAGAAATAGAACAAAATACGAGTTAATAAAACATTTAAAACATTGATTATTCTGTATGGAACCAATTTTTTTATTATTGTTCATGATTTACTTTGTTTTGTGTTTGCTTTTAGTTTTTCAGCAGAAGAAAAGTTGATTTAGTTGATAAGTTTTTTCTTGTTGGAAATAATCGGTGAGCCTTTATTTTGGTGAATCTTATGTCTGCACAGTTGAACAGATCTACACTCAGAGGCCTGTGAAAACCGACTCCCCGACTGTGACAGTAAGTCTTCTCATTACGTTACAGATGATACTCAAACTTAAACGCTAAGTTTGTACCTGAAAGTTGTTCTGCTGTAATACAACAATATTATTGGCGTGGTCGTGAAATCAGGAAACAGCTGGACCGCCACTGAACGCCGGCTGGCAGGAGATCTGATTGGACGGTGTGTAAATGTCTCTGGACGGCGGCTATCCAATTCAAGTGCCGCTGGCCGCCTGATAGACCGAAAGTCAATCTGACATCGTTCAATCATCAGACGATTTTGGGAACCTTGGAGACCCTCCTATCAGTTATTTATCATGCTGCTGTCACAACCTCCAAATGTCGTCGGGCGATCACTGACCGATGACAAAGAATTGTTCAATTGTTGTAAAATTTCAACTTTTTCTTAAAACCTCCACAGTTGCCGCGTGGCGTGTAAAAATGCGACTGCTGCTCCTGATTACAAACGCAGCTGCAATGCGGAATTTGTTGGAAAATGTGCGTTTAGTTCACCACGAGGGGACCATGAGGGAGTTTCCCATTTATGTGTCCTAAAGTCCCCCTTAACACCCCCCTTAAATCATGTTTTTTTTTAGTTTTTTAAGATTTTTTCTTACAAAAGAGAACAAATGTAATAAGAAATCATTCCGCTTCTGCGTTTCAGAGTATTTCATGTGCCATTCTGCAAATGAACTAAACCCTCATCTGGTCCGGCTAGCGTATCTAGTTCTGGTTCTGGAGAAGAGAAGATAGTATCTTCACATTGACTGCAGTCAAATGAGCCGCCGTTCACATTTCTGTGGTCAAATCAGCTGTCACTGAATTTTTTTGTGTGCGTTTCATCCAATACTTACAGTAGCAGGGCTGAGAACGCTGGAAAATCTCCACGTGACCACGGAAATGTGAACGGCGGCTCATTTGACCACAGTTGGAAAGGATTGTCAATCAGTGAACATTTGGTCCATGAAGTTCTTCCGAGCTGACATCTGGATCAGTCACATACGGCTGGACACTATCGATATTGCTTGACATTTTTATGTAGGAGATGTGAAGATTTATGCTAGCGAGACACAGAGCTATCATAATCAGACATGGGGGGAATCAGGGGCGGGGCTGCTCAGCTCAGCTCCAAAAGCCACGCCCCCTCAGAGGAGATTTTGGGACCAGAGGCTTCAAATAAACATGAAAATGGTTTTTTGAGACATTTAGGTTTTGGGGATTTTGGTTAAAAACTTCATAATCATAGATAAAATACTACTGGGAACATTTTTAAAAATAAAAATAAATGACATACGGGACTTCAAAATAGAAAATCTATGACTTTAAAAGTCGTAAATTGATGAGAAATTTATAAATTAAATAGAAAAAAACAATAAAGCTGACTGTTGATCAGACCTGTGCTCAAAGATGAGAGATGTGGAGCATTTTGTGAAGCTTTTTTACCAAATCGGATTATTAAAAAAAAGAAATTCTGAACCTTTTAGTGACTCCAGAATCTAATTATTATCAGTGAAAAAATGTCCCCTCCTCTAGCTAAAACATCCTGTTTCAACACAAAGCAAAAAAAAATGAATGAAAATAGTCTGTTAGGTTAGAATATGAACTTTGAAACTCTGCATCTTCATATGGAAACATCACAGAGTTGGAGGAGATCTGGTCTTTCATGGAGGAAGTAATGATTTTGAAGTGAGGAGATATCGATGGCTTCATCAACAGGAACCGGAGAGATCCTGCAAACCGCCCATCAATTAATAAAATTAAACAAAGAAGCTTCTAAACATTTGGAGCGTTTTAAACATTCAGCTCACCTGTTGAAATCTAAGACAGTTTAAATTTACAATTTTAAATCTCATATTACTTTTTTTATTTTTTATGGTGGACCTAATACTCTGTCATATGTTCCCACACCAGAAAAGTATTAAAGTAATGTTTCAGCTGTAAACATTTTTTTTAAAAACTGCCCTTAAAGGTTCGTAGAGACAGGCTGAAAAATGTGCAAACTTTTCCACAAATGGTCCACAAAAGGATGAGTGGATCAAGGAATCAAATACAATAAGGAATGAAAACTTACACCAACGTAGTTTCGGTTTTCAAGCTCAATTTTTTCTCAGTTCTTGTTTCTACATTAGTGCATGAGATGACGTGAAAGCAGTTTTTACTGGATTCGGTCAACACTCGAGTAGAAACCTTTATTTGGACAGATAGTTTCAAACTTTTAATTGTGTCTTTTGTAGGTCATAAAGTTTTCTAATAACAGTTTTTGGCTTGTTTCTACAGTTACGACCCTCACCTGGATCTACAGGCAGCAGCAGCAGTCTGGCCAGGTAACAGCTCTTTACCACCGTCGGTGTCACTACCGACTCCTTGAAACACCGTAACTCTTCGACCATTCACAATCAGCTAAAAAACGTCTCTGCATCGATAAGCGACACATTACTACTGTAAAGTCTTGCATATCGGTTTATTTCTCCGCTTCAGAATCCACTGGGATTACACTAGTTGCATAAAAGTATTAACAGTAACTCAAAGCACGACAACTGAAGGTTCGCTGAAGGTTCAAGAACATTTGAATAAAACCTTCATCTTCTCTTCTTCTTTTTCTAAGGGATCAAACCACAGATTCAGATGACGACTACGACGATGTGGACATGTAAGAAAAGATCACGATTCTACCAAAACTTTAAGTATCTTTCTTGTTTCTTTAATAATCTGAATTTAAAGTGTTAAAAATCTGTCTCAAAAGGGTCTCAAACTTGCGGCCCGCAAAAACAAGACTTTGTGGCCCCCACCTTAATATGAGATGATAGTATTAGTGCGGCCCCCGAGGGAAGGGGGTCTTTGGCGGGTCAATAGATGGAGGCTAGGCAAACCCAATTCACACTAAAGCAGAAACATTACGTCGTATTGACCTTCTGTTCATAAAATCAAACTTTATTTGTAAAGCACTTTTCATACAAAAGTAGTGCTATACGTAATAAGTAAATTTTCAACCTTAAAAATCAGAATCAAAAACAAAAACCTTCACACACAAAAAAATTGTACACGTCAGATGAATATCACTCATAGAGTAAGGAGCAAAAATAGACTCACCGGTTTTGTGTGTGTGTTTTTGGTTCTTGATTTGTAACTCATACAATACATTTTGTGCGTAACTGTGTGTACTTGTAATTGTGTATTCACAATGTACAAAATTACAAAAAAAGTACAACATACACACGCGCAACCAAAAATTACAGCTTAAAACTTACAACACGCACAAATCTTTAAAAAGTACCCACCAATCACCTGATAGACACATGAAACCGCATTTAATAACATTTAATTTGAATTTAGATTGTGAATTACATCAGTTGAAAACTTGACATTTTCCTATTTTTTAAACAGATATGGACGATAATTAATATAGGAGTATTAGTGTTGATGTACGTTTTCTGGGTGTGGAGAAGGACCTTGAACTGCTTGCTGTCGCCGTAACTGGGGACCAAAGTTTCTAAAAAGTGTTTTAAAAATGCATGTTTAGAGTTTTCTTTAATCAATTATCAGGGCTTATTTGTATAAGAAAAGAAGAAACGTTTATAATCTAAGTTCAAAGCGGCTGATAATTAAACTCTGATGACCCAGCATTCCAGCAGCATTTAAACACGTCATTTATACACAAATCTTCGAGACGTGAAGAGTCTCAGCTCTGATTTGTGTGTAAATGTTGTTCAGTTTGTCCGTGAGGTGATTGATGCGTACTTTTAGATATGTTTATACTTAAAAAAATTCAAATTGCATGCATAAATTGGATTTTTTGCGTTTTTTTATTTTCAAGTGTACTTGTGAATACACAATTACAAGTACACGCAAGTGGTGCACAAAAAGTACTGTATGAGTTACAAATCAAGAATTGCGCACACACAAATCCCATAAATCTATTTTCTCTCCATAGAAAAGCAGATCGGGTGAGCTTCTGCCAGAAAGACACAGGAAACAAGTTCTAAGTTTCAAAATAAACTTCCACAACCTTTTCAAACTAAAGGTTTTATGTAAATTTGAAGCCATACACCCTTCAAGCTTTCACAATAACAGCACGGCATGCTTTAAATCAAACTCATTGACCTGTAAATGCAACCTCAAAATTCAGGAAGGTGGGAGCAAAAGAACACAAGCTTGGACAACTTTTGAGCGAATCGCCAACAAGTGATCCCAATCCTTCCTTAATATTGAAGCCTTTAAGGAGGACATATTTGTGTGTAAACTTCAATATTTTGCAGTTTCAACTTTTTCCTCTCAAACCAAATGTGTCTCATGATCTTCATTTAATGTTTCCTTCATGTTTAAAATGCTTTTAGTTCAAAATAATACAAAAGAAAAAGGTTTTTGGTAATTATTCACTCATGTGGCTCATCTTCACTCAGACTTTGAGTTTGAGACTTCCTCTTTTTCTCATTATTTATTGTAGCTGCAGTTTAGTCTCATTGCTTTGACTCTTTCTGTGTTTCTGTCGTCCTTCTTAGCCCCACGATGCAAGCTCCTTGGTAAGCTAAACAATCACTTATGTATTTGAGGAATTCCAAAAAACGACAGACTAACTTTGTCTCTGCCAGCAGTTACACCATGCCAGCCTATGAAATCCCCCCACCACTTCCTCCAAAGGTCAGTTTCCGCTGGACATGAAAAGTTCTACCTAAACTGTCCTTTTCGGGTCTCACGGTCCTCTTGTGTTCTTCAGCCTAAAGCTCGGACCAGCTCGGAGGAAAGCATGGCGAGTGAGGAGGATCGGTCAAGGAAACCATCCTTGCTCCACACCCCCACTCCCCTCTCGAGGACCTCCAGCGGGACTCACGTCCGGCCCCCCTCCCACAACCGAGCCTCGCGGCACTCAGGTGAGCCGGCCTACCTTTACTCCATGAGTGCTTTCATAGAAACTCCTCCAGAACATCGTTGTGTAATCCAGATTCTACTTTCTTGGCAGTTCGGCTAACAGAACCCCCAGCAGATGACCTTCCCCCTGAACTCCCCCCTAAAGGAATCCGCAGACGGCAACTGCCGCCAAAGGTAAGAGTGAGGATTAAGGCATAAATGTTGGCCTTCTGCCCTCCGCAGCATCAGTTCTGTTCTGTTTTGCAGCTTTTCAGTCAGATTAGTTTGACTGGACCTTTGCTGGATCTGCTGCTGTGCATCAAATCCTAACATTGTTTGTTAGCACATAACTGTAGTCACTGAAATGCAGAACAAGAAAAGCAAAAGTTTAAAAAACAAAGTACAAAACGAGAAAAATATTCAGAATAGGAGAAGATTAAATCCAAACTAAAATTTTTATAAAATTTACAATTTCTGATCTGGTCCAAAGCAATCACTTCTGTGTTCAAAACTCTCACGTTC